>OY728125.1:1415568706-1416778582 GCA_963277665.1 Viscum album | reverse complement strand
TTTTCAATTTTGGGTGGTCTTGTATTTGTATCTTTATTACTTTCATGATTTCTCTCACACTCTATTGTGGGATAGATTTTATAAATGATCTATAGTATTTGTTTTTTACCTTTCATCACTGTATTGGTATGTTGAGACATGTACACATTTACATGTACACTAGGCTAATTCCTATCATGTGTTTTCTATGAATACATGATAGCAGTCTCCATATGTTGGACTATTCGAAGAAGGAATGGGGTGTCACATTCATCTCACCATCGATTCAATGGGCCTTGGTGAATCAGTTCCTATTAGTGTGGCTATGTAGGAGTTAGTTCATCCTATGGAAGTATTTTGGAGACTATATTGCTTTGAGGATTGTTTTGGTATGCATGGAAACAATGTTAGTGTGTTTTGAGTTCTGTTTCCAGTCTACAAAATAAATTTTTATTGCCAAAACCGATGTATCAACTCACAAGTATTAAGATAACTTGGTTATTAACTACATACAAGTATTAACCAGATATATGGAAAATGGTAGTAAAATCATCATATAGAAATTGGTTGTGTATTCATGTCCTTGTTTAGTTATTTACCAAGATTTAATCATTTAACATGGTATTTCTTGTATACTTAATAGATGTTTCTATGATGACCGACAATGTGGGTTCAATATAAGGGTCAAGAGTATAACATGATGTGTGATAGGACCTCTATACAGGGGCCTGGTCAGGTGGTAATTTTCTAACTATATGGATAAAAGGTTGTGCTCTTACCCATTGATCAAAGCATTGTCCCTACATCGGTGGTTCAGGTGGATTAGTCATTTCTTATGGATCCATTAATGGATCTATTGGTGATGGATAATTACATTTAGGGATCAAATTATTATTTTTATCTTCATTATTAGAAATTGATTTGGATCCAGGGTAATAAAGACCTATTGACATCAAGTGTGTACTTTAGGTTATGTCATTGGAGGGTGTTTAAATTAAAAAGACCATAGGGCTATATGAGTTCAATGAGGAAGAAGAATTGTTATTCTTGTTATAGTAGTAGAAATATAACCTATGATAGTCCTAACCATTAATCAACTGGGAGAAATATTGTTGACATAACATCTAGGAAGAGTCAATGGATAGAAAAGGGTGGTGCACCGGGTGGTGACCAAAGTAAATAATATTGGAGGGTAGTAGGAGGTTGCTGGTTCTTTGACATTATTCCATTAATAGTATCCATAATTTTTCTATGTTAAAATTATAGATAGGATGGTCATGGACATGGGATGATGCAGACACTATATTCTTATAACCGAGAGTCTCTAAAGATGATTCATGGTACAATATAAGTAATTCTATGTTATCTTATATTTCTATATACAGAGGTATTCACCACTCTAATCTATATCCCAAATTGATGATCTTTTATTTCGTATTTCTTACCTTTCCCCGACCCCAGTTTTCTAAGGCTCTAGCATTGATCATTGGTGATCACACACTTCTATCACTAGAGTGACCAGAATATATAGGGGATAGATAGATGTTGGCATGAAACTCCTCTGTAGTTGTAGTGTAACCCAATGATGTTTCCCCTATCTGGATTATTTATCTACTATACATTCTCCATTGACTATTAATAGTGAGGGTTTTTGTGAATCTGTTATGTGTGTTGGATTTTCACATATTTTTTATGGAGTGATCCCAAGATGTGAAGGATGGTATTGTGTGAAAGAGGACATATATATGATTTTCTATTAACTTTCAAGGATGAACTGTGGAATATTAGATTCAATGTTCTTTTAGTATCCTATAGCTTTTGAGTACAGGGATGAATTCTAGGGATATTCTTTATACTTCTCTTTCCATTGGATGTTTTTTTCTATGATTACTTACACATGTGATGGCCCGATATCTATGATCACAGATGAGGGATCCTATATAGCTATGAGATCAATACAATGTGGGTGGAGAAATATATGTTTTAGTTTCCTTATTAAACCCAATGTGTTCACTTGGGAAGCCTAATGTTGTTCTCTCATTAAGTTGATGAGAGCCTAATGTTTGTGGTGGAATAGGATCCCCTAAACTAAGTTTTATTCAAGGAGGATTATCCACCACCATGAATTGAATATCTCTTCATCTTGTAGTTAGGGGTGAATATTTTATAATTATTCGATCTCATGAAATGTTATAACCAGCTATAGGTTTGAGAGGAGGATTTACGAAAAGAGAATTTGTAAATATACTACCGTTTATTTGACTTATTGGTCAAAACCATCATCATGTTGAATTCACTAGTTATTTTTCAAGGATTAAGAACTATGTCATTCTTCATGGTATAGTTTGTGGTAGACA
The DNA here is from genome assembly GCA_963277665.1 of Viscum album. Lineage (NCBI taxonomy): Eukaryota > Viridiplantae > Streptophyta > Magnoliopsida > Santalales > Viscaceae > Viscum > Viscum album. Next base: position 1,416,776,246 of record OY728125.1, on the reverse strand, counting down.
TCCTATTGAAACTAAGTGTCGTTCATAACTGGAAGCATATTTTTTTTATTATCTATCAAAATCCTGTTTATCAAGGTGTTTCAATCCTGATGATGTTATAATGTTGGTGGATTCAGGGTTAATTGTGGTGTAATTTCCTAGTGTTTGGTGGATGAAGAATGGTATTATGAAAAGGAAATTTTCATATAGATACAATAGTTGTACAAATACCTAATAGAGTTTTTTAGAGTTTTTTATGAGAATATTTGATGTCATTACATAAAAATGTGGAAATGTATTTTGTGAGATTTGAAACATCATAAAATTTGGATAAACATGACATACGAAGTGATGTGTATGCCCATGAAATAGATGTGTTGTTTCATGAAATTAGTGAGTTGTTCTCTTAAGGGGACGTAAAATAGGTCATGTTTAGTTCCCATGGAATGTTTTATAGGATATTGATGTCACATAATATAGCTTTATAAAGGGTAAGATGTGTATATAAATAGGAATATACCTCTTCCATTATGTGTAACTCTTTAAATGAATATATAGAACCATCATATTGTGAATGTGTTCCAAGATGTAAATTCATGTGAATATAGTAACTTATACTGATGAAGACCATGTTAGATTCTTGAGACATTCAGTTTGGATGAAAGAGAGAGTTACATGACCAACCTAAATTTGCATGAAAATAATGGTGTTTCATGGATGTAAAATATTTCAAAAAAACTCAGGTGTTTCATTAAAGTAAAAAAGGCTTTATGAAAACTTAGGTGTTGCATGAAGGTACAAAAGTGGAATCGATGTTCAAGAGTTGAATTATTATCATGTTTTTAGTATCTATTTAGAGATAATAGTGGATAAAATAGTATTAGTTTAGGACTATAGTGCAAGAAGAGTATCATGCTAATCATGTAAAAGGGATTATATTCCCAATATATTACTCTGATGCTTAAGTTGATAAACTAAGAATGTGTTCATATAAGGCATTGAGAAAGGGGGTGCAATGAATGTGATCTGGTGGAGGAAGTGTGTTATCCCTAAAATTCTTATGATGGAAGTGTTCCTTGAATAGAGTCCCCATGTATGATCAATTGTAATCTATAATATCTAGTAAATAATAGTGGATTCAGGTACTACTAGAAAAATGTTGATGTATGATCCTTAGACATTCCTTTAGTGCAAAACTTAGTTATGTTGTCGTGTCGTGTTTCTATTTATGCGTATGGGTGTTTAATAATTACCCAACCCCATCAAGAAGAATTAAAAAATTCATACTAACAGGGGGACATGATCCATCCCATTAGATGAAATAGTTAACACCCTAATTAACCCCTCCCCATTTAGGATGTTATAGGGTACTTCAATTTGTATCAGGGAGTAAATATTGTATGTGTTAAATCTTTCCTTTTTGAGTGTAAATTTAGTTGTAATTAAGGGATTTCCCATTTTTTAAGGAAGAAACATTCAGATACGGAATAATAGAATTATATCTCATTTATTTTATCAGAGGATAAATGTTATATATTCCATAGTTGATTGGATTTAGGTCAACGATGTTATAGGTTGTTAATTACAAAAGTAGAAATTAAAATGTTTGATACATATTCCAAATATCAAAATTATTTTAATAAAGAACAATTCGATAAAATCTACTAGAATAATATGAGTTTCACTCTAGCCAAGTCTATGTGGGAAAAATTAGAAAATATAGTTGAAGGTGAAAAATGAGTGACGTTTCTCAAACACATTGTATTTTTCAATTAGTTTGATGATATAAAATTGCCTCCAAATGAAAATACATAAAGTTTTATTAATCATATTACTGAAGTAGTTGTATAAATTTGAGTCCATAAAGATTAAATTAATTATATTATCATTGTTATTAAAATCTAGAGAATTATTTCACCTTTATAAAACTAAAAAGTGTGATCCCTTGAATAATTATATATTTCTTCTACTTCTCTTGATGGTTTAATTAGTAGTCTGGTGGCATATGGAATGAGAATCAAACCATAATATACCATAATTTGTCTAATAATGGAAATGTAATTAATATCCATGGAAAACCTTGAAACTTACAATGTTATTATTGATGGAGATGATGTGATTAATGAACATAATCTTCATTTTTCTAGAAAATTCAATATAAGAAAATGTATATTTTAAAGAAAGATTAATTTATTTTGTTTTGTGTATGGTAAAGAATGGATCATTGATGCTCGGTGTTCAAGGAAATTCGATGATATAGAAAGCGATGTAGAATCATAACAAGGTCATAGAAGTGGTTCATAAAAAAGGCAGACTTCAACTAAGAAGAAAACAACATAATAATATTTTTTGTAAAAATGAATAAGATAATAAATAATTTTTGAAGGATGTATATCCAGAGTAAAAATATAATTTGGAAGAACCATGATGGATAAACATTAAATGTTAGAACCTACTAAAAAGGAAGATAATCAGTCAGATATTGTTTTTTTTATTAGACTGGGACTTGATAGTTCCCTTGTTGATATTTTAATTAAAATAAATAGAAATTAAAATATTTGAGATTTGTTAAAATAGCCATTATATTATCGGTATCCTCTTGAGGATTAGGTTAACTGACTTTATGGAGATGAAGAAGAACATTTTAAAACTATTGAATACATGGAGGAGGTTTTTTGTGATTAAATTATGGATAAATGAGAAGTAAAAATGTTATAAATGATCTGATATAAGGATATGAGGAAAAGGGTATGATAATTGAGGTTTAGGAATAATAATTTATTTCATTATGTAGTACACTATAAAATAAATCAAAATTAAGTGAAATTTTGAAGAAAGTACTTTTTATGGTTTTCAGAAGCAAATCCTTAGGGAAGAGATAATTGTTGATCAAAAAGAGTACAAAAATATTTGAATGTTGAATATTCTAAAGTTATTGGAATATGTGTGTTTGTATGTGATTTAGAAACATTAAACATTGTAAAGAAGATGTTCCAAACCAACAGGAACTAGAAAGTTTGACATATCACAAAGGTACTTGATGTCATAAAAGAGACAACTTTTACCCCCAATAGGGAAGAGAGTAAAAAATAATAATTAGTTATCCAATGACTATCACATATCAAATAAATATAGACAGTAAGAGTACATGTGGTGGAATGAATGTGAGATGATATTTCCTCTTCTGAAATGTCTATTCTATGGATTTCTAGGCTATACCATGTCTTACCAAGAATTATCAAAGAGATATATGAATCAAGAATAACCTGGAAGTAAAAAAATTAGAATGAGTTAATCTCATTCCTCATATTGTATAAATAATTTATATGGATATTTTTTTCAATGTTCTTACTTCAAACCTTAATGTAGTCATTTCAGCCATAGTAATGGCGGTAACCATAACTACAATACTCTAAGACAAGTCAATGCTCCTCAATATAGAAAATTTTCCATAAAAATATATATTCTCATATGGAATGATAATATGAGTTTTATTCAAACGTTATTGTTGAAAATAAATTGTGTATGATATCTTATGACTCCACATAGTCAGGTATCTCATGGAAGAGAAATAATAAGGCTAAGAAAAACATCCTAGAAAATATTTCTCTCAAATCTATAAAGAACCATAACATATTGATTATTGACCATAGGTTATCATCCCACAAGATTGGTAATAAAAAATTATTGAATATATTTTAGAAAATAGTTGATGGAGTTTTTTGAATAATCAATTATAGAGAGTTAATGATCAATGGTGGAGAAAAATATAGATTTATAAATGGACATGATAATGAATAATGTTTTCTACGTGGACATATTGTATCATAATCTCATTTGTCTGTGTCAAATTTATGACTTAGGGATAGTAGTAACATTTAATTAGAAAGGTTACACTGTGAATGGAAGGGTATGTAATTCTCTCTTGAATGGATTGATGAAAAATGGTATTTAATAGTAGCATCAAAATAATGAAATCTTTTCTTTATTAAGAATTGAATTGAATTACAACTTTTTGTACAGGCGGTTGGGTAAAACTAATCAATAGATCATGGAAAACTTATCAATGTTAAATGATGTTGGTGATATTCTCAATCTATGGTGTTATAATGAAAAGACATGTGATTCTTTAATGTAAGTAATTTTTTTTAAGAATTATTATTGGCTTAGAAACAAAAGGCATCAAATGTTATTGATCTAATCCACACAAATTTGTTTGTTCTAATGAACGTGTATTGAATATATGGAGAGAGTTACTTTATTATATTATTTATTATTATAGAAGAATTGATTGTGTGATATTTATAAAGGGTAAATAAGAAGTGATTAACTGCATTAAGATATATCTATAAATTGATAAGAATGAAACTAGCCACATACTAGTGCAGAAAACATTTTTTACGTCACCATTTTTTACGTCGGTTATATATAACCAACGTGATAATCTGTGAAACGTGGTTTTTTAGGTCGGTTATTTTATAACCGACGTAACAAATACAGTGATTAGATTTTTAACGTCAGTTATTTTAATAACCGACGTTACAAATCGCATGTGTTCGGTTTTTACGTTGGTTGTAAATTAACCGACGTCAAAACTCAAAGCGTGGGGGTTTTTTACATCAGTTATTTGATAACCGACGTAAAAAACCCATAGATAACTCGTTTTTTACGTCGGTTATTTTATAACCGACGCAAAAAACCAAAGCGTGGGGGTTTTTACGTCGGTTATAAAATACCCGACGTAAAAAACTAAAGCGCGGGGGTTTTTTTACGTCGGTTATAAAATAACCGACCTAAAAAACGTGTTATCTACGAGTTTTTTACATCAGTTATTTTATAACCGATGTAAAAAACCAAAGCATAGGGGGTTTTACGTCGGTTTTCAAATAACTGACGTTATAAAGTTAAAAAATAGTTTATAACGTCTGTTATATAATAACAGACGATATAAAACATTTAAAAAATTAAAGCCCCGCGGACTGTCATTTACGATTTTTCGATCGACAGTCTGTCGGCTCTCGCGCGGTAAACCCAAATCAGCTCGTCGATCGAACTGCGATAAACTCGTTTTGGATTCATAATTTATCATCTTTACTCTCCTCGGATCTATTATCTCAACTCGCAACACTCAAGAAATCCTTCCACGAATTTATTTCGTTCGTTTTTTTTTTCGGATAGTCTATATTTATGTTTTGCGATGTTTTTGTTTAAACTAGGTTAGATTCTTCCATTTCGAACCCTATTACATGTTTTTGAATATCGTTGGCACTGGACATTCGTTTTTATCTTGAGTGTCTTGTTTTTTTATTTCTTTATAAAACAAATATTGGTATATTACGTTGCATTTAATGACTCAAAATCCTCCTTTGTTGGATTCATATTTGGGGTTATTTATTGAAGGACTATGGCGCGATTAAGGAAAGATTTGGAATATTTTGGAATATTTCTTGATTTTACCTGTTTTAATTTCATTATCAAAAATAAATTTGATTAATGTTTGATTCATCCATTCCTTGTATCCTATATTTCATTTAACGCTCAGGTTCATCTAACAATTCTATAGTTGGATAACCAATAATGTTTATGTGATTAGAGAATTAAAAGAAATTATCATCATATATAGTGAATCATCCTTGTTGAGTGTATTGTCATAGAATATAAATAAATCATCCATATTAAAGATGTCATTTTTTTAGAAAAAAAAACCATTAATGTAATCCATTTATCATTCATTAATTGAACTAAAATAAATATTTACACATGAGTTTTAACGGAACATAATAAAATAAATATTTATCATTCACCCTCATAGAGTCTAATAAATCTATGGTAAACCATTTTTTTCTATAATGGAAACAAAATCACTTTTACCCAAATTTTATTTTTAGAAGACACTAAACTCCCTTATAATTTCACCCTTCTAGGAAGTATTAAACATCATTATATCCCATTACAAAAACTAAATGTCACAAAAATATCGTGCATCCATTTTGTCTTATAGGACTCTACTATAGATAAGTATACCATTTTTAATATTATTAGTTATGATAAACTCTATCATAAAATCATTAATAAATGTTTATAAAAATGGGAATATCACAATTCTCATGATTTTAGTTCAGAATAATGTTAATGTTTTTTATTAATGATAATATAGACATGGGTAATTTTACAAAAAGTATGAGAACTTGAATAATTAATGTTACTTATATGTATTTCACAAGATTTTTTGATTTTATGTTACAAAACTAATTGATGATCGAATACAACAAATAATTTCACCACCAACTAAAAGTGAAACCAGTGTATTGTTCTATTTTAGAAATTCAGAATTCAATCAATGAGATTGTGATTTATTTATTTTTTAGAGTTTCAAAATCAAGATAATAGATTATAACTATATATTGTTTTAAGAATAATATTCAAGCATATTTTTTTAAATACCCATAGATTTGTTTTATATTTTAAATTGTTTTACATTCAAATTATGATTTTTTCATATAAACATATATTTGTCTTATCTTAAAAATATATATTTTTTGTTGATATTTGTTATAGGTAATAATGAGTCGAAGTTGGATTATGGCACATCGAATGAGAAATGAATTTGAGGAAGGTGTTGATGCCTTTTTGGAATTTACAAAACGAAATGTTCCAAGTTGTGACATTTTTTTCTATCCATGCCTGAAGTGTTTGAATATGAAGAAGTTGAAAAGTAGAGAGGTAAAAGATCATCTGATTTGTCATGGTTTTAATCAGAGTTACGGCCCTTGGATTTGGCATGGTGAAACTGGACAGAATGTCACTGATGATGATGATTCGCAAGATGGTAACTCTGATGGAATTGAAGAAATGATTCGGGATATTGTAGCAGAACAAATTGAGATAGAACCGACAGTTGCACGTCTATATGGTGATGCTGAAAAACCATTATATCCTGGTTGTATATATTTTACGGGTTTGTCGGTGGTGTTAAGATTGATTAAGCTGAAGGAGAAACATGGATGGAGTGACAAAAGTTTTACAGTGCTGCTACAATTGATGAAAGACATTCTTCCAAAAGATAATGATCTTCCAGATTCACATTAAAAATCCAAGAAAATATTATGCCCGATGGGATTGGGATACAAGAAAATACATGCCTTCCTGAATGACTACATTATATATAATAAGGAATATGAATTTATATCAGAGTGTCCTAAATGTGGGACATCACGATATAAGGTGAAAGAGAAATCACAGGATGATGTAGAGATTACAAAGCTCCCTTCAATGGTATTTTGGTATCTTCCTATAATTTATCGTTTCAAATGTTTATTTGCTAATTCAAATGATGTAAAAAGGTTAAGATGGCATGCTGAAGAGCAGGTATGTGATAGAAAAATACGGCATCCAGCTGATTGTCCACAATGGAAGAAAATTGATGCGCAGTATTCTACATTTGGAAATGAAATTAGAAATCTTAGACTAGGGTTGTGCACAGATAGAATGAATCTATACCGAACACTTAGTAGCACAGATAGTTCATGGCCTGTTTTATTGGTAATTTAAAACCTCCCTCCTGAAGTTTGTATGAAGTGAAAATATGTGATATTGAGTACAATGATCTCTGGTCCAAAGCAACCCGGTAATGATATTGATGTTTACTTGTCACCGTTGATTGATGATTTGAAACTGTTACTGGCTGATGGTATTAGGGTGTATGATTCTTATAAAATGGAATATTTTCAACTGCATGCAGTGCTTCTGTTCACTATAAATGACTTCCCAGCTTATGGAAAATTGTCTGGATATAGTGATAGAGGGCATAAAGCATGTCCAATTTGCGAACAACAGACGTCATATTGTCAATTGCATCATGGTAGGAAAACAATGTACATGGGTCATCAAATGTTATTGCCTATGGAACACCCTTATAGAAGACTAAAAAAGGCATTCAATGGCTCAAAAGAATTTGATACTGCTCCAAAACCTTAATCCCCCGATCTGTATTTTGAGAGGGTGAAAAACCTTGATGTGACATTGGGAAAGACACAGAAATCTGGTAATGATATACATATTTGGAAGAAAAGGTAAATTTTTTTGAGCTACCTTATTGGAGGTATCATGAAGTTAAACATAATATTGATGTCATGGACGTGGAGAAGAATATCTTTGATTCTTTGATTGGAACATTGTTAGATATTAAAGGAAAGACTAAATATGGGTTGAATGCAAGATTAGACTTACTATCAATGGGAATACATTTGGAGTTAGCTCCCAATCCTAAAGGAAGACGAACATTTCTTCCCCCAGCTTGTCATACATTATCGAAGAGGGAGAAAATTAGCTTTTGTCAGTGCCTTCATGATACCAAAGTGCCTCAAAGTTATTCTTCTAATGTAAAAAATTTTGTCTCATTGAAGGACTTGAAGGTGATAGGTATGAAATCACATGATTGTCACGTCATGATCCAACAAATTCTACCAGTTTCATTGCGTGGAATATTTCCCATTCATGTCAGAAAGACTATAATGAAGTTGTGTTATTTTTTCAATTCAATTTGTAATAATGCGATTGATGTGAATGCTTTGAAAATTTTGGAAAATGATGCAGTTTTTATACTTTGTGAATTGGAAATGTATTTTCCTCCAACTTTTTTGATATAATGGTGCATTTAAGGATTCATCTGGTTCGAGAAATAAAGCTTTGTGGACCTGTATATCTTCGTTGGATGTATCCTTTTGAAAGGTATATGAAAATATTAAAGGGGTATGATAAAAATCTATATCGACCTGAAGCCTCCATTATTGAAAAGTATATTTCTAAGGAGGTAGCAGAGTTTTGTACGAGATACTTGGCTACGGCACAACACATAGGTTTGCCTCCATCTCGCCATGAATGAGTTAATAATGAGGGAAAGGGGATTCGAGGCTTGAAAGTCAAATCATTGTCAGCTGAACAAATGAAGAAGTTAGAATCATACATCTTGAATAACATAGCTGATGCTCAACCGTATATCACATTGCATATTAATAAGTTGAAACAATGTCATCCAAAGAATAAAGAAATGTAGATTTTGAATGAGCACAACAAAACTTTTTTGTCATGGATTAAAAATACTTTGCTTGGTAGATCAGATGTATCAGAGACATTAAAATGGATAGTGGGTGGTCCATGTTTAAATGTGATAACATGGTCCAGTTATGACATTAATGGTTATACATTTCATACGAAAGCTCTGGACAACAGAAGTGCAGTTCAGAATAGTGGTGTATTGGTGTTTGCAGAAGCAATGCATTTTTCGAGTGCTAAGGACAAAAACCCAATTTCTGCATCAAGTGCATATTATGGAGTGATTGAAGACATATGGGAGGTTGATTACATTAAAATTAATGTTCCCGTTTTTAACTGTAAATGGTTTAACGGTTACAAAAGTGTCAGACATGATGAATTTGGAATGACACTTGTTAATCTGAATAGATTGGAAGATACAGCTGATTCTTTTATAATTGTAACACATGCAAAACAAAATTTTTATGTAGTAGATCAATCAGATATGCAGTGGGCTGTTGTTTTACAAGGGAAAAAACAATATGTTGTTGATGATGAACTTTATGAATATGTTGATTTATGTGATTCCCTACTTCCATGGAAAGATTAACAGAACATAATGATGATCATGTTGAAGACATAGTTTGTTCCATAAGGAATGATCATGACGAAGGAATTTGGGAAAACAATCCATTTGTACATTCCTAAAATTACAGGTAACATATGTTTGTTTCTTTTTTACATTTATTTTTTTCATAAATGTTAGATATTGTAAGTTTTTTTTATTAAAAAATGTTTTCAAACAAAATAATTATATGTTTTTGTTTGTTTTATGTTTGTTTAGTTTACTTTATCATGTTTATAACCATTACATAAATTATATATCTATTATTTTTGTTCACTGACAATTACTTTACCGTGTTTACCATGTTTACCAGGTTTACCATTTTTACCATTTTTACCATCATTACCATCTTTACCATATTTACCATCTTTACCATTGTTTCACATGCTTACCATATTACCAATTTTTACTATTATGTAACTTAGTACACTTTTCTATTTTTTGATTACAGTAGTATTAAAATATTTGAATTTTTATATTTGTGAACTGATGTTTGTTTTTTTTTTGATTTGAAGGATAATGAAAGATCATTTATATGATCAACCACATGATTCTGGAGAGGAGCATATTGCGGGTCATACCTCTGGGGATGAACATTCACATGCTCCTATTACGAAAAAGAGTTCAAAGGTTGGTAAACGTGGGTGCACACGTTTACCAAAATTATCACTTGCCCGTACGCGGGATCAGAGGATAGTCGTTGAGTTTGATGTTGATGATATTCCTAGAGGTCCGAATGTAAAAGATTTTAAGAGTTTTGTAGCAACTCAGGCTAAGAGAAAATTAAGCATTCTGTATGATGATTGGAGAAGTGTGGATAAAGTGATTATCTCTCAGTTGTGGGAGATGATTTTGGTAAGATCTTTTGTTATTGTTTGACCATTATTTTAATGTTTCTATTATATATAATATGTTTGACCACTTCTTTATCAGATGACATTTGATATTCCTAACACTGGAGGAGTCAGGAAGAAATGCTTAGTGTTGGCTTCCAGGAGATGGACGGATTTTAAATCAACCCTCTCATCTGATTTCATTTATGGTCATAGGATTCATGACAATCCATGTCGTATATATGATTTTATAGATGAAGACATGTGGAGAAAGTTTTTTGAAAGTAGAATAAAAGATTCATTTCTGGTGAGGGCAATGTAAACTTTTATAAACTTTCTTATATAAATGATTTTATTAATGTTTTGTTAATGATTTCTTATTCTTAAATTACAGAAAACAAGTAAAGATCATGAGGAGATCCAATCTAAAAATGTATACCCTCATAGTTTATCTTAGGGAGGGTATGCATTTTTGGAAGAACAAATGATGGCGGAAAAATTTCAACAACTAAGAGCTGAGTCTTCAAGCTCTGGAGAGGTGGCCCCTCCATCCCCTCCATCTAGACATGAAAAATGGAAGAGAGCTCGGAGGGGAAAAAAGGGGAAATATCTTTCAGAAGAATGGAGAATCGTAGCTGAGAAGATTGTAAGATATCTATTTAATTTATTTAAGTTAACTATTTTCTTCATATAATTTCAATAATTACAGAAATGTTCAATTAATTAATGCAGGACTCTCTTGAGGAGCAGAGTTCAGAGGGGACATTTACAGCTACTAGGAGGGAAGATATTTTATTTGCAGCATTGGGAAGGCCCGAACATCCTGGTCGTGTAAGAGGATATCTGGCAGGTGTATCGGTAAGAAAAGTGTTGACACGTTCTTCAACTTCTAACATTGAGGGGTTTTATAAAAAAATAGAATCCTTGGAGGATGATGTTCATAATATTAATGCGACGATAGAGGACAATATTAGAGAGTCGGTGAAGTCTATGTTTGCAGAAATGAAAAGACAATTTCAGACTGCAGCTCCCACTCCTCCACCTCCCCCTATAGACCCCATTATTTATCCTCCACCTCCACTAGTAGCTCCCACTCCCCCACCCCAGCCTGCGGACCCCATTTTTTATCCTACGCCTCCGCCGCAGCTTCCTACATATTGCGAGTTGTGTGTTGATGATTCTCAACATCATATAGTATCATATGGGTTGGTATATTGTATAGGAGATACAGTTCATCATCAACAATTAGAGGTAGAGAATCAGATGGTCACTGTACAGGATATTATAGATAGATCTGCTAGGGTACCAATACCAACAGATGAGGTGGTAACAGTTGGACAGAGTATCGGGCATTTTTTATTTTGGCCATCCAGACATCTTCGACTCATTACCATAGAGGTATGAATGTTATATCTTTTATTTTATTTTTTTTTATTAAAGTTGTTTTATCATTTGAAAATTAATAAATTTTTCAAATTTTTTTCCAGGAATACTTCAAAGGTAAAGAAATACTGTATAGACGACAACAAAGACAAATGGCTATGACATCAGATACAGATTCAAATGGTCTTGATAGATTGTCAAGATATTCACATTTGTTGTTGGGTTATTATGAGTTTCCAATGGAAGCCCATGTTTGTGGACGTGAAATAAGTGTGGGGTTTATAAAAACTAATATCATGGAGCTTGTTACTAGAGATAAGTTGGCATCAATATGGTGAAAAGTTTTTCCATGTAAGTCTTAACACCTTTTCCCTGTGTTATATTTATTAAAAATGTATACTTATGTATGTTTTGTATTAGGTATCTTTATAAAATTTGTGAGAGGAATGAGCTGACAGAAGTATATGGATTCATAGACCTGCAATTGATTTCCCCTGAAGCATGTGCATTGAATGAGGAACAAAGAATGGTTTATATTGCTTAAAGATTTGAAAAGAATATAATCACACAATGTTGTATGATGCCTTTTTTGTGAGAGGTATGAAACACATTTCTCTCAAAGAGTTAATTATCTTTTAACATAAAAACCACTAACGTTAAATTTCCTTTTATTATTGATCATTGGATGTTAGGGGTTCTTTTCCCAAGGGAGAAAGCTCTTTATTGGATATGCTTAGTCCATGGTGATGTGCGGGAAAGTTTTAAGAATATATTAAAAAAGTAAGTTTCAATTTCTCAATAGTTTTATATATTATAATGAATTTTAAATTTACCCCATTCGTATTATTTTCTAATAGTGCATGGGCCTACATTCGAAAAAACACAAAGAAAATAAATGCAAAGATCAAATATGTAAATGCGAAGGTAAATTTCCATTTATAATTTGTACTTTTTGATTTATTACATAAAAATAATATATTGAATTTACACTCATTCAAACAGAATTGTCATGAACAACAAGGCCTCATAGAATGCGGATATTATATGTTAAGATTTATGTATGAAATAATAACAACTGGGACAGTCGTTAATTTTGACCTGGTACGATTTCCTCTTAAACTTTGCCATAATATTTCAATTTGATTTATTCATTATACATGTTAACTACCTTCTTTTTCATTTGTAGATTTTTGATGACCCTAAACCCTATACTGCCGAATACATCAAACACTTACAAGTGGAGTGGTCAAATTATTTTACAGGTTTGATTGAATTTTAGTTGTTTGCAATGTAAAATGTAATTTTGAATATTGTCGTTGTAATTGTGTATTTGGTAGATGTTTAGGTTGGATTTAGTTTTTTTTAAGTTGACAGTGTAAGTTTTGAATGTTATATAAGTGAATGTCCAATTTTTCTATACTTTTTGTTTTGGTTTACTTTTGATGGTTTTTCTGGTATGGATTTGAGTCTGTGGGGGAGGGGTTCCAAGGGTGTGGGGTGTGTTCAGTGGGGTTGGGGGTGTCCAGCATTCTGGGAGGGATGTCTGGTGGGGTGGGGGGATAGTCCAGGGGGGCAGGGCTGTCCAGGTGTGTGGGAAGGCGGTCTAGGGGTGTGGGAGTGTTTTCCAGGGGTGGGGGCTATACATGAGGGCGGGGGGTTGTCCAGGGGTGTTTGGGGCTGTCCAAGGGTTTGGTGGGTGCTGTCATGTGGGGTAAGGGGGTGTGGGGGTGCTGTTCCGGTGGGTGGGGGGCTGTCGAGGGGTGTTTGGGGCTATCCGGGGGTCGGGGGGAAGTCCAGGAGTGTGGTGGGGGCTCCAATGGGGTGGGGGAGGGTTGTCCAGGGGGTATACATGAGGGTGGGAGCTCCAGTGGGGTGGGGGAGGGCTGTCCAGGGGGCATACATGAGGGTGAGGGCTCAAATGGGGTGGGGGAGGGCTGTTCATGGGGTATACCTGAGGGTGGGGGCTGTCTAGGGGGCAAGTTTTATATGTTATCAATGTACATGCTTAATTTTGATATACTTCTATTTTTGTGGTACGATTTCTTGATTTGTTTTCTGGTTGATTCTGGTGGAGAGAAGATGACTGCATTTAATTTTAAAAAAAAAATTGGGTTTATCACATCAGTTATTTAATAACCGACGTGATAAAAGGCCTGAAAAATGGTTTATCACGTCGGTTATTTAATAACGGATGTGATAAAAGGCCTGGAAAATGGTTTATCACGTCGGTTATTTAATAACTGACGTGATAAAAGGCCTACAAAATGGTTTACTATGTTGTTTATTTAATAACCGACGTGATAAAAGGCCTGGAAAATGGTTTATCACGTCGCTTATTTAATAACCGACATGATAAAAGGACTGGAAAATGGTTTATCATGTCGGTTATTTAAATACCGACGTGATAAACCCCTCCCCCCAATTTATCACGGCGGTTATATAATAACCGACATGGTAAACCCCCCTCACCCCGGTTTATCACGGCGGTTATATAATAACCGACGTGATAAACCCCCATCCCCCCTATTTATCACTTCGGTTATATAATAACCTAGGTGATAAACCCCCCTCACCCCGGTTTATCACGTCAGTTATATAATAACCGAGGTGATAAACCCCCCTCAACCCGATTTATCAAGGAGGTTATATAATAACCGACGTGATAAACCCCCCTCCCCGGGTTTATCACGTCGGTTCTACAATAACCGACGTGATAAACCCCCCTCAACCCGGTTTATCACATCGGTTATATAATAACCGACGTCATAAACCCCCTCACCCCGTTTTATGACGGCGGTTATATAATAACCGTTATGATAAACCCCCCTCCCCCTGGTTTATCACATCGGTTATATAATAACCGATGTGATAAACCCCCCTCCCCCAGTTTATCATTGTGGTTCTATAATAACTGACATGATAAACCCCCCGCCCCTAGTTTATCATGTCGGTTATTTAATAACCGACGTGATAGACCATTTCCCCATCCATTTATCATGTCGTTTTTTTCATAACAGACATGATAAAACATTTTCCAGGCCTTTTATCACGTCGGTTGTTAAATAACCGACGTGATAAACCCTTCCCATTTTCTTTATAACGTCGGTTCTAAAAGAACCGACCTCATAAACTTCGCATTTTTATGTTTTTGATGTCATTTTTTAAATAACCGACGTCAAAAATGTTATTTATAACGTCGCCCGTATTAACGTCGGCTAGAAACTGACGTAAAAAATGAAAAATAACTGACGTAAAAAACGTTTTCTGCACTAGTGACAAAATTAGGATATTACTATCATAGAATTGAAGAAAATACACATCCATTGAATTTTAATATTACCTTCAAAATAAGGGATGAAACATGAGGGTTCTTTAGTAAGAACCCCTAAAAAAATTAGTTCATTGAATATAGAAATTAATATGGGAATAATATAGCCAAAATATAATGAATGAGAGAAGTGTTTCTTTTCATTATAAAATTTAGATTGTTAAAGTTGTGGTTTATAATAAAAATAGAACAACATTATTTCTAGGTGAGTACAGGAAACAATATGAGATATGGAATGTATGGAAGATCTAATTACAATATTTTAGTGTTTTTAATGTGTGTGTTTTATCTGAAATTAATAAGTAAATCAAGGTTAGTATACAAATATTATAGATGATTTAATGTTCCTTGGATACTCAATAAAGTTTAAACCTTGTAAATTCTAATATAATCATCTTAGATAGAATGTTGAGTGAAATGATTCTATGATAAATGAGGATTAAATTATGAATATCCTTTGGTACTTATTTGTTGATATGATTGAAGATGAAGAAGAAAGTGGAAAATGTATAAATTAAAATATAGATATTGTGGATGTCTTTACAAATATTTGGGGTTCACCAAATGGTGATGATTTAGAAGTAGATTCCAAAAAGGGAAAAAATTTATAAAGATACTTTACCAGGACACCACAAGTGATATAGAAGAGAAGAAGTTGATCAATTAAACATCATTGGTGATTGGACTAGACCTAAAAAGATAATGAGAATGTGTAATAAAGAACATTATTTTATCCTATCAATTTTGGAATTATCCTCATTAGAAAAAGCAATAGAGGATTAATCATTGGTTAATTCCATGAATGTAAAAATTTATTAGATTGGAAAAAACTAGACTTCTGATCATGTTAAGAGACCAAAAAATCATAATCTTATTAGAAAAAATTATATATTCAAAAAAATCAATTATCAAGGAAATGTGATCTGAAAGAAGTCATGGTTGGCTTATAATGTCCATGCATAGATTAAAAGAATTGATATTGAATAAACATTATCTCATTAGATCAACTAGAGTCAATTAATCTATTAATATACATAAAAATTAAAATTATGTATGAATTTTATCATATGGATGTTAAAATATAATTGTTAAATGGTGTTCCTTAAGAATAATTCAACATTGAACCTCGAGTTTCATTTATGATTGGAAACTTTGAAAAAACATTTTTTAGTTTAAATAAGGGTCTTTATAGAGTAATCCTAGATCCAGGAGAATGGTATTTCTGACTGGATCTTTGAATGAATAAGACACAATTTAAATGATGAAGTATCAACAATAATCTATATGTGAATAATTCCCAAGGAAATCAGTTTTTGGGGCTTGTGTTTGTTTATGATATTATATTTAGAGGAATCATGCATGGATAAGTGGAAAATTTTTCTAATAACATGAAATTAGAATTTTTAATGTCTATTTTTAGTGAAATATAATACTTTTCACGTATTTAGGAAATTAAAAATAAATTCCACTACTTCATTTCATAGAGAAATTATGCAAGGTATCATTTGATGAAATTCAACAAGCATGAATCCAACCCAATGTTGAATCCGATTGTGGTTGGGAAAAACATTGAATGAAACAGGATGGATTTTTTTTTGGATCCCACCATGTACCAAAGGATCATTTTAATATTAAAATATTCTACTAAAAACATCCAGTTATTGTATTATCACTATGTTTAGTGTCTCACATACAATGTTATCAGAATAAGGATAAATTTTTATCTTTTAAAATAATCAAGAGTTATATTCAGGGTAATCTTATATTTTTTCTTATAATTTATAGTAGGGAGGCATAGATAATTATTCTCATTTTCTAATGGCTAATGGGTTGGAGATACTATTGATAGAATATCCACAAGTGGGGGTGCATTCTTAATTTATAGTAAATGTGTGGGGTATTCATGCAAGAGAAAAAAAAGTAAATCTCTTAGTATAAAAGAATAAGAGTGTATATATATATATGAAAAGACATTAGATATGATATTATGGATAATGAATTAATGTAATAATATTTTTAATGTGGTTAAATAGATTTTCTTGGTACTCTGTGAAAATATTTCTGAGATCATACTCATTAATATTACCAGTAAAAAATTTCATATAAAACAAATGGAGATCAAATGTCACATCATCCAATAAAATGATGAACAATGTGTGATTAAAATATATCATGCTGGAACTAATGATCATGTGGACAATATCTTGACTAAGACTTTAAAAGCAACAATGTGTAAGAAACATCGGGCGAGTATCAATGTTCATCCACCATCCATTGCATGAGAAGGATATTGTTTTATCTATGTCCAATGATTTATAATCATTCTATATAATTATGAAATTGTACCAAGTTTCTTGGGAAATATGATCAAGGGTTGTTTTGGTTGTTAGTAGTCGCAATATTGTTTCATTGTATTTATATCCAAATGGGGAGAAGTATGAAATTCATCAAAATAGATTCAACCTAATAATGGTTTTTAGGACATGAGGACTATATGTTTATTAGAAAATAGGTATCTCAATGAATAAAAATTATCACTTGAACTATTGTTTCATACAATGATATTTTCACATGTACACATAGTGTGATGGATGAGCTATTTCATTGATATATTTTTTTAGAGTATTACCCTTTATTAAATTTCTCTTTTGATTTATGACTAACTATCCAGGAATATTTTTAAAGCTATGTGTTTTTCAAAGATGGAAATATACTCTATTTTGGGTCTATTTTCCATCCACACTATGTTGATCTAGGAGATTGAAATACAATTGATCTTATGGTGCCTATGGGTTTAGTGATGAAGATGGAATAATTTTGTAGTGCTTTTAAAATTTTTGTGGTCCATAACATGGAGGATGAGGATTTTATTTTTTGGTAAGGGAAATATTATCTTGTATTTAAAAATTCTATATGAAAGGGTAATAGAGGCTTCTAAAGTTGTGTGGAAGGGTTTTTTTGGGTCCACACATGAACATATTAAAAGGATTCCATTTCAGGTGATTTATAAAACATCACAAAATATTTAGTTAAAAGATATATTAAGTGTTGTGTGTGCCCATGAAATAGGTATGATGTTACGTGAAGGTAGTCAGTTGCATTGAAAATAGGAGGTCAGATCATCCTAGTTCAGTGGCTATGAAATTTTAGGTATATAGTATATGTCAAACATGGAAGTTTCATGAAGGGTCAGTTGCATCAATAAATAAGTGGTTTCCTCATCAATTTAGTGTAACTCTCCCAAAGGATATCCAAATCCATTATTTCACAAAATATTTTTTTAAGTATATTTGTGAGAAGAAATTAAATTGTGTCTATCAATACCACATTAAAATTATGAAACATTCAGTTTATGTGAAAGTTAGAGTTTCCTTATTAATCCAATGTTTCCAAAAATATGAGGTATTTCTATAAAGTAAAAATAACTCAAGAAAATTTAGGTGTTGTAAAAAAGTAAATTTTCATGAATAATAGGTTGTTTGATGAAATAATATTTTATTAAAAACTAAATTTTTGCACATAATTTAAAATGTTGTGTAAATATGAATGTGGTGGGTGACCAGTATCTTTTCAACATCTATTTTGTGTGGATAGTGCATTCATGAGAACCAATTTAAGACTATGGTGAAAGAAGAGTCTCATGATCATCATTAACAAGAAATTATGTGTCCAATTTATTAATGTGACCTATATTTTGATAAATTGAGAAATAATTCATCAATAGAAGTGATCAAGGGGGTTGATAGATGTAATCAAACAGAGGTAATGTTTTTTTCCTAAAATAATTTTAATGTATGTGTTCATAGAATGAAGTGATCTTTCCTGATCAATTTTAATACACAATATTTAGTGAATTTTAGTTTATTTAGATATCATAAACATTCTTTTAGTGTATTATCCTTGGACTAGCCCTTTTTGTCAAAAAAATCAATACTATTATGTTTCTATTTCTAAATAAGGTTGTTTTATAATTACATGATTTTATTAGAGATGTTTAAAATGTTTATCCCTATATAGGAGAAAGACCATTCTCCACTAATTAATAAGTAAACAACATGATTCTCTCTTTCCCTTTATGGGTGTTATAGGGAACTAAAAGTGTTATTAGGGTGTATAGGTTACATGTGTTAAATTAGGGAACTTTTTTTCTACAGAATTTTATTAATTTTTTTGGAGTTCCCCTATTTTGTGTAAGAAAATTAATTATTTAGAAAAATAAATGAGCTATAATATTTAATCTATTCGGATAGAAGTTCTATACTCCATAGTTTATGTCATTTATTCTAGTGGTGTGACAAGTCTTTATATGACATAAATAGAAAAGAAAATGTGTGATGAAAATACAAAACTAATAATGCTCTTATTGTGGCATTACCATATCAAATATATTTTATGGTTATGAGATTAAATACAACCAAGTATATCTGTTTGAAACTAGTAAATATATAAAAAGGAAATTAAAAGTTGAATTAGAGAAAAAATAACATATTCTATAGCTAATTTAATTATTTGAAAATGCATCCAGATGAAAATGCAGACAGTTTATTTAGTCACATTACTAAAGTTATGGAGAAATTTGAGGACATGGGGAAGAAATTTAGGGTATTAAAATTTTGAAGATAATTCAATGTAGTCTTCTACCTTTAGAAAATCAAAAAAATTCACCCCTTGAGAAAATTGATTTTTTTTATATTTATCCTCATTGTATGCTAAGAGTAATAGTGAATTATGAAATGAGAGTAAAAATAGAAAGATAAAAAAATACATGAATGAAATGAAATGGAAATAAAAGATGTAGAAAAATATGAATTTTCAACATTTAGTCATGATAAAGAAGATGTATATGAAGAAATTATTTCCCTTTTTTCTCATATATTAAAGAGAGAAATATTTATATTGGATGTAATGTTTCCTTATCATTTTTTAGTGTGGTAATGAAAGACTAATTCCTAATTGGTTCAAAAGGAAAAATGATGATGTTGGAAGTGATGCATAAATTTTATAAGGCCTGAAATAAGTTTCCTACAAAAGAGAGCAATCAAATCATGAAATATATTAATGAGAAATTATTTTTTTAAAATTTTAAAATGATGATAATGTGTTTTTGGAGTATTTAGAAGAAGAGTTTTAATGTAATTTCTATGATTCCAAGATGAATACAATTTAAAAGGTGAAACCTAAAATGATGGAAGACAATTAGTCAGATGGTGATGTCGTTCTCAATATGGAGTTTGAGGGTTCCTTATATGAGTAAGGAAATAAAATTAATAAACACCAAAATATTGGATTATTTTTAATGAGTCATTAGAGTATTTTGATCAACATGATTTAGATATTTATTGAATTCATTAAGAGGAAGAATAAAATTTTGAACCTCTTTAAAACATAGAGGATTTTTTTTAGTATAAAATGAGAATTTAAGAGAAATAATTTTTTTTAATGAACAGACATCATGATTATAGTAAACAAATAAGATAGTTGTTTAAATTGAATAATAATATGTTGATTTTGTGAGTAAATTGTATTTTTAATTAAAATTGAGTTAAACAAAGAATAAATTATAGTTTAGATGGATTTTAGATGTAATATTTTTAGAAATCATTATAAATTATTTTGATGAGGTTGGGAAAACCCATAATTATTAAATATTGTTTTTTTGAATTAGTGGAATTCAATGTGATAATAAAATTATTTTATGAAATTGAGATAATATAAAACAATGTAATTTAGAATGTTGTATATATCACAAAGACATATGAAATCATTACAGAGACTACTTCAAACCAAAAATATAAGAGAATAGAAAATATTCCTCAGTTATATAGTCAATATCTTTGATTAATGACTGATATAAAATAATTGTTAATGTGGGGGAATGGAAGTGAGAAGATATTTCTTCTTATGAAATATCAATTTCATAGGTTTTTGTGCTATACCATATACTATTATAAATATGAAATGATAAATCTTAATGGGGAAGAACATGGTAGTCAATAATGGAGAATGAAACCATATCATTCATAAAATAGAAGAAATAATTTCTTTAAATATTGCTTTTAAATATTCTAAATTTGGTCTTAATGTTCTTTTGTAGTAATAGGAATTGTAGAAAGCATTTCTATTGAACTCTGATTTAGGTCAATACCTGTCAACCAAGCAGAATTACCCTGATTAATATGTATTCTACTCTAGAATAAAAAATGACTATAATTCAACCATAAATATGTAAAAGATAATGGATACTCCATATTATTCCTCCACTAAATCAAGAATATCATGTTAGAAAAATAAAAAATATTTATAAAGACAACCTGTAAGATCCCTCTCCCAAAGCTACCAAGAACAATAACACACAGATTCTTGATAGTTCATGGTCATACCACGTAACAGAAAATGAAAATATGAAAGAAATGTTAAGGAAATAGTAAATTGAATCATGAGATCTAGTAATTCCATAAATATTAAAGGTATTGGAAATAAATAATTATAAATGGATGAGATAATGAAAATAATAGTTCTCTATGTGGATGACTTACATCACAATATCCTATGAGTGAGTCAACTATGTGACTCTCTAATTATAGTCCCATTTAATCACATGTGAGAAGTATAAATGGAAAGAAAATTCATTACCAAAAATAATAGGATGATATCTTTTTTAATATGATACAAAGGATTTTTTATTAGTTATTTACTATAACCATTGGAGTAGTAGATTCAATGAAAATTTAGTTTTCAATGTCTTTCAAGGAGTACATGGATGTCTTATATATTCATTATTATATACCTTTTAGAGTTTTATTTTTTATTAATAACTAAATGAGTTATGACATTATATCTATGATGGAATATCAAATAAACCCATGTATCTATGAGAGATTTAAGCATTGGTTGGAGGAATCTACTGAGTAGTGGCCTAGCTTTACCCAATATGTTCCCTTGGGAAGCCCCGTGTTGTTCTTCAAGTATGTGGATAAGAGATTGATGTTTGGTGTATAATGGAATTAGGTGAACTAAATTACTATTATAGAGGAGTATTCTCTACTAAGGAACGAAAACCACTTCATCATTCGGTTAGTGGTGAGGTTGTTCTCAGTGTTTGATCAGAGGATATGTTATCACCATCTCTCGATTCAAGATGAGGATATACCAAAAGATTATTTCTAAATATGATATGGTATTTTTTAGTTTTTCTCCATACCCAATGAAAATTTGAATTCCCCTATTGTTTTTATAAGGTTTATGAACCATGGCCTTCTTCATGGATTAGTTTTTGGAATTCAACATGTTGGAAAAAATGGGTTTTCAATGCTAGAAAAAGATTTCCTTTTTTTCTTATAAATCAAAATTTATTTATCATGGTTTTTATAAACTAAGTGATATTATGGTGAATGTGAAACCAATGTCAATGGTGTCATTTTTTCTAGGAATTTTTCAATTTTTTGGGGTTCAAAATATAAAAGATAAATAATGTTTTTTATAAAATGAAATATTTTTGTGTAAATAAAATAAGTACAAAAAGGAAAATATAGTCTTCTAGAGTTGTGTGTATGGAATTATTTGAGGCCATAACATCAAAATATGGACAAGTATTGCATTTTTTTGTGAGTTTTGAAGCTTTTCAACTATTGGAGTTTTGTGGCATAGTATCTGTTTCACACACCAATGAAATAGAAGTCATGTTTCTTGAACGTAGTGAGTTTCATAGTAAATGAAACATCAAATAATTCATGTTCAATTCCAATGGAATTTTTTTCACACATTCAAATTTCAACACGAAGGTTTCATAGAGGGACAACTACATCTATGAATATAATACTACCTCCTCAATTTAATTTAGCTTTCCCAATAAAGATACAGAGATTGTTTTTGAAGAAATATTTACACTAAGTAGAGTTTTGGGAATAAGGTATCTTGGATATATTAAGGCCAAGTGACATTCATGAGATATTTATTATGTATGAGAGTTATAGTTTCAAGAAATTAACAAAATCCGCATGAAATTTGTGGTGCTTTATGAATGTAAAAACAATTTTTCATGAAAACTGAGATGTTTTCTGAAATTATAAATCTTTAGTAAAAATTAAACAGTTTTATTAATTAATAATAGATACAAAAAACTAACGTGCTTCACAAAAGTTAAACAATCTGGAAGTTTTAGAAATCTATTTTGATTGAGTAGTGTATTCAAGAGCATCAGTGAAAGAATATAATACATGTAGGGTCTCTTGATAATCATTTACAAATACTTATGTTCCTGATTCATTGAAGTTACTTTAATGTTGATAAACTATGAATTAATTCATCCATGAGAGTAAGTATGGGGGACTCGTTAGATGTGATCTATGGTAGGTAGTGTGTTAACCAAAAAATTATTATATATGTAGTGTACTTGTAATAATTTAACCATGTATAATAAACTGTCATCAACAATATCTAGTTGGGATTATTTGGTTCATGTAAGATTGACACACTATTAGAAAAATCTCCATTGACTAGCCTGTAGTGGTGAACCATGTAAAACAAATATTTTGTGTACCTATTTTGGAAAATGGGTGTTTAATGCTTTTAAGATTCTATAAGATAGTTTTAACATGTTACAGCCAATGTGGGGAAAATTTCAATCATATTGATAGCCTAATTAACCACTCACATCTTAGGGAGTCCTAGTGTACTATAATTTTTTGTTGATATCCTATTACACATGGATTCAAAGTTGGAGCATGTGAGACACTTGTTGGTTGCTCTAGACAAGATCTGAGAGAACTAGCTTCATGAGGATGTCTCAAATATTCAGATCATTATTTAGGATTCGCGCTTATTAGGATATGTTTTCTTAGATAGAGAGTTATAGTGGTGCTAGTAAAGGTTGAGGCATTACTTGATTAGGAGAAACCTGAGGGTGTGGTGGAAGTAAAATAGTCTCATGATTAGGTTTTCCTTAAATTATTGATGGTCATGATAATAGATCAATATACCTATTTATAGTTGACCCATGAGGATGATTATTGTGAAACCTATATCCAATTGACAGATTTTACCCCTACACTTACTCAATGTGTAAGGGAGGAACTATTCAGGGATATTGATTATGTGGTCTTGCATGAGATGACACCCATTTTACATTTTCTTGATAGATTTTATAATGGTGTGGAGTAAATATTCTTTCTAAGGATGGAAATTGGAACATTTCAATCAATGTGAGGTGGTTATAATGAGGTTTATTTCCCTTATAAATAAATATATGAGATATTAGGATGTACCAAGATCCTTTAAGATCAGCTTTTTTAACCAATGATGTTGTAGCTTGTTTCTGAGTTTAACTATGTTTGTCTCACCTATCAATAGAGGAAGGCCGAGGTTCAAATATGGTATAGTAACCTTTATGGTGTCATTTTGGACCTTCATTAACTAGGGAGAGGTTATGACAATGTCTGAGTGATTGTCATCAGAATCATCATGATAGACCAATTTCTAACCATGCATTTTTAGAGCATAGTGGGGGTGTTTGGGATTCTAGTGTGTGAAAAAGGTGGTGAACCTTCGATAACAATATTTATGTATTTTCTGATAGTGATTCTCACTTCACATTATGATTAGGGAGAGGGTAATAGAGTATTTTGGACTCAGTTTGGGTTTAGTTCAAATTTTTTTCACTAGAGAGTTTTCTAATAAAATATTAAAATTGAGGTTCTACGGAATAAGATTTGGGATTTAATAGTATCTTTAAGCCACAGATGAGAGGACTTTATAATGTTAGTGTAGTTTACATATCATAACATGTAACACTCCCCCATTGGTATAACACCATTTGAGGCCATGTTTGAGAGACCATATAGGTCACCATTATATTAGTCAGAGCAAGTGAAGGATAAAACCTATGGGCCTATATATTTTTTGTATAATGGTTATAAACATTTTAATACATCAATATGTGGATGGTAACTACCTAATAATTGAATTATTTCATTATATATATTTGACAATAGCCTTTAGGTTCAATGAGAGGATCATTGGATTATAGAGACGTCCCCTTGTTGAGGATTGCTTGGATTTTAATATAACAACATACCATCTATATGGTTTGGAGGCCCTTTTTCTAATTACTATATTTGGATAGTGAGGTGGGGTACTGATAAACCCTTTTGACCATATTTATAAAAGATTCATTATTTTTTCTATATGTTTCACCTAGGGATACCTATGAATGACCTATTTCACAATGTCCACTAGGATGAGAAAGACATTGAGGGTGCAGTTACCATTATGTAAATTTTGAGAAACCCATTAGAGTTTGAGTAATGAATATATAAGACCTTATTGTTTATGTTTTCCCTTGGTTGGGTGCCTGTGGACTATATGAGAACTATCAATAGAGATCATTGGAGTCTGAAGCCTAGTTGACAGATTGGTATCATCCTTTATGAGAATGTTTTCAACTTTTTTAAATGAAAATAAAAAAAGGATTTAATGACCTTTTCCCTCATTTATGACATTAGAAGATATTAAAAATATTTTTAGATCCAGATGCTAAGATGAAATGAAAATCTATGTCTTCATAAAAATTGAAAGGATATAATAAAAATATTAAATATGTTATATAACACATGTGATGTTTTGGTAAAATATTGGAATAACTCTTGAATGAGAACTTATACGGATAATATGATATATCAATTTAATTTTGATCAATTGGATTACCCGAGTCATGACATAACATTCATCGGCGTTTGATATTTTTTTATAGATCCATCATGAGAACAAATAACAAAAAAAATTAATTTAACTAAATTATTTGTTCTTTTCTTGATTAAGTGACCTAACCTCTCTATATAAAAAATGTTATGAACATTATAAATGGATAGTTTCATAACACTAGGATATATATATGATGAGATATATTATTGTTAGATCACTAAGATCGACGATGGATAATGAACGGATTGAGGTGAATCAAGAGTCAGTTGAAAAATACAATCACATCATCATTTTCACCACTATAAGATTCAAGAATCACAAAATATTCATATAAAATGAGCTAGGGAATTGTTTTCATTGATTTATTTTCCATTTTGATTATCCCATGAGTATAAAAATCGATAAACTAAGATATTGAATTATGGTTTTATTTTATTGTGACTACTGTTTATTTACCATGGATTTGGGGAAATAATAATTTTATTGGGGTTTCCACTTCTTTCATCATCTTAATGGGTTATATTCAAGGATAAATAAAAAAATATGTTAGGTTTAATTTTTTTTACATCTACCATGTTTCTTCACATGTTATCATCACTAATTTCATAAAATGGATTTTTTGATGAATATCTGTTATTCGATCATTATGAAACCATTCTTTAGTTGAATTGATTGATACCATGAGTGTGGTTCATGGATGAGGGTGTGATTGAGGTACGATGATAAAAGTGCATTAAATTTTTTTCATATCAGATCGGTGATTCATATTCTTCAATGTTTTATGTTTGTAGACAATATTATATGGTTTTACTATATTTTTGAGTACATCAAAGTATATAATTCAGCAAGAGGCGAGGGAAATTTTTCTGAAGAAAAAATATGAAATATCTGGATGTGATTGGTGACATTGGTGGTGAAATAATATATGCATTGGGGAATTGAGGATTCTAGAATGTCCTAAGTTACATAGTGTATACCTAAGATAATACACACCATGTGGGGACCTTAATATAATGCTAGAGTTTTCAAATGAAAAGAAGTATCATATGATCTATGAAATTTTCCACACATCATGTAAACATATCCTTGTGGCTCGGTGTGTATATTAGATGATACATGAGAACCAAAAAATCTAGGAACATGGCACATGTTGAGTACAGAGGCATAACCCAATACTTACATGCAACCCAGTACATGAGAACGTCTAGTTAAATGATAACGACCTAAATGACATGGGCATGAACAAATATAAACAACAAGGGGAAGGTGGAATAACATGTTCTATATAGAAATCTATATTTCATGTATCCCATGGGGCATGTCATGTATTTTGGATAAATTCACACTATGTGACCATGAGACACACATAATGACAAGCATAGTGAGGCACATTGTGTAGCATTGTATACACACCACCTACTCTTAAAGGGAGGTTTAGAGACATTTTTCTATGTTTTGATCTGGAATGATCTGGGGTATTTTACAATAAACTATTTGTCTATTAAATAATATCAGTTGAGTGAGTTACCTTAATCAATCCCAATAAGGGTATAGTGCAGTATGACATCCCCAAAAATTGATTTTGATTTACTATATGGGATGAGTGTCACATATTGTATGAAGTGTCCCTCCATATAACTTTGGGTGTGATCCCGTATCATTCCTTTATTTACCCTAGGTGGAGATCATGGTATCTGTATAATATCCAAGCATAGTAAATTGATCCCCTATCTAGCAGGTTTACCCCATTGGGTTCATAGTATCATAATTCATATGACCCCCATGTAGTGGTTTATTCTAGTAGGGTTATTCATCTCCCCAGTAGTCCTGGATTTGATCCCCTATATGGGTATTGAGATCTGAAAATTTCTTTGTGTATCATTTATGGTGATACATGAAGAGTAAGACCTCTCATTTGAGTTCCATCAGTGAACATATGATATTTGGGATGGAATCTCCCATAAGAGTATTAAAATGAAGTTACAATATAATATTACGGATGGTATTATGGTTGAGATCTATTTTACATATGGGTATTATATTCAGTATATATTCTTGTTTTGTTGTTATTATTTCTATGCATCATTTTAATTTGACATACCTTTTCATGACTATACTAGTGTCTTTACGATTTACGTTTCATGATTTCAGGGAGTCCTCATGGGTATTGTTACACTCACCCTTGTATAGGATTTTTATTCACATGTTGTATTATATAAAAATGATAGACCATTTTATGGATATATTTGAGTTCTAGAAGATGGGGGACAATAGTTTTATCTAGACATACCACGGTTGGACCATGTTTTGGATTCGATAGAAGTATGCACTACTTAGATGGATGAAGTCTACTACAATTTTGGGATGGCATGAATTTGGACCCTTATTAATTTCCATAATTGTATTTCCTTCTATAATGTGGGATATAAGATATTCATGAGTTGAAGTATCAGTTTTTTCCCTTTCCACATTGTATGAGTATTTGGATATGTGTTCTTGTGTATAGCTATATTAGGCTAATACCACTCATGTCTGTGATATAATTACTAGGTGCTTATTACTGGCCCCAAACCTATATTAGGTGATCTTGGGGTGTGATAATCAACTTATGTCCTATCAAGAAGGCTCGTATGGGTAGGTTCATGAAATTATATTACCCAAAAATAAGTCTTTTGTATCCAAAAAACATACTCAGTAAATTTTCATAAAACAACTCATTCCTTAGGGTCTTCAGCAAAATCCACATATTATATTCAAGACCATTCTTTGACTTGGAATATATATGAATATACTATATAAAATATACTAAAAATGATCAGGATAATATATAAATTATTTTTTCATTAATTCTATGAATATATCGAGGTAATTTTAAATACAAAATAGAATCACTATATACTCATAGTGTCCATAAATTTTATGGAATGATGTCATATGTATATGATCCCTCTTGTCCCTTTGTATATGATATATAGAACGAAGGTAAATCTTGTAAATGAATTTCCTTCTACATAGTTGATAAAATAATTCATCAATATGGGTTATATGATACTAATTATTTATTTTGATCTTGTTTAGTTCACACCAAACAATTCAGAGTCAAATCACTCCATCTTTATTATCAAAAAAAGAACTAGTGCACCCAATAGTGATACACATGGTTGACTGAATTCCTTTTCATGATTCTCTCAGAGTTTATTCTTTAATTCCCATGACTCAATATGGAAAATTTTATTGGGATACATTGAAAAAGGATTAGCATCATATATGAGTTCAATTGAGAACATAACTTCTTAATTTGGAGGATGACTATGAAAACCTTCTTAAAAGAATTACATAAATTTAGATTAACTCGGAATATCATCAATGATGAGTTTCTCCCCAACCTTCTGTGATGAAAAACACTTTAGAAAAGGAATTAAGACTCATACATTGGATTTTAATTCCATTGGAAGTCCATATTTAGTGTCACTCTAATTAATGATCAAATATTAGTGTTGAAGATAAAATGCGGAAAACCTTACATTAAAATTTACATGGGATTTACTCAATGAAATCAAATACTCTCCTAGGATAACATAAAATTCAACAAAATGGAGAATAAAAACATTTTTAGGAATAAAATTATAGAATGCTACACATGGAGATGAATCATTAACCGACCATATGGTTATCATACCATAGAGGGTTTTTATGGTTTATTAAACACCAAATCATTGTGGTGGTATTGTGATACCCGTATCATGATATTTAGATATAAAAGAGTGGGTAGATACAAAATTGATTATGAAATTACTAGTTATAGATATGGTGATATGTTTAAGTTTTGTGATTCCATTTTTACACCCCTTAACCGAAGTAGTGATATAATGACATTTCCCTTTGCTCTATGAAAAAAGCGTTATGATTTTGATCATCATCACAAACATTTAAGATTTGATCACAGGTTAGAATAATTCCCATAACCCTTTCATTTGTAACATTGGACCGTGGGTGGTGGGTTTTTTAGGTATTTCTATCTAGTAACATCATTATCTATCTTTTACTCATCACTTTGGCATTCAATCCCTCAATTTAATTCTAATCCACACTTTAATCATTTTATAGTTCCATTAAGACAATTAACTACATGTTTGCCTCTACAATTTGAAAAAGATGGAATGATCATATTCTTATCCCCAAGGTTTTTAATGTTTTATTTATATACCATATTTATTTTCATAGTAAACTATTAGGTTTAATGGAAAATAAAATACCATTTCCACATTTATATCAAAATAGAATAATTATTAATACATACTAAATTCCAATATAGATAATGAACTTCGGTGAAATGGTTTTATACCACTAAAGATCTGATATTTCTTATATTCAATATTTATTATTATACCTCATTCATACCTCATAAGGCTTCTAAAATTTTCCCATAATGTTATCAATGTCTTCTTAATGATTTTATTTTAGATTAAGAAATTAAGTCTCAATTTATATGTGAAGAATACAAGAATATTACATATTGAAAAATAAGATCTTAAACTTATACAACATTATAGAGTTGATTTCCACCTATTGAATCATATTATTTAAAATATTAATCCTTCGATATTCTTCGATTCTAAATGATACAGATCGAAAAATGAATTTTTCATGCTCTGCATACTACATAATGTAAAATATTTATTCATTGGTATTGAACCAATTCTCATAAACTAGTGTATCAACAAAAAAACATAATGATGCCGGATGTTTCACCATGAAGTAATCAATAGAACTTTATTTCCTCCATTTTTCATTTGAAAGTTCTTCCTAATTAATAGATTAATTATGTTATATGGGAATAGAAACATGATGTTTTATTCCAACTCCAATAACAATTCATCTCTCTGGTGGGAAATCAGTGTATTTTCCACCAAGTTTAGCATTAAAAGAATTTTATTTGGGTTCCATCCAATTAATAAATCAAAATTAAGAGTGTAATAAATGATAATTTTATTTGGGAACAACAAAATCATGAAAATTTACTTATAGGATGTCTAAATCATCACTATTAATTATCAATTTATGTCACCATAAAATTAACTTAGGTCATTCATGGTTATCATCTATTCGACTCCTTCATGGTATATCATTAAGAGTGTTTTAATATATTGGTCATATCCTCCAGTATTTTCAAACTGGGTAAAAAATAAGACCCTTTATCATACACTGGGTGATGATCATGTAACAACCTATTACATTCATTCAGATATTTATAATATCTCTTTTTATATCCCTGTTATTTTTATTTTTATGTTTATTTTTGGGATTTTGAGGATGGAGAACCTTTGTTGGTGAAAATGATCAAATTTTTTAGGATATATATTTGATGGAATAAATGGAGTCATGGTATAAATGTAAAAAAAATCCTAAGAAGATATCCATTACATTACAGGTTAAATGGTACTATTTTTCTATGGGTTCCTATATACTCTTCATCCTGAATAGTTTCAAATTAGGACTGGGTTTGAGAACATAAATATTTTATTGGGTTGATGTGAGGAACTGGTTCAAGGTGTGAAATTTCTTTATGTCGTGAGACTGTTTCACATCATGAAATGTTTTATTGTATTTATCTTAACAAAGGATTCACCCTTTTTGAAGTATATTGTGGTCAAGGATTCAATATTAATAACCAAATTCCTTGAGGACAATAAGGATTTTAGACCACCTCAATTCCCTTGAGTGACCTGAAATTGTTCTTTAATGACCAGCTAGACTATAAAATGAGTAGACTATAGATGGGGATTTAGAGTATGAACATTAACCAGAGCAGAAGCTAAGCAGATACATAAGAAAGCAAGATTATGGAATTTCTATTAATACCAGCCTGTGCGGGCACAGGAATCCTAATAGAAAAATCCATGAAGAGGTGGAGTGATTATATCACGATGATAAAGAAGCTGGGGAGGATCAGTTCCAAGATTAGTCTATATATTTCCTAAGACCTACAAGCCGTGTAATCTCTAAGACTATGGGACTTTTAAGGGTTCCCCCTAATCTCTTGAAAGGGAGGTTATAGAAAATAAATAAAAAAGGAAGGCCTGTAGGATATTCTGGATGTAATGTACATAGTCTGCAGGTTTTTATCCTCCAAACAAATAATTTTATATTCATTCGACAACAAAATATTCTGTTGAAACCTAGGAGATCACTAGGTAATTTTTCAGAACTCTTGTCCTTTAGATCAATTCTATAGGTGGTTGATATCAATTATTTTGTGATATATCTCTCCAAGTAATTTATATTTTAGATTTTTCATTTCCCATGGTCACAATAGCACTTTTACACTATGTTTTCAAATCCATTGGTCTTTTTGTGTTGATTTTATTGATCCTTTATAGATATATTATGTGATCTTCTAGTGGAGGATGATCTTTTTGTTTGTTGTGGTGTGACGTGTGAGTTTCATGAGATATATTTCATGTTACCTTATCCTCTAAAAATTTTATTGTATAACTGATTTTGAGATATCGTTTTTGATTCTAGGTCCTCTATTGTTATCTTTGAGTTATTTTATATTGGTGGATCCCTTCAATGGTGTATGCAACCCGATTCCAAGAAAATTTTTTCTATGTCTTGAATATGTTATATGAATTATATTTGATGGTTCTGAGAATTTTTTATAAATGAAATGGAATGATTTAATATTGAGAATTTAAATGAATTTTTGTAAAAATATGATTTTTCTCTTATTTGGAAAAGTAAAAGGTATTTTCAATGACGATTTTGATCATTTCATATTTGATTCATGGGATATGCAAGATTTCATGATGGTGGGTCTATTTTATTGGCATCAAATGATAATATGTTTCTCCTCAAAGGATGATCTGAATATCACCTTGTCTCGGTCCCCTCATGCAATCAATGGATGCGGCTTCATTCTTCTGTGATAGCCCTTTGATCTCAACTGGAATTATGACGGTCCCTTGACTATGGTTTCAGTAAGCTATCCAGTCCTCCCTTACCCTTTCCAGAATCCCTATATTATCTGAATACTTGGAAACATGGTTGGCCGATACCTGTGTTCATATATCCATACGTCAGTGGTTTGTCATCCTATCTCCCCTTATTTATGTGTCGAGGCTGATGTTTCAAAGGATCCCATACAGTGGCTGTGGATTTCGGTTGGAGAAGAGTTCTGCTAGAAACAAAGGGTTGTGTTTGAATTGTGGCATGCTTTCTGCCTGGGGTGCCACCGATTTGGACATTTAGCCCCTATTTGTAGTCACAAGCACAAAGTTAGATAGGTTGAGCCCAGTGGTTTTGAGGGGAATGTGGTGCAGATTGCCCCTTTTATGAACCAGTGGTTGCGGGGTTTTGATAGCATGGTCGTACAAGTGGAGGCACGTGGGTATGTTCCAGAGGCACGGGCTCTCGCTATCCTAGGCGCAAAGAACAGTGTTAAGGAGGATCTACACTCTTTGGCCCCTCCAGTGATAGTAGAACATTTGAATACAAAGGAGGTTCTTATACTTGTTGTGGATGGGTTTTCCCATCTAAAGCAGGACATGGAAATTCATGAGATAACCATGGATGATCCCATAGCTATGAACTTGCTTGTAGTTGTTGTTCAATGTCTCAGGTCTCGGGGCAGGGAGGACATGACCCTGCAGCCTTAGTTTATGCAAAGAGGATATGAAGAGCCCACAAGACTGGAGTTGATGCAGGAAAAATACTTCATGTTAGCTGCAATCGGATCTCAAAGTGGATAGCTAAGGCTGGATGATGATAATTTCTTGAGACCCCTAGACCCAAACACCATCAAAACCAACCCCGTAGGTCTTGGGAAGGTTTGAGATGGGGAGAAGGGATCTGGATTGGAGAATAAACCAGGTAAGGTGTCCTCTGAGTATGCATGTGGCCCACAATTCTAGAGAGGTAATAGAGTTGGGGAACCGCTTTCGTGGTCGGGAGGACCATAATCCTCCATTATCTCTTGAAGTGGATCCTTCTAATGAAGATAGTTCCAGTCACCCCTCAATGGATATCTTGGACCGAATTCAAGGGAAAGGACCCCCCAGCCATAGAAGGACGAAGGGGAAAAAAGGTATCCATGACTCGGGGAAATGCATTGTGGCTCAGGGGAAAAACCCAAAGGGACATAAGGACTAATCAAACATTCCAAAACCAATGGAGACTCAATCAGCCAAGAAGTATAGAAAAAGGGAATATAAAGATGTTCATAAATGGGAAATTGAAGAATTGTGCATGGATTCAAGAAATAGGGTAGAAGAATATGGGGAGTTCTTGAAACTTATCGTTCACTCTAAGGAAGAAATGACTTAAACTAGTCTCTGACCCAATGTCTCAGAATAGTTGATTGAAAGAATTTATGATTGTCAGTTTCAAGTTGAAGTTAATGAGGCACAAGAAGTGTGGATATACAAAAAAGACCGTATACTGGTATAGGGATTCAACCAGAAGAAAATCAACACGAGGGAATTTATTCAGACAATGGAAAGGATGCTCACTCGCTTTGAAGAGCCAATCAGAGAGGATCCAGAAACCCAGGTTAGCATGCTGCACTAGGAACTTTATAGAGTTTCTGAGTCAAGTAATATCAGCCTGGTGTTTAATCATTTTTTTAGTTCTATTAGCACGTAGTGGTTTTTGTTGATGAACAATGGTTAACCATTTTTCCTTAAAATGGATTTTATTAATAAAAATTTAATTTGTAGGAGAGGTTCAATTTCTGGGTAATTCATCTACTCTCTTGATTACATGCATATATATTGAGAATAAATGTATGATTTGATTTTCTATAACTATTCAAGATTTCTTGACCTATAGTGATCTTAGGAGTAATATTATCAGTTCTCTATTTTAAAATTATTTTGATATGATATGATATGTGTTGCAGGATTTGATTTTATTTCATGATATGTGTGATTTGATTTGAATATATTTTATTTGGATTATATGTCAATACAGAAAATGGGGGATTTATTTAACATAATTTTTATATAATAACTATTTAGCTGATTATTATTATGTGCTTTATTCAATGTTGAGAATGTTCATATTGTTTTATAGATAATTGATATGGAACACTTATGTGGTATCATACTAATCCTATTTAACCCACACTCTAGAAACCCCTTTAAAGGTGTGTAGGAATTGATATGACCTTTGATGCAATGACATTTATTATTTCATATCTATTTAGAGAGGATTCTATTAGTAGTTTCTAGGTATCTTTAATTGAGATTGTGGAAGTTTTACCCTTCAATTAGATAATGTAGCTATTTTTATTTTTATTTTCATTTATTATTGGAATAGTACCTAATATATTTTTAATCTAGTTTTGAGTTGTATCACTTCTACATTTTCATTATTTCTATGGGTTATATATCTAGTTTACACTTTTCTGTTTTTCCCTATCATGTATACATACATATGTGTGTTTGTCTGTGTGTCATTGTTTCTACTACATGTTGGTAAAAATAATTTCCTATGGTTTTTATTGATGGTTGAGGTCTAGTCTCCATCCCATGGGGGTCAGCAACATTATTTGGGTATATGAAGGTGATGTTTAGGTTCCTGTTTGGGAGGGTATATGGGTAGAGTTCACCAAATTTTAGTATATGATGGAGCTTGTGCTCAGTTATGGGATGTTTGTATATAGAATATAGGATTTTTGATATATTAGAAGAAGGATATCATATGTGTTTAACTAATAATTTTTGTGATGATACTCAAGATAACAAGGGATGTCGGGATGCCGGTAATTCATTTTGAGTTCATGAACATAATATCATTTTTTTTCTTGTGGTTTTATATTATTAATATATGTTATATATTTTTATGATCATTTATTCTATTTTAATTTGTATCAATATGGATTTGTGATGTCTTCCATGGGTTCTATATGAGGATTTAGAGGATGCTCCCTTTGGGAATCCACCTCATGATCATAATCTTATCAAGGCTATCTGTAACGACCTAATGTTTTATCAATGGAAATTACCTTATTATATTTTTTTTAATATAATCAAATGAAATCACAACTCAGTAAACTACAATGTACTATGGGACCTTTAAACATAATATTGTCACTTTTGTGATTTGAATTTCAAAAATCAAACATACACGGTTGTGATCAGTATGATGTATAAAGTCCAATAAAGAAAACTTAATTTTTGGTGAATAGTAACCAAACCTTATGAATATTAATGTGGCCCTTATGAATATGAATTCATACAAAAGAATACTATCCTCACCCATGAATCTATAAATGAAATTTAAGAATCTTATATGTGATTATATGACCATGAAAAAATATTGGTATTTTTGTAAGACTTAAATAAATATTTACAATTAATTAATTAATTTATAACAAAATTTATTTTATTAAAAGGTGTTTATAAATTTAAAATGTTATTTTTCTTGGTTTTAAGATAATTTTATATGACCGTATGTAATTTTTAAAAGCATTTTAAAACCAGTTAAAGTTTTAAAATCCATATTTTTCAATTAAATTTTGATTTTAAATAAAATAATATATTAATCATATTTAGAAATGTATTATTGAAAATGTATTTATTTTTTATATTATACCCATTGAAAAATGGTTACGTTATGTTTTTGGTATTTTTTCAAAAATACATGAATTTTTTATGAGTAATTAAATACAGTCATTTAATGTATATTTACATTTTATGTTAAATATAGTATTTATTAAGTTATGGCTAATGTAAGAACATTGGGTTCGAACCGATATGAACATATTACTTTTTTGTCATAAGAATAATTAAAAACACATATCAAATGGAAAAATAATAAACTAATAAATAAAATATTAAGATAACCCTCCTCCCTCAACTATAAAAACCGCTCACACTCCCCTCTTCTCTTCACTCCCCTCAAGCCTTGTGTCATTCCCTAAATCATAATCATCTATCTCCCAAAACACTTGAACCACATCTATTGGACCTTTTTCTTCCAAAAAGACAAAATCATCTCCCCTGAAGAGGCTCTTATAGAAGATTAACTAAAGATGTAAATTCCTCTTTTCAATTATTTTACGTTCCTTTCAAGTTCCTTTTTCCCTCCTATCCTTACTTATACCATATAATTGTTATGACAACTCCAGTACCATATATGTACTGTAATGTTTCTATTATAATGGAATCAGTTATTATCATCTCTCTTTTACCCCTCTATTATACTAATAGTAAAAACACCACCTGAGATGTCTTAATTTACCACATTCAAGGATGATGGGGATTCAATTCCCATTACCATATTCAATTCTTGTAAAGAAAACATTTTCATTATTGAACCATACTATAATATCTATATGTTTACTCATATATGGTTATGTAATCTTTTTTTACACATGGTTTATATTTATAAATCAAAATTTGTTCGTTGTGATAAAAAACAGCCAATTAACCCAAAATGTTTTCACTTAAGTTTTCCATAATGAATCATCTTCACTCCAAGTAACCAAATTAAATTTAAAACCATGTATCCTTCTATATTGTCAATTATAAAATATAACTCCAATACTAGATAACCAGACTCATTTTACATGGGTATCCTTTCATGTATATAAGTAAACAAATCATGAATCAAATGGGACCAAACAATGAA
The DNA here is from genome assembly GCA_963277665.1 of Viscum album. NCBI lineage: Eukaryota > Viridiplantae > Streptophyta > Magnoliopsida > Santalales > Viscaceae > Viscum > Viscum album. The sequence continues at coordinate 1,416,738,733 of OY728125.1, read as the reverse complement.
ATTGAACCTCAAAACCAATCAAAAAGGTTATGAATGAATTAAAAAAGATTATAATAAATCAATTAAATGAAAAATAGGCTCTATAGTGATTAATTAATGAACCAAATTTTATTATTCTATCCATTAATATCAAATGGAGATCAACATCGGACTTAAGGTAAGGGGTCCTCTCTATCTTACTTTTATTCAAGAATCTCCTCTATGTTATTCCCCCTTTATCTTTTTCATACCTAATGATGGGGTATGTTTTAACACCTCCCCCATACTACCCTAATGATATATAAAAGATTAGATACCCATTTATCTATCATTATTCCCTCCTAAGTACACTTGTTACCATGTAGAGGTTTCATAGTGGATTCTACATGAACCTCCATTATTCTTTCGGGTTATTCTTAATCTCTTTCTTCCCAAATTAAATCCTATATTACGTTCATGTACATATTCTAATTTCTGTTTATATTGTCAAAATCAGGTATCAAGCTCCATTAATCACTCTCTTTTGGGGATATACAAGTATTTTAATTATTCACTTCTCAATACTTCCTGACAAGAAAATGTGTTTTAAGGGAGCATCCAGAATTCTTACCCAATTTTAAAAACATTATAAGATCTATTTTTAGGAAACAATTATATTTATAAAACTTATTTTTTCATGAAAAAATTTTGGTATCTCTTTTTTATTTATATAAATTTATATTACCTTTTTTATTTTAAATGGTCTTTAAATGTTCCTAAAACCACACTAAAATGTTTTTGTTTTGAAGTTTCTTTTTAAAATGTAATCAATTAAATTTGGCATAACATATTATGATATATTCCTATTATATGTTCTGATTGTCCATTCTTGATCTAATTTTTTTTTCATTGACACTTGTATGATATTCCCATTCATTATGCTTTGTGACATTATTATGATGCCTATTTATTTCCTTGGATACCCTTATGTTTATGTATGAATTTTTATGCGGAAATAATATTCAGGAACCTATTAAGATGGGTGCACCCATATATCTCTCCAATTCATTGGGTAAATTTGAGTCCCATGTAACGTTATGTGCAAGAGTCCTGGCGATCAGTTTTGACTTGTTCTACCATATGCAAGGGTCTTGGTAGTTAAACTTGACTTGTGCTCCTCTAAGTGCAATGAGCCATGACTCCCAACCAGTCATGTTTTATGTTCTTGCCACACTACTATGAATCCATTCTTATATGACCCCATGTTTATATTTTATTATTTCACATGGTCCATGCCTTCTTATATAATTATTCATTTTCTACAATCCCATGTGATAAAGATTTATTGCTATGTTTTTTCCCGAACTGGTCTTTTAGCTCATTCAATTTTTTATATTATCCCCATGTTATCCTATAAAGATGTATGATCATAATGGAAGATAGGAGCTCATTGTGGAGAATAAATAAAAAGTTGGTTTTATAGTGTTTGATCTTGTATATAGTTTTCCAATACACTAAACATTACAATACCTGGCCTGTAACATGATGTTTAATTATGCTTCAAATAATGTAATGATATATATAAAAGGTTAGGGTACATATATTTTGCATTAGAGGATGGTGTAGTTATTTTTGGATATTGGGAATATATTTCATTAGTAAGAACCTTAGGGATGAGACTAATTATAAGAAAACACCCCTAAATTTTCTGTAATTATAGAGTAAGTGGTTTATCATGGAAATATATTCTTCTCTAGATACAAAAAAAGACTAGGTGTCTCTATAAAAGATTCATCTAATGGTAAACCCTGAAAACGCCTCTTTAAGATATACTTGGATGGGAATTGGTGCACGATAATGGGTCTTGTTGCACTATTGGATTAAGACTCATGGGGGATATGCTTTGGTAAATTCATGATCATAATACAAACCATTATTAATGGAATTAAAAAAGATCCCATAATAATATAAGTTATGAAATAGATCAAGGATAACCTAGCTTGAAACCTAGGGAATCACAAGTTAGGATGTACATCTCCTTTAGAAGCTTAATCTTTTATGTTCAGTGTTTCCTTTTTTATACTTAATAGCTATGTATTAAATCCCTCTTATTATATGCTACTTTTCTTAGTTAATGGTGGGAAATTTAAGCACACGTCCAAACAATCAATGTGATAGGGAAATTGAATATTTCCCTGCTGATATGAAAAATAAGATGGGAATAGGTGCCTAAAACATCTTGAAAGTACTTACTTAGATAGATAGTGTTATTAATAATAACTTGAATTATGGGGAACACCCTCCTCTATCAAGGAAATTGGAAGTTGTCCTAGAACCCTTCATGAGGAAAAGGCCTCCCATGTTTACTGGATTTTTGATCCCCTCTTCGTAGAACAGTGGATTAACTTCATTGAAAAGATATTCTCTATTATCTAGTACTCAAGAAAAAGGTAATTTTTTACTGGAAGTATATCGTTTTGATATAGAAGATGATGAGTGGTGGGAACTGAACAAAAATATGAAGTCATAATAGGAAATTTATTCCTTGGATTTGGAGAAATTAAAGAGAATATTTTTCAATAAATATTTTCCCAGAATTCTCCATCTCAAAATGGAAAGGGAGTTCCTTATACTCAAGTAGAAGGATGATGAGTCCTTTGGGACATATCAAGAAAAATTCACAAGGATTTTTTCATATTACACTAGCTTTTTCATGAACATCGAATTCAAGGTGGATCAATTTTTTGGAAGAAAAAAAATGATTCTATGAAAAGAATTGGTGATTCGAGACATCGAAATTTAAAAGGAGATTGTCTGTTGTTCCCTCAAGGTTGAAATGAAGATTAGAGGCTCGAAATATTTTCATGGGACTGATGATATAAAGAAGAAAATTGTGTCTAATATTTGTGGTTAGGAAAATAAATCACATGAAAAAAGGAAGATTGAACATATAACATGCCTAAATTATGGGAAGAAGCATCCTGTGAACAATCTAAAGGGAACCCATAATATCTTTAAATGTGGACAAATGGGACATTAGGAGAGAAACTTAAAAAGGGATATGAATAATTCCACTTAAGTGCAAGAATAAAGTAAGGTTAAGATAAATTCTTGACTGGTTGTGTATTACTACAACTTCAAGGAACAGGGTCATTATGTGAGCAATTACCTTAAGATAAGGGATGTCGTAGGAAATAAATAACAACCTCCAAAGAAACAAAGAAGGGATTATTTTATTACTACTACTGAGGTGGAGCCAATAATAATGTTGTCACAGGTCCTCTAGTTATTCATTCAAGAATATCAAACATATTATTTGATTTTGGTTCTATATATTCTTTCAAATATTTCATGTTTAGTAGAACTATTAAAACACCGCCTAAAAATGGATGTTAAGTTATCCTTGAGAATAGAGAATGGGGAAATTATTGTAACCAAGGTTTTTGACTCCTCCCCTAAAACATTTTTTGTACTGAACCACCCATAAAATCTTTTCATACTTACTTTAGTGGAGTTTGATGTTATCTTGGGCATGGATTTTATATCTTCATACAAATAAAACATCAACTATCAGGAAAGTGAGATCACACTTCACATACAGACACAATCTTCAATTCGTTACATGTGTAAAGAGGAAGATGAATCTTCTTTACAATCATTTTCTCAAAGGTGGATATTAATTATTTATGAGTAATCATTTCTATATCAATTGATTACGAAAAATGAGAAAATCATGCTTGAATATATGCCCATCATGATGGATTACACTGATGTATTCCCTAATGACTTGTTAGGACTTCCTTCTGATTGAGATCTTGAGTTTTCAATTAAACTTATTCCTAGATCCCTAACTATATCAAAGAAATTGTTGACAATCCATTCCGTCATAGATTCTAAAAAATGGAAAAGGGGATCCCTTTAGAAAAAATGGGAAAATACATGAAGAAAAATCAAGATTTGCAAAAGCATAAATTTTGAATCGCCTTAGTCATGCCAAAATACTAGTAGGGCATGGCCTACATGCATGCCTAAATATCTCACGTAGACTCCTTGTGCTCCCCTATCTGGCACTCAAGTCACTCGTGTGCCCAACTCATTTCACCGAAGATTTCTTTTTTCCATTAAATAGAGCCTTCGGACCCCCATTTATATGGACTAATTTCTTTTAAGCCCAATTACTACACTAATCGCCCTCGTAATTCACCCCTAGTCTTCCAATACTATCAAGGTAGTTATTAAACCCCTTGAGTGGAGGATTTAAGGGAGGATCATTGGACCTAAGTCCTTTTAGTGTTTGAAAACCATAATACTTGTGCACCTAAAGCACCCAACCTCCCTAAGTCATAAATACTTGTGCACCTCCCATTCCCCTCACCAGAAATTGAGTGAAACTCATCATGGATCACCAATGAATAGTCTTGAAGGATTGAAAAAGGTCTCACCCAAGCATTACCTCATAGGTTGTTCATCGCTTAGGTAAAAATCAGGTCGCATAAGTGTACTTGCGTGACCATACTTGTGTGCCCTTCTCTACTTGGGTACCCCTCTTTGATTCACTTATTCTCTTCACTCTTTTCAGTCTACAAGCCATCCATCCTTCCTAAGCCATTCATGACAATGATTCTTATTCGTTGACTCCCTTGCCTGAAAGGGATTCTATTGATACCTCCATCAAAACCTCATAACATATCTAACCATTAGGAAAGGCATGTCAGCATGTCTCTTATTTGGGTTTGTATTTCCACAGTCAGAGGTTTCCCACATTTCTTACACAATGGGGTTTGTATTTATGGAATTTCATTGGGTTTGTATATCCCCAGTCTCATAGACCTTTCTCCCAGAAATAGTGTTGGGAAGTTCCCTGTTTAGAGGAGGGTTGGGTCCTGGCCTCTCCTTTCTTAAGTAGGTGACCCAGAACCTCATGTCTCTAGTAAAGAAGATAGAGTTCACACTTACATTTCCGTACAAGAAAAGGATAAGTCACCCTTTCCTTCCAGGATCAATTTTAGGGTATCCATCCTAGTATAATCCCCTCACCTTCATCCCTTCCTCCCGAAATCGGACCCTTTCCCAATTTAAATAGAAAAGATGGAAGGATCTTCACCACACCCTCTTCCATGGTCGACGCACCCTCTTCCATCTTTGGAGGAGTAATAGTGTGAAGTGTCATTGTTGAATAATTCACATACTCTTGTTAGCCACACCAAGAATGACTCAAGTGGGATTAGAGATATGTGATGGTTAAAACTTGTGCACAAACACTCATTGGAATGAACTACGAAAACTCTGATTCCCACTATAACCAGGATATGTAGGAAGCCATCTCAAGGCCCAATATCATTGTACATCCTACTCAAGAATCCAACCATAATTCCCTAAATCTAGGCATCCTACTCAGGAATAAGTCCCAAATTAGATCCCCACGTCATCAAGGAATCCTTTTCAGAAAGTAAGCCCAAACTCATCTCTTTCAAAGGACCATATTATCTAATGAGACATATTGAACTATGTGGGATTTGATTCCCATTTATATAGGATATGTATGAATCCTCTCTGAGGTTCAATCCCAACACTTCAAGTCATACATATTCTCTTTAGGCCAAATTCTCAAAAGGTTATGATCCTACTAGGAAGCCTATATCCTTTCCAACTTCCTTAGGCTGCTTTAGCTTAAGTCCCACAATAAGTTTTGATCAAGAACCTTTCAATTAGAGGTCCTTATCACATGGACTTAAAAGTTATGATGTTTCCTATTAAGTGGCATCGAACTATGAGGATTCTAATTCTTTTAACAAGGATACATAGGTAGACCATTTTACGGGCACGGTCACAAGATCAAAATACTCCTTCGTCTCCCTAGATGACAATAAATTATACAGTGCCCCACTGAGTGGCTTAAAAACCAGTATCATCACAACAATGATATAAATAATATTTAATCGGTACATTAGAGGATACCATTAATGTAAAACCTCAAATACATACGGATATTTGTATTACTGAAGAACCTTGAATTCATACTGATGATTCTAAATTTTTCATATATTAATAAGTGATTGCAAATTCTAAGGGATACTTATGATATACAAGGTGAATTAATAAGGATTCATCAAAATATCTAAAATTTATAAATAGAGTCCTGGAGTAGACAATAATTCCCCCCAAAAGGGTGTGATGCGTCATACCTCCCATCCTCACGACCAATGCACGTTCTTAAGTATCGTAATGTTGAAACTTAATGAATGTATTCCTTTGGAAAGCAAGTCCCCTTGGGATAAATAACTGTTGGATGTTTCCGGTTCCATAAATAAATACAATGGAAATCACCTGTAAATAGTGATTCTTAAAACTAGACCACATGTTTCAAGGAACTATGAAATAAAAATGGTGAACCCAGCGTGAATCCTTAACCATGTTAATAATGTAACCCGCCTGTTAGGCCCCTATCAGTTTATAAAGGAAGGCCAGAAAAAGGAATTAATCAGGCATGTTTCCATATAAAGATAAGTTGTTTAAATATAGCTTTTAGTTGTATTCATGTTTTCTAAAGAACTCACTTCAATCCAAAGAATATCTTTCTCCAAGACAACATCTATGAACTACCTGACCACAGCTCAAGTTGGATCTCCATCTACGAAAAGTATGTTATAACTAAACCATTGTATTCAACATTTGGTCTCTAATGTGCTGGTAAAAGAATATTGCCATCATGGTACAATCCCGACTTTAGAGGCTGCTAGACAGGCCCTCCAGGTAAACAACAATCCTAGGTCATCTGGCCAATGAAGGCCAATGATCAAGAAGAAAATGGTCCCAACCACTGTCTCCAACCAATTTGGGCCTTCATCCCCGAAATTCAACAATATATCCCTCACATACTACATGAAGGTGGATCAAGAGGTCTCTTAAGGCCTCATTTCAAGATTTCAGGAGTCCTTCCTAAGGACTCCCACCACCAATCGCTGCCATAATCACATGGTAGTGTACCCCCAACATGATGGGGGTATAGCCTCTGGACGTTTGGCGCAGGTCTCTCAGACCCGAGCATGCAAGACGAACCACCATGGAAAATTTCTGGTTAACAGGGAGTAGGTTCTCACCTCTACCTCCTTCGGAGAAGTACATCAATTTAACTTGATGGAAGACAACAAGTGGGCACATAACCCCATCCATCTTAATTTTGCTGCTTAGCATAATCGTCTGCCATCAACCCACTAATTCCAATAGATAAACACAATTGAGTACCGTGAATAGGAATATACACCTATTAACAAGTTATCAGCCAATCAGTAGGCTCTTTTGACTGAATTTAAAGATGTTCATCAATCTAATGTGGTGGAAACTAGTAAACAAGAACATACACCTGTTTAAAATCACCAATTCTGTCAGTAGTCTCATCTTCCAGTATTTAAGGAAGTCTGTCAACCATACTTGATGGAAAATTTCTAGCAGGTACATAAAACTACTAATTTTCATCAAGCCTTCCAACAATCTCGTTTGGTATCCCCCAGAGAAGTCAGTCAAAAACCTCTGATGATAAAATTGGGGCAGACCCAACACTCTTCCCCCATGCGTGAGTACTATCAATATCCATTGACAAGAAAATGAGGACAGAAGAAAGAACATACACCTACTCCAGATATAGAATATACATATATTCTCACTTCGGCTACTGAAGTCACCAAACACATCTTATCAATGGTGAATGGGTAGACGCATATCCCTGCCCATATTCTAGAAGCATGCCAGGATATTTTAACAACTACATCAGCAGTATCAGGGGAACAGGCTAATAAATCTATCCCCACACATGGGATGACACATCAGCATGCCATCCCGGAGGATATACATACCTCAGTTCTAGTCTAAGAGGGTCATGGGGCATATTCCCCCATATAATACAGACAATAGGATCAGGAACAAACACCCTTTCCAATTGGAGGTAATTGGTTCATTCCAGTAACCAGTCCAAGGCAGGCACATATACCTACCAATGATAATCACTTTTCCCAGCTACTATCCCAAACTAAGTATAATGGAACACCAAGAAGAAGTCCCACCAAGCATTATCGTAAAATCAAGTGTTAAGCTGCGATGAGGATCCTCTTAATGCTGGACTTCTTAAAGCCCTCAGACAATTATATATTTCTTCTCAAGATCCTATCCTCTCAATACCAAATTATAGGAGTGTTAGTTGTAATTCTTAAGTTCATCATTGGACACTTCATCATGAAGGCTTGATTCATGAAAATTCAGTCAATCTAGAGTACCTTTTTCTAGATGAGATCCACAACAACCCACCGTGTGGCCAGAAGACCAAGGAGTAAGAAGATTTATCCCTTGCTATAATCCATCGTGGTTATCCTCCACATGATGGAATTCACTATGAAATCCCCCTCTATTGTAGTATTTCACCTTTTCATGACAATTCCATAATTTAAAATGTTGCAATGAGAAAGCCCTCCTATATTGAGGCACTTGAAAACAAAAAGCCAGTCATGTCTGATGCCTTGTCATTTGCGGGTGAAAAAATTTCTCAACCAAAAGACATCTTAAGGGAACAGTCATTCTATAAAACTCATTTAGGTCATTTATCTTCTAATACAGAGCATCCACTCTTTTCAGATCAAGTGGAAAACCCTCTTTTGAAAGATTATGAAGATGTGTTAAACATGAGGAAACAATTAGCTGAAGGAGAAATCCCAGTCATGTTCAAGCATTTGAAAAATTCTCATTATAACATTTCATAATTGATAAAAAAACATTGAATTCATGACATTCATCTCAACATATGGTAAACGATTGGTCATTTGAAAACTAAAATCTTACCATATAATTAATATCAAAATCATGTAAAGGTAATATAAGGGTTGTAGAACTAAATTTATTTGGCATCTATCTCAGTTTCTCAACATACAAAGGTTGAAAAACAGCAGAGAACCCTTCAGTACGCATGTCTCAATGTTCTAAAGAGACTACACTAGTTAATTTATGATTCCCCATCTAATGCTCTTATCAGAGGATGGGGTGCATATAGGGAATTGCATTTCACTGCACTCCAAAATCAACAGTGTCTACCAAAAGTGGTTTCATGAAATGTTATTGCCCATGGTCATCCACAATCAATAGATTTTGTATGTAATAAAATGTAAAATCAAGAATAGTCCTCAACCAATTCTCATTAAAATCAGACCAAAATAAAAGCAGTTTATTGAGCTACTTTGACATCAAGCATCTGAGAATCTTGTATAGGTATCCCATTTAGAATATGTCATGCATCAAAGAATGAAAATGTCTGAAATAGTATAACAATATTCTGAAACAATTGATTTAAGTTATTATTGGATGATGCACCTAACTAATGTCCGATCAAAAATCACCAAAATTAGAAGACCAGTTTCACAAATTTCAGCCATACAAATTCAAGAATCTCCCCAGCTTACATTATTTGGGGCTCATTTAATTCAACCTTAAAATTCATTATACAATGTTCAAATATTTGAAGAAGAATAGGCACAGCCCCATCCTGCTGGGCTGGGGGCTTTTTCACATCTACAATCCCCTCCTCAATGGAAGTCAGTTTTCTCCCAATTAGGAAAGAAGCCACAAAAAAATGTATAACTGAACTCTCCATGGATTCCCTTCGGGTTACTATCCACCCAACAGTTCCATAGAATTCATCATATAGGAGGAAAAAGTCTCACAAAGGACACAAAGGAAGATGTTCTTGCAAAAATACTGAAATAATCTCATTGATGCATTACACGTTAGTAAATTTCATTAACACCATTGCCAAAGATCCTCTAGAAAATAAGTCTAGTTTAGGGGAATCAGAAGATGAAGTTCATGTCCATAATATGGTGCACAACAAGGATAATGAAGAAGGTGTGCGTACCCAAAATCAGAGGCTTACACAGAATCATGGTATGCCTTCAAATAACAAACTCCCTATATATCTGAAAGGAATCTAACAAAGAGAAAGTAAAAATTCAGATTGCATTTCACTTATCCACTGGAGAAGGTCAATCTCTTTCACTTGAAGAGAGATTTACATAGCAAGAAGAGGAAATGAAGGAGTTTAAATGACTCAACACCGAGTTACTTCGAAACATCATTTCTACTAGACGTACTCCCCAGACAACTCTTCGACTTCCAAATCTTGTAGGATCTCCTCAGAAAATATGATTTGATGTTACTAAAGATGCAGATAATGAATTCCCCCCATTGGGTATACAACCAAAGCAGGTATCAATACCACCATCAGTGTTTTTCTAGTTTTCATACCAACTCAGGCTTCAGTTGTTATACCTACACAGGTTCAAGCTTATTCGGATGTTCCCCAAATTCTTAAGAACACAATTGAGACATGAATGGATCGATTGGAAGATATAGAGAAATGGAGTGCACCTGTTCGGATAGAAAAGAGAGCTTACCCTGAATGGGTGGATGTAATTATTCCCCCACCAAATTTTTTGAATACCACGTTCCCAATCATTAATAGTTTGAGAGATCTGGAAAAAAAATTTACACATTTTGTTTCTAATTGTGATCACATGATGGGAACATCTCAACAACAAGAATCAGTTAAGCTTATGTGTTTTTCCCAGTCATTACAAGGAACGACTTTTTTCTTGTATAAAAGTTTGCAATCTTGATCAATTACTATACGGGAAGATCTTTGTCAGAAATTTATTCTCCTATTTAGCTCAATGCTACCAAAGATGACAGTTTTTTATCTTACTAATTGTAAAAAATGGGAGAATGGAAGAGTTTCATATTTTATTGCACGATGTAAAGGGTTACCATATTTTTTTAAGTCTAGTACTCTCTCAATAAGAATTTCAACCAATCATTGTGGAATATTTCTGTGACAAATTACACACACAATTGATCCATGTGAATTACACAGGAGGGTTTTGAGACCTTTTAGAAATCACTCAGCATATAGAATAATCTATTATAGAAACTAAAGAAAAAAACTCATGTAATTCCATTAGATCTATGGAGGAGGACAGTAAAGGTAGAAGCTGCTACAGTCACCCTTAAACATGCACATGTACCTACTTCTACTTCAAGACCCTCATCATACCGAAGGGATCTTCCTCCTGAACATCAGCAACAATGACTGCCTCATCACGATGATCAAAGATATCAAAAGTGTAAAGAGTTTGAGGGATTAAAGAATAAATTTTATTCTTTCATGAATTAACTTTTTCTTGGTTACATCATCTCAGAATTAGAAAACAATTTGGTTCATTCACCAAGGCTGAAAAAAAACAAATAAAGATGGAGATGAAGATCATTTGATTTATTGTCCCTTTCATCAGATGTTGGGAAACCCCATTCAAGAGTTCTTAGTTTTCAAAGACCTTCTCTAAAAGATATTGGACTCTAGACAAATGAAATTGAAAACTTTATCAGCTCATGTAGCATGTGTTACTACTACCAATCAAGAGGAAGAGGGAGAATGGAAAGAGGTTAAAAGTAAAAACGTTCAAAAATATGATGATTGGATGATCAGGAAAACGATCAACCGAAATCATGCTATTTTACAAACACAGTTGAAACAACCAATTGTGTCTTCTACCACTTCTATGATAGAAAAACCACCTTTATAAAAAGGCCATTATTGAAAGAAAAAAAGTGATCATAATACAAAGAGCAGTCAGAAGAAGATGATCTCATCTCAAGGACAATGTTGTCCTTTCCCTGGCAGATTTTATACCATCTGTTTAAAAATCATGGGCACAACCCCACCAAATGCTACAACCAGGATCAAACTATCAAGAGGAATATTCATCATATGAACAATTTATCTTTGGTTCTATTAATGTTATCCATTTAATGGATCCTTAGGCCAATACTGATTTAGATTATAGTGTGCCAGAATTCCTTGTACCTAATTGGGGAGCAAGAGGAAGGGGTCAAGGTCAAGGATATAGGGGAAGACATGGGAATTTCAGAAACCACCATTTTAACTCGGCCCCTGCTCAAACCAAATATGCGGTAGAAACTCATGGAAGAGCTTTTCAGCAGGCTCAAAAAGATCAAGGAGTTTCTTCCATGAAATATAGGTTCATATCGGACACAATTATTTTGGAAGACCGATTAGAAGCCACACCATCTTCTTCTCTGCAAATTAATACACTTAGTCAGTTTAATTTATGAAAGCCAATAGTATTTCCACCTTCTGATCCGACACAGAGTACATCTACATATGAAGCATCAACTTCCAAAGCACCTACAAAATCACATCTCCATGGTGGGAAATGAAAACCTTTAGACCAAAAGTATGATGTCTTGAAACAATTGGCCCATGTACCAGCCAAGTTATCAATTATTTTTGCTTTGAATCTGTTATAATATCTTTGAGAAGCACTCATTGAGGCTTTTTTAAGTCCTCAATAATTTGAAAATAAAGTTGATGATGTGGAGGTTTACGGTATAGAGAATGATCTTGTAGAATGTCATGTTGTCATATCTTTTATGGATGCAGATGAAGAAGATGTTGTTTATGGGCATATCATACCATTTTATTTGTCTTGCTAGGTCAATGACATAGATATCCAACTAGCCTTCATTGTTAATGGATCTGGGGTCAACCTCATTCTCATTCAAACACTTCATCTAATGGGCCTGACTGAATATAACTTATCTCCGACAACATTAATGTTGCAAGGATATGACAAGAATGAACAAGAACCTTTGGGAGATATTATACTCAGAACTCAGTTTAGATATCTTGTGTCTAATTGATATTTCATTGTTTTTCATCAGGACACAGCCTTCAATATTCTCCTTGGAAGGTTGTGGTTGCATCAACATGTAGCCATACCTTCGTCATACTACCAATGTCTGAAATACTATTTCAATGGACAAATCAGAACATTGTATGGTGACAAGGCTCCATTCAAAACATGTGAATCTCAATGCATTGAGGAAGTGTTTTATCACACAAAAGGAACAAATCCCATGACATAGGAGATAACCAGAGTTAATTCTCCAAATGGACCAAAAAAGATCCTAGAAAATCCATTCAAACATTTGAGTACAGATTATATGTTACCCATCAATCAAATTGAAAGGGTAAAACCAATATTAGAGACTCATCCACTAACTTACATAATGTCAATTACGGAAATTGATCCTGAAACATTGAATAAATTATTAATACAAAAAGCAATAATGAAAGCCATAATTGAGATGCTTTAATTTCATCTGTTGAACTAAAACAAGCCTCTACATCATCATCCTGGGTGTAATAGATAGTGGTAATTCTAGAGGAAGATAAAGATGTTGATTCTCAATTCATCAATCCCTCTATATTACCACAAGAATACCACTCATCATTAATAGAGTCAGATATGGTGGTCTTTTCTTCGGGGTGTTCAAATACTAATTTCTCCACTAACACTGGAAGTTTTTCCTCATCATCTACAATTAAAGTGGAAACAAAAGAGGTAATACATAATGAAGAAGAAGAGGAAGATCTAGGGGATGATCTTCCATCATTTAAAGAAGGTGTCTCTACCACTGTTGATGAACATAGAGAAATAACTCTGGGTACAGAAGATGATCCATTCCCCACTCTAATTAGTGTGGCCATAACCTCTGAAGAACAAGAGGTCTGTACTTTATAAAGAAACATCGAGATATAATTGCTTGGAATTATAAAACAATTCCAGGACATAATCCTGATGTAGCCACCAATCATTTTGGTTTTCCAAAAGAACATCATGGATTTAAGCAAGAAGCAAGGAGAACACACCGAACTCATGCCTCTAAAACTGAAGCTGAAGATGATAAGATTATAAAGGCTGACATTGTTAGGGAAGTCCAGTATGCCAAATAGATAGCCAATATTGCCGAAGTGAAAAAGAAGAATGGGAAAAATAGATTCTACATTGATTTTAGAGATATTAATCTTCATTATCCTAAAGATGATTTTCCAGTCCTGATTACAGAACAGCTAACTGATGCAACAGCTTGCTATGAAGGTCTTTCCTTCTGTATAGATACTCTTGGTATAATCAAATCTTAATGGCCTGAGAGGATGAATAATTTACAGCATTTAGATCCCCTCAAGGTGTGCTTTACTATCAGGTAATATCCTTTGGCTTAAAATTCATTGGCTTCATTGTACGCCATCGTGGTAGCAATGTAGATCTTAAGAAAACAAAATAAATCATTTTTATGTCACCTCCTCGAATATTGAAATAATTAAGAGGAATACAAGGACATTTAGCCTATATTCGATGCTTTATCGCCAATTTACCAGGAAAGTGTTTACCCTTCACCAGATTAATGAATAAATGAGTCACCCACCAATGGACTAAAGATTTCCAAGAAGCATTTAATACCCTCATGAAATATCTCTTGATTCCACGAGTATTAATGCCACTTGTTGAAGTAAGAAAACTTATTCTCTATGTGACAGCTTTAGAGTGAACACTAGGTGCCTTCCTCACCCAAAAGAATGTTGTTGGGAATGAAAACAACCTTTACTATCTTAGTCGAACTATTCTTGATGTGAAAACTCGGTATTCAAGTATTGAAAAGTGATTCTTGGAAATAATCTTTGCAGTTTAGAAATTGAGGCACTACTTGCAACATCATGAGGTCTATTTGGTGTCTTTTAATAATACACTCAAATTTATCCTCAGTCTTCATATTCTTACAAGATGTCTCGCACGGTGTGTGGTTATTTTGCGACAATTTGATATCTATTTTGTACCTCAAAAGGCAATAAAAGTCCAAACTTGGGCCGACTTCCTTTCTGAGCATCCATCTGTGGAAGATACATTGTTTAATACAGAGATTCCTGATGAAGATGTATTTTCTATTGAAGATAATTCTCAAACATGGAAAATGTATTTTGATGGTGCTTCCATAAGTCCAACAGGAAAGTGAATGAAAAAACCTAAACTCAACATGTTTGGAATAGGAGTTGTCCTTATTTTCACAGAAATGGAAGTATTGCCTTATTATTTCCTATTATCAGAAGGTGGTACCAATAATATAGTTGAATATAAAGCTCTCATCACAAGTTTTGAATTGGCCCTTCAGGTCCAAATGGGTCATTTAAAGGTTAAAGGTGATTAAGAATTGGTAATCAAAAAAATTAATGGGGAATATTCTATCAGAAAACAAGAATTAATTCCTTTGTGTGATTACGTCAAAGGGTTAATGGAAAAATTTCCCTCAGGGTCGACATTGTCTTATATCCCGTGATCACAAAATGCTCAAGCAGATGTAATGGAAAACACAGATACATCCTTGGAAGATCTAAATCGGGATGAGTCAATTATCAGCATAACCCATCATCGTGTGGTCTCACCTTTTATTCAAACCAGGATGGAGGAAATTAATGAAACTTTCCCTATTTTTGAACCAATTGGTCATACCATGGAATGGGGAACATCTATCATGGAATATCTTCTAAATGGGGTACTTCCACCAGATAGGGATGAGAAGTAATAGATCTGGTGGCGAGCGGCCGATTTTACTCTTTATGATTAGCCAGACCACCAAAAGATCCTTTATAAGCGAAGATTGGATGAAATTCTCTTTAGATGTGTTAATGGAGAAGAGACCACAACTGTCATGAATGAATTATATTTAGGAACATGTGGTTCCCACAAATCTGGGCACAGACACACTGATCAGATCCGAAGTCTTGGATACTTTTGGCCTTCAACGATGAAGGATTATAAAGAATTTCACTAAAAATATTATCCCTATAAAGTGCATGCCAACTTCATTCATCAAACCCTAGTGTTACTACATACAGATAAATACTATTCGCCATTTTCCACATGTGGTGTGGATATAGTAGGGCCTTATCCTCTAGCCACGGCTAAGCAGTTCAAGTATATTCTCACTGCTACTAACTTCTTCTCTAAATGGGCTGAGGCAATACCTCTCAAGGAAGTTAAGGCCAAAAGCATTGTTAGTTTTGTCAAAAATAATATCATCACCATATTTAGCGCCCCTCATACTATTTTGATGGACAATGGCACCAATTTTTGTTCTACTGATGTAAAAAATTTGTATCAGGAACATAGTATCAAGTCCAAACATTCATCTCGCTATCATGATGCAGAAAATGGAAAAATAGTGGCCTTCAATAAGACCCTATCGAATATAATCCAAAAGATGGTGGATAATGATAATAAATCATGGTCTGATAATCTTTTAAATGCTTTAAGGGATTATCAGACAACTACCGGTACTGCAATCCAAGAAACTCCTTGTTCGATTGTATATGAAAGAGAAGCATTTTTTGAAATTGAAATACAATTTCCTTCACTTTGAGTTGCAATCTTGGATCATCTGTCTATAGATGAAAGATTACAGAAATGGTTCGATGAGTTGGAAATATTAGATGAGAGAAGATTTCATACTTTGCATCATTTATAAGTTTATCAAAACAAAATAGAGAGAGATTTTAATAAGAAAGTTCTCTTTTGTTCATCCTTCAAGGAGAATTGGTATTGGTCCTTAGGACTCCAATGATATGAGGAAAGAAACATCCAAAACATGAACCAAATTGGGAAGGACCTTATTACATATATAATTTCAATTCAAATGGAGTGTATTCCTTAATCGCAATGGATAGAGATCTTATAAGTACTCCAACCAATGCGATATTTTTGAAGAAATACTTTGTGTAGTTTTGTACAAATAGTCCTCATTGAAAGACGTTAAACTGTATAGTAACATGTCCTAGTTTCAAAACATTAAACTGCATAACAACCATAAATGTCTGAGTTGCAAGACATTAAACTGTATAACAACTATAAGCATCCATACCACATGACGTTCAAATTCATAGCATCTTGTTCCTTGTCGCATGACATTAAACTTCATGACATCATTTGAACAACTAACATTATCTCTCTTTGATGTTATAAAATTCCATAAACAAACATCAATGACATAATCATTACTTCTTAGTATTACATGAGTTCATCTCTATCCAATGTCTGAGTTATACCTGCATAGAGACCATGTATCAAGAACTACATATGGCTTGATTCTCATTTTCAATGAGATATTTAGAGACACCTAAATCTCTAATTTTAGGCCCAACCACAATCACGAAATTTTCTTATTTTCTTTTCTCCTCATGTATATGAATCATATCTATACATATTTTTCTTTAAGATATATTATTTGGTCCTTATACCATTTTATGTCTTAAGATTTATCATTCTCTTAGAACGTGTCAAAATCCCCCATTCGTCATGTCAAACTCCATTAGCATGCAGAATGATTGTTTAAATAATATATACAGCTTTATTCTCATCTATTTTGAGATACATAGAGACACCTTTATCTCCAATCATTGTCCTAGCCACAATAAAAAAACCCTTTATTTCTTTTATAAGAATCAAATCTGTATATAAAATGTTTTAAGAACTATGTATGACTTGATTATTTCACTAGAAAGACATATGGTGACACTTGGGTTTTATCCATTAATCCAATTAAAATATGTTTTCCTTTCACATCCGTTCATTGTCATCCTTACCACATGGCGTTAAAATTTATGGAAATCTAACATCCCCATTCTTCATTTGTGTCACCTTTGAATTATAAAATCAACTCTTACAAATTCGTGTTTCTCATACCGATCATAGATCAAGTGAGCATAGGAATTGGATAAGGTGCTTCTTTTTTATTAGTAAGGTATTTCAATTCCTTATGGTGGTGAAAATTTCCTCATTGAATGACGTAAAACTGCATAGCACCATATTAATTCGAAGGAATCAAATAAAGTCTATGTTTTACATATGAGTCAGATCTATATAATGGATGTCAAAGCCATTGCAAATATTGTTTCAAATATATCTCATATGCATTAAACATAATCTGTTTCCATATTTCATACTCTTAATTTTGAATACTTTTCAGATATTCATAATATATCTTATGGTTTCTGGTGACAGAGTTTCTAATACCTGAGAACTTTTTTGCCTGACTATGCAACACGTTCCCTTAGGTGGGCTTGCAAAAGCTTCCTGCATAACAGGTCAGTCAATTAAAAGAAGCCACTATTTGGATATATAGAAAACTCCCTAGTTGGCCCTACATAGTGAAAACCCTATAATGGGTTTGTCAAATAATGGTAACATCGTTCTTGGTTATAATATATTTTTTCCCTTTAATTTTTGATGAAAATATACAAGAATATTTATTTTGAAATAGTCATTCAAGTATACTTGTCCCATTATATTTCTCAAAATCAAAAAGTCTTCAAGACCATGGTTTCCGCATTTCCCACACCACATGTTCAATACAATATGAAATGACCTTGAAATTAGCTGGCCACATGTTATATATTGTTTCCATTTCCAGTCCTGGTTGTATAACCTAAAACTACAGACAACATATCTCTTACGTTTGGGTCAGGCCTTCACAAAAATATTATTCCTCTGATTTTTTGGACACTCTTGGTTAGAAATACTCCTTTTATATTAAGGTACCTTTTTCCATAAATCATACTCTATGCTTTGGAAAATATATATCTCCATAAAACTTACATTGGCTTTTAGCAATAGAGCATTGAGTTTTAAAAGATCTTTTGTTTGACTATGCAGTACGCGCCCTTAGGTGGTCTTACATATGTTGCCTACATAACAGTCATGTAAGTCAAAAGATGCTACAATTTGGATATACAACATATGCCCCAGTTGTACCTACATAATATAGCCCCAATAATGGGTTTTTCAAATAATAGTAACTTCATTCTGGGAAGAGTGTTCCTCTAATGCTTTTAGTTGTTTTCCCATATCATTCCTCAATTTCAAAAAATCACAAATCGCAGTTTAAAATTTTCCCTTCCATACCTGAATATGATAGCATGTTTCCAAACAAATCATCAAGAAATTAAGAGAGTTTTCTACTACCTTTGGTTAAAGCTAAAGACCATAAATTTAAGCCAAACAACATCCTAACAGCAAGAATTTAAACTACATAGTACAATATTCTCACTGTGAGACTTTAAAATGCATAGTACGACATCCTCACTGCAAGACATTAAACTACATAGAAAACCATTCTCACTGTCTGACTTAAAACCGCATAGTATGATGTCAGAAATTCCCCTTTCTGATAAATTTTAATCATTACTCATACACCAAATTTGTAAGGAGATTGTTTTCCTATTCAGGACTAATGTTGATCTATAATATCCCTTTATCATTCTTAAAATTTTGTTCCTTATCAAAACCACCTATTGTGTTATTGATTCTTCCAAATATTATTTTTCCCTTATCTATCGACAAAAAAATGTTAAACATCAAAGAACTCTTTTGCTTGAATATGCAGCATGTGCCCTGAGGTGGCCTTGCATAAGTTGCCTACATAATAGGCATGTAAGTCAAAACATGCCACTATTTGGCTATGTAGAATATGACCCAATTGGCCCTATATAATACATCCCCCAAAACGGGTTTGTCAAGTAATGGTAACTTTATTCTTGGAAGAGACTCCCCTTCTATTGATACAGGTTTTAGATTTGGTGGCCAAAAAATCATGACTCAATATTTCCATTGTAAATATTTAAATAATATTAAATCAATTCTTAGCCACATAGTTTTGTTTGGGATATAATTTAAATTATATGGTCAAGTATATTTCGACCCTAAATATTAGCCCATTATGCTTACTAGGCCCAATAGACTAGGTAAAACCAAAGCAATTAATGAAAGTGAAAACAGAGATGATTAAAGACAAAATAGTTTTCATTTATGAAAATTTTTACAGAGAAGCATCGACAAATTGGAATATCTCTCTTAAAAAAATTTACAAAAGACTTTCTATGTAATTCCTAATTTGTTTAAGAGATTCTTGAGACCCATAAACTTCTTGTTGGAGTTTTTTTATCTGACCAGCCTTAATCTCTTCATCATGATGAAGTACTTCATTAGCATCTGCAATGGCTTCTGCACCTTCCTTCTGGACTTATGCTAATGAGATATGAAGCTAGTCAAGATCCCCTATAATGATATCTAACTCCTATTGAAGGTGAAGTTTCTGAATAGTATTTTCTTTAATTGTTGCCTCATTCTCTTCAACTTTACATTATGATTAGACTCAGATTGGGACAGTCCTGCTTGGAACTCTTCAATTTTGATAGACAGTTTGGCTTTTATCAAGTCTTGTTGAAGATTTTTATCTTGCTCCCTCCTCTAGATAATATCTTTCACCACAGTATAAATTTAATGGTATTCAAAACCTCCAAATCCTAGCATGATAAATAGTGATTAAATTCATGGAATTCATGAAGGAAGTTCCACAATGGACATCTCAGATATTATCCTCCAGATATTTTTCCATTCTTTTCAATGAGAAATACAAAGAGCCTTCTACAGTTCTGGGTATAATTTATAATAACTATCATAAAGAGGGGTATATTCCGAAAATAATGAACTTAAAGAAGTTCCCTACTCTATTACTTCTTGTAAAATGGTTTCTCTACCTTCAAATGTTGTTTGGGAAGATGCAGGGGCTTCACCTCCAGACATAGCCATTGAAGTTGACAGCCTTGTATGGTAAATCATGAATCGTGGTTATATTTAAGAGATAATATAAGTGAATGTAATCATAATATCAGCATATCTTACATAGCATTAGGTCAGCAGCATGAGAAGAATCCTCCCCAACATTCTCAATTTCAAAACTTTTATTTAATGTCTCTGGTTGAGGAGTGATATCTTTAATATGCTAAGGATTTTTAGAGTGAATCTCAGGAAGACCTATTACCTCAAGATTCACAAGAGATAATGTCTTCGTGGTGGTAGGTTTGACATTAATATCAACACTTCCTTTAGTTACTGTTGCGGCAATAGTTTCTTTAGATCGAACTGCATATTTCAATCAACCATGGTTAGCAGGTTAATCATAAGTTGATTAACAAGACGAATAATGAGAACTCATGTCCAGTTGATTCTATATAAGGAACTCCAAAATCTTCTAAAGCATTTTATATTTTAACATGTTCTAATTTTTATTCAAAATGCATGCCAATGTTCATCATTTCTTCCAATGATATCTTAGATCCCAGGTTAGTCTCACTCATGGGAACACATGGCGTGTTTACTTCACAACCTTCCTCTAGGAACCTGTAACCCTGAGTATCTTCTTCCACAACAATTGTGGGATCAACTTCAGGTGTTGTCAGATATTCTGGTTCAAGTGAAGAACCTAAAAATTTCACAGAATATAATTCATCTATCTTTTCCGTGAATGATTTATGAAATATTATTGATTTACTAGAAGATTCCTCTCCTCTGATAGCAGGAATCGAAGCAGTGTTGGGGACATGTGTTTGATCCTTTTCCTTCCATGACTCTTTAAGAACCACTGGATTTATAGGAATTTTTGTTTGCTCAGTAGCACCTTCTATAGCCCCTTGAGTCTTATCAGTGATTTATTTCAAAGAAGAAACATAAGAAACCCCTATAATCATAAAAACTTTAAACACTTTTTTATGAATAAAACTAAAATTCATGATTATCAGGGAAACTTACCACAACTTAGAAAGAGCTTAACCACATTTTACTTTCTCCGATGATTTTTATTCTTTATATTTTTTGGAGGTATTTCCTCGTCATCCATAAAGATAGGTATCATTGATCCCAGTACCCTCTCTATTTTCTCCTCCATATCCTGTCAGCCCGAAGATATTTCTCCTGATTCAAGGGGTGATCTGGTAGCTCTAACAGCAGTGCCTCCAGCACTATATTGTGGTGAATAAATTTAAGTTTTCTTTCCTTTACCCAACTGTATGTTAAGACAAAATTTCTTCTAAGTAAAAATGTTTTGATTAAAATTAAAATTTCAAAATGGAGGAAGATACAAAAAGAAAGGGAACTTATATCCTCAGAATTTACAAAGTCACGCCATTCTCTATCTAATGGAGGATTAATCCATTTTTTAGTACCACAATCTATCATTTCTTTTACCCTCTTTGTGGAAGGAATTGAGTCATCAATGTCATATATGATCATTTATATCTCTCTAATATAGGTCCTTACCTCATTGGGGTTATCCTTAAAAATAATTTTAGAAGAAGCCTGCAAATCCCCTACTCCTAGAATATGTAGTCCTTCACACCGATCCATACACATGGTCTCAGCATCACAATATAGAATCTCCCATGTTCGAACAGACTTCGGTCTTATATATTCAGAATCTATATCTTAGGCTTGTGATGAGGATCTTACAACCTTGGACATAAGTTTCTTCTGAGCAACCGCGGTGATGGATAAAGGATTGGAAAATGGAACATGACGCTCTTTAGAATGATGGAGACTAGGTGGCCTTTATATGAATTCAGTAGTGGTTGATAAGGTGTATCATTTTATTCTAGTAGGAGGATTATATCCAGCGCAAGGTCTCTTTGGTGGATTTGGAGCATCATCACCTCCACTCTCTAATTATTTCATGTCAGGCCCTGATGATGATGAATCATCTTCCAAGTGATGGAGTTCCTGCCTGCTACTTCTCTTTATCCACACTCGAGGGGATGATTTGATTTAATACCCCTTCAAGGTATGATAAAACCTAGTTTTCATCATTCCAGATGTTTAATCTTCTTACTGCATCTACAACGGGAAAATTAAAAACTACTACAGTCTTCTCTTCAGATGTCAACAAACATAGTTATCGAGAAACCATTTGGTATTGGTTTAATCTGACATGAAAAGGAGGGTATACTATATTCCATTATAGATATTTGAATTGACATGAAAATATTTAAGGAGCATAGGCCTCACATATGATTTCTCCATCGATTCTGGTGGCTAACATGCCATCTCTGCAAGCTAGCATATATTCCCTTAGTTCCAAAATGGCAGTACCATAATCAACAAATCACCCTGTATGTGGATTCCCATAAGGAAAGTAATGATATTCCTTGTGAATTTTTAATCTAACCTTGTTGTCATAAGCATTCAAATTCAAGGGTGAAATACCAGAAAATACTTGAACAGACTATCAGAAAGAACTTCCAAAAACCTATACTCCACTTTATACATCATCAGTTATAAAGTGAGTATTAATCCCTCCCCACAACACTTAGAACGTCCCCACTATTGTAAAGGAATATTCTCCTTTGTAAACATGTAGAAAAATTTTACGAATATTGGCAAAAATAAGAGTATCCAACCCTACTATCCTTTTCTCTACCAGCTTCACTTCAATAAAAAAGGTTCTCAGCCTCACACCTCCTTTGGAGTCTCAGACTGGTAATAAATATATGTAGATCCACATGTCTAAGAAACCTATTATATGTGTCTTTGTAGTAATTTTTGGGTGGTTATCATATCCCCTTCTTTCAAATTCTCCCTTCTCCAATGTTGTCCAAAAGGTTTCAGGAGTGCCTCTCTTTTATTCCCTTGGGCAGCTAGTTGTACAAGTGTATGTGGGACCCTTTTCCTTATTATTTATCAAAAATATTTCAATCCATTCCTCTGGATAAATGTTCCTCCTAGTGAAAATTTTCATGGTGACTGAATTCATTAGTTTTTTAAATATTTTTATCAACTCACAAACCATATATGGTGTCTTCTCTGAGTTATTCCATGTCACCTTGGGAGGAATACACTCGTCATACATGTCTCTAAGGATTGGAGCTCTAAAATTTTTGTAAATGTCCCAAAAACTGATACCTACCTATCCAAGTGTTAAATGGAAGGAATTAGTCCATGGGCTCCACCTACTTAATAACTCTGGCATGAAATCATAATTCCTATACAGATAGGATTACCCAACCCAGACAGATTCATAAATCCAAATGATTATCAAATCATATGAAAATTCTGCACATGTATTTTTCAACTAGTATACCCACATCCATGTGTGTTTTACACCTCCTCCTAGGCAGAAATCCCAACTTTTCTTCCAACCCTTGGACTGATCTATCTGAGAATCTCAAAATAAGGATGAATAAAAGTGTGGCTACAACTCAAGTGTTTGTGCCTTCAAATCTGGAGCACACATGCTATGATTCATAACAAGACTTTTCTCTACTGTCCTAGCACCAGCAAATAAGCCCCCAACATAAACATTTCCTTATGAGAAGTTGGAATAATCTTGAAACCAAGAATGTGTGACATAGTTCCTTAGATCTGGAATGTTAGTATCCTGCAAATGGCCATAACTATACAAAGGAAGATAGGTGCTCTGAGGAAAGTTGAAATGATACATCTTCATATATTTTTCTATGTCTGGAAGAGTGGTTTCACAAATATTGAAGTAATCCTGACCAAAAACATTCATCATGTCATCAATCCTCTTGTTGGTGAGCTCATCAGTAGTTCCAATTCTTTTGGGATCCATTTGACCTGCAAAAATAAAGAGATCATCTTTTTAAAGTAGGTTTATTTTTGTGTTTTATAAAAGAATGGAAAAGGAATTAAGGTGTGAATGTTTTAAACTCGCTCCAAAAATATGAGTCGGTGTGGGAATATAGCGCCCCACTTACTGCGCACAACTAAAAAATGTACAGAGGAAGCATGGGAAAATAGAAGAATCTGAATAGAATAATTTCATGTCGAGAATAGAGAATTCAAAAGGTGTGAAACTTTTCGTGGAAGTGAATTTGTTATATATAAGTGACGAGTATTACCCTGCGCACCAGAAAGCTTACGCGTTTCACACTTGCACACCCAAGTCTACATTAGAACCGAATACTTGCACGCCCAATTTCCCTTGTCTTTCTTCTCTATTACATTACCTCAGTATATGTCCTTCTTTTAATATTGGATCCAATTCTTAGGGGGTATTTTGTTGAAACTCCATTCCATTAAAGAGTCTAAAAAATGTCAAAGGGGATTACCTTAGAAAAAATCATAAAATACATGAATAAAAAAGATGATTTGAAATAGAAGGAATTTTGAATCGCCTTAGTCAAGCCAAAACACCGATGGCACTCAACCTCCTTGGGTTCCAAAATATGTCATGTAGCCTCCTTTTATGCCCATATCGGGCATGCAAGTCACTTGCATGCCTAACTAATTTCTCCCGAGGTCACTTATTTTCCTATAAATAGACCCTTGGGGCCCCCATTTATACATACGAATTTTCTTGAATCCCAATTGATGCTATGGTCTCCCTAGTAATTCTCCCTAGTCTTTCGAAACTTTCAAGGTAGTTATTTAACACCTTGAGTAGAGTATTTAATGGAGGACCATTTTACTTAATTCCTTTTATTGTTTGAAAACCATAACACTTGTGCACCTAAAGCACCTGACCTCCGTAAGTTAGAAATACTTGTGTGCCTTCTATTACTCTCACATGAACTTGAGCTCCCCTATTCTCAAATCACCTATGAATACTCATGGAGGATTGAGCAAGGTCTCACCCAAGTATTACCATACAGGTTTTTGGTCGTTTAAAGGAACATAGGTCACCCAAGTGTACTTGAGCGACCATATTTGCATGCCCTTCTCTACTTGGGTTCCCCTCTTTGATTCACTTATTCCATTTACTCTCTTCTGCCTACAAGACATCAATCCTTTCTCAACCATTCATTGAAATGATTCTTCTTCATTGGCCCCTTGTCTGAAAGGGACTCTATTGAGACCTCCACCAAAACCTCATTACTTATCAAACCTTTGGGAAAGGAACATCTGTGTGTCTACTATTTGGGTTTGTATTTCTGCAGTCACAGGTTTCTCACATTTGTTTCACAATGGGGTTAGAATTCATGGAATGTTTGTGGGTTTGTATATCCACAGTCACATGGACCTTTCTCCTAGAAACAGTGTTGGGAAGTTCTTGGTTTTGAGGAGGTTTGGTTCTTGGCCACTCCTTTCTCAAAAAGGTGTCCCGGAACCTCATTTCTCTGGTAGGGAAGGTACAGTTCACAATTACATTTCTATACAAGAAAAGGAGAAGTCTTCCATTCCTACCAGGATCAATTTTAGGGTATCTATCCTGGTATGATCCCCTCACCTTCATCCCTTCATCCTTACATTGGACCCTTGACTAATGTAAATAGAACAAAGGGAAGGATCTTCGCCACACCCTCTCCCATGGTCAATGCGCCCTCTTCCATCAACGGAGGAGGAAAAGTGTAAAGTGTCATTGTTGAATGTTTCAAATCCTCCTGTTTCTCCCACTGAGAATGACTCACGTGGGATTAGAGATATGTGATGGTTATAACATGTGCACAAACACTCATTGGGAGGAACTACGAGAACTCTGATTCCCACCATAACTGGGATACGTAGGAAGCTGTCTTAAGGCCTGAGCTCCTTGGACATTCTCCTCAGAATTCCAACCCTAATTCCCTTAATCCGGGATTCTACATTAGGGATAAGCCCCAAATTAAACCCCTCAAGTCATCAAGGAATCCTTTTCAGGAAGTAAGCACAAACTCGTCTCTCTCAAAAGACCATATTCTCTTATGAGACTTATTGAACTACATAATCTGTGATTCCCATTTATTTGAGTTATGTAGGAAGCCTCCCTAAGGTTCAAACCCAACACTTCAAATCAACCATGTTCTCCTTGGGCTATATTCCCAATAGGGTCTGATCCTATATGGAAACCAATATCCTTTCTATGTTCCTCAGGCTGCTTCAGCATAAGTCCCACACAAAGTATTGATCAAGTACCATTCTCTTAGAGGTCATTATCACGTGACCTTAAAAGGAATGATGTGTCCTATTAATCAGCACTGAAATATAAGGGTTCTGATTCTTTTCACAAGGATATGTAGGTAGCCCATTGTACGGGCACAATCCCAAGATCAAAAAAAACCTTCATCTCCCTGGATGGTAATAAATTTTAGACTGCCCCACTGAGTTTCTTAAAAACTAGTATCATCACAACGATGATTAAATAATCTCTAATTGGTATATTAGAGGATACCATTAATGGAAAACATTGAATACATATGGATACTTCCATTAATGAATAACCTTGAATTCATACTAATGATTCTAAATTTTACACATGTTAATAAGTTATTGTAAATTCCAAGGAATACTTATTATATAATTGGTGAATTAATAAGAATTCAGGAAAATATCTTAAATTTATAAAGAGAGTCCCAGAGTAGACAATAATTCCCCCCAAAATGGTGTGATAAGTCCGACCTCCCATCCTCTCAGCCAATGAACGTTCTTAAGTGTCATAATGTTAAAACTTAAAAAACACCTTCCTTTGGAAATCAGGTCCCCTTTGGATAAATTACTCTTGGAATTTTCCAGTTCCTTAAATAAATCCAACAGAAACCGCTTGGAAATAGTGATTCTTAAAAGTAGAACACATGTTTCAAGGAACTAAGAAACAAACACCTTAAAGAATGGCCATAGTAGAACTAGAAGAACTGAAGATGGAGTTATAAGAGAATCTGGTGAAGGGTTTTATATGCCTAAATGCTTTACCCTAGGGTTCTCCAATCCTTTTATTCAAGAAGACGGATGGTTCAATGCACCTTGTCATTTGTTAGCTATCTGTCCTTTTTCATCTTGGGATTTTTGGACTTTGTATGTGGGGGTTTCTAGGGTTTTGGGTGTGGTTTGTTTGACCCTTCCCCTCCCTTGTCTGTCATGTCCCTTTTTATTATATATATGGGGGTCAAGAATAGCCTGGTCTCGCACCTTCCTTTCCCTTACCTCAGATAGATTCCTTTTTCCGTCATCTTCATGGGCCAACTATTTCTATTAGGTGGAACTTTAGTCGGGATATCTACAATTAAAGGCGAGGATGGAATATATTCCCCAGATTACCTTTCAAACAAGGTATGGACATTGTGAGTTTATAGTGATTTCCTTCAGAGTCACTAATGCTCCAGATATATTCATGTATATAATGAATATATTCTATAGATATTATCTCAAGAAATATATGGGAGTATTTATCAATAATATTATCATATACACCAAGAGCTAGGGGGGACATGAGATTCATTTGAATACTATGTTAAAAAAATTGGGAAGGGATAAAATATATGCAATGTACAATAAGTGTTTCTTCAAGATGGTTGAAGTATCATTCTTGGGGTAAGTTATCTGTAGTAAAGGTATATCTGTAGACCCTTATAAGACTAATGAAATTTAAAAGTGGCCCATCCCGACATTAGTAACATAGATCCACAACATACTGGGTCTAGATGGGATTTATCGACGATTTGTGATGAACTTTTCATGATTTTCAAACCCAAGGACCAAGAAGAAAACATACGGGACTGGGGTTCATCTAGACTCATGAATGCAAAGAATTATTTAAGGAGTTGAAAAAGAGGCTTAACAATGCACTAATACTCACACTATGAACTAGTGTATAACTCTTTGTTGTGTATAGAGATTCATCAATGAATTTTTTAGGATGTGTAAAAATGAAAAATTATAATGTGATGGCCTATGTCTCAAGAATATTGAAAATTCATTATAACAGCTATCCCACGCATGATTTTGAGTTAGCAACTGTGATCTTTGTATTAAAAATCTAATGGCATTATATTTATGGGGAGAATTGTGAGATATAAACTGATCAAAAGTGTCTCAAATATATATTCACCCAAAAAGTGATTAAAATGATCTAGTGAATATGGTTAGAGATAATCAAGGATTATGACTTCCCAATCCACTACCATCCTGATAAGGAAAATAAGGTGGCATGTGATCTATGTATAAAATGGCAGACATCTTTATCAAATATCAGAATTGAAAAATATCCAATCCTCAAAGATTTGCAAAGTATAGACATGGGAATAATTAAGGGAGAAAATAATCAATCCTTTCTCAAATTATTTCTTAACCATCCCTCATGGAAAAAATAAATTATTCTCAATGAAAATATAGGAAAATATTATAAAGTGTAAAAGCCATTAGAAATGGGAAATCCTTGGGGTTCATGATTGATGAGTAATGAGTTGTAAGATTTGGGTCACGATTATGTGTAGCATATGACCATGAGGTAAAGAAAGAGTGTTTGAATTATACAAATGACCCAACATTTTCTATTCATATAGGGATCCCAAAGATTTATCAAGATATCCGAGAGAACATTTGGTGTGACAATATGAAGGATATTATTGTTTATATATCAAAGTGGCTTGAATTTTAGCAAGTGAAGGATGAAAGGAAAAAAGTATAAGTGGACAATGAAAGAACTACCTATACCAACTTTGAAGTGGGTGAACATCACCATAGACGTTTCACTAGAATTCCAAGGACATCTTGAAGAAACAATTTTGTATGGGTCATTGTGAATCATCATACAAAGACAGCTCACTTTATCACAATTCGAGAGGAATTTTCCTTGGATAAACCTTCCAGTATATATAACAAATAGGTGGTAAGGATTCATGGAGTACCACTATTTATTGTATCCAATAGATATCTGAGATTCCCCTAAATGCTTTGGAAAGTATCCAACATCATCTAGGCACTAAATTGAACTTCTGTATGACCTATGATCCTCAATCAGATGGATAATCTAAGTAAACTATTCAAACACTAGAAGTAATGTTGAGAGCGATTTAAATGGACTTCAGAGGAGGATGGGACAAATAAATTCCACTGGTCAAATTCTTCTATAACAATATTTTTCACTCAAACATCCTAATGGCACCATATAATGACAATTATGGGAAAAGGTGTAAAACACTGACGTGTTGGGATGTAGTCAGTGAGCGAAAGCTTCTAGGACCTAAAATTATTGATGAAATGGTGGAGAAGGTGAAAAATATTTAGTAGCACATCAAGGAATCCCAATGTCAATAAAATATTTATATAGGAAATCTCTGATGAGACCTTATGTTCAAAGTTATATACGTGGTATTTCTATGTATATCTCTACGGAAGGAGGTCATGATGTTTTGGAATAATGGAAAGATAATCCCCAAGAACATTAGACCATTATAGATTCTTGATCATGTTAGGGTTGTGTCCTATCGAATTACAAATCCACTTACCATATATAAAGTTCAAGATATCTTCCTTCTTTCACTCTTAAAAAAGTACATACCAAATACTTCGCATGTACTCTCTTCATAGGTGGTGTAGTTGGATAATGATATTCCTACGAGTAGCATCCAGTGATGATATTAGATTAAAAAGATAAAGTACTACATGAAAATACTAATCACCTGGTCAATGTACTATGGAGAAACCAAGAGTATAAAGAAGAAACATGGGTACTAGAGGAGGAAATAAAGGGAATGTACTTGAACCTGTTTGTGGCATAGATTGTAAAACAAAATTGTGAGGGTGAAATTTCATAAGGGGGGAAGAATGTAACAACCAAATGTTTTATCAATAGGAATTCCCTTTATATAATTATTTTATATAATCCCATGAAATCATAACATAATGAACTACTATGTACTATGTGACCTTTCAACACAATATTTCCACTTCTGGGATTTGAATTTTGAAAATCGGGCATACCCTGTTGCGATCAGTATGATGTTCGGAGTCCTTTAAGACAAACATAATTTTTTGATGAAAAATAACCTACCTGTAGGTACAGTAACCTACCACTTTGAATAGTAACATGACCCTTATGAATAGTAAATATTCCAAATGAATAGTAACTTCACCCATGAATGTATAAATAAAATTTATGCATATTATAAGTGATAATATGACCATAGTAAAATTATTCATTTTTTTGTTTTTCATAAATAATTAAATACAATTAATTATATAATTTAAAATAAATTTTATTTTCCTAAATGTTGTTCATAAATTAAAAATTTATTTCTTCTAGTTTTATGATAATTTAATAGGACATTATGTAATATTTTAATGCCTTATAAAATCTGTTATAGTTTTAAAATCTGCATTTTTCAAGTAAATTGTGATTTTAATTAAAAAAATTATATTAATCATATTTAGAAAATTGTTTCTGAAAAATGGATTTCATTTTTCAATTATAAACATGGAAAAATGGTTAAGGTGACCTTTTTTGATTTTTTCTAAAATACTTTTTTATGAATAGTAAAATACGGTAATTTACCGTATATATAGATTATATGTTACATACACTATTTATTGAGTCATGGGTGATGTAATCACCTTGGGATGGAACTCAAAATCACATATTAC
The DNA here is from genome assembly GCA_963277665.1 of Viscum album. Lineage (NCBI taxonomy): Eukaryota > Viridiplantae > Streptophyta > Magnoliopsida > Santalales > Viscaceae > Viscum > Viscum album. The sequence goes on along the minus strand of OY728125.1, from coordinate 1,416,707,702 downwards.
AATTTTGGTCACAATAGTCATTACTATTTCTTTACTTACATAAAAATAATAAACTAATCATTAAAATATTAAGAGAACCCTCCACCCCTCCACTATAAAAAACAACCCATGATACCCTCTTATTTTCACTCCCCTCAGGCCTTGTGACATGCCTAAATTCTATTTATCTCCTCAAGATCATACCCGATGTCCATCATCCCTTGGTCTCATCGAAAGACCAAATCCTCTCCCCTTAGGAGGCTCTCATTGATGATTAACTAAAGAGGTAAATTCCTCTTTTCAATTGTTTTACTTTCCATTCAAGTTATGTTGTTTTATTTTCTATCCTTATATATCCTCAAAAAATATTATGAAAAACACAATACCTTATATGTAATTGACTATAGTTATTATAATGAAATATGTTATTATCATCTCTCATTTACCATTCTGTTATTCTAGTAGTAAAAACCCCATCTGAGATCTATTAATTTACCACATTTAAGGATGATGGGTTTTCAATTTCTATTACCATCTACAATTATGGTCATGAAATAATTTTCAAGGATGAACCAGACTATAATTTATTTATTTTTTCTCATCTATGGTTCTAGATCTTTTTCTACACAAGGTTTTTATTTTTAGAACAAAATGTGACCATTGTGATAAAAAACAACCAGTTAATCCAAAAGGTTATCACTAATGTTTTACATAATGATTAATATTCAATCAAGTAACCAAAGAAAAATTACAAACATGTAACATTCTGTAAGTTCAATAATAAAATATAACTCCAATTATATAATACCATCCTTATTTTACATGATTATTCGTTCATGTGTATAAGTAAACCGATCATGAAATAAACGAACAAGAAGAATGAAATTGAACCTCATATATAATAAAAAAGGTTATGAATGAAGTGAAAAATGTTATAAAAAATCAATTACATGTAAAATAGTCTCTTTAATAATTAATTAATGAACCTAATTTTTTTATTCGGGTCATTATTATCAAGTGGATAACACTATTAGAATTAAGGTAAAGGACCCTCTTCTTCACACTTTTATTCAATAATGTCCTCAACATTATACCCTTTTATTTCTTAAATATCTAATGAAGGGTTATGTTTTTGAATATCCCCCATATTTTCCTTATGTTATATAATATATGACATACCCCTTTCTATCTCATTAAGACCTCCTATGTACACCACTTACCATGCTGAGGTTTCGTTAGGGATTCTACCTGAACCTCTATTATTCATTCAAGTTATTCTTACTCTATTTTTAGCAAAGTGAATTCCTATATTATATTAATTTAAATCATCTAATATCTATTTATTTTTCTAGACTCATGTATCCAGATCAATTAAAAACTCTCTTTTGAGGAAATACATGCTTTTATGTGATTCCCTCCTCAATACATCCCGATTAGCAAACCCGTTTTAAGGTAACTTCCCAAATTCATAATCAATTTCATGTACATTATACGTTATGTTTCCAAGAAAATTTTGTATTTATAAAAAACTCCTTTTATCATTAATACCTTCTTGGTTCCCTTCATGATTTATATAAATTATTATGCCCTTTTCGGTTTTAAATGATCTTTGATGTTTTCATTAATCCACACTAAAATGTTTTAATTTTAATGCATCTATTTTAGTTATTATCACTTAAATTTGCATCAATTATTTTTATATATGGATATTATAACATATGAATGTCCATGGTTGACCTAAATTTATTTTATTTTATGGAAAATTGTATGATATGCCCATTCGTTATTCTTTATGACATTATTATGATGCTTACTTCTTATCATGGGTGCCCTTATGTTTATGTACGATTGATTATGCCTGAATCTTTATATGGTAATAAAATTCATGAACATGTTAAGATGGTAACTCCCAAATAGAACACTAATTCATTTGGTAATGTTGAGTCTCATGAGATGTTATGCGAAACGGTCTAGGCGTAAATCTTTGACTCGTGCAACCATGTGTAACAATCTTGGTGGTTAAGCTTGACTTGTCCCCATATAATTGAAACGAGCATTGAATTAGGTTAAGTCATGATTCATATTTATTCAAAATTACTATAACTCCATTTTTATATGGCCACATGTTTATATGTTATGATTTTACATGTTCCATGCCTTTTTATATCATTATGTCTTGCTGCTAATCCATATGCTAAAGAATTGTTACTATGTTTTTCCCTTACTTGGATTTTATCTCATCCCTTTATTCATGTTATTCCTAGGATATAAAATTAATATGTATGTTCACAATGGAATATAGGATCTCATTGTAGATATTAAATGAATATTTGTTTGTATGATGTTTGATTATGTTCTTGGTCATCCAAGACACTATACTTTAGGATCATTTTCTTGAAATTTGATGTTTAATTAGGGTTGAAATCATGTGATGATATATGTTAATGTCTAAGGTCTCTATACAATCTTGAATGTTGTTTCTTTTGTACACATGAATAAAAAAAGTTGGGAACATAATTATGGAGGTATATCTTGGAGTTACGGGAGAAAGGGATTGATCAAAAGTGTACTTAAATAAGAATCCACCTTCCTTTAAGGGTATAAATAAACAACAAGAGGTAGAGTATTGGCTATATAAGATTAATTAGATCATTGAATTCCTTAATAAACATGTGTATATCAAGTTTTAGTTCATGATTTATATACTCATGGGGACTGATAAACCATAGTTTGATTCTATGGTACATGAATATAGATACATGGGCTCGGATTGGAAGGGTTTTATGACCATATTCTTTTAGTAGTTTATCTAGATTCACTGGTAATGGTGAAGTCTCTAGAGTTCCCCTCCTTAGTGAAGGGATAGTTTTGGATTTTATTGCACACCAATTAACTCAGTAATCTAGTTGATTATACTCTAGAGGTACAAAAAATGGCATGATGAAGGAATAGAAGTACTTATAAGGTTTCTGACCTGATATAAGATTTCATGTTTTTATGATGAATAATTAAACTTATGTGGGTAATTTTGATAGGGTAATGATTGAATAAAAGGATTTAGAAGGAAAGGATTATTATTTTACCATTATCTCTCATCAAGTCGAATCTCTAGTTGTGTGAATTCAAGGAATAATAAGCCTCATGATCATTATAGGAGTGGTGTGGGTGGTTCTTAGTAGTGGTACTCCTCTGCATCTTTTCTTACAACAATTGTGTACCCCTAACATTTTGTCACTATGCTAAGGTTGAAAAAAATTGGATTTCTTGTTCTAAACATGTGAATATTTGTATTAGTTTAGTATCCTAAAGTCATCTGTAGTGTTTCTTTTAGGCTATGTCTACAGCTCGTTATGGTCAATGATCATTAGAACCCAATGATACTATAGTTCATTCAGATGAATCAAATACTATAGGGATAGATCGAAAAGATTCAACAGTCATGTACCATAATACAATGGATTATTATAATATAAAATGTATATGTTAGTCCGTAAATAGTGACATGTACCATATTTATTTCATCTTCAATAGTGAATTCTTTATTTGATATAGGTTCCTCCCACTTGTTTATATTTGGTTTCTTTTTTCATATACATAAACTATAAATGAAACTCATAATCTTTTTAGGTTTTTATAAACACATATTGTAATACTGGTTCTGTAAGGGGTTTTTTCCTTCATTTTCATTATCAATAGATAATTTGGTGTTAATTTGGGATTTTTTTCATTCTCTTTTAGGATCTATTTTATTTTATCATTGTGGTAGATTTTCGTATCAATCACCATGATGAGATTTAATGTCATCATCAATGTTTTTTTCATTGTGGTTGATGAGAGCTCCCAGGTGTTTCATTGGAGTGGGATCCCACATTTCTTCCTACAGGACCCTCCCAACAAGAGTTCATGATTTTTTTCAACTATATATATTGATCATGATGACATTTATTATATTATTTATCTTCCCATTACCATTCTGGATTATCATAATTTTTTCCCAAATGATTTAGATGGTCTTCCCCCATAGAGGGAGGTATCATTTATGATTGATCTGGTAACATTTATGCAGCTAGATTCAATACCCTCTTAATAGATGGTGATGGTGGATTTGAGATTGATCAATTGTTAGTTGGATGATATAATGGGGAATGGCTTTGTTCCCTTTAGTGATTCACAATGGGTGGCCACTTTTCTCATTTTCAAGAAAGGAATATGGTTCAGTACAATTTATTTGTTGACTATTAGAAGTCAAAATGGGTAACTTCTATGAATAAGAATCATTTTCTACATGTGGATGTATTATTTTACCAGATAAATGGTAATATGTGGTTTTTGAAGATCATTATTCCATCATGTTATCATCATATCAGAGTCTATGTGTGTAATATACCAAAGAAAACATTAAGTAGTTGGTATGGTCATTATTAATATCGCACCATGCCTTTTGCTTGGCTAATGATACCGAATATTTCATGGATTCATCGAACTAAAATTATTATATCAACAATTTATTTGGTAGGGTTTATGTATGATATTATGGTTTATTTTAGATATGATCATCAGGATGGGAACCATTTTAGACTATTTTTTGATACCCTAAGGGTTCACTATTTGTAATGAATGCTTTTCAAATGGAGTTTATGGGGCAAGGATATGATTTTTTTTGGGTATGTGAATTCTATTTCCAGATTATAAATTTATTGTGAGGAGGATAAATATATCTTGTCATGTGAGTATCCCCAAAACATCGTTCATGTTAAGAGAATCATTGGCATTGATTGATACTACTGACTGTTTATCAAGGATTTCAAAAATTTAGAATCACCAATAAATTCTGTTAATAGGAAAATGGTGAAATTTATATGAGATAAAAACCCTTGGTATTTTTTCCATGAGGTGAAATGACAGTTGACATCAGCTCCTATTATGATCTTATCAGATCCCAGTATGAGGTATGTGGTTTTCTATTATTCTTTAATAGTTGTTTTGGGTTTCCTGATTATATAAGATATATTGTGCATTATTTATTCACCATCATTGACCACATGAGAATTATTATCCCAATAAAAATTTACATCATCCCTCGGTAATGTATGAATATAAATATTCATGGAATGATAATTTCAGGGAGTGTTTAACCGTTATTTGTAACCATAATATTCTGAACTATATCATTTCATAGGAAGACCTGATTCTAGAAAGGAGGTGGTGAGTTAAATATCTTCAAGAATTTGACTTTGATTTTAACTACACTTTGGTGAAGGGGAATGTTGTTGTAGATTCTCAGAAAAGGAAAGTACCATAAAATGATATTTTGGAATAAATGAAAGACTAGAACCATATGAGGCTATTTGTTTAGTTTTATCTCGATGCTTAGGAGAAGGTTTCGAGAATGTTACTTACTAGTTTTCAATTATAAACATTCCTCATTGAGTATACTTTTTCTTATCATCATTAAAATGATTATTTCATGGGAATTCAAGAAACCCTATATAGAGGAGAGACTATTTCTAGTTGTTTTCTCTAATCCAATGGAATTATTTATTTTGGATATTAGTTTTTTTTACTATCATAGTTGTTTCTAGTATATTCATTTGTTTATTATGAATCTTTATTATTATATGATATGGATATACAGGTGGTTGTGTATGATGTGTGGTAATTTTGTATTATATTTCCCTCTATCAAACCTTCCAATAGACAATTGACAAGGAGTTAAAACCATATGGGTAAATCTAGTATCCTCTGGTGATGGTTTGAAAACATCAAAGGGTGTCTATAGACTTTGTTATTTCATGAACACTGACTCCCTAATGGATGAAATCTACTACGGGGGTGCTTCATTGGTTAAAAAGGCTGGATCACATAATTATGACCAGGGACACTATTAAAATTAACAAATTGGGTAAGATGACAATTTATAAGGTTTTTAGGTTTCATGAGGTTGTCTCTAACATTGTTATAGATAATAATCCTAGGTTTACCTCAATTTTATACATGAGTATCCAGGACGGGATGAGTCCTTGGTCAGGATAATTAAAACATACCATCCACAGATAAATATCCAGATAGAGTGTTGTTTTTGGATCCTAAAGGATATGTACCATACATACTTCTAGGAATTTGATATATCAAGGTATCAATATCTATTACTGGTTATGCTTTCTTATAACATCATCAATCAATCATTGACCAAAATAGATCCCTTTGAGGAATTATGTGATTCCTAGTGCAGGTCATCAATTTTTTGGGTAAAGGTGGGTTATGCCTCACTTATAGGACTAAATCACATTTATGATACATCAGTAAGGATCTAGGATATACATCACAATTGGGTTATATCATAGAGTTGATGTAAATAATATACAAGTAGTTGATGTCGCCATTTTTAACTTTAAATTAGTGACAGTTTTTCTTGAATGTTTCTCCTTGATTAGATTACAAAATACTCAATAAATAGGGGAATTTGGATCTGAGATATACTGGACCATTTGAGGAAACTGAGTGGATTTAGAAGTTTTCTTATCGGTTTAAATGACCCATCAATTCGATGGATAGTCCAAATATTTTCAATATTTATTAGCTTAGGAAGTACCATACAGATAACTTTCACATTTTTTGTTAGTTAAGAGATAGAGTTAGAGATATAAATATTAATTATAGAGAAACTGGTGGAGATAATTGAATCGTATTTAAATATCTTATGATGGAATTTCATTCTACTGTTCAGAGTATTGTGGTGAGATAGATCAGGTTCTCATGAGACTTGGGTACATGAGTCATCAATGACGGAGTAGAATCCCCTCCACTTTTGAGGCGCCATCATTCAAAATGACATCATGAGGACAAATAGTATTATGTTGGGTAGTTTTTAACACCCCATTACCTTATTTTGGAAATTTATCATCTCAATTTTCATCTCCCTCTTTCTATTGCGTTTTTGGGATTAAAATGATAAATATCCTTTATTGGGTATGTTAACCTAATGTTTGGGGATGTAAATGTTTTTTGAAAAAAATGAATCCTTTTATAAATGCACAAATGTATTTACAGAATTTCCTTTAGGGTCAGGGTTGACATAGGGTATTTTGAAACTTTTTTCTATAGAATATTCCTACTGAATAATTTCACATTGTGATTGGGTTACACATCATGAATCTATTTTTGGGATTATTTTATGAACATGTTTATAGCATGAAAAGGTTTCATATTGCAGTATTACTTCACAATGTGAAATGTTCAATTTTTGTTTTTTAACTGATTTGACACACTTTCCAATATGGATGGTTTTTTATTTTACTTCTTGAAACTATGATTTAGTTCATGTAATGTTCATAGTTTATAGGTCATTATGTGATAAACAAATGATTTTATTTTCATTTGACTACTCTCGACTCTCTCAATCCATAGGTAATCTCCCAGGATATTCTCGAGATTCTTGACCATTTTGGATAATTTCATTCAGTGATTGATCTTTATTTATGTTGTGTTTCGTCATTCTAGGTATTTAATATTTATACCTATTGATTTCCATTGGTTTAAGTAGTCCCATTGTACTAAATCTTTAGTTACATTATTCTTGTGGTGTTTTTTTCTTGATCCATTGTAAATAATTTATATGATATTCCTCTAAAAGATGATCAATATGTTGTTTTTGTTTTGTTGTTTTAGTTTATTAATGTATGTGTCATTTAGTCTACTCCACTGATCGTTCTTCTATTTAATTGATTCATAGGTTTAATGATTGATTATAGGGACTCATTTGTTTTCTCTACATTCATTTGTCTCACAGGATACCATTATAGTTGTGTCTGACCAAAGTTTGAGGTAGGTTGTCAAATTACTACCCTATATTTGATGAACTATATTGGTCTAGTTTTATAAATTGTGTTATAAATAACCTAGAATGATTTAATTACGTATACAGAAATGAGTATTTCAAAAAATATGGGTTTCCCCATGTTATGTTACATGAAAATTTATTTTCAAATCCTTTTGAAATGGATTTATAAAATGTTTTTCAAAGAATGGTTTCTATGAAATGTTTGTAAAATATAGCTTATGGTAAGATTTGGATTATTAAGTGGAAGGTATGATAATATTCTTCTCCCATTGGTATTGTTAGGGGTTTACTCATGGGTTATTCCTCTCTCTTGTATTCACATTTTTATTAGGACATTATAGAACTATTAGATGGATAAATTATATTGGTCTTCCTATGATATATAGATTTATGTGCAATGACTCAATGCATGAAATTTTATATGATCGGGTATGCATGTTATAGTTATCCTGACCTCTAGTGGTCTAGGAAATGATGATACAATGATTTGGCTGGTACTATTATAGATTTGATATGATATGTGATGCATTATTTGGTTTTACTACTTCATATAAATGATATCCTTTGAAACCATTTAACCTAGATTATTTAAAAGTGTGGAGAAGGGGGGATTTATTTACCGTGATTCTAATATAAAATATGTTTAATTGACTATAATTACTTGTTTTCTTTAGATATGAGAATATTCATATTTCTATACAAATACTTGATATAGTATACCTGGGTGGGATCCTACTGAGCTTGTTCAACCCACATAATGAGTACCCCATTTGGGGTGTGTAGACCCAGTTATGTCTTTTGAGGATGGGAAGGAAAAGGAACCATAATAAGGTGATGAGGTTTCTATTAGATATGTTGGGGTAGCTAGTGTAGAAATGGTCAATGATTTCCCATGTTATCACATGGTGTAGCTATTTCAGTTATAATAATTATTTTCTATTGGATTTGTACCTAGGATATTTTTTAGCAACTATTGAGTTTAATAACCATAGTTCTTTTTGTTTTTTCCCAATATAATATATTTATTTTTTACTCTTCAACTATTTCTTCTTATAATGTATATAATTTTCATGTAGTCTACGTAAAGTTGATAGATATTATTCCCGTTATTTTTTTGATGATACTCGATTTCTAGTCACCAGCCCATGGGGATCCAGAATTCCCTTCACGCATGTCACATTTCAGTTTAGGTATCATTTTTATAGGGTTTGTAATATAGTTTCTTCATAGATAGGGTTATATTTCTATACAACTTATTTTATGTCGTTACCCTTAGGTGAAGATATTATAAATCCACATCCACCTGTAGAATCAAGATAGGGATGCAATTTTATTAAAACCATTTTCTCAATAATTTACCAATATTCTATTACATTTTCACATACATTGGCTTATTCCATGGGTTCTCAGTAATGATTTCTCATCGTTTATTTCAAAGGTTAACTAAAAATTTATTTTATATTAACTATGAAAACCCCAAAATTTAATTCATAAATATCACATATTAATATTTAATATTCATTTCATAACATAATTATCCATGCTATAATCATATATTTTTGTTCCTCTAGAAGCATGGATACATAAAAATCTGGTTTGTAGGTGTCATACCTAATCTCACCCTACATTCATGATAACAACCTCCTTTCCTAAATATATCATACATAATACATTTCTACATAACCATGGGAAATTAAACATTGGAATGTGTGATACTAGACTATTAGTAAGGGAAAACATGGTAGATATTAATAAAACATGATCATAAGTGTACGATGACATGATAATAACATTTGAAAACCATAACTTGTATATTATAGAACAAAAAATGATTAGTGGAATAATGGTTTTAGTTCATAAGATATAAATTATAATGTAATCAAAGAACACATTCCATAAGAACATAACAGTGGAATAAGACATTGATTTGGTGAATATACATAAGCATAGAAATTTTTATATAAACAATATTCACCAAGAAAATCATATCATGATAAGATTGGGATAAACTCCCACAAACCTAGTTAGTTCATAGGATAAACTCTAATGTAACATATTTTTTTATCAGGACAAACTTCCTTGTAATGTGATTTTTTCTTTGGATAACCTACCATGTTCCCTCTTTCATGACTCTGATAACCTCCCATGTACCATCATCTGGTCTTGATATAACCTCCCATGAACCATTTCAGACTGTATAGACCATATGGATCATACATGGACACCATTGGGGGGGATTCATTGTACCCAAATTTTTAGAAAATTTACTTTTTTACAATTAACAACTGTTACTCACAAAACTCTTCCTATTTAAGAGTTATTGACCTATTTTCTTCTCTTAACATTTAAAGAAATAAGAAATGATGAAAATAAAGGAAACATCACCACAAAAATATTTTTACATGGCTTGGTACAATGAACTAAACTTTTCCATGTTCAAAAACTGGTTTATTCATAGATTCTCTTATTATTATAATTTGAATGGATTGAAAACACATGGAATTGGAATAAAATGTTCTGGTATTATTTTAAAAATATTTTTCAGTTAGTGCAACAGTTTATACTTTTACAAAAAATCATCAATGGAGTTGCCTATTATGAAGCCACATGTTCTTCATAGATGTTCAATGAGAACTGTGTAAATGATCTATCTACAATAGTAGATAACAATACATCAACTGTATAATATTTTTCATTAAATATAGGTCATCAAATGCCACTGAAATAAAAAGATAACATGAATTTAGTCTCAATTCTATTTAATATATGGTGGATGAAACTTCTACCTCAACTCTCTAGACATTTAGGATGATACCTAGAAAAATATAAAAATAAACTTTATATTGTTTTCTTCTATACCATATGAAATTTTCCAGAATATACCCATTATAATGTTGTTTCTAACCTCAATTAGGTCTATTCATGAGGATCAAACAATTCCAAAAATAATATATTATGTATGAAAAAATCATGGAAAACCTCAATACATATCATTTATGTAAACATCATGAATGGATGTTATCAAATGAATTTATATATCATGAAAAATATTTCATTGATTGTTCCACTCTCTATATAAACGTTTTGAAAAATTATATGGTTTATTAAAACATGTACTTATTTAAAATGGATCCATGATTCAATTCCCCTTAATTTTGTATGTACCATAGTAGAGTTATATACACTAGTTTAGGGAAGATGTTTATTTACAAAAAAAAATATTAGGGTGATCAATTTCAATTGATTATCGATGATAACAAAAGGATTGAAACTATAGAGGATTACATATCCTTTCATCATAAATGCAAAAAATTCCTTGTGAAGCTACGTGGATTTTGTAATTTTCTCACATAGAAAAAAACTATATTTAACCATCCACCTCAAAAAACAATGTTCTGTGGTTCTATATTTGTCTTGACATGATTGTTAATCAATATAATGATCAGTAGTGTTCTCTCTTCATAAAGAGATATCCTTTTATAGATAGATTCATCTGAATATTCCTTTGAGAATAAGGTCATGTTTGATTCTATATTTTTATATCATCTCATAGATCCTATTAAAACACCTGATTCATTAATGGTGTTTTTATTTTATGGAACATTTAATTGTGTTTTATTTTTCCTCATTGAGTCCTCAAATGAATGCGATAATGATCCCATGTCCCTTGATCTTTTATTCTCATAAATAACATATATATATAATGGCCTCTGAAACTAAAATTTTCATTCTAAAAAAGAATATTCTTTTATTTACCCACATTCATTGAAAATGTAGTTTAATTCATGATATTTGAATGATTTAATGAACCACATCTTTTGATCATCATTGTAGATGATTGAAAGATGCTCGATAGATAATCATTTTTCATGAGATATGATGTATTACAGATCCTTGAAAAAAGAGGGTTGAATATGACTATGCAGTGGAAGGAGGATAACTTAGATCAAAATCTTATTACAGATAGCATTTTATTTAAATGTTTGAATGAATCACAAATACTACAACATGCATCTAAAGTCACACATAGAACTTGGAATAATAACTTGCACCATTTTATTAAGCAGAATTTTATTATTGTATGTTAGATATGGATAATGTGGATCAGCACTGGTTATACCTTTCATATACACCTCTATGACCATACACCTTTATGGACACTATCATTATGGGTACACTCCATGTGCCTATATGTTCATGTGGGATGTGCACATCATCATACTAAGGCAATATAAACAAACCTACATTCCACCTATGGGATTTTCCTAGATGGTTTCATAGGTGTGGTTGACCTACATGTTCTCCATGAGCCTTAGTCGATATGGATTTTGAATCCTTTTGGGTTAAGCTATATTTTTTATTCATACCATAATAAATAAACAGAAAATTTATAATTAATGAATATAGAAACTCATTCCTATAAAACATAAAATATCTTATTCAAATATTCATTATTAAAAATTATATATATATTGTTCATGATATAAATATTTTTCATCAGAATCATAAATTTCCTTCTACACTTAATTCAAATTTTTAATTTTATTTATTTGAACACCATTCTAAAAAAATGGTTTCCAAAAAAAATTAATATTCGAGTGGTCATGATATAATTGGAAACCCTTCATGAAATAATGTTCACATTTCATATCCATCACTTATATTCTCAAATGTTGTGACAATGTTAAATCTTTAAAAAACTCATGCACATAGATTTTGAAATAGAAACTATTAAACTATCCTTATAGTTACACATAGAATTTTCCAAGCATTAAATTATATTATATTAGATAAATCCAAAAAAAATTCTATAAGAATCACAAAAAATCTTGTATAATTTTCTTATAAAATTACAAAAATCTCTACATAATAATATTTATGGACTCATCACCCTGAACCTTCACAAATATTTATAAAACTATTTCTATTATTAATCAATAGTCATAGGGAACTGACTAATACAATTACTTGTGATTTATTCTAATATATTGAAAATAAATAAAATTATAATATTAAACCATATATATGGGTTTTCTAATCTCTTAATTTAGATTTGTTTTCAATGCAATTTATCTAAACTCAATTACCATTCCCCCTTATTTTTATTGAATGCAATAGGTTAATGAAAACATTTTATTCTTCCCATCATGTCATTGAAAATTTATATTCTTTTCATGAGTTAATGATGGTACAACATGGTCCAAATAGAAAATATCATTTAGTTTTTCAATCCAAGTATATGTGGGATAACCCAATATAGATAAAAATATATATACAACCAGGGTTGTCTATAACTTCCATTAATAACCACAATTTTGATGTCATACTCATAACATATTTATTTCTTTAACAGGGAGAGGATATATAACATATATTTACCAAGTAATATATTATCCAACAAACATTAGAAAACACCTCAAAAAAATCAATTGGAGGTATATTATTCTCCACCTTTATATTTTCTTACTAGTCAACCAAAACTAACCCTTATCCACATAATTGATTTAATCAATACTGGAGAGAGAATTGTGATTAGGTCACCTCTATCTTCAAATTTTTGTAAGATGAAATGAATATCTAGATATTTTAGGAATAATCATTATTTTCATCTCCTTTTTTTCCCTTCCTATAAGGGTGCACTCAGTTCAATTTTACATGGTAGAAAACTTCATTAGATAGTATTCTGGATTTTTTAATTGTCGATCCACAACTATGGAACTATTAATGTTTATGTAAAATATTTAATAATCGTTCCAAATTTTTTGACGTAAACGTTTTAATTAAAATTTTATCTAGATAAATAACTTCACATTTAATTACTTGAAATTTGAGGACACAAGTACAACATAAGACGTAATCGAAGATGATGGAACGGTTGTGAGATCCTTAATAAGTGAAACATGGATGAGACATTACTGTCATCCAAAGGAATTTATTCCTTGTTTTTATAAAGGTTATGGTTGTCATCATTATTATTTATCATTTACACTGGACACATTGATAATTATTTTAATGTATGGTAAATTTACTTCCATTCACCTAAATCTTGTTTGGATTGTTTATCCTCACTTATATAGAAAGTGAGGAATCGTAATCTGGTGATTTTTTCTATCTTCAACATCTCCAATTGAGCTGGTATAATAGTTATATAGTTATTTCATTATGTTTAGAAAGAAAAACCTTACACACTATTTTTTTAGATAGTAGAATTGACATTTTTAAAAACCTGTCATAAAATTAAAATGCCCTTTTATGTGAAATAATATGTATTCTATTTCCATTTTTTTCTAGAAAATAATTCATCCTCATTTTTTCTATTACTCTAGTAGTTTTCAATTTTTAAATAGAAAAAGGTCGAGAATTCATTATTAGAATGTTATGATTTAGATAATCCATATGGATTCTTAAATGTTTTTTATTTATCGTTATTGATAAATATATCAATTTCTTCTTTAGGATTGTCGTCAAAAAATCATTATCTTCTTTTTTTGATCTTATATTGATTTTTTTCTCAACATCAACTTTATTTCATTAATTTCAATTTACTATTTGGTGTGGTCCATTGTATAATCTATATTTAGATAAAATAATCTTATTTTATTGGGTGAAATTAAATTATTTCCATCTGAATTATCATTATTCTTGGGTGTATTGTGGTTCACCAATTTATTGACTACGTTATTTTTCATATTTCTCAAGGAATACTATTAAGGATTTGTTCTTTTCTTATATATCAGTTGAGGTATTTCCTTTTCATCATCATATGCATAGTAAATGGTTCGCATATACCATCACTCATTCTAACGTTTACCAATTTTGTTAAAATAAACAAAAAATTGTTCAAGATAAGTATATCTACTTTCTATAGATATATTTTTTTATCATTTATGTATTCTGCTTCAAATTTTTAGGCATCTTCATTTAGTAACATCAAATACCCTATAAAGTTTTCCTTCTATAATTTTTATTTTATCACAGATTATACCAAATATCAATGTTATAACGCCCAAATTTCTAATAGGACCATCAATAGCATGAAATACTTATTATTTTACTCATATTACCAATTTAATTTGATTTAGTTCCTTGTTGTTTTCAGATTTTCCCTTCCTTCTTTGAATTATCGTTTGGGTGTAATTTTTCTTAACCATACCAATATCTACGCTTGATGTTTTTTTGTATTGTTTTAACATTTATACTAACCAAAATTTCATAGATTCTTGAAATAAAAATGCTCTATCATATAAAACTGCATTAGAATAAATAAAATAAACATGTTTTTGGGTTATAATCTTCTATATGTTTTTAAAATATTGATCCTGATATGATATTGAGCCTTTATTTATATAGAAATTATTCTCTTCAATGTCATTAATCTCAAAAATAGTGTCTATAAAAAAATACCTTCTTTCATCATCACTCTATTCATTTTTTGGGTTGTAGGATTAATGATCTCGACAACATGGGATGTTCTAGAATGAATTTTCTTTAAATTTCTAAATTCAATATAATGTTAATGAAAATTCATGTCAAAGGAGAATTTTTCATTTTCAGTTGAGTCCATCCTTCCATTATATTCACCTTACATTATTTTAATCTAATTTTTTGGATGTCTATTACATAAAATCATATACTTATCAAATTATTGGACTCTTCTTGGTTTAACATACAATTGGAATTCATTAACATGGAGAGTTGTTTTATTATATTATTCTAGATCATGGATATTGTATATATACAACTCATTCAACTTGGTTTTTCTCCCATGAACACTTCTATATCGTTGACCTTATAGGTTTTTTATTTATGTTCTAAATCTAAGGAATTCAGAAATATAATCAATAATGTTTGAAGTAATTTTATTAAATATACAAAAAAAATGTTTACCATTTATTCTATCATAAATATGAAATTACAATTATTCATCAATTATTGAAATCATTTTATTTCAATGTGGTGAAGATTCTTAACCTTTCTCAATGAGGTATATGAGAACATGTCACCTTTAGATTTTATTTTCATGTTAATCCTCATATATATTTACTATTTATTCATGATGTTCTATATTATAAAAAATATATATCAAATAACAATTTATATATGAATTAAAAAATTTAGGAACTTTCTTCATATATCATTTAACTTGTGAGTAGGATTATTCAATATTTTTTTAAAGATTTCACTTCCTTGCACTCTCCATAGATTGAGATATTCCCTTTATAATATTCATTATCAACTGATTTCACAAGAGTACATTGATCCCTATCTTATTTCATTATGAATTTCCTCAACCAATATTCTTCCCACTTCTTCCTATTATTCAAAGAATTCAAAAATACCACCACTCTATCTTCAAAAGGAGTTTAGACAATGTCATCAACTTGAGGTACTTCAAAATCAAAATCAAATTTTCACTTCATATAAACCATGTAAAAATAACTGTGGATAAATCATTGATCAAACAGAGGCACATCTATGCTATGATGCCACTTGTAGATCCGTGAAAGATCATATAGGGGCATAGGGAGGGGTGAATAAGTGTACTGGACCATTTACCACACTAATATTCATTTAAATTATCCCATCTTACTCTGTACCCTCAGGCCCAGTTAATTAGAATGCATCTATTGTGTGCTCTAAATAAACATCTACCCATGCAATGAAGATAATAAAAGAACATAATAACAAAAATATTTCTACAAGGTTTCATAAAAAGAACTAAACTTTTCCATAATCAACCTGTAGTTGATACAATGATTCTCTTATCACTATAATTTGTAGTGATTAAAAAATCCAAGAATTAGAATACCAAATTCTAACATGAAGATAACAATCTTCTAGAGTTAGTGGGGTTATTTAAACCAGTACCACAATTCATTAATGGATTTGTTTTTATTGGCTCCACCTGTTCATCAAAGATGTTCAATAAACACACTGAACAATATATTTCTATTACACGGGATGAATCTTCATCAACTGTATAACATTTTTCAATAACTATAGGTCATCATTTGAAACTAAATTAAATATATTTAATGAAAATTATCCCACATCAATTTAATAAGTATTATATCAATCTTAAACATCAACCCATTTATTCTTCATATTAATCAGTAGAAGTATTTTCAAATAAATTTTATGTTGCCTTATTTACCTCTATATCAACTGTCATGGTAAATAATTCTTATAATAATGTTCTAGACCACAATCATATGTTAATAAGTGGTTCACACAATTCATCAAATATTATTTTATACATTAAACCAACTTGAACTATAGGAAATCACATATTTCAAGTACACTTCATACATGTATGTTATCAAATGCATGTGTATTTTAAGAAATACATTCCTTGAGTGTTTTACTTTCACTATGGATATTTCATGAACTAGTATGGTTTTATGGAAAATATCTTTCACAAAAATGGATGAACAATTTCCATATCATTTCATCATTACAATATATATTGGATTTCTATATAGTAGATCAAATAACATGTTTCTTCGATAAACAACAAGGGAATACTCAACACCAATCAAGAGTTCATAAGATAAAAAACATCACAACCAGATAAGATTAAATATCTGTTCTTTATAAAAGTTTGAAGTTCCTTCTGAATATATTTGGATCAAATATTCTTCATCACCATGGAGGATGCAATGGAAAACCCTAATCCACATGAGACATTGTTTCATGGAGATTTATTTGTCTAAAAATGAGAGCTTCTCAATATAATGATTTGTATCATTCTCTTATCCTCATATGATCTCCTTTTATAGTTTGATTCCACTCCTCTACATCTATTAATAATAATTCATTGAATCTATGATTTTATAACATGTCACAACTGTTCTTCAAATACCTAATTCATTATGGGTAATTCAAATATACACCACATTTCAAGGAATCATTACATTTATCAACACTAAGACCTCACATGTATATGAGAAGGATTTCATGACATTTGATATTTTAGGCTGAAACCTATCATGTATTCAATATCCTACGAATAAAACATTTTTATTTGGATAGAGAGAGTGCTTTGATTAATCATTATTTAAAAACAACATAGTTCCATGCATCGAATATGAATTATGGATTGAACCTCATTCTATTGGCATCATCATGTAAGATTGTTGGGTGCTCAATCAATTCTGGTTTTTCATGAGTTATGGTGTACTTGGTATTCTTGAGAAAATTGATGTAGTATGAGTTTATGTGATGAATAATGGATGTATCAAATCATCATCATATTATAGCTAGGGTTTTATTTTTATGATTTAATTAGGCAAGAATAGTTCATCGTGTATCTCTAGTGCCACATCAAACTTTCCATAATACTCCCCACATGTTTATTACCCAAATGGTGATAACTAGTCATTTGATCTTGCTTCTATGGATCAAAGAAATTACAAATTTCACACATCCCACCATGGTCATGGTCTTGTATGGCCATCAGCACTATAGGATGCTCAATGCAACAATCAGCTCAGGTGTGCCTTACAAACATGCCAACAAGGGGATTATACACAACCCTCCATGCCTAATATAGGCATGTCTGGGAAGGTTCCATAGGTGTCGATGACCTAGGGGTCCCACATGAGTTCTAATCAAGATAGCCTATGAATCCCCTTGGATATACACATGTTTTATAAGTAATCCCATAATAAGTACCTAAATAATACTATGTATAGAATATTTACTGTCATATCCATTACATTCATTTGGGTATTTTTATCTTCTATTATTGGCATATCATTCCCCCAATGGTTATGCTTATTCTCTCCAATAAATTTTGATGAAATGTAGGGTTGTTGAGTGTCCATAATGGGCCGTACGGTTTAGTAAACCATGCGGACAAACCCTGCACATTGTGCAGGTGTTAAAATTTTGTTTGGATTTTTTCCCTTTTAGAATTAATCCAAATCTACTTTTTCTTCCTGCATTCGACCCTAGTATCCATTGAAGGATTCTAAGCTCTCTCAAGTTCCATTTTAACACAATATTTAAGGGGTTTTTGGTGGTGGAACTTCAAGATTCATTTTGTAAGTTATTCCTTCTTTGCTTTTATTATTTCACTTTTTGGATTCTTCCCTCCTCCTTGATGTTACAAATGTCCAGAAACAAGGCCTTTGTATCTAGGGTTTATTTTTGAGTTTCATTGTTTAATCATGTGTATTATGGTTCATTTTCATCTACTTGGGGTGTGATGGTTGTGTGATTGATGTTTCACACAACGATTTGGTGTTTTTTACTTCTAACTTAGGTGATTCCATGTGTAGAAATTTATTATTATATTTATTGTTCATTATTTTTCCTATTTTTTAGCTTCACCTTACATTGTGTTTTGTGTGAAAACTGTTTCTGTTAGAACTGATTAAGTGGTTGATTTAAAATAAGCATTTTTGGATGAAAATGAGTGTTTTCCATGTGTATTCTATGTTCTGCCTTTTCCGGTTATTTTATGACTCATATAATTTTTTTATTGAATATTTATTGGGATTCTAAAATTAGTTGTCTGTGGTATTTTTGTGCATTGGGCCTTAAAAGATGGAAGTTTAATGGATTTTATGTGAAATGATTTGTTTTACTTTTGTAAATTGTTTTATGAAAATTTTAAATGGTTTTTTAAGTTATACAAATGGTGAAAAGACATGTTCGGTAATTTATGGTGTGTGTATGATTCAAAAATGTTATTTTTAAGTTAAAATGGCATTTTTAACTTGTAAAAGTTGTTTGTGAATAATGAGGGAATCATGGGTACCATGGGTTGCAGATTAGGACTAGTATGTTAGTGGTCTGGTAGTGGTATTGTCACTATTTCACTTAAAAAGTTTGACGATCACAACACTAACTAAACATTGATGATGTTTGGGGACCACTAGTCCATGGGTTTTTTTCCCTCATATTGGATTGTTCATAAGAATGTTATTGGTTATGGGTACTATTACTCCATGATATGATGTACCTAGGGAACCACAACTAGCTTGTGCCTAAGGAGTTCCTGTGACTAGCCCTCATTGGATATATCATATTTATAGTTGGAATATCATTAGTTTTTTATATAAAATTCAGTATCATTTCTGTTTTATTTCAATTTCCACATTCTTCTATGTATCCCTCTTGAATGATATTTTCATTTAAAGTTGGACATTTTAGAAATTGTTCTATAATATATTGTTTATAAAAACATGAAATCTTTTTGTGTAAATATGTTTAACACAAGAAATATTTTTTGGTGGAATCCTATTTGGATTAGGTTCACTCCCAAATTACATTTTTGGGTATATGTAGACATGATAATGTTTTACCTAGGTATGGATAAGGTCTATGGAGATGGATGTTTGGGAAGTTAGCTTCTTTTCTTGGTGAGGTGTTGTGGAGAAGGTTTGGGGGTGATGTCCCATTGTCGTTTGTTGATTCTTGAGTAATAATTTCCACTACATATGAGTTGGGTACCTCTGTGGGTTTTGTTTAAAACTATGTATTTCAATTCTGTCTTTTATTAAAAGGCTTGTTTGGATTAAATTTTTAGATTTGGTTAATTTATTAATTTTTGTTGATTAATTTTTCAAAACTCTGGTAAATCATTACCAACTAATTATTTATGATACCTGAGTACTTGTCTTGGGTTGTGGGGATAAGGAACGCCCTTCAAGCCTTTCCATAGATCATTTTGGGTTTTGGTTAGGATGGAGACCAGATTCTGTTTGTGAAAAAATGGTATCAAAGGGAAGTTAAGCTCCCTCGATCATGTTATTTGGGAGGAATCTAGTTATAATGGATCGAGGACTACCATGGCTTAGAGTTCTAGTTGCGAGTAGGGTTCCTAGAATGTACATATCATGAAAGATCTTGAGTCACTATGGTATGTTGGGATTGATTGTTTGACTTTTCTTTTAGGTGGGACGTGAAATCTCTAGATTGTACGTGGATATCTTTTGGGGGTGAAGTAGTAATATATTTCATTCTATTGATGAGTTTTATTTATTTATATTTGATTTTTTTGCTATAACTCTTTAGAACTACTCTAAAATTTTTCCCTTTTGTGACTGTTGCCTTTTTTAGAAACATGCCTCCCCAATACCATCAATTTCGCCCATGGGATGAAGGAAAAGAGATTTCTCCCTCACTGCTTGATCAGAGGATGGTAGAAGCTATGGTCTAAGAAGACCATGTTCTTGGAAAGGGAGTGGATCCTACTCATGTTCCAGCTAGAGAAAATGAGTCTGGTCTTATTGAGGGAAAATACCATGAGTTTCTCAATAACAAGCATCATATTTTCCACGATAGTACAAAACCAAATGAATTATAGGAGTGGATTGTGATGTTCAAGAACATGTTGGAGTTCCTTGACACTCCTGAGGATGTCAGGGTTAAATGTGAACCATTTTTTTAGGGTTCTATCTAATGGTGGTGGTAATTAGAGCTTTATGTTGGGAAGTATGAGCATATGAGATGGAAGAACATCAGGATTACCTTCAACAACAAGTACTTTTATGATGTCTTGGATTATGCAAGTTCCCAGGTGTTTATATATCTCTTATAGGGGGATCAATCAATGATGGAGTATTCCAACCTCTTCACTGAGCCAGTATATTATGAACTTGGAATGGTATCCGAAGAGTAGTTGGAGGTCTTAATGTTCGAGAGGGTTTTGCAGATAGAGATCTATTCTCATGTATTTCTGTTCAAAATTAAGTCCTATGGGGAGGTGTGTGATCAGGCTTGTATGGTAATGATTGGTTACTAGGGAAGGTCTGGTTTCTCTACAATAGTATCAGAAATGGGTATTGGTAGTTCATTAGAGATGAAAAGGAAGCAAGATGAGCTAGGGAAAAAGGGAGGTAGTAGTTCAAGACATCATCAAAGATAGTTTTATTATATATGGATTCTAATGAATGTTACATTGTGTGATGCTAGTGTTGGAGGCTTGGTCACACATAACCAGCATGTAAATATACTCTGATTCCTTGTTATTAGTGAGTATATATGGATAACATTTAGAGATTTTTCAAGGTTATGCATCCACTATATAGTGGGGTAGGGTCAATGGATTCTAGGGAGTGTCAATTTGGCTAGAGACATCAAGGATGGTGGGTTATCAGATTTTTGTCCATGGTTTCATGGCCAGATCATCTTCAGAGAATATACCTTTCAATGTACAACCACATGATAGTGGTCCCTATCAAGAAAATAAAACACATCTCCATGTTGTGGATCAACCACCAGTAGGATTAGAGGGAGGGCCTTCAATTGTTCGAGGAACCATTTTGATTGCTTTTTATTTTGATGTTGTCATCAATGATACTGGTGCTTCTATTTATTTTATCACTACCCATATTTGGAAATTGATGAATTTTCAAATCGATTTGTTCCCTTTTGAAATGGATTAGGTGATGCTCTTTGGTAATAAGAAGGAGAAAGGTTTTAGAAGCATGTCATGTGCACTCTCTATATCATGGATTGAGATGGTGTGGGACCTCCTAGTATGGAATGTGGATCTCTTCGATGTAATCCTTTGAATAGACTGGATAGTACACTTTCAAGCATATATCAATTTATATAGGTGGAAGGTGTATTTCTAGGCACATGATGGGAGTCCACAGGTTTTTCTTGGGGAATGAGATCCTCAGTAGGGTTATCTAGAACATCCACGCCTAGAGTTAGGGAATCTTGTCTTCCTATAATCATCACACGCACTAGAGTATGATGGTCATGCTCTTGATGGTGGACTACCTCACGCGGTGGGTGAGTTCTTGCAGGTCTTCCCAGATGATTTTTTAGGTTTTCTCCAGAGTAGTAATTGGAGTTAACTATTGATTTGGAACAAAGAACATAACTAATATCTCTTCCCTCATACTCTATTTCCCCCAACTGAGATTAGGGAATTAAAGATACATTAGAAATATTTAAAATACCAATGATTCCTTCACTCGAGTGTCTCTATGTGGCCTTCTCCTTTTCTTTTTTCAAAGAAGGCCAAGAGTTCCCTCTGGTTTTCCATTGATTATCATATGCTGAATAAGGTAACTATAAAAAATATTTATTTCCCTAAATAGATGACTTGTATGCTCAGTTTAAGGGTAAAAGCGGTATTCCAAGATTTTCTGGAATTTGGGTTACCACCATGTCCATGTGAGAGCGGAAGATATCTCAAAGACAGCTTTCAGAAGTATGTACGACCACTTTGAGTACTTGATCAGGCCATTTGGATTGAAAAATGTGCCTATAGTCTTTATGACCCTTGTGAATAGTGTTTTCCACTCTCGACTCCTTCTTCATGGTATTCTTTGATGAAATCATAATCTTATATGGATCTGGGGAAGATCATGAGAGTCATTTGAGAATCATGTTGGGAACTCTGTGGGATCATTGCCTTTATGAAAATTTGTCCAAGTACCCTTTATGGATCAGGGAAGGGAAGTATCTGGGTCATGTAATCTCAAAATACGGTTTTTCTATGGACCTTGAGAAGATCAGTACTATTATGTCATGGGATTAGTCGATGAAAGTGTTTGAGATAAAATGTATCCTTTTCTTTGAAGATTATTATAGTTAGTTTATTTTGGATTTCTACCAGCTTGATTCACCCATGATCATGATCACCCATAAAGGGGTGAAGTTTGAATGGGACCTGGAATATCAAGAATCCTTAGAGGATTTGAATCGACGGTTGACTAAATCTCCCTTGATCATCTTCCTGTAATCCGAAATGGGCTATGTGGTTTATTTTGATGCCTTAGGTATAGTTCATGGGTTCGGGATTATTTAGGGTGATCACGTGGTGGTGTATTTTTCTTTCCAACTCTGAACATATGAAAATAATTAACTGACCCATGAATTTGATTTAGTAGTATTTATTCATGATTTGAATACTTTACATCAATACCTCTTTGAGGAAAATATTTTGGTATAATTTAATCATTAGAACATAGTATACATCTTCTCACATAAGGATCATAATCTGAGGAAACACCATTGGATCGTGTATTTGTCAGGTTTCGACTTGGATATTGCCTTTACCTCGGGAAAGGGTATTCTGTTGGCTAACACATTTAGCAGGAATGTACTAGTGAATGCTTTGAGAAATTCTAGTGATGAGTGGACCCTAATGGGGCTCTTTTCCCAGATAGACATGGTAACCAAGGAGCACAATGGAGATACTTTTCTATAAGTTTTGTAGTTGAATCGCTCTATTTTGGAGTTAATTTAGTTGGTTAATCCATTTGATGAGCTATGTCTATGGTCGATGCAGTTCTATCTTATGGGGGAGATGTCTTCTAATTTTTCTTCACCCCCCGAGGGCATCTTGTGATTTAAGGGCCATTCGTTAGTGTCAGTTTGTCTAAAGAAGGTGGTGGTGCATGATAGCCACCAATCTCAATAGGATGTTCATCCCAGATTAACTAAAATGTACTATGATGTTCATTGATAGATCTAGTGGCCAATTATGTGGCAGGATATATAAGATTATATATAGAGGTGTTATACATGGAGTTAGGATAATGTAGAGAATCAAAAGACCTCTGGTTTTCTTCAATCATTACCCATTTCTACATGGAAGTGTGATATGGTCTCCATGGATTTCATTATTGGATTACCTAATACACCTCGGGTGAGAATACTATTTGGGTAGGGATTGATCATCTGACGAAATATTCTATCTTCATTCTTATCATAGATACAACTAATGTGGATTAGTTGGTTTAATTTTATATTCAAGAATTTGTAAGGCTTCATTGTCTACTATCTGTAGTTTTTTTACATAGAGAACCCATGTTTTAACTCTTGGTATTGGGAATGCCTTTAGAAGGGTTTGGGGTCACAGATTAAGATGATAACAACATACCAACCTCAAATGGATGGCCAGACGGAGTGAAAAAACCCTTATTTTGGAAGACATGCTATGAAAATCTGTCTTGGACTTTGGAGGTTTATGGGATATCCATTTGGGATTGGTTGAGTTTTCTTATAATAATAGTTACAAATTCTCAATTTGAATGGTTCATTTTTGAGTCACACTATGGCCGGCCATGTCAGTCCCCTTGTATTGGGATAAAGTAGGCGAGACCTCACTTTTTGAGCTGAACCTTGTGCAAGAGTCATCTATGAAGGTTAAGTTAATGAAGCAGTAGTTACTGATTGATCTGAGATTCAAAAAATCTTATTCTTATTAGAGGCATTGAGACCTTGTGTTAGCTATGGGTGATTAGGAATTATTGATAGTGGCCCCTCATCTTGGTCATCATCATTTGAGAATGTAGGTAAAGCTAATTCCAAGGTATGTCGATCCTTTTGAGATTACGAAATGCTTTGGTAAGGTAGAAAACATGTTAAAATTTCCATCTCATTTGGAATCTATTCATGATGTTTCCCATGTATGTCAATTGAAGAATTACATCCCAGATCCATCCCACGTGTTTAATTGGGAGGATTTGGAGATAGAGCCTGATATATCTATGTTTGAATGGTTGGTGTAAATAGTAGATTCCCATGATAAGGTGCATTAGGGAAATTCTATTCCACTTGTTCGAGTCCTTTAGCATCATGGGAATGGTTAGTATGATACATTGTACTGGGCGTCGTACGTTGAGTAAGAGTACCCATTCAGGTTTTCTGATTGAGCTTCATGTTGACTTACCTTGGTGGAAAGTGTTCATGGTGGGGAGAGTTTTCCCATCAATGTCCTTATTTTCAGTTATGTTTATCCTCTATAATTTGAATTTCATTCCCCCATAGGTTCCCCTTGAAATATTTCTAAAAAGGATGGTTTTTGGGTGGCCATAACATGCCGCATTATTTGTCCGCACAGTTTACTAATCCATGCTGGAAAAACATGCACAGTGTCTATGTGTTAAGGGAATTTTTTTTGACCATTTTACATTTTATAATTAAACATAATCCCCCCATTTCTACCCCCATTATTCCCTTTTATACATGGAAGGCCCCAACCACTCTCAAGATCCCTTGGAACCCAATTTTGAAGGAATATTTGGTGATGGAACATCAAGATTCATCAATTAAGTGATTCATTATTTTTCATAGGGTTTATTCGCTCCTCCATGAAGTTATAAATGTCCAAAAATTAGTTATTCTTACATAGGGTTTATTTTTTATTTTCATGGTTCAATATTGTGGATTGATGTTCGTTTTCAACCCCTTGTTGTACGACTGTGATGAAGTTGAATTTTCACACAAAGATATGTGGGTTTTGACATCTAAGGTAGTTCATTCCATGTTTAAACATTCTTAGATGATTTTATCTTTCTTTATAAACATGTTTTGAATGTTCCTCTTCTATTTTTTGGTGAAAAAACCATATTTGGTAACATTGATTAGGTTATTGATTTTAAAGATGCATTTTTGTATGAAAATGATTGTATTTCATGTCTATTAAATGTGATGTTTTTTAGGTTATTTTATGACTCATGGAATTTGTTAATTAAATGTTGTTAGTATTAAAAATCTTATTGGATGTGGAATTGTTGCACATTTTTTCTTGAAAGATTATTTTTAATGGATTTTGTGTACAATGGTTTTTATGCTTCTTAAAATAGTTTTATGAAAATTTTGAATGGTTTATTGAGCTATACAGTGTGTGAAAAGACATGTTGGGTATATTTTGGTGTTTTTATGATTCAAAAATGTTATTTTAATATTAAAATGGTATTTTATAACATGTGGAACATGATTGAGAACAAAGGGGGAAACCTGGGTATCTAGGTGGGAGGAATTGGACTAGTATTCCAATTATTTGGTAGTGGTATCATCCTTGTTTCACATAGCATGTTTGACGATAACAACATTAACTAAACTTTGATAATTTTTGGGGACCACTTGGACATTAGAGTTGCCCCTCCTTGTGTTTTTCTCATGATAAGTTTATTTTCTATGGATACAATTATATCGTTATACGATGTACCTAGGGCCCCATTACTAGTTATTTCCTAGGGGAGTTCTAATGACTAGTGCTCAATGGATATAGAATATTTACCATTGGCATATACGGTGTTTTTTTGAAAATTCAGTATCATGTGTGTTTTATTTCAATGTGTACATTCTTACAGGTTTCCATCTTGAATGATTTTTTCATTTGAATTTTCCCCTTTTAGAACTTTTTATAGATTTTAATGTTTATAAAAACTTCAAATCTTTTTGTATTAAACTTTTTACCACATGGAATATTTTTTGGTGGAATTTTATTGGGATTATGATCAAACCCTAATCAATCCTTTTGGTTTATGTATACTTGATAATGTTCAACCCAAGTATGGGCAAGGTCCTTGGATATAGTGGTTCAGATTGTTAGATTCTTTTCTGGGTGAGGTGTTGTGGAGATGTTTGGGGGTGATGTCCTCTTGTCATGTGGTGGTTCGTGAGTCAAAGTTGCTACTCCTTTGGACTTGTGGCCCTCTTGGGGATTTTTTCAAACAATGCATTTCAATTATTAGCTTTTTTGAACGCTTTCTTGGATTAAATTTTCATATTCGGCATATTTTTAGTATTTTGTTGTTTAATGATTCTAAACTCAGGTAAATTGTTACCAAACCATTATTTATTATAGCCGAACACCTATACCTCTCCATGAGGATAGGGAAGTCTACTAGATATGGTTCATGACATTTACACATCAAGAAAATACAACATAAATTATCTTCTTTAATTATTATTCATGAATATTATATACATTTTTCATGTAATATATAATTTTCATAGAAATCATAAATCACTTTCATAGATTCATGAAAATTGATTATTTTCATTATATTCAAATATTTTTATTAAAAAAATTACCATATAAAAACTAATTTTTCCTTGGACTTGACCCAATTACAAAGAACTCATGCAATACTGTTTATATTTCACGACCTTAATTTCTTTTTTCAAATGTTTAAACAATGTGAAATTCTCCCTAAAAACATTTTTACATATATTGTGAAATATGAATAGTTCAAATAACATCATAGTTATAAGTATAATTTTCCTAGAATGACATCCAATACCATTAGATTAATCAATAACAATTCTCTATTAATCATCACCAAACATGGAAAAGGTTCTTACAAATGACAATTAATGAGTCTATAAAAATTCTCATCACAAAATCCCAATTATAATTCTTGAATATATCTCAAAATATATCCATGTTTAATCACTAATATTATAAAAATGCATCATATTTTTATATTTTATTCCTTCTAATATGTAAACAATAAATATAAGCATACTCACCAACCACCCACTTGGTCATTTAGGAGACTATTGATTATGTATCATTACCTAATTCCTTGGATAGTGATATTGGTCCCACCAATCATATAATAAATATAATTTTGTGCCAAAATACCACAAAACTTTTAACATATCATAACCTATTAAAAGGGAATGAGTGTCATAAAAATATTATCAATGCACAACCCATGTAAATGAAATGGGATTTCAAAATATTTCATCATAGAAGATCCTAAGGAAAATAAATGTTGTTCATAAAATATTTCATATTAATCATAAATAACCCCAAGAATGAATAAGGCTAATATCATTGGATCATCTCCCCAGTAAAATATAAGTGGATGTATTTTATGTCTTTGATGAATAGATATATCATTAAGAGGACTTTAAAAAATTCAAGGGGAAAATACTTTTTCCACATTAAAGATACCCTTTTAAATTATAAATATTCCTCATATGATAAAGGAAATATTTTTTTTCAAAATATCCTTTTTAGGTTATAAAAAAAGATATATGTCATGGACCAGTCAGGATGACTGAAAATACCATCCATGTTTTAACTGTTAAAACAAATACCCCTTTAGCATTCATGTTAAATGTGCATTATATGGAAAATGAAAAGAATATTAAATTTTAAAAAATATTGAAACACTTCCAAATATGGGTAAAACGATAATTAATTATTTACTATTTAATACTAAAAAATTCATTAATTTTTTGGAAAACATGGACATAAAACTAAAAAGATTTTTACTGAACAGTTTAATAAATGTGATTTATCTTAAAAACACCCTTTTGGAATAATTAATACAAAAATATATGACAATTAATTGAAAATATATATTCTATGGAAATAAAAATATAAAAAAATCCATGAATTTATCAAGGGATAGTTCATATAATTTCATAGTTAGAATCATAATAAAGAACAATCACGATAAACAATTTGATTGCATAAAAAATATTTCATAATTTCATAATTTTTTATAAAGATCTACATGAAAGAAAAAACCATATATTAATATGTATATAGCATAATGTTTATGAAAATAATCATAAAATAAATTTATTAGTTCTATATAAAACCCAAAAATTTATCAAATAGAATATAAAGCACGTGTTTAGCATATATAAAAGTCAAATGAAAATTGTTTACCACATGTCTCAAATTTCGTCCTACACATTAAAACCTATGGTAAAATAAATATATGTTTATCATAATTATATTATATTTATATATTCATATATATATATATATTATACCATATATGATCTTTTTATGACCTTTTAATATTAGTTTATAAATAATTCCTTGTTAAAATCATGTTTTTGGTAATAACTGCTTAGTTATTAATGAATAATTTGGTTTGGTATTTTTAGTACATTTAAATTTTTCATGTTTATATCACATATATAATGTTAAAAATAATATAAATATCATAAATATTTATTATACTTGTATTTATATAAATCCATTAATGCTAGAGAAATTAAATGAAATACACTGTTCATGGAGATAGTAGGTCGTACATACAATGAACAGTGTTTCTTTTTTATCAGTAGATAAAAAAAGTAAATAATATATCAAAATTATATAATATTCCTTATTTTATTTAAATAATTTATATTATATTAAATTTTTATCTTATTAACATACATGTAAAAAAATAAGAAAATGTATCACATCACTTCTTTGAGGCAGTCATTAGCACTTACACACGAGAGACGTTATAAATTTCCAAGGATTAGATGGTTAGAATATAGGTGAAAAATTATAACTCAAGTATTATAATTATGTAACAAATATAACACATTAATTTTATAATAATCATTATATTTAACTATGAAATGCGGTGATAGAAAATGAATTGCAGCGGTTCATGAAGTGGTAGTCCACTGTACAAGTGACTGGTGTTTTCATTTCCCATTTAATGGATGTTGAGATTTATTTAGGTTATTAAATTAAAATAATCCTATATAAACATATAGGGTATATTATTTTTACTATCATCATATTTGATTAATATTTTAATGATGTCAAAAAATAAATGATATTAAAACATTTATTTATTAACAATGCATCTTCTTCAAACATCCTCATCAGGTTACCACCAAAAGAGTTAATATGAAGGATTAAAAATCAAGATATGGCATATATGATTTGGTATGGTAATTAAAAATGATACTTGGTATGTATTTTTCCTAAAAAAGTATTTGTGAATTTGAATAGGAGATGAGAAGGGGTTCACTTTTATAAATCTAGGGAGTACACACATTGAAATTTAAAAAGAAAATGTTATAACCCCATTTTACATATTTTATAAGGATAAAAAATGGATAATTATCAAAAAAACATATCACATAAGGTGGAATTATGGCATGATAATAATATTTGGACATGTTTTAGGGTCATTTTAACACTTATCAATTTAGTTTAACTACTCGATAAATACATCTTAACATTAAAAATTTTAATTATATTTTAATTTTTTTACAATTAATTATAAAAAAATAAATATTAATATATTATATAATATTTATAATCCTAATTAAATCAAATAAATCAATTTTCCTAGTAAAAATCAAATTCCATGTATAATATAATTTAAAATTAAAATAAGTGATGTGATAAAAATTTGTTTTCCAATGAAACATTTTTCTTAGGTATAAAATGTTTTTATATACAAAATTAAAGTAAAAATGATTCCAGTGAAATTAATTGAATTAATAAAAATATATTTGAATTAGTTTTTTAAAAAAACTATCTTTTTTTAAACTAGAACTTATAAATGATTTAAAATAAAAAAAACTTAATAGTAATGAGTATTTTTCACAATTTGTCGAAGTAATAATCTTTTTTGAAAATTATAAAAAATACACTCCAATATATTCTTTAGAATGATTATTAAAAAATGTATGTAAATTTAATTGAATAAAATTCATAATAATAAAGAATTATACTATTATTATTTTTTCAAAAAAATGAATAAAAATTATTTTATAGAAAAAAATTATTTTCAACGTCTGTGAAAGTTTTAACAAAAAACAATTACCTATTTATAAATATATATTTTTATTTAAAATAATATACATGATTTTTAAAACATTTTATTATTATCCATATCACCAAGATTAATTTATGGGTTATAATGATAATATTTATATAATAAAATTAATAACATATTGGGTTCATTAAACTAGGTGTTGCATCAAATAAAAGTTAGCAATGAAAATAAATTTATTACAAAAACTATTTCAAAAAATCTAATAGTGAAACAGAAATGGAAACATCAACCTTAATTCATCAAAATAGGGTGAAATAAATCTTTTATAAAATTCATATTAAAGTGATGCTTTTCTAGCTTAACCACTAGGAAAACACTTGGAATATGCCTTCTCAAAGCCTTCTAATAGGGTTACATTTGTCCTCATATTTCCATATGGGATTCGATTCACACTAGACACCCATCAAGGTCAAAAAAAGACCTACCATTTCACCTAGGTGATAATTTACTAAACCCCATATCTAGAGTTCTATATTCACCCTACATTTCTACAAGGGTGACACTTTTCCACATATATATACTCAGGAGACAACATAAACCTAGCCTAAATATGAATGGAACTTCTCCCTACCCTATGAAATGTGATCCCACTTTCCATAATAAATATTAAGGAAATAATTTTAAAGAAATATATACTATTTTACAATTCTCATAGTTTATTTTTATGAATCCATATTGAATCCTTTCATGGACCATGCCCGCCGAGGATTCCAAATTATGCAATTATATTTTCCCAAAAGATATGGAGTTTACATGTTAGCCTCAGTCATCTCATTACCTTGTGGTAATCTTATATGATACCTCCATGCCTTCCATGAGTACATTATCATGCCATGTATGTCACGTTTACCCATTCAATCATGTATTCATTTAATAAATATAGTTTCCCACATATCATCCATACCTTCTAAAGCTGTCAAAAGATTTTTAATCATGTATCCCCTTCCTAGTGTTGGTATGTATCATAAGATCACTGGTGAGAACTTCTATAGATTTTGATTTTCATTTATGATGATTACCTTGAATATCACACCCCAGTTAGTTATATTAATATTTTATGGTGTTATAGATACCTTAAGTGGCATTAAAAAGACACTAAAGGATGATAGTAAATCAAAATTTCATAGGATAATTTTTGGGGGATGAATTTACATTTGTAGATAAAATGACCAGATGATATAAAATTTAAACATTCAATCTCCTTATATGATGCATGATAATAAATAATAAAATGTAAACATAAAACCAATAGAACAAAAATATAATAGTGAAAATGGAACATGTATTATAAATTTGAATGGGCAAAGGATAACATGACTCATTACATCAAGCTTGCACGATCCCATATACATCTCAAACTAGCTCCAATATCATAAGGACCATTTATTCTCATGGTATCAAGATAAATAATTATTGAATGATGATAACATTACTATCCTCAAGTATTTCTAAATGAAATCTATAATCACACCAAATTTCTCATGTAGGGGTTGAGTATAAACTCAGTACGAAATCCCAAGAGACTTCTTATCAGATTCCACTTGGAAAAGAATCACGTAGATTAGTTCATAAAAAAGATTTGAAAAACATAAGTAATTAGATAAATAGATAACAAAAATACATTAAAAATATAGTTTTTTTTTCTAATGATGGGTTACCATTCCAAGAATTAGACACATAAATAACCAAACAATAAAGATTTGCATTACCATTGATGATGATACTCGATGAATATTATCCATCATACATTAATGGGTGTACATTTATAAAAACACTACACACATTAAACAAACATTGATCAATTTTTTAAACTTTCATGAAAATACATTTTACACAATCAAATCATCTTTAAAAAAATATTTTCCAACACCTTGTTTTATAAAAACTAATTTATAAATTTAAATTCATTATTTTAAATTAATAAAAAAATATGAGTTTTTAAAATCTATCAAATTTTATATAAATCAAAATTGTATATAATATAGCTTATTTCAATAAATAAAACTATGTTTCTATAAAAAATACATGAACAAACAGTGAATATAACTATGATTACAGGTTCATGAATAATAGAGATGAGAGAGAATCAATATATCTCCCAATGGATAGTGAAAATGAAGAATATAACTTAAAACATCTATATACTGGATAAAATAATTCCCCTCAATAAATTAAATTTCATTCCATTATGATTAACCTCATGACACATTGATCTATCCTTAATGGACCTGATTTATGGCTTTGTGGGAGGGTAAAATGGTATATTTGAGAGTAAAAATATAGAACAAGGACATAGTGATGATTTCAGATCCCTAATACAATTAAATTCATTAGAGGATGACTTCATATAGGAGGAAACCGTCATGGGATCCTATGGATCTAGTAATGTTTGATACCATAGATAAATGGAGAAAAAATAAGGGATTTCGTACTTTAATCTAATTTAATATATAATTTTTTAGAATACTAATTCTACGTAACATGGTTATGACACATAGTTTACCAACCTATGCACAAACTGTGAGAATATTATTAGACATGACCAATGTATTCACATGATTAGCCACATGCCTTGGAAAATCATCCCCCTAACCATGTGGTCATACTATTTAAAATACACCCCCTCACACGACTGTCTCAAATTGATTACGAAACCATGTGCAAGAAGTCCTTTCATCACTATCTATATATGTACTCATTTCACTAGTATGAAAATGGTTTTGATCAATCATACACTAACCATGACGTTGTACTATGACTCCTAGCATCACCTTGAATGGTTCCCTTGAGATAGGGTACAAATTCAAATAACAATGGTAGAACCATGAACCCTCATAAACACTGTCAAAACACCTAAAAACATTATAGAAGATGCAAAAACTTATGAGAATAAATATATAAGATAAAAATGAATAATTTTTTTAAAACATATAAAACAAAATCAGTTATATTCACCCAATCGTTATTCATTCCATCCTCAAAATGCCAAAGGATGTTGTTGTTTTGGAAGAGTTTGGGGTAGGCATTAGAATTTCTTTTTCACACTCACACATATATTCCAAAATATGTCCATGTTACAATAAAACCTATACCAAAAATAGTTTTCCAATGATAAATATTCTATTGTTTACTCAAATTTGAAACCACAAAATGAATCAATGAAACCTATGATTCAAGGTGAACATTGTCATATAGGGTCACATAGTCAGGATAAAAATCATACATCTCCAATTAAGATACTTAAAAAATTATTCATATAACTAATCTGTAATAATAAATTCAACTAATAATTAAAATATCCAACTCAATAAATTATCTCCACAGGGATAATGTATTAGGGATAAAAAAAATTATTTTTACAAAAAATATGATTCCATAGTCTAAGATAAATTCTCATGAAAATAAGATGACCCAAAACAAATTATAATGGTCATTAAATATGATATTCATAAAATGTATGATCAATATGATCTATCACCATCAATTTTTGGGTTATTTTAATATTCTCCATTGTCTCTTGTACAATGTTAGGATTGAAAAGTAATGTCACACTCCTTTGAACCCAAAAAAGTGGAGAATGAAAAGGAATACAATGAAACACATATAAAGGTTCTATATGTATCGAGTCTAGAAAATAGTTATTCAATGGGAACACCACTAATGGTATATGATCTTTCCATAATCCTTGAAAATCATTTACACATGGTATCAACATTAAATTGGATATTTGGATTTTTCTTTTATATTTTCCATAAGTTTGAGGATGATGAGCTATGTTCATGGTTATTTTTGTTCCAAGGATTGAATCAAGGGATTCAAAAATAGAGATGCAAATCTAAGGTCTCTATCAGACTTGGTTGAAAATTAAAGACCACAATTATTTAAAACATCCCAAATATAGAGTTTTGATAATAATGACAACCAAATAGTTTAATCGATATGAATGAAGTGATCTGGAATTATAATATAATCCATAATCACCCATATGGAATCATGTTTCCTAACAATTCTTGGTAGACCAATGACAAAACACATGGATATATTATTGCATTTCCACTCTGGGGTTAATAAAAAATGAAACATACCCACCAGTGTTTGGTGCTCCACCTTAACCTTATGATAGTTGTGGCATCTCGAGACAATGTATGAAACTTCCATCTTCATTCCATCACACCTAAATTAGATTCCTAGTTATTTATCATCTTATAGATAATACCTTGAATATACCATTTAAAATTGTGGTATATAGAAAAAATATGTTCATATCACATTGGGGAAACCACTACACGATTTATATCTCTCATCTAACATCCATCCCTTAATGGTCTACCCACCATTGATTTTTAACATTATTATAAAAATTTTATTATTGAATGTGACAAATTATATAATATACTATTTGATAATAGAAACAAAACAATCTATAAAGATGACAAAAAATCACCATGTTCCAAACAATATAGATGCATATTCACTATAACCTATAATATTTTCTATTTGTAAAAATCTCCAATGAAAAAAATATTATATAACTTCCCTTTCTATGAATTATAAATAGAAATTAGTTTTCCTAATATTAAATAAATAGTTGTTCAAACAACTATAGGTATTCTACCAATCATTGATTAGTTATGTTCATATCCCTTTTTGAGAAAATGGGTTTTAATCTCTTCTAATCAGTGAAGATTGTGTGTTTCTCACAAAGATGTTAATTTATAAATTTATTTTAGGAATTATCTACAGTATCAAATTCTAGATCATGTTTTGTTTATTTTTTATCAAGTACTGATAATAATTGTGACCTATAAGAAAAAACATTATCTCCATACATGATTGTATATCCCAAAGCATATCCTAATGCATTAGAATAAAAAATATACCCCTATCATGACTTTGGAAACTAAAGGATTGGTGTTGATGTAATAATTAGTTTAATCTATTTAAAATATTTATGGCATAAATTACTCCATTGGAATGGAACACCTTCCCTTATCAAGGCATTCATTGGTGAGGTATGTCTGAAAGAAATCATGAAAAATATAATCATAATATCATGATAAGACAAGGGAACTATGTATCTATAAAAAAAATTCTAGTGGTTTCCAAGAGAAAACAATTTAAATTTTTTTAAAATATAAAGAAAATACTATTACATAAATGGAATGAACAAGAAAAAATAACTATTTTATCAATAAATTGTAGATAGAATGATTTTCATAAATGATATATTTTTTGAATATTCTGAACACTATATCCATGATTTTTTCATGATCAAACGTAGACAGGGAATATATAAAAATATCATCGAGGAATACCACCAAAATGGAATATTAACACCTATGAATAAATTGATTAATTTATTCAAAAAAACACTAATGGTGAATTCATAAGAGCAATCAGAATAATCACGAGTTCAAAGTGACCACAACATATCTTCAAGGATATATTTGGATAATCCTTCTTCTAAAATCACTTTCAGTGATAATATGACTATTTTAATTATAAAAAACACATATAATACATAAATTTATCCAATAGGTCAAAAATTTTAATAAGTGGTTTTTAATTCATTATCATGATCTAGTTGGGCTTATAATAATCCATAGAAATATAATGTTCCATATATTACTTATTTAAAAAATACATAGTGCTTCCCAAGGGTACATGCTTTGATGAATAAACCCTTATCATTCAAAATATTCTTATAGGAATTTTAATACCATCAATTTAATCTATAACATCCTATATGAAAAATTTAAAATAGGTTTGGTCACATGTAAGAGATCAATATTAAATTCCACATCTCTTATTTGGGGAATCCTAGAAAAATTTTCATTAAATACATCATGGAAAATGGTAAATGAATATTGTAAGGTATATAATTATTAGTTCATATATATTTTAAAAATTCACCATTGTTAACTAATAACATATTTTCCTAAACCCCATTAATAAAGGTTCTTTTCTTCATTCATTCACATCTTAATTTTCTTCAATGAGATTCAAAATACAATCTAGTGACATAAAACTAACCTAATCAGAATAATAGCTAAAATGGAACCTGAACGACCTTAACCAATCCTTTAAAAAAATAAGGTCATATAGATACTTACTCGATCATTCCATTTCATTTATTTTTGATGAGATTTACTATCTTGAGGAGTCATGGTATTCCTAAAATCAATATGGATTTAATGATTTTGTATTAAAGAGTTATTATAAAGATATTTCTCAGTTGAAGAACATGATGTCTATGAAAAATGAGATGCATCTACAACAACAGAAATTAGAGCACTATGCCAGTAACATTGGAGATATATCATCTAATTATAATTGGGACCAGACCATAATTTTTTCAAACATTCTCTCTTTTTATGAGAAGTAAAACAAATTGAAGACTTACAAAATATATTTTGGGTCATAGGGGGAAATTTATTGATCCTAAGGTTATATTCTGATATGCTCCCTGACCTTAATAGTTGGTTTTGGCTACTTTTTATTCCCTAAATTTGGTTCTGGATTGTTGTTTATGGGTTAACCATTCTCCCTATACGCATAATTCTAGAAATATCCCATTAATCCATTGTTTAAATATTTAAACCCTCTATATTATCCCCAAAACAGAGATTAAATATATTATAACTAATATCATATTGAAGTCCAGACCCAAATATGTGTGCTCTATATAATGAAATAGTTGAAACAATGAAATAAAATGGGACTCTGATCATAAACACAGTCGACTATTCAATTAATTGATTCGCACAAATCATGTTGAATAAATTGATTGATAATTTGATCTTCCATTTATAAGGACATAATTGTTTATTGAACATTTCATCAATGTATTCCCATTTAATTACGTGGTTCATTTTATTATGGAATGATAGATCCCACAATTTTTGTGCATGATTTTTGAATATATGTGTTTCTAACTTAACCAAGATTCCATCCAATATACCAAACAAATAAAATACTTAGTTATTTTTATTCTACCACACCTCAGCATTTTCATGTCAAAAATTTCACAAAAAAATGGGGGCCGTCATTTTAGAAAAATATTTGGAAATATCCACAAATTGAATACAATCATTCCGTTTTAATTTTTCAATGGTATGAAAATCTGGAATGATGATTTGGAAAATTTTTTGATTCACCTATGGATCAAGTGAAACTAAAATTCCAGTTGCGTCTTCATACCAATTCCTTATATATCTAACTAGTTTCCTTCCATATAAAATGAAAAAAAACCCCTTGTTTAATTACTCAGAAGAATCCTAAGGCTTTAAAAATTAAATATCTCAATGTGAAAAAAAACAATCATTTAGAAAACTTTTTAAATATTTTCATATATCATCAAACATAAAATGAACAATTTTGTTCTGGTTTGATGTCTCGCTTACAATGTATGATATACAAAACTTATCATCTAAAAACACAATGATGAGATGAAAACACACATATAATTATCTCAAAATAATTTTACACCCACACACCATGATAAAATGAAGATTATTATAATATATATATATATATATATAATTTTGAGATATGAATTTCAAGTCTTAACATTTTTATCTTCTTTCTACCATCTCATGATATAAACGGATTGGGAATGAATCTTACCATTTCTAAAATCCCAAAGAAACTAATTTTTTTGTGAAGAGGAAGTGTTATACTACCCTTATGTGACATCTACAAGATACAAAAGGGAAAAATTAATGACGAGGGCTTAAGAAACCATTAGGGGTTGGTTATCCTTTAAATGATAAAACTACAAAACAATATAAAATATAAACATCCAAACCTCTGATATGATTCGTAATAATAAGTAGTACAACAGATTCATAATACCTACATAACTAAAATATCAGAGTGAAAATGGAACAAAGAATATAAATTAAAAAAAATCAAAGGATAACCTGGCTCAGCACATCAGGGTAACATGGTCCCATGTACCTCCCGAATTAGCTCCATGCTCCAAGACAACCATCCATTCTTTTGGTGTAATACAGACAGACCAATGTTTCTAAGATGGGGGTTATGATAAATGATATAGAAAATTCCCAGATGATTTTCATCATATACCACTATGAAAACAAACTTGTTTTCAATTATCATATCAAAAATTTGAAAAAAAGATACCATTTTATATAAATCCATAACACAAATTCAGAGGATAAAATCATAAAAAATATCATTTTTAGTCATTTACATTTGGAATAACCATCCACATGTTCAGAGACACAAATACATACAAAAAAATAAAATCAAGATTAGCATTACCCTTAATTGGGGAAATCCAAGACCATGATCCATCCTCCAACTTCTATGGTAATTCTGGAAAAACTTTGTCCACTTTGATCATATGACAACCCAATTATACCAAAATTCATTCAAATGAATATTATAGAAACAAATATTCCTTTGAAAAAATTTCTTCAAGAACATCGTTACATCAAAATAGTTACATAATATAATAATCCAAAATTTTAAATTATTAGAATACTATTTTTCAGAAATCAGTACAATTTTCAATAATTCTAAAATGTATACTAGAAAGGTTTCTTTAAACAAATTATAAAATCGGTCCATATAAAATACAAAAATACCTTAAATCATACAATTATAATAAGTTATTGAATTATACGTATAATAGAGAATACATGTACCTCTATTTTGATAGGAAAATGAATATTGATACTTAGAATATCTAGATATTGGCTCCTTCCCATCAATATATCAAACAAGTTCTTATAAGGACACACTTATAAGCACATTGATATATACCTAATGTATTTCATATATAAATATGTGTAAGAAAACTGTAAATAATAAAAATAAAACTGATGACCAAAGACTCATTGATTTTTTCGTATCTCTAATACTTTTATATTTTCCAATGGAAGCCTCGGGAAAAAGGTAAATAATCAAGGGTGCCCAGGGTTGATGAAAATTTTGTGATCCTAGAAGAATATAAAGAAAATGGGAGGTTATGGAATATAATATAACATCAAATTATTGATTCATTAATTGTTTCTCTAATTCTTAGGTGACACAGTATAATAAACCATGTTATAAGACTTAGTTTTCTAATGGAAAATACCCAGGTAGCTGGATTGTTAGACTGCATGGTTTCGAAAATTATGTGCTAGTTTTGTGGTGCTATAGTCTAAAGGCCACCCCATTATATTGTTTTCATTCCAAGTTTACAATACCTTATTCCAACTAATATTTTCACCACTATATCCATAAAAAATGATTCCATTATCATTCACATATTTTGAGAATACCAAACTCCAACTGTGTGCCTGTCTAATGACCCCTAACATCACCTTTCATGGTTTCATGGAGATAGTTCATGGTTTCTAATAACCATGTTCAATCCTTGAACCCCTATAAATAGTTCAATAACACATAAATGGTTTTTGGAAACTACATATACAGATAGAAATAATTATATAATCTCAAATTACATTAAATAAGGTTTAAAATAAGAATTCAAGGGTGTTCCATGAACTTTGATAATAGTCTGACTAGTCTACTTAA
Organism: Viscum album; assembly: GCA_963277665.1. Taxonomy (NCBI): domain Eukaryota; kingdom Viridiplantae; phylum Streptophyta; class Magnoliopsida; order Santalales; family Viscaceae; genus Viscum; species Viscum album. The sequence continues at coordinate 1,416,667,034 of OY728125.1, read as the reverse complement.
TGGGAAATATGGTCATTGGAATACTCCATATGTTAAATAACTTACAATTTTCCCATCAATTATTTCAATACTATGACTCATCAATGAGAAAGGGATATTTTTAAATTATCATCTTATGCATATGTCCTAATCTCATTAATATGGTTCAATATCCCCCATGTGACCAGTGATCCTTCCCAATACAAACCATTACTCAGCACCAAATAAATACATATTTAAAATTTATATGGGTAAGAACCCAATATATCACTATTTCCTCTATTTGTTCCATGATATCCTTAGCATAATAAATAATCTTATCCACATGGGGCCATATCCTATATACTTATATATAAACTTCCTGGTTAAAAACATGAATTTGAAGGAAATATATTCATATTTAGTAAGAAAATACAAAAAATTCCAAAAAATCCCCATTTAATCCAAGAACAATATGTTACTCCCATGCATAATCACTAACCCATTCGGATGGTTCGAAATTCTTAGTGAACCATCATTCTTCAAAGGGCCATACTACCAATTGGTTATCATTTAAATATTTCTATTCTTCTATAGAAACAGATTAATGAAAATTATAGATTTGTATGAGAATAAGAAAATTGGAAGTGTAACACCCCAATATTTCATAGTATGTTGGTTCTTCAAAGTAATTCAATAACTAACACTACACGCAATATCGAGTTCAAGCATAGCATGACTTACCAAACTAGCCATTCAAAAGATGTTAGGAATAGTATTAATAGAATTTTGAACTTTATATAAACCTTATAATTTTATAATCCATATTATGAGTTTCTTTGACATAATGTAAAGACAAATTAATTTTTTTTGATAAAAGAAGTATTTTTAAAAAAAATACAATTTTACTGCCTTTTAATAGAGAACCCTTTTTAAATCCAATATTTGAAACTTTTATATATTCAATTTTAAAAAATAAACATCTTCTTTGGGATCAGGACATAAGAATTTTGTTTCAATAAATTTTTGGTGTTTTTCTGATAACTTTCATATTTGGGTAAATAGTGAAAAATAATATATTTTAACTAAAAACAACTTTTTTAATCAAAATAATTTATATTGTTCAACTATAAATATAAATGGTTTGGATGTATAATTAAATTATATTTTTACCATTTAATCCAATTTTGTTCATTGGAAGTAATTTCACTTTGAAATTGAACTTAAACAAATGTCAATCTTTTGGAAGTTATTATTTCATATAAATACGCTTTGTTGCTTTGACAACAGAAATTAATTTTAAAAAAATAAATGAAATTTATATGTTTTTAATTTGGTAAAATAGGCTTCATTTTTTAATTCATAATATCAAAATAAGCATAGGGTGAATTTTTGGTATGTTTCTGAAAACTTTTAATTTTTTATGAATAGTTAAAAACATTGTGTTATAGTTTAAAACAGAATTTTTATTTAAATAATTATTTATTTTATTTAAATTTATTTTAGTTCCAAATAGACACATAATAACCATATAATTTCAATGTAATTTATTGGATTCATTTTGTAATAATATTAGATATCTAAAATTTTATTGAACCTTTCACTATCTTTTACCCACCTCCTAGGAAATTTTTTTAATTCACATAAAACTTAATTTTACCACTTCTGTGAGTTGAATTTAAAAAATACGAGTGATATGGTTAATATCATGGAGTAAAATGGGGTTCAAAAAGATAAAAATAATTTTTAGTGAATAGGAACTTTTTACTTTTATTTACCACGGTTAAAAGTAAATAGTGTAACTAAGGGTAAAAATGATATTATTTTTACCCTAACACTTGACCTAATTCTATTGGATATCTATAATTTGAACAAAAAAACCTTAGAAATAAAATATGAACCTCTTTGGTTAACTTGGATTAGATTTGGACATTTATTATTATATTATTCAAAAAAGAGTTAAAAGAGTTAAAATCAATGTTTAATAACTAAAATATTTTTAATATAGAGTTACGCATAAGATAAATTAGACTATAAATATTCATTAGAAACTTAAAAATATTTCCTACATAATGGTATTTTATTTATATTTTTCAGACATTAAATAATGTAATTTATTAATGACGCAATGATGATGCAATAATTACCTAATTAATGAAATATTAAACTGATTGATATTATAAAAATCCAAATAAATTTAATTTGGACATTTTTTGAATTAAACTAATTTTATAGGTTAATATCACATGTTATTATTGATTAAATGAATTTATTTCGAATTAATAAAGTTGGTACAACTTTAACGAAAATAAATTATTAAATAGTGTCAAAATTGACATAAAGGAGTATTTAAAACAAATATTATATTATTAATTGATATTCTATTTTTAAAAATATAAGGTTGGGAAAAATGACTTAGATAAGGTTATATATATTTATAATGGACCACTTGGGGTTATCTTGGCTTGTTATAGTAAGTTTATTAACCATATAATATAATAATACAAAGAGACATGGTAAATGTCAAACTATTTAACTAAGAGATAAACATAAATGATAAGGTTAATATAGTGACCCAAACCAGTCTAAAATCTATTGGTTGAAGGGGTTTATGCCCATCCCCACCTTATCCTCGAAATAATTCACTTTGAAGCCATTATAAACCGAATATTCATTTATTATAAAATAATATTTTAAGTTTTTCCTAAAGTGCCCCTCACCCCTCTTATAAAAGGGATCTTCCCCTTATCTCAAATTCACACCTTAAAAGCATTTTTTCTTCGCCAAACCCTGCCCAGATATCATATCAACTTCCCTCACATCATCATAGAGACCCTTATTTGGTCATAAATCCAAATTTAGGAGCCCTTTTGATAAAATCAAAAGGAAGAACCTGAAGAAGAGGTAATAATTTCACCACCCTCTTTCAAGTTATTTTCTTCTTCCACTTATTATTTATTTGTTATTTTCATTATAAAATAATAACATTAGTTTCTTTAATATACTGTGATGTTATTATAAATATTGTACAACCATGTTCGTTATTCTATCCATCCTTTGAATGACCTTTCACTATACGTGTATACGTACAGATTACCGTCTCCACGTCGTGGTGTAATTGTTATTCAATGAATCATTATTTGTATGGGTATAAAAATGATGTGTAATTAATGTAAATAATAAAATATAACATGATAATGATCCTGTATATTTGATATACCATCCAATTAATATTATTTTAATATCAAAAGAATGATACTTTCGCTCGTGTGTACATACGAATTACCGTCTCCACGAACATGATGAGAGTCATTCCCCATCATATGCATTCAAGACTAAATTTCATTTGATGATTAAAAATAATTTTTAGAGACATGATATCATTATGGATATGAATAAGATACATCCCATCCATAAAAAAATGTGGCTCACATAACAAAGAATATAAAGGAAAACAAATCCGTTAACACCTGAAACGACGATAATACAAAGATATTATTAACAAATCAAGGTTAAAAGATCATATATGATATCATATTTATGTATATGATTCTTGTATAATTTAATAACAATTATTTAACCATTATAAATTATTTTAACCTACTCTCGACCAAGTAAATACTAAAAACTAATGGGTTTCTTATCTCACTTTTAATTCTGGGAGATTTCCATTGTTCACCACTAATTTATTGCATGTGGTGTGTGTACTGCCCATGATTGTATTCTTTTTGTAATATACATTAATTTATGGTTATTTACATCATCAATGTATGATCCTTCTTTCATGGGTGTATATTTCATAAGTTACCAAATCGATAAGGTAATTTTAAATTTCAATTTCCACTCATTCGGCTTTACGCATACTTCATTGATTATTTTACTCCAAGATTATGTGTAGAATCTCTATTCATTTGCTTATGCCATAATTTACACTCCCCATTATATGGATATACTTTTGATACAAATAATCACTCCAATGATAAATTCTCAAGTCATCGATATGAACTTGATAAGATTAATTTTAACTCAATCTCTATTTCTTGAGTTAAATATACAATTCATTGGTGTAGTTTTTACAAGAATATGTGTGAATGTCCTCTGATTAATTTACACTAAATATCCAATCATATTGAGTGTATTTATATTTTTCAGACATAATTATGTCATTGATTTATCTTTAACCTAAGTATAAGCTATTTATAAGAGATTTCCTTACAATTTTCATTCGATTGAGACTTATTTGTTGTTATACACCAAATCACTTCTATAGAGTGTATATAATATACTTTGACATAGTATATCATGAATCCCTTGATTCTTATGATATTACCATGTTTTTATTGCCTAAATTATTTGTATTCTCTCTCTCTCTTTTGGTTAGGAACTCTAACTAGAATATCATTTTAAATGTTTTAAAGATTTATTATTATAAATCTTTCTCATTAATGTCCATGTTTTAATAATGGTTTTAAGGATTTATTTATATGGACATTAAAGTTTTAAAATTAAAATTCCTTTTAAAATTTTCAAAGTGGTATGGGACAATTTTATTCAAAAATCTATTTTTAAATGGCTTCTTGACAAATAGTGTGACTTTTAAATGATTTAAAGAAAAAGGGAGATATTTCTATCTAATAGTTTTGTTGATTATTTTTTTCTATGTTAATATCCTTCATTATTCTCGATTGAGGTTAATCTGATACAATAAAAGATTCCATATTGTATCGAATGAGTTATGTTTGACTGTGGATGTGCTATTTTTATACCATTCATGGTTTGTAGATAAAGTATTGAGATTTTTTATGTTAGCTTTAATACGAATGATTATGTTATGTTTCAAACTTTTCATATAAGGAATGCATTGGACTTAGTAAGTAACGGTTGGAGCCTGCTATAGCTCCTCGATTCATCAGTAGGTCTCATGAAACAAACTAGTCTCTTGGAAGAAGGTCTTGACAAAATATTATTTATATTCTTGGCACAAGGCCTTAACTATGGCGTTATGATAGTCTATAATTATGCATTCCATCGTTATGAAAGTGATTATTGATATTTTATGTGATTATTAGGCTAGTAGAATATCTATGTAAATAAGTGAATGGAATTATTTCATTTTTTTACCATATTATGTTGAAGTTCACGTTTTAAAGGCTTTTTTTTTGTTATACATTACCTTAAATGTTTATGCTTACTTATGAAATCTTTCGCTATATTGTTATCCTTACTGAGCACCTGAGCTCACCCCTTTCTATGTTTTATTTTTTCCAGGATGTGAATAAGTTAGTTATGAGTGACATGCAGGAATAATCTAGGAAACTTGGATGTTACTAATAGAATAATTTAGTGTTTTTTTTCTTTTCAAGTTGTAATGTTGACCTTATTAAAGTATCTAGTATTTCCAAGGCTACTAAACCGATCTGTCTTTTGGGACATGATTTCCTTGTATCATGCCAAAGTTATGTAATAATGCACCAAATCTAGGTAACTGGGGTCAGGGCGTTACAGTTGGTATCAGAGGAAGTTTAGTACAAACCTTGGAAGCTAGATTTAGATAAACTCTGATTAAAGCACATAACCCTAAGATAGAATTTGAGGATTAGTATAGAAGAATAACCCAGAATTTTGGTATTGTATAGATTTTGTGAGTTTTCCAAGCAATACATCTATATCATGATACGAGCAGGTAGAGGCGGCTCGGGCACATATGTACCTAGGGGTAAAACCGGAAAACACCGCTTTGAACTAGACACGAACGAGAACTGGTGCACGACAACGGGCCTTGCTGCACTTTTGGTTACGACACTCCTAGGGGATATGCTGAGGATAATTTAAATTTTCTTTACAAACCTATTTGAAGTATTTTAATATAAAATGAGAATAAATGACCATTGTTAATCCTAAGGTGTTTCAAATTGAAAATATGGTGTCATGATATTGTCTAAATGATTTTATGATAACTGTTACTCACACAATGCATTCTGGTTTTAGTCAATGTCTGGATTCCAAGGAAGTCATAGTAACATTGAGAATGATGTACAAGGTGGGATCGGTGGTGGAAGTGAGAAACAAAATGGAATGTTGGTAGGCATAAAAGATATCATGTTCATGACAACTCTCTTTTCAAAAAATATGATCAACAACATATATATTAACCAACTCTCAGACTCAACAATGAAGAGAAAAGTTATGAATGATAAGAGCTCCAGTAGTGGAGACCATGGAGAAAAGAATCCTCAATTTCCATTATATAGGACATGTGGAAGGAGACACCCATGAAGGTGTCTCAATGGAATAATGAAATTCTTTACGTGTGGGAAAGAAGGAAATAAAGTAAAGAATTTCCAAGGAAAAATGAAGAGTACTATGGAAGAAAATAAAAATAGTCCCAAGAATCCATTTACATTCATTTACCGTAAATGTATGGGACCTGGCCATTACCCAAGTGAATTCCCTATTCAATATGATATTTTCTTGGTCCAAGAAGAAGCTATGTGGGAATAAATGGTTGGAGAAATTTTTAATAGTACCAGTGCTCATTTTTTATGGGATTACTTTGGAATAATTTTCTCTTTTATTTGTAACCCTGGAGTTTTTCATGTGAAGATGATATCTGAGGAAGGCTTATCTTTTCTCTGGTGGATATAGTTATAAACAACTATTTGGTTTTATATTATCATTGGGTTTGATGGAATTACAAGTTATTATATTTTGGGATGAAAATGCAAGGTATGAGATAACATTTTTGGTTAAATTATGTTATGGTTATTTTGAGGAATTTATCTCATTTTGGTAATGTTATAAAATATATTTTTTGAAAAGGGACAACATGCAGACCGTGTGACAACCCATCACGTCGGACAAAGCTATGGTAATCGAACCCACAACCAAAGTGCGATTGGGATTGATCACCTACCATTGGACTACGTGAAGTCCCTGGTTAGTGTGACTAATTATTTTTTGTTAAATGATTTTATTGGTCAATAATATGTTGATTTGGGATCCTATGTCTTATCAAATGAATACCCTTACTATAGGAAAATTATTTGGTGATTAAGTGATAAATGTTATTGTGGAAGATGTTCGCTTTGTTGGGAACACTATATTCCCAAGTAAAATAGAATAATATGGGATTTCATTTGAGTAGTAGTGGTGGATTTTTAAATATGGTTTTATTATGGATTTATAGTGATTTGGGTTATTTATGGAAATGAATAAACTATAATAGAGAATATGTGATTAGGTTAATTACTTTTAAGTATGTGACATTAAGAGTAGTTGATGTCAATAGGAGATACAATTTAACGTGGAAGACTACATTACCAAAATCTTCTAAGTTTTGGGTTTCAATATTAGTTCGGATTATATTAAAGTATTTTAAGGACAATTGTTTATTGAATGGTATTTATTTAACTTTGGGGTATTGTTTGTTTAATTTTAGAACATAATATTAGTGTTTCTTTCTCTAAATAAATAACTTTTAGGGGTATCATCAGATCTTGTACTAACAATTTTTTATTATTAATCCCTAAAGACACGGTAAATATATAGTTTATACTTGGGGATCATGTGATTCTATAGAAGTTTATTCTATTTCTTCCGGTGTGACCAATTATTCTTGAATACTCATCATTTAAAAAAATGAGTTAGAGGTAGAAATTTATTAAAGAATGAAACTAGACTTAAAAAGTAAGTATATCTTTTTATGTTCTTATTGAATCCCCTAAATTAATTCCTCATCTTTATGAAATGTAACTTAAAACAAAAAAAATGTTGTTCGTTTAATTTTCCTAATGGGAAACTAATGACCATTTTTTCCATCACAAGTTTGTATTTTTCTTGTTTTTATCTTTCTCATGATCATGTTTACTATCCCTCTACATCAGAACTTGAAACATAGTTTATCTTCCATATCCATGTTTTCCTACATTGAATCCTAGTATGGGTTATCTTGGGTGACCTTTGTACTTCTATTTCTTTCTTTTAAAGTGATTGTTTTATTGACTCTTTTTCTTATATGGGACTTTTTATTATATTCCCAAGACCAATTGTAAAAATTTCGAGGATGCAATTTATTGAAGGAGGGAAGAATTTAACACCCAAAGATTTCATAGTATGTTAGTTCTTCAAAGTAATTCAATAACTTACACTACACGCAACATCGAGTTCAAGCACACCACAACTTACCAAACTAGCTGTTCAAAAGCAGTTATGAATAGTATTAATAGAATTTAAAACTTTATATAACCCTTCTAATTTTAGAATCCATATTTTGAGTTTCTTAGACATAATGTAAGAATAGATTAATATTTTTCTGATAAAAGAAGTATTTTTCAAAAAATGCAATTTTACTGCCTTTTAATGGAGAACCCTTTTTAAATCCAATATTTGAAACTTTTATATATTCAAATTTGACAAAATAAACTTCTAAATTGGGATCAGGACATAAGAAGTTAGTTTCAATAAATATTTGGTGTTTTTCTGATAACTTTCATATTTGGGTGAATAGTGAAAAATAATATATTTTAACTGAAAACAAATTTTTTAATCAAACAAAATTATAGTGTTCAACTATAAATATGAATGGTTTGGATGTATAATTAGATTATATTTTTACCATTTAATCCAATTTTGGTCATTGAAATTAATTTCACTTTGAAATTGGACATAAACAAATGTCAATATTTTGGAAGTTATTATTTCATAAAAATATGCTTTTTGGTTTTGACAACGAGAATTAATTTTGAACTAATAAATTAAATTTCTATGTTTTTAATTTGGTAAAATAGGATTCTTTTATGAATTCAGAATATCAAAATAAGCTTAGGGTGAATTTTTGGTATGTTTCTGAAAACTTTTAATTTTGGATGAATATGGAGAAACACTATGTTATAGTTTAAAACCTAATTTTCATTTAAATAATTATTTATTTTATTTAAATTTATTTGTGGTCAAAATATATACATAATACCCATATAAGTTCAATGTAATTAATTGGAATCATTTTTTAATAATATGAGATATATAATATTTTATTGAATTTTCACCGTCTTTTACCCACCTCCTGGGAGAATTTTTTTAATTCACATAAAACATAATTTGACTGCTTCTGTGAGTTGAATTTCCAAAATCTGAGACACACAGTTAATATCACAGAGTAAAATTTTGTTCAATAAGCTAAAAATAATTTTTAGTGAATAGTAACATTTTATTTTCATTTACCATTGTTAAAAGTAAATAGGGTAATTAAGGGTAAAAATGATATTATTATTACCCTAAAACATGTCCTAATTCTATTTACTAAGTATAATTCGACCAAAAACAACCTTAGAAATAAAATATGAACCTCTTTGGTCTACTTGGATTAGATTGGGACATTTATTATTATTTAATTCAAAGAAGAGTTAAAAGAGTTAAAATCAAAGTTTAATAACTAAAACATTTTTAATATAGGGATACAAATAAGATAAATTTCACTATAAATATTCATTAAAAATATAAATATATTTCTTACATAATGGTATTTTATTTATATTTTTTAGATATTAAATAATTTAATTTATTAATGACACAATGATGATGCAATAATTACCTAATTAATGAAATATTAAAATAATTGATATTATAAATATCCAAATAAATGTAATTTTAGACTTTTTATGAATTAGAATAATTTTATAGGTTAATATTACATCCTATGATTGATTAAATTAATTTAGTTCCTATTAATAAAGTTGTAATAACTTTAACAAAAATCAATTATTAAATAGTGTCAAAATTGACAAAAAGGAGTATTTAAAAAAATATTATATTATTAATTGATATTCTATTCCTAAAAATATAAGGTTAGGCCAAATGACTTATAAACGATTATATATATTAATAATGAACCACTTTGGGTTCTCTTGTCTTGTTATTGTAAGTTTATTAACCATATAATATAAAAATAAAAAGATACATGGTAAATGTCAAACTATTTATCTAAGAGTTAAACATAAATGATAAGGTTAATATAGTGACCCAAACCAGTCTAAATTTTCTTGGTTGAAAGGATTGCGGCCCATACCTACATTAGCCTCTAAATAAGTCACTCTGAAGCCATTATAGACCTAATATGAATTTATTATAAAATAATATTTTATGTTTTTTCTAAGGTGTCCCTCACCCCTCTTTTAAAAGGGCACTACCCCTTCTCTAAAATTCACACCTTAAAACCCTTTTTGGAACGGCCAAATCTTGACCAAATATCCTCTCAACATACCTTACTTCATCCTAGAGATCCACCTTTGGTCATAAATCCGCCTTACGGAGCCATTTTGATCAAATCAAAAGGACGAACCTGAAGAAAAGGTAATAATTTCACCACCCTCTTTCAAGTTCTTTTCTTCTTCCACTTCATCTTTATTTGTTGTTTCCATTATAAAATAATAAATCCATTATATTATATATAATTTGATGTTATTATGAATATGGTACATCCATATTCATTATTATATCCATCCTTTGAATGACATGTCACCATACGTGTGTACGTACGGATTACCGTCTCCACGTTGTGGTGTAATTGTTATTTAATACATTATTATTTCGATGGGTATAATAATGATGTTTAATTAATTTAAATAATAAAATATAACATGATATTGATTCTGTATATATGATATACCATCAAATTATATATTATTTTAATATCAAAAGAATGATATTGTCGCTCATGCGTATGTACGGATTACCATCTCCATGAACGTGATGAGATTCATTTCCCATCGTATCCATTCAAGAATAAATTTAATTTGCTGATTAAAAATAATGTTTAGCTGCATGATATCATTATGGATATGAATAAGATACATCCCATCCATAAAAAAATGTGGATCATATAACAAATAATATAAAGGAAAATGAATCCGTTAACACCTGAAACGACGATAATACTAAGATATTATTAACAAATCAATGTTAAAAGATCATATATGATATCATATTAATGTATATTATTCTTGTATAATTTAATAAAAATTATTTATCCATTATACAAGAGGTTAAACTACCCTCTACCAAGGAAAAAATACAAAGTAAGGGGTTTCTTATCTCACTTTTAATTCTGTGAGATTTCCATTGTTCACCACTTATTTATTTCATGTGGTGTGTGTACTACCCATGATTGTATTCATTGTGTGATATACTTTAATTTATGGATATCTGCATCATCATTGTATGATAATTTTTTCATGGTTTTATTTCTCTTGAGTTTCAAAATTGATAAGGGAATTTGAAATTTCAATTTCCACCCATTCAGCTTTACGCAAACTTCATTGATTATTTTACTCCAAGATTATGTGTGGAATCACTATTCATTTTCTTATGTCATAATCTTCACTCCCCTTTCTATGGATATACTTTTGATACACATAATCACACCATTTAAAAAATCTCAAGTCATCTATATTAACTTGATAAGAGTGATTTTAACTCAATCTCTATTTGTTGAGTTAAATATCCAATTCATTGGTGTTGTTTTTACAAGAATATGTGTGAATGTACTCTGATTAAATTACATAGAATATCCAATCATGTTGACTGTTTTTATATTTTTCACACATAATTATGTCTTTGATTTATCCTTAACCTAAGGATATGGTCTTTATAAGAGATTTCATTACAATTCACATTCCATTGAGACTTATTTGTTTTTATAAACCAAATCACTTTTTTATGGTGTATATAATGAATTTTGACATAGAATATCATGAATCCCTTTATTCTCATGATATTACAACGTTTTTATTGCCTAAATTATTATTATTATAGTGTCTCTATTTTGGTTAGGAACTATAACTAAAATATAATTTTAAATGTTTTAAAGATTTATTATTTTAAATCTTTCTCATTAATTTCAATCTTTTAAATATGGTTTATAGGATTTATTTTTATGGACATTAATGTTTTAAAATTAAAATTCCTTTTAAAATATTCAAAGTGGTATGGGACACTTTGATTCAAAAAACAATTTTTAAATGGCTTCTTGACAAATAGTGTGACTTTTAAATGATTTCTAGAAAAAGGGGATATTTCTATCTAATAGTTTTGATGATTATTTTCATCTATTTCAATATCCTTCATTATTATATATTTACGTTAATCTGATACAATAAAATCTTCCATATTGTATCGAATGAGTTATCTTTGACTGTGTATGTGCTATTATTACACCATTCATGGTTTTTGGATAAATTATTGACATTCTGTATGGTAGTTTTAATACGAATGATTATGTATGTTTCAAAATTTTCATATGAGGAATGCATTGGACTTAGTAAGTGATGGGTGGATCCCTCTATAGCTGATTGATGCATCGGTAGGTCTCATGAGACAAACTAGTGTCTTGGCACAAGTCATTTAACAAATCATATTTTTAGTTTTGGCACATGGCCTTGACTATGTGGTTATGATAGTTTGGAATTATGCATTCCATAATTATGAAAGTGTTTATTGATATTTCATGTGATTATTCAACTAGTAGAATATTAATGTTAATAAGTAAATGGAATTATTACATTTTTTTCCATATTATGCTGATGTTCAAGTTTAAAAGGCATTTTTTTAGTTATACATTACCTTAAAGGTTTATGCTTATTTATGAAATTTTCTGCTATATTGTTATCTTTACTGAGCACCTGAGCTCACCCCTTTCTATGTTTTATTTTTCCCAGGATGTGAAGAAGTTTTTTATGAGTGACTTACAGGCATAATCTAGGAATCTTGGATGTTTCTAATGGAATAATTTTGTGTTTTCTTTCTTTTCAAGTTGTAATGTTGACCTTATTAATGTATCTAGTATTTCCAAGGCTACTAAACTGATCGGTCTTTTTGGACATGATTTCCTTGTGTCATGCCAAAGTTATGTAATAATCCACTGACTCTAGGTAACTGGGGTCGAGGCATTACAGGAATTCATGGAATATGATCAATGAAATATATTGTTGAAAACCCTTTCAATACACAAATTTGATTATCCCATGGTGCTAAATTGAATGATATGATCTCATCACATGACCATAAACCATTTAAACAAAACTATGTATGCTTTAATTCATATAAACCATGATATGTAGAATTTATTTTGATGGTTAAAATAAAAAAAACCATATAACCAAGATTTTCAATGATACACCCTTTGATTTTTTGTAATATTTTCTCAATCTATTTATTTTATTATAACTTATGCTACACGCAACACCATGTTTTAATGAAATGTGACATAAAAATAAAATATTATTATTTAAAATGATTATCATCATATATCCATTAGAATGGTGAATATTAAAATGATTAACTATATTTTTATAATAATCCATTTACACATGTATATAAAATAAATTCATTAGAGGATAATTAATTATAAATGAAAATAATTAGTGTTTAAAAAATAAGGAATTTTTTAGAAAACCCATTTTTCGTCAAAAAGATATGGTTTACTATAATTTTTTTTAAAAATAACTATTAGTTAAATATTTTATGAAATTTATATATTATATATTCAATAATTTTTTTAAATTAATCTTACTTTTTTTTAAGCATTATATAATAACAAATCCATTCTTACACATAAAAGTGTTTTTTTAAAAAATGATCTTTGTTTCATTATGAAAACTTATTTTAAAATTATTTTTAGACAAATATTGGAAACAATATTAGAATAAATAAACTACATTTATTTAATCAATATTCTAAAATTATCTAGGGATTTGTTTTTGATTTTTTTGAAAATATTTATTTTTTTAATGAATAGTGAAAATGCTTATCTTTATTTAAAAAGGCCTTTTCATTTAAATAATTAATTAGTTTTTAAAAAAATAGTTTTAGAAGTATAATTAGTTAAATTATATTATAATTAAATTAATATAGGTCATTGTAATCTATTTCATATATTTTTTAGAGATAATTTTTTTTAATCTTTTTAACATTTTCTCTTTAGAAAAGTTCATTATCACCGTGTTTGTATATTAAATTTTAAATTAAAATCATTATATTATGTAGATTAAATATAGGAAAATGGATTTTATATTTTTAATAAGAATAGTTTATATTATATAATATGTTCATCTTATTTTTTGGTTGTACGGAATGATAAAATTAGTAAATATTAATTACCATGGTTAAGGTTAAAAATAGATTTCCAGGGGTTAAAATAACAATATATGGGGTAGATTAAACTAAAAACATATAAAAAACTCATTTTAAGTCCATTTTTAAACATTATTACCTATTATTACTAATAAAGACCATTATTGTGTCCTTTTTCATTTGAGAATATTTGTCACACGTTTTCCTTTTTATAAATTACAAGTGTTCCAATCAACTAACTTATAAAAGGTCACCCACTCTACTCTCCTATTCCCACCTACAATGCCCTTTTACTCATAAAAAACCAACCCAAATATTATCCTTACATCCAAAACCTTAACTTATATTTCATACATGGATCCAAAATCCATTCTATGAATCTTTTTGGTGATTACCTAAGAAGGTTGTTTCAAGAAGATGTATTTCGAGTTACGAAACATCTTTATATTTTTCATTTCCAAATAAATAAAATATTATTTAATTTGGATTTTATTATAAAAACACATATCTAAAATATTCTAATATTTTTTTATAATGTCATAAAAAATCCTTATCTATTTCAATCAAATGAGATAGGAAATAATCATTCGTGTATAAGGCAGACTACCGCCTCACAGACTGATGTTTTCCATTCTTAATAACCTCTATTCATGTATGGATAATGTGATTTATTTTATATCAATATATCATATATATTATATTATTATACTTATGAAAATGTGATTTTTCATATAAATTCTTACTTTCCATTTCATGGGGGATACAATAACTATGTTAATGGGTACGGAAGACTATCTTCTCCAGATGTGTTGTGAATCGTTTTTCACTATCTCTTTGTATGGAAGATAATAAGTGTAAATTTAATGAATATTTGTGATATATATATGAAATAATAATTATTAGCCAAAATTTATTAACTATTTACATTTCCTTGATTTAAACTTCCATGAAAATGTAGAAAACATTCATGCCTACATACGACCTACCATCTCTTAAAACAATTTACATTATTTTATATCTTTTATGGATTACTCAAAATAAAAATTTAATAAAAATATATGATACATATATAATTTTTAAAATTATATATATGATTTATCTATGATTAATGTGATAGCATTTAATATACCATATCAAAACATATATGAATAACAAATTTGTTATTTTTTTGAAAAATGACTTTAACAAGAAATTTTTAATAAAAAGGTAATAAAATGTCATAAGTAAATAAAATATGGTATGATATATATATTTATGGATATTTAATATATTTTAAATTTACTTATATTTAGTATAATTTATGTTTTCATTTTTATGGTGGAGTTCTACAATTAAGGTATGTGATTTTGGTGTCAAAATGCCTTCTTTGTGATATAGGATATGTTATGAACCAATATTATTTTTTAAGTTTTATATACATAACGTAGAAATGTTATATAATGAATATCATTATTTTAATGGTATTTAAGTTCACATTTCATGTAAATATTTAGTGGTTATTATTATTCAAAAGATACCAACATGGTGAGTATTTTTGTTAAAATATCATCAATTATCACAATTATTTATCATTATGATTTGTATGATTAAACAATATGTTCTATCTAAAAATAAATTCTATAATTTTATTCTCTTGTATTTATGTTAATAGAATACATGTTTTACCATTATTTTACTCCCTTTATATATTAAATAATCCAATAAAATTTATTTTAAGAGATATTTTATTTATTTTCCTCCATGATGAAAAACCGTTTTTCCATTAAAAACCATTTTTTCCAAAAATGTTTATAAGAAAAATATTTTAACATTGTCAAAAAAAAATATTACTGAAAGTTTTACCCATTTTTAATTTTTACAATAGAAATGAAAGGTGTATTCATGCCATCTTTCAATCATGGCCCACATGTCATTTACTAATAACGATAATAAAATATTTTCCTAAATGTGTATAATATTGATAGAATTTCCCATGGTTATGACTATTATATTCTTCGAAGATTAATTTATAATTATTGATGTTTATTTTCAAATAAGAGTATTTCCACAAAATTTTATGCGTATTTAATTTTAATAAAGTTATTTTCAAATAAATGATATATTTTCCGAAAAATGTTCTAATTTATTTTTATTTTTATATAATTTTCATTATAGGATTACATCATTTTATGTTTCATAATATTAAATTGGGATATGATCCAATGGTTCCATATTTAGTCTTTTTCTAGATTATTTTGGTTTATAATGATATGATTTTTTAAACCCATTTTACATCCTTATGTAATACCATTTTAAAATTCTTGTAAAAACCTCTTCCTTTTCCCTCCATCATTATTTGATGAAATAATGAAATTATTGTAAAATCTATGTATTTTATATAGGCTATGTTATAATTTAATTTTTCTAAATCCCATTTAATTTATTGGATTATTATATGATTATTGTTTTGTGATATTTTATCACACCTTTGTATGATTGTATATATGTTATGGGTGAGGCCAAAATATACCTTAAATGAATTAGGTAAATAGTGATATATCATGATATAAACAATAATGGAATGTTAATTAAACCTATTTTAGTAAGGGACATGATCAAATATGATAGTTATGGGAATGATCCTTTTCAACAATGATCGATTGGGGAGTGAACCCATTCCACAATGAGAGACTTGGAAATGTGCCTAGAGAAATTTATTAAATGATTTCATATTCATATTTGTATGACATAATTATATAGACTGTTCCAATGTTATTATCTCTGGATCGTATTTTCTAATTTCTTTATGATTCATGTCATATGAACAACTAATATTCATTTTATGACTCGGGATTATGATCTTTTATATATATGGTGTAGTTTTCAAATGATATTCTCAGGTTCTCATACCATTATACTCAAGTTATGTTAATATAGCTCCCTTGATTACCCCTACTAATAATTTGAGATCCCAATTAAGTATATTTATTTTCACCAATTAATAGTGATAGGTATAATCAGTGATTTTTCTGTGAAAGGTACTAGTTATATGTTACTAAGTGGGAGTTGATGTAGATCTCCTATGATCTAGGTTATTTTCTTTCTATGTATCCAAGAGAACTATATCTTTATAATCCTCATGTATGTGTGTGTGTAATGTAATGAATATTTGTCTAAAAGGATGTAATATTTATCTATTAAATGCTTGGGTTAATATAATTGATATCAAAGGATGGGTTTAGTGAATCATCATAAACTAAGATGATGAAAAACATAGTGGTATCCCTTGGGATATATCTATGTATAAGTATAAAGATCATTCTTTCTATAGGAAAACATCTAGGAATATTGGTGAATATATTTTGGAGTTGTTTCATAGAAAAACATCCTTGTATCTGTACCACATTTTCACGTGGTTATATCATAAATATACCTAGTGGTAATAAATATGAAGATGTAATGTGGGGGTTGAATCAAGTATTAAATGGTACACAATAAAATTCCTTATTATGCACCTATTTTTACACTAACGAGGGACATGCTTCAAAAATTTACCAACTCTTTACTAACCATAATGAAGGATTTGAATAATAACCATGAAAAATATTCTATTAAGAAAATAATTTCATAGATTGAAAAGAAGGTGTCCTGATTTTTACATCCTATTATGGATTTTTTCTAATTATGTGGTTTTACACTATAAGTATTTTAACTCACGCTATGATTTTTAATTTAGTTAATGGCTTGAATTCAATGTAATTTAGTAAATTTAGAATGTAACAGATAATGTAATTATTGACCACATGATTAATGTATTATGAGGGATAGAGTGAAAAATATCACTATTGTACATAGATAGATTTTCCATATTGTGAATCATAATGAACATCAAAACAATAAACATATGATAAAATATACTTTTTTGAGTCCTTAATGAGGAAATTCCCACCAATTATTAGTGGTTTTGCTGTTATGTTATTTTATGAGCAACAAATCAGCTTCGCTGAAATAATATTTTCTATTCTATAGTGTTCAGAAAATAAAATATCCATTTTCTTCTATCTAAAATTTTGAAGTTTAAGTAAGGAAATATTGGAATATCATTAAGAAAATTAGACAACATGATTAAATTGACCCCATCAAGTGAGATGAGTTTAAGATATTATGTTTCACAAAATAAATTCTTCATATTATGACTATGAAATGAGAAAAGGAAATACTTGAGACAAATTAGAGGGATAATGAATCCATTGGTAAATATGAGTTAAATTTGTTAAGTCTTGTAAGGTATGCTTCATCCATTATCATATAACATGAATGTATGGATGATAAATTATTAATTTGATTAAAAAAATTTCTCCAAAGGGTGTTTGAAATAAGGTAATATAGTTTCTATGAGGATATATTTTCTTAATGAAGAAATAAATATTGTATTTACCGATCAATCTCATGGTTTTGATATAAAAATAATGATGGATTTAAAGTGAAACAATTATAACCATATAGAGAATAAGAATAACTTTTCTTCTTACAAAAGCTGTGGAGGGAAACATGTTTGAAATTTTCTGAAGGGTACTAGTAAATGTTTTATGTACTTATAGAATGTCCATTGATTGTATAATGTATAAATTAAGGGAAAAAGTTATATATTTGTATAAATAAAGATAATGCATCATATAATGAACCACATACATTAAATTTATTCTAGATTAAAGAGTTAGTGAATTATGAAAATAATTTCTCCAATCCAAGGTCCTATGAGGATGATAAAACCTAACAATCTATGTAAAAGATAATGGTAATTATTATGAAATCACAATAGATTATGTGAATCAAGATAATTAGTGGATACATATATTTAACTTTTTAAATATGAAATTCATATTCTACTTTGTATTAATGTTGAATATGAACATCCAAATCTTCAACCATTAGTGAAATTTTATGTGATTCAGAGCATTGATCATCTCCCTATACCTGGATTGTTGAATAATTAAATCAAATTCAATATTATATCAGTGTAAATATTACCCAATGTTTATAATAGAAATGTTTTAAATAAGATACAAGATTATTTAAATAAACATTTTTAGAATTATTTGTGTATTTATATTCAGGAATTATTATTTAGATGTAATTAAAAATGTTATTTTTGTTATAATAATCATGATATATTTAAAGATTTTATTAATTTTGGTAGCATATATGTATCAATAGAGGAATTAATTAAGTGTTATGGATACGATTTTAGGATTAGGGTTTTTAGTTGGATAGAAATTTCAATGTCTTAGCCATTTATTTTGATGATTAATTTGCTGAGTGTTTATCATGAACGAGAATATTTTTGGACCCATTCATATTAATACATATCTTTTTATTTTTATATGATTTAATGAAATAGTTATTTGAGTAAAAATACCTTTTAATGTTCGAAATAGGATTAATGGTATTGATAAAATTATGGTTTATATTATCATTTATGTTGAGGTAAATATGGGTTATTACCACAAATGATTAATATAAATATTTTTTTGATAATGGATAACCCTCATGTTAGGAGATAACCTATCACATCTGAAAATGACATGGGGTTTGATCCTATAATCAAAGGAAGAAAATGGTTTATCACCTACTCTTTGAATAAATGAATTATCACTTCTATTGGGATAATATAATGTTAATTTCCACTAAGTATTTATCTCAATGTTTTTTATAACATCGTGCAATGTATGAGAGACAAATTTTTAAGGGGATTCTCAAACCATCATCTAATCCATAAAGGAAATTGGAAAACATTACCATATATTTTGTCATCAAACTCCCCGATATGTTTAATGGTAATAATACAATATAGGTTATAATATACTTCCTAACTATATCATAACACTTCATATCTATCGTATAATTTTTATTTATCTATCATATTTCCATGATACCAATTTAATATTTAGTAAGACTTCATAGAGTACCACATTCAATGGTTTATTGATCAAGATCTAAGGCTTACCACAATGTTATGGAAAATACTTCAAAAACCTATTGATACATATAGGATATTTAGAAGTGCATATCATCCTTGGATAGATTGTTAGTCTGAGAGAAAAATTCAATCCTAAAAGATATACTAAGATCTTATTCTATGGATTTTAAACATATTTGGGATCACCCCTTCATGTAATTGAGTTTTCTCAAAACAGTATCATTCACTTGAAGCATTCAATTGGATACTTATGATTACCTCTATAAACATAACTTTGGAGATCCGACATGTTTCAATGATGTTTCCAAAATAATTCTATTAGAACCTGAACCAGCTAAAGAAAATTATAGAGAATGTTAGATCCATTTAGTATCACATAATAATGGTACAAAGTTGATAGGAATGTTATTTTTACAGTAATTAATATGATCTACAATTTGAATTACGTGGGAAGGTGTTTTTAAAAATTTCTTTACGGATTAATGAATGGAAAACAGAGACCTAGGTATATCATTCTCTCTGAAATCCATGATCATATCAGGATGGTATCTTATCAATTAGAACTCCCAAAAAACTACTCTCATGTTCATGATGTATACCATGTGTGTCTCATGAGGATTTATATACATGATCCTTAATATGTACTGAACTCCTTGGCTATATAGGAAGATAATGGTAATTCATATATCGAAGAATAAATGTATATTCTTGATTATACAAAGAATGTGCTTTGAAATAATACCACTAAAATGATAAATATTTTTGGAAGGAAAACCATCTTCATGATGCTATGTGGGACCCTAAGGTTATAATTAAGTAGAAGTATCGATAATTTTTTGTACCAAAATGATAAATATATATGGGTAAATTAATTTTAAGGGTATTAAAATGAAATTCCCTAGTATTTTTTGTTAAATTAATATATTTCAAAAATATTATGTATTTTTTGATAGCTTTCATTACATGCTACACTGAGTTTTAACAAAACATGACATATTGTCAAAATATTATTATTTTTATTTGATTGTTGTCATCTAGTATAAGGCCACAACCTTAAACCTTACTTAATCCTGAGTTATTACAAGATTACACATTGAGGATCTTTTCAGGTTTAGAGTTTTAGAGAATTAGATCATGAAACTTGCATTACATTCCACATTTAAACAAAGTGGTTACATAAAAGACAGTATTCATTCTTCCCATCAATGGGAACATATTTAAAATATAACACGGATTCTTTCTTGACACATCCTTGACACTATCATCACATCATGTACCTTTCCCTTGACCTGTGAAAAACATTTCAAAAACATGGGATGAGCATAAAAAGCTCAGTAAGAGTTATAAAAATATGGAAAGGAAACATGAGTTAAAATATATACATTAGAATGAAATCACACTTTACCCATAAAACATAGGCATATCAATTCATGAATAAATCATAGAAAACATAAGACATAAAGGTAACTTGAGGCATTCATAACATTCTTACGTAGGGAGTAACCCTCTTGGTTACATTTGGAATACCCATCACAGTATATTCCCTAAATCTCTTCGGATAAACCTTAACGTTTCACTCCTTCGCGTTACCCAATGCATTGGAGAGCTATATCGAGCTCACCCGCCCTTAGTTTATCACATTACCACCTGTTTTCATAACAATTCCCAAAGAACCATAACATAAATGTGTCACATAAAACATACATAAAGGAAACATAACATTTCCACATTTCGATAACAATATAACATTTTAGTATATTGAAATAATGAATCCATTAGAAAAGAAACCATTTCCAAAACCATTTAAAACATTTAATAAAGAGTTTTTTGAATCAAAGTGTCCCATACCACCTTGACGCTTAAAATTTTAAACCATTAATATCCATATAAATAAATCCTTAAAACCATTTTGAAAACATGGATATTAATAAGAAAAAATAATTAAAACATTTAAAATGATATTTTGGTTAAAGGGGTTTTACCACAATTAGAGACACTTGAATACAATAAATGAGGAATAACATTTAGTCAGAAATTTATAATAACGTGAGAATAAATGGATTCATGATATAATAATCCAAAGGACAGTATATACACCATATAAGAGTGAATTGGTGCATAACAACAATGAACCCTCAATAGAAATGTCAAATGTGATGAAGTCCCTTACAAAGAAGGTATCCTTAAATTAAGGAAAAATAAATCTTAAAAATATGTGTGACAAATATAAATACACCAAATATAAGTGGATATTAAGTGTTAAACAATAAAAGTTCATTCACACATATTCAATGGATGACATATTCAATGACTACATGTTGAACCCAAAGAAATCAAAATTGGGTTAAAAAGTTCCCTTGACAGCCTAATGGCATCACATCAAAATGAGTTGATGAGAGATAAAAAGTGTATATCATCACTTGGACATAAAATTTACATCAATAAGGATATATGAGAACATATCCCAACATAACAATATGTAAATTAAAATACCCAACAAAAGAAGTTTTTTAAAAAAAAGGAGGGTGAAAGGTTCCCTTACCGACTTGGGTATCTTTCAAAACATACACCTCGTGAAAGAAGGACAATACAAAATTGATGTAAATACTCATAAAAGAAATTATATTACACAATGAGTAAAATAATGGGCAGTACATACACCACTCAAAGGAAATTGTGGCAAATGTAGCATAAATCTCACGGGAATAAAAGTGAGATGAAAAATCCCTTACGAAAACTCGGCAGCCTAACGGCGCCACTCAAAACATCTGAAATGGATTGATGAGAGAGAATAGGGTCTCTCATCACATGAACATAAAAATTAAAGTAAGTTTAATATGAAAGATCATCCCAATAATAGGAAATATGCGCTTTAAAATGAATGACATAAAAGTGTGTACTTAAAAAGAAAGAGAGGAGTAGGATCCCTTATCTCGGGTCCGACTTGACTCGATCGTTCTTTAATCTCCTGAATAATAAACTTGAGTTAATTTCTTCTTCCTTAAGAACCTTTTTCAATATCATTATTCCTTTTATATCACTTATTACCATGTCATAAACATTATTTAATCATTTAAGTTAATAATATTTGTTTTCCCGATATTTGGTTCTTAAGTCGAAAGTGGACTTCTTACAATTACATGTTGTTCGTGTGGCCAAATGTTTATTATATCCAGAATTGTATTCATGATTTAGATATCATATATGTAATATATATCCAGTACATTCATTCATTTATAACATTACATAATCATTTAGAGGTAAGAAATGAAATGCACCGTTCATGGAGACGGTAAGCCGTACGTACGCATGAACGCTACTTTCATTTCTATTTCGTATTTTATAGAATGGAATAATAATGATATAAAGGTATATTATAATTCCATTATAATATCATATATAATATCATAGTTCCATCCTTTATACATCCCACATATGGTATTTAATGAATCAAATCACATTGAGGGGGCGGTAGTCCACACTTCCTTAAATGAAGATATCGTGTTTACCCATAATGGAAACTATAAAGGTATGCCCAAAATGAAAAAAAACAGAATCTTAAGTAAAACATAAACATATTATATATCATATAAAAATAGTGACATCATAATGGCCACCTTTGAAGGTGTTAAATGAGTATTGAACAATCATCATTTCGGGAGGCAGAATTTCGCCATCCATGGAAACCGTATGTTCATTAACCATTTGATGTAGTTGTGTGAGAGTGTAGCTCTAATGAATCTTATAACAACATCCTAGTATATTTAAGAGACTGTTGTTGTTACAAAAGAAGTAAATAAAAAGAGTTTAGGGGGTTGGAAAGCAAAATAAAACAAATCAACATGAGAGAATGAATTACCTTTAAAAGTGTAACTCATTTTGATTTGAGCCTAAAAGCTTCCATTGAAAGGATTATGACTAAAGGGAATCCTCTAGGATGAGGATAGGTATATGGAGAGAGTAAATGGGAAAGGTTTGGCCGATCGAAAGGCTTGAGGAGTGTGTGAAATGAGGTAGAGGTGGGGGCCTTTTATAAGAGGAGAGGAGGGGCACTTTGGGAAAGTAAGAAATATTACTTTATTTGAAAATGTGTTTCGGTTTTAAAAGGTCCCACATTGATATAATTCGTGGATAAGGTGATAAGTGTTCTAAATCAACTCATAAAATATGTTTTGGACATATTTAGGTCATAGAGTTTACATTATCTTCTCATTTCATTTAAATCGTCAGATAATGATGTCATCGCTGCATCATTATGATGTCATAAATAATTTAATTTATTTAATGTCTAAAAATTATAAAAAATATTACTATGATGTAGGAAATATTTATATCTTTCCAATGACTATTTATAATAAAAAATCTGACTTGTATAACCCCACTTAAAAATTGTTTTTGTAAAACATATCATGTTTGTGTCATTTTTACTTTTACATTAAATAAAAAGTTATTTATGTCATTTCCCAACAAAAGTGGCTCCATGGGGTCCCCAAGTTGACCCATGGCTTGTCTTGGTCGGAAATCACACATCCAATGAGGTTAGTACATGTTTCAAGTTCATTTCATATTATTAAAACATTATTTTTACCTCAAACTAAACTAATTACCACTAATCGCGATTAAGAACTTAATAAGTTACTATTCACCAAAAAATTATTTTAATCTCATTGAACCACATTTTACTTCTTAATGACAACCATGTATGTTGGATTTTTGAAATTCAAAACACAATGATGAAAAAAGTTCATTTAAACGGAAAATCAGTTTTTATAAGTACCACTTAGTGGTTTCACTATTCATCAAAAATTGATGTTTTTCAGAAAATTACCAAAAATTCATGGAGACGGTAAGCCGTACGTACGCATGAACGCTACTTTCATTTCTATTTCGTATTTTATAGAATGGAATAATAATTATATAAAGGTATATTATAATTCCAGTATAATATCATATATAATATCATAGTTCCATCCTTTATACCTCCCACATATGGTATTTAACGAATCAAATCACTTTGAGGGGGCGGTAGTCCGCACTTCCTTAAATGAAGATATCGCGTTTACCCATAATGGAAACCATAAAGGTATGCCCAAAATGAAAAAAACAGAAGATTAAGGAAAGAATAAACATATTATATATCATATAAAAATAGTGACATCATAATGGCCACCTTTGAAGGTGTTAAATGAGTATTGAACAATCATCGTTTCGAGAGGTAGAATTTCGCCATCCACGGAAACTGTATGTTCATTAACCATTTGATGTAGTTGTGTGAGAGTGTAGCTCAAATAAATATTATAAAAACATCCTAGTATATTGAAGAGACTGGTGTTGTTACAAAATAAGTAAATAAAAAGAGTTTAGGGGGTTGGAGAAGCAAAATAAAACAAATGAACATGAGAGAATGAATTACCTTTAAAAGTGTAACTCCTTTTGATTTGAGCCTAAAGGCTTCCTTTGAAAGGATTCTACCCAAAGGGAATACTCTAGGATGAGGATAGGGATGTGTATAGAGTAAATGGGCATGGGTTGGCCAAGCCAAAGGCTTGAGGAGTGTGTGAAATGAGGTAGAGGTGGGGGCCTTTTATAAGAGGAGAGGAGGGGCACTTTTGGAAAGTAATAAATATTACATTATTTGAAAATGTGTTTCGGTTTTAAAAGGTCCCACATTGATATAATTCGTGGATAATGTGATAAGGGTTCGAAATCCACCCATCCAATAAGTTTTGGACATGTGTAGGTCATAGAGTTTACATTATCTTCTCATTTTATTTAAATCGTCAGATAATGATGTCATCGCTGCATCATTATGATGTCATAAATAATTTAATTTATTTAATGTATAAAAATTATAAAAAAAATACTATGATGTAGGAAATCTTTTTATATTTCCAAGGAATATTTATAATAAAAACTCTGACTTGTATAACCCCACTTAAAAATTGTTTTAGTAAAACATATCATGTTTGTGTCATTTTTACTTTTACATTAAATAAAAGGTTATTTATGTCATTTCCCAACCAAAGTGGCTCCATGGGGTCCCCAAGTTGACCCATGGCTTTTATTGTTTGGCCATCACACATCCAATGAGGTTAGGACATGTTTCAAGTTCATTTCATATTATTAAAACATTATTTTTACCTTAAACTACACTAATTACCACTAATCGCGATTAAGAACTTAATAAGTTACTATTCACCAAAAAATTATTTTAATCTCATTGAACCACATTTTACTTCTTAATTACAACCATGTATGTTGGATTTTTGAAATTCAAAACACAATGATGAAAAAATTTCATTTAAACGGAAAATCAGTTTTTATAAGTACCACTTAGTGGTTTCACTATTCATCAAAAATTGAAGTTTTTCAGAAAATTACCAAAAATTCACCCTAAGCTATATTTGATATTAAAAATTCATAAATGAAGTCTATTTTACAAAATTCAAAACATATAAGTCACATTAATTAATTTAATTATTAATTCCCGTTGTCAGAGCAAATAGCGTGTTTTTATGAAACAACAAGTATCAAAAGATTGATACTAGTTTAAGTCCGATTTCAAAGTGAAATTGATTCCAACGACCACTATTGGATTAAATGGTAAAAATATATTCTAATTTCACTTTAAAACCAATTCAAAAGATAATCTAATCATATTAATAAATTATATTAAAAAGAGGTTTTGAATTAAAATACAACATTTTGCACTATTCATTAAAAAAATGAACTTTATCAGAAAGATACCAAAAATTTACACAAAGTAAATTTTGATGTCCCAATTCTTAAGAAGAGTTTTATTTGGTCCAAAAGGATGTATAAGAGTGAACAAAACTATATTTAATGACAGTTCTCCATCAAAAGGCGATAAGCGAACCTTTAGTGAAAACTAGGGCATATACGCCAAAAATTGAATTCTTTCCGTATTTTATGCCTTTATCTATTATTGGATAAAAGTAAAAACATTTAAAAACATATATAATCATATTTTATTTATTTTTATCCATTTCCTCCAATACAATGGCTACATGTTAACTACCATTTAGAATAATATTATTTTATTATTAGAGTGCAACGTAAAATTCCCAAGAAACTCGTTGTTGCGTGTTGGGTACGCCATCGAGTATAGAATCCCCTTTAAAGTAATATTAATATTTGATTCACAAATATGGATAAATATAAAGATTTTATATTCTTTATTTACCTGGTGTGTTACATCCTTCCCCCCTTTTGGGAATTGTGTCCTTGCAATTTTAAAAATTGAGATTGGAAACATCCTTGAAAGTCCCACATAGGAACAAGAGTCGGTAAAACAATCACTTTAAAATAAAGAAAGATAAGTACAATGGTCACCCGAGTTAACCCATACTAGGATTCCAAGTAGGAAAATATGGACATGGAGAAGAAAACATAGGGTCATGTTCTGATGGAGAGTGATAGAAAACATTTTTAGGAGAAAGTTAACAATAAGAAAATCACAAACTTGTGATGGGTTAAACGGTATTCGATTCCCCAGTAGGAAAAGTTTAATAGACAACATTTTTGTATTAAGTTACTTTTTATTGAGTAATTCATTCATAGGGAAACATAATCACTTATCATGTTGACTTTCAACTTTTACTAGATTCCTTAATCAAACTCAAATTTTTTCCAAAAGACGAGTATTTAGGGAGACTTGTTCGCATTAAGAGTACTATAATCAACTTCTAGAGAATCACCTAATCCACAAAAGAGAACTCTACAATTCCCATGTCTTCAAACCTTAACCAAAACTAAAACCAAAAATGTTACTACAAGATGAGATAATCCAGAAAAGGATAACCCTTTAAAAAGAAAATATATGCTTAATCTCCAAAATTTGTCCAACAAAACCCAAAGTTCAACGAAGACCATTAGATAAACAATTTGTCCATAAAATCCTTCATAGTAAACCAAAATAAGATTGAAACCCAAATATTTGAAGGATTTAGTCACATAGTCTTCCAAGTTAAATCGTAACATTTATCTCCAAACAACATCAGTCGCTCCTAAAGCCTCGCATTGAAAAGTAATTATCCTAATCACATATCCTCCATGATAGGTTACTCATTTTCATAAATAACCCAAAATAAACTTACTATTAATTAATAAAATCATATAACTAAAAATAATCAGTCAAACTAACCAGGGACTTCACGTAGTCCAGTGGTAGGCGATAAATACCAGTCGCACTTTGGTTGTGGGTTCGATTCCCGCAGCTTTGTCCGACGCGACGGGTTGTCACACGGTCTTTGTGTTTTCCTTTTTCCAAAACTATATAATTCTTAAAACATTCCCCAAAATGAGATAAAATCTTCAAAAATAATCATAACATATTTTATCCTCAAGTTTATCTCATTCCTTTCATTTTCCATCATATCATAGAGTAACCAATAATTACCTAAAAAGTAAGGATCATATAAACCTTAATGGTTACCTTTTTAATTATTACCTGAACTTCCACATCGATTGGTCATCTCGTACATGATTCATTATAGAACATACCGAGGTTCAATTGGTTGATCATGAATCCTTGATATTTAGTTTAGAACAACCATGAGTTTCCTCATTGAATCCTCCATTTTATCTAGTCTCTTAATCAGAGAATCACCACAGTTTCCTTCAAACCTGTTGTCTCTTTGGTGCCTGCTAGATCCATCCATTCACTAAAAACAGAAATGTCAGTGTGAGTATATCAACAAAACCATCATGTACTAATGAGGAAGGTAAACACTAAGATACACTAACTCATTTACATTATCTAAAACTAGGACTCTTTCTGAAATCCTAACCATTATGGTAATGTCACTTATGCTTAAAGAATACCCTAACCTCTAAAGTTATCTAAACCGACCTTTGATACCAACTATAAGGCCCCAGCCTTAAACCTTACTTAATCTTGAGTTATTACAAGATTAAACATTGAGGATCTTTTCAGGTTTAGAGTTTTAGAGAATTAGATCATGAAACTTGCATTACATTCCACATTTAAACAAAGTGGTTACATAAAAGACAGTATTCATTCTTCCCATCAACGGGAACATATTTGAAATATAACACGGATTCTTTTTTGACACATCCTTGACACTATTATCACATCATGTACCTTTCCCTTGACCTATGACAAAGATTTCAAAAACTTGGGATGAGCATAAAAAGCTCAGTAAGAGTTATAAAAATATGGAAAGGAAACATGAGTTCATATATACATTAGAATGAAATCACACTTTACCCATAAAACATAGGCATATCAATTCATGAATAAATCATAGAAAACATAATACATAAAGGTAACTTGAGACATTCAAAACATTCTTACGTAGGGAGTAACCCTATTGGTTACGTTTGGAATACCCATCACAGTATATTCCCTAAATCTCTTCGGAGAAACCTTAACATTTCACTCCTTCGCGTTACCCAATGCATTGGAGAGCTATATCGGGCTCACCCGCCCTTAGTTTATCACAGAACCACCCGTTTTCATAACAGTACCCAAGAACCATAACATAAATGTGTCACATAAAACATGCATAAATGAAACATAACATTTCCACATTTCAATCACAATATAACATTTTAGTATATTGAAATAATGAATCCATTCAAAAAGAAACCATTTCCAAAACCATTTAAAACATTTAATAAAGAGTTTTTTGAATCAAAGTGTCCCATACCACCTTGACGCTTAAAATTTTAAACCATTAATATCCATATAAATAAATCCTTAAAACCATTTTGAAAACATGGATATTAATAATAACAAATAATTAAAACATTTAAAATGATATTTTGGTTAAAGGGGTTTTCACCACAATTAGAGACACTTGAATACAATAATTGAGGAATAACATTTAGTCAGAACTTTATAATATCATGAGAATAAATGGATTCATGA
Source organism: Viscum album (assembly GCA_963277665.1). Classification (NCBI taxonomy): domain Eukaryota; kingdom Viridiplantae; phylum Streptophyta; class Magnoliopsida; order Santalales; family Viscaceae; genus Viscum; species Viscum album. The sequence goes on along the minus strand of OY728125.1, from coordinate 1,416,637,080 downwards.
TATAATACTCCAAAGGACAGTATATACAACATATAAGAGTGAATTGGTGCATAACAACAATGAACCCTCAATAGAAATGTCAAATGTGATGAAATCCCTTACAAAGAAGGTATCCTTAAATTAAGGACAAATCAATCTCAAAAATATGTGTGAAAAATATAAATACACCCAATATAAGTGGATATTAAGTGTAAAACAATAAAAGGTCATTCACACATATTCAATGGATGACATATTCAATGACTACATGTTGAACCCAAAGAAATCAAAATTGGGATAAAAAGTTCCCTTGACAGCCTAACGGCATCACATCAAAATGAGTTGATGAGAGATAAAATGTGTATCTCATCACTTGGACATTAAATTTACATCAATAAGGATATATGATAACATATCCCGACATAACAATATGTAAATTAAAAGACCCAACAAAAGAAGTCTTTTAAAAAAGTGGAGGGTGAAAGGTTCCCTTACCGACTTGGGTATCTTTCAAAACATACACCTCGTGAAAGAAGGACAATACAACATTGATGTAAATACTCATAAAAGAAAGTATATTACACAATGAGTAAAATAATGGGCAGCACATACACCACTCAAAGGAAATTGTGTCAAATGTAGCATAAATCTCACGGGAATAAAAGTGAGATGAAAAATCCCTTACGAAAACTCGGCAGCCTAACGGCGCCACTCAAAACTTCCGAAATGGATTGATGAGAGAGAATACGGTCTCTCATCACATGAAGATAAAAATTAAAGTAAGTTTAATATGAAAGATCATCCCAATAATAGGAAATATGAGCTTTAAAATGAATGACATAAAAGTGTGTACTTAAAAAGAAAGAGAGGAGTAGGATCCCTTACCTCGGGTCCGACTTGACTCGATCGTTCATTAATCTCCTAAATAATAAACTTGAGTTAATTTCTACTTCCTTAAGAACATTTTTCAAGTTCATTATTCCTTTTATATCACTTATTACCATGTCATAAACATAATGTAATCATTTAAGTTAGTAATATTTGTTTTGCCGATATTTGGTTCTTAAGTCGAAGATGGACTTCTTACAATTACATGTTGTTCGTGTGGCCAAATGTTTATTATATCCAGAATTTTATTCATGATGTAGATATCATATATGTCATATATATCCAGTACATTCATGCATTTATAACATTACATAATCATTTAGAGGTAAGAAATGAAATGCACCGTTCATGGAGACGGTAAGCCGTACGTACGCATGAACGCTACTTTCATTTCTATTTCGTATTTTATAGAATGGAATAATAATTATATAGAGGTATATTATAATTCCAGTATAATATAATATATAATATCATAGTTCCATCCTTTATACCTCCCACATATGGTATTTAACGAATCAAATCACTTTGAGGGGGCGGTAGTCCGCACTTCCTTAAATGAAGATATCGCGTTTACCCATAATGGAAACCATAAAGGTATGCCCAAAATGAAAAAAAAACAGAAGATTAAGGAAAGAATAACCATATTATATATCATATAAAAATAGTGACATCATAATGGCCACCTTTGAAGGTGTTAAATGAGTATTGAACAATCATCGTTTCGAGAGGCAGAATTTCGCCATCCACGGAAACCGTATGTTCATTAACCATTTGATGTAGTTGTGTGAGAGTGTATCTCAAATAAATCTTATAACAACATCCTAGTATATTTAAGAGACTGGTGTTGTTACAAAATAAGTAAATAAAAAGAGTTTAGGGGGTTGGAGAAGCAAAATAAAACAAATTAACATGAGAGAATGAATTACCTTTAAAAGTGTAACTCCTTTTGATTTGAGCATAAAGGCTTCCTTTGAAAGGATTATTCCCAAAGGGAATAATCTAGGATGAGGATAGGGATGTTTATAGAGTAAATGGGCAGGGTTTGGCTGAGCCAAAGTCATGAGGAGTGTGTGAAATGAGGTAGAGGTGTGGGCCTTTTATAAGAGGAGAGGAGGGGCACTTTTGGAAAGTAAGAAATATTACTTTATTTGAAAATGTGTTTCGGTTTTAAAAGGTCCCACATTGATATAATTCGTGGATAAGGTGATAAGGGTTCGAAATCCACCCATCCAATATTTTTTGGACATGTGTAGCTCAGAGAGTTTACATTATCTTCTCATTTTATTTAAATCGTCAGATAATGATGTCATCGCTGCATCATTATGATGTCATAAATAATTTAATTTATTTAATGTCTAAAAATTATAAAAAAATTACTATGATGTAGGAAATATTTTTATATTTAAAAGGAATATTTATAATAAAAACTCTGACTTGTATAACCCCACTTAAAAATTGTTTTAGTAAAACATATCATGTTTGTGTCATTTTTACTTTTACATTAAATAAAAAGTTATTTATGTCATTTCCCAACCGAAGTGGCTCCATGGGGTCCCCAAGTTGACCCATGGCTTGTCTTGGTCGGCCATCACACATCCAATGAGGTTAGGACATGTTTCAAGTTCATTTCATATTATTAAAATATTATTTTTACCTTAAACTACACTAATTACCACTAATCGCGATTAAGAACTTAATAAGTTACTATTCACGAAAAAATTATTTTAATCTCATTGAACCACATTTTACTTCTTAATGACAACCATGTATGTTGGATTTTTTAAATTCAAAACACAATGACGACAAATTTTCATTTAAACGGAAAATCAGTTTTTATAAGTACCACTTAGTGGTTTCACTATTCATCAAAAATTGAAGTTTTTCAGAAAATTACCAAAAATTCACCCTAAGATATATTTGATATTCCAAATTCAAAAATTAAGTCTATTTTATAAAATTAAAAACATATAAGTCACATTAATTAATTTAATAATTAATTCCCACTGTCAGAGCAAATAGCGTGTTTTTTTGAAACAATAAGTATCAAAAGATTGATACTAGTTTAAGTTCGATTTCAAAGTGAAATTGATTCCAACGACCACTATTGGATTTAATTGTAAAAATATATTCTAATTTTACTTTAAAACCAATTCAAAAGATAATCTAATCATATTAATAAATTATATTAAAAAGAGGTTTTGAATTAAAATACAACATTTTGCACTATTCATTAAAAAAATGAACTTTATCAGAAAGATACCAAAAATTTACACAAAGTAAATTTTGATGTCCCAATTCTTAAGAAGAGTTTTATTTGGTCCAAAAGGATTTATAAGAGTGAACAAAACTATATTTAATGATGGTTCTCCATCAAAAGGCGATAAGTGAACCTTTAGTGAAAACTAGGGCATATACGCCAAAAATTGAATTCTTTTCGTATTTTATGCCTTTATCTTTTATTGGATAAATGTAAAAACATTTAAAAACATATATAATCATATTTTAGTTATTTGTATCCATTCCCGCCAATACAATGGCTACATGTTAACTACCATTTAGAATAATATTATTTTATTATTAGAGTACAACGTAAGATTCCCAAGAAACTCATTGTTGCGTGTTGGGTACGCCATCGAGGATAGCATCCCCTTTAAAGTAATATTAATATTTGATTCACAAATATGGATAAATATAAAGATTTTATATTCTTTATTTACCTGGGGTGTTACATCTAGTCATTAGAATAGTGTGAATAAATAACATTACATAAATTCTAAAAATATATGGTTTCAATATATATATAAAATCAGTTATTTTGTGACCAATTAATTATAAATGAAAATAGGATCCCTTTGAATACAATAGAAAAGTTTTTTGGAAAAATATTATTTTTTTTGATAATGTTACTCCAATAAATAAAAAAATTAATTACTTTTGAACAATTTTAATTAAATTTATATATTATTTATTCAATATAATGTTTAACATTAATTTTATATTTTTTCTACACATGATATAAGAATAAATCTAATTTTATGCAAAAAAATCATATACCGAAATGTAGTTTTGTCTTATATTTAGAAGTTATTTTAAAATTAATTTTCCAAAAATTTTGAAAAGTGATTTTGTAAAATAGAAATAAATTTTTAATTCAAAATGTAAAAAATATTTTTGGATAAATATTTGTGATTTTTCAGAAATTATTAACTTTTTTTATGAATGCATAAATATAAAAAATTTAATGGAAATCTATATTTTCATTTAAAAAAATTTGAGTATAGCCTTTTTCAATGATTTTATTAAATAAAAAATAAGATTAATAATATAATTATTATTAAACCAGTATATTTCATTTTAATAAAATTATTAATGAATTATAAAATGGTTTTTTTCATTTGAACATTTTATCCCCAGAAAAAGAATTTTGTTTCATTTCAATGGGTTTACATTTAAATTAAAATTTTGAAAATATATCAGTGGAATTATGAAAAAGGGATTCCACATTATAATTCATCAAAATTTAAATTATATAGTTGTCTATTTTAATTTTGTTTCCAAAAAATAGAAAAATATGTTACAATTAATTATTTTGGTTATGGTTAAAACATAATTACCAGAGTGTTAAGAAAAATTAATATTGTGTTGATTTACCTTAAAGATTTTAAAAAACCCATTTTATGGACATATATAGAAATTATCAGATTTAAGGTAAGATAATTAATCTTTTTAAATACATTTTAAGTTTAAAAATGTGGCTACACTATTAACTTCCACATGATTCCATGTGTGCCACACACCTCAATTTTAAAAGTCCACCCATCCCCTCTCAAATTCACACCCTAAAAGCACATTTTTTAATAAATAGTGGCAAAAATATAATCCATAATATCATACCCTTCACTAAGATACATTATTTTGTTAATATATACACCCTATGAAACCATTCGGAGCTTACCTAAGGAGGATGTCCAAAAAAAGATGTATCGTGCTTAACTAAGAATCTTTATTTCATTTATTAATATACCTGCTTAAAAAATTCTTTAATTAGGATTATATCATAACAATAATATATTCCAAAAAATTAATATGTAATTAGGTTAATATAATAACCTAAATACTTTTCTCATTCCATCAAATGGGATACCAAATTATCATTCATGTTTAAGACATACTACCACCGCACGAACTATTCTTATTTTTTATTCTTCACCACCTTATATAAATATAAGTAATGATAGATTTAATATATATATATATATATATATATTTAATTTAATAAATTATTATAAATGTGTACATATTATAAAACATATACCTTCTTACAGTTTATTCTATGGGGGATATGATATCATTATCCGTTTTTACAACAAACTATCATCTCACGAAGAGATGTGATTCATGTATCACTAACCCTTCTAATAAGAGCTAATTAGAGAGAATTTAATGAATATATGGGATACATAAGTCATGTAAATTATTTTAGAAAATTAATAAATATTTTTCTTTCTTTTAATTTTATCCCTGAAAATATTGAAACAATATTCACGTGTACATACACTACGGGAAAAATGGGCTATTGCGACGGGTTATTTGCGACGAGAATAAATCCCGTCGCAAATAGTCATGTTAAAAACTTATTTGCGACGGGGGTATTTCCCCGTCGCAAATAACCGGCTGCGGTAAAAGGTAGTTGCGACGGGAATATTCCCCCGTCGCAAATACTATGTCGGCAGGGGTTATTTACGATGGGTCCCGTCGCAAATAACTATTTACCGGTTGACCATAATAAATGTTGGCTAAGGTATTTGCGACGGGTACCGTCGCAAATAATCTAACCTATAAATACCCCCATCCGTTTTTTTTCATTTCATTCTCATTCCTTATCTTCTCCTTCTCTCAAAATTATATTTCTAGAATTGTGTTTTTCTCCAGTTTAATTTTTTTCTCCGGAGCTGATATTAAAGTTTTGAAGAACGATCAGAACAGATCAATTTTCAAGGTATTTATCTTCATTTTAATTTTTTATTTATTTTTAATTTTTTATTTATTTTTAATTTTTTATTAGTTTCAATTATTATTAATTAGTTGTAATTTAATTATGTTTACATTGTTTTATTACTTAATAAATTTAAATTATTAGTATTGTTTATAGTTAATGGTAATTAGGAATAATTAGTAATAATTTTTAATAATTAAGAATAAATATTAATAATTAGTAATAAATACCAATAATTAGGAATGAGAACATTATTACATTATTAGTTTATTTTATTATTAATATTAAAATAATATAATTTTTTATATATATACAATTCTTTTTTGATCTGTGTGTTTGCTGTCTTCACATGTATTATTTGTATGTGGAGATAGAAAACGCACAGATCAAAAAAGAATTGTATATAAATTAGAAAATTATATAATTTTAATATTAATAATAAAATATATTAATAATGTTATTATTTGTAATTATTGGTAATTATTTCTAATTATTGATAATTATTCAATTAATTACTAATAATTAGGAACAATTATCAATAATTATCAATAATTAAGAATAATTAGTAATAATTAGTAATAATTACCAATAATTAGTATTAATTACCTATAATTAGTATTAATTACCAATAATTAGTATTAATTACCAATAATTAGTAATAATTAGGAATAATTAACAATAATTAGTAATAATTAGTAATAATTAGGAATAATTAGTATTAATTAGGAATAATTAGTAATAATTACTAATAATTAGTATTAATTATCAATAATTAGTATTAATTACCAATAATTAGTATTAATTACCAATAATTAGTATTAATTACCAATAATTAGTATTAATTATTAATAATTACCAATAATTATCACTATTTAGTAATAATTAACAATAATTGCCAATAATTACCAATAATTAGTAATAATTACCAATAATTATCAATAATTACTAATAATTATCAATAATTAATAATAATTAGCAATAATTAGTAATAATCAGCAATAATTACTAATAATTAGCAATAATAAGTAATAATTAGAAATAATTAGTAATAATTAGAAATAATTAGTAATAATTAGAAATAATTAGTAATAATTCGTAATAATTAACAATAATTAGTAATAATTAACAATAATTAGTAATAATTAGGAATAATTTGGAATAATTAGGAATAATTAGAATTAATTAGGAATAATTAGGATTATTTAGGAATAATTAGTATTAATTAGGAATAATTAGTAATAATTACCAATAATTAGTAATAATGATTATTAATTACCAATAATTAGTATTAATTACCAATAATTAGTATTAATTACCAATAATTAGTATTAATTACCAATAATTAGTATTAATTACCAATAATTAGTATTAATTACCAATAATTAGTATTAATTACCAATAATTAGTATTAATTACCAATGTTTAGTATTAATTACCAATGTTTAGTAATAATTACCAATGTTTAGTAATAATTAACAATAATTGCCAATAATTAACAATAATTAGTAATAATTACCAATAATTATCAATAATTACTAATAATTACCAATAATTACTAATAATTATCAATAATTAATAATAATTAGCAATAATTAATAATAATTAGCAATAATTAATAATAATTAGCAATAATTACTAATAATTAGCAATAATTACTAATAATTAGCAATAATTAGTAATAATTAGAAATAATTAGTAATAATTAGAAATAATTAGTAATAATTAGCAATAATTAGTAATAATTAACAATAATTAGTAATAATTAGGAATAATTAGGAATAATTAGTATTAATTAGGAATAATTAGTAATAATTACCAATAATTAGTAATAATGATTATTAATTACCAATAATTAGTATTAATTACCAATAATTAGTATTAATTACCAATAATTAGTATTAATTACCAATAATTAGTATTAATTACCAATATTTAGTATTAATTACCAATAATTAGTATTAATTATCAATAATTAGTATTAATTACCAATAATTAGTATTAATTATTAATAATTACCAATAATTATCACTATTTAGTAATAATTAACAATAATTGCCAATAATTACCAATAATTAGTAATAATTACCAATAATTATCAATAATTACTAATAATTATCAATAATTAATAATAATTAGCAATAATTAGTAATAATTAGTAATAATTACTAATAATTAGCAATAATTAGTAATAATTAGAAATAATTAGTAATAATTAGAAATAATTAGTAATAATTAGAAATAATTAGTAATAATTAGTAATAATTAACAATAATTAGTAATAATTAACAATAATTAGTAATAATTAGGAATAATTAGGAATAATTAGTATTAATTAGGAATAATTAGTAATAATTACCAATAATTAGTAATAATGATTATTAATTACCAATAATTAGTATTAATTACCAATAATTAGTATTAATTACCAATAATTAGTATTAATTACCAATAATTAGTATTAATTACCAATAATCACCAATAATTACCAATAATCACCAATAATTACCAATAATCACCAATAATTACCAATAATCACCAATAATTACCAATAATCACCAATAATTACCAATAATGACCAATATTTTCCAATATTTTCCAATAATTACTAATAATTACTAATATTTTCTAATAATTACCAATATTTACCAATAATTACCAATATTTACCAATAATTAGGAATAACTACCAAAAATTAAGAATAACTACCAATAATTTGGAATAATTACCAATAATTTGGAATAATTACCAATAATTTGGAATAATTACCAATAATTTGGAATAATTACCAATAATTTGAAATACTTACCAATAATTTGGAATAATTACCTTATTACATTATTTGTATATTTTATTATTAATATTAAAATAATATAATTTTCTATATTATATACAATTCTCTTTTCATCTGTGTGTTTTCTGTCTCCACATGTAATATTCGCATTCTTTTTCAAAATTATCAACCTACTCGCCAATGGAGAGGTGAAAGTGAATGCGAATATTACATGTGGAGACAGAATGTTAAACACACAGATGAAAGGAGAATTGTATATAATATAAAAAATTATGTTATTTTAATATTAATAATAAAATTTACTAATAATGTAATAATGTTATTATTATATAATTAATGTTTATGAAAAAATTATTTTAGTATTATTAAAATAATAAAAAATCAATATAATATTAAAATTATCAATATTTGTAACATGTTTTGCTTTATTCTCAATATATTCAATCTTTACTTGAGTGTTTTTTCTAACAAATTATTCAAAACCAGTAATGCTTTTATATTTTATAGAGAAATATGGAACAACGAGGTCGTCAACAATCATTATTAGGTGACCGCATATGGATAAATCAACGTAGAAATCCAAACGGTTCTGGTTTAAATCCAGTATATGTTGAGGGTGTGGAGACTTTTTTATCATTTGCGGAATCAAATTCAGAATTTCTTTTAGAAGGAAAAATAAAATGCCCTTGCAGAAAATGTGCATTGAGAACGTTTGACACGTTTGACAAAGTGGGGGAACATCTCTTGCGTTTTGGTTTTCAAGCAGATTATGTTTTTTGGTATCAACACGGTGAACACAGTTCCAGAGCAGGTGATACCAACTTGATTCCGGATCCATCCCAGTTTCAAGATTTAGTACATGATGTTGCAGGTTCATCTGTTCAACATACAGAAACTCCGGCTGATATAGCTTCAAATCCTGAGTTGGGACTGTCTGAATTTTATGAGTTGTTGAAGTCTGCTGAGGATATATTATATCCTGGCTGCAAGATTAGAAAATTAGAAGCAGTTGCAAAATTTATGGCTATCAAATCAGATAACGGAATGTCAAACACCTGTTTTGACCAGATATTTTCTTTGCTGAAAACACTGTTACCCGAAGGAAATGTTTTACCTGCAAATTACTATGAAAGTAAGAGGTTGGTTCGAAATTTGGGACTTACTTTTCAGAAGATTCATGCATGTTCAAATGACTGCATTTTATATTCAGGGGAAAATGAGTCGTTGGATAGTTGTCCCACATGTGGGCAACTGAGATATAAAGAAGGACAACACGGGAAGTCTGGTTTGATTCCTGTAAAATAGTTGAGATATTTTCCGCTTACATCCAGACTTCAGCGTTTATTCATGTCTAAGAATACAACGACAATGATGTCATGGCATAAAGAGAATAGTTCAACCGATAAAAGATTGAATCATCCAGCCGATGGTGATTCATGGAAACATTTTGATAGAGTGCATCCATCATTTGCTTTAGAAGCTAGAAATGTTCGACTGGGCCTTTCCACTGATGGTTTCTGCCCGTTTGGATCTTATGGTAGTCAATATTCATGTTGGCCTGTTTTTTTAACTTCGTATAATTTACCTCCATGGATGTTGATGAAGGAGCCATATATCTTTTTGACTTTACTAATTCCAGGACATCCGAAGAAAAATATTGATGTTTATTTGAAGCCATTGATTGATGAATTAAATTTATTGTGGAGTACTGGTGTCAGTACATATGATGTTGCAACGAAACAGAATTTCATACTGAGAGCAGCATTGATGTGGACAATAAGTGACTTCCCGGATTATGGGATGTTATCTGGCTGGAGTACACATGGTCAGAAATCATGTCCTTACTGTATGGGAGAGAACAAAGCATTTATGCTCATTCATGGAAAGAAATCGTGTTATTTTGACTGTCATCGCAGATTTCTTCCAGCTGATCATCCTTTTCGCAGAAACAGATCTCATTTCAGAAAAGGAACAGCTGAAAGGGATGGACCTCCAAAAATGCTATCAAGTTTGGAGTTAAAATCGGTTGTATTTTCATTACCTCCCATCACTTTTGGTCCCACAATAAACCAACAGAAAATTTCTGGTTTTGGGAAAGAACACAATTGGATTAAACATAGCATATTTTGGGATTTGCCATATTGGTCTGATTTGTTGGTCCGACACATGTTAGATGTCATGCATATTGAGAAGAACTGTTTTAATAATTTGTTTCATACAGTTTTGGATACGCCAGGAAAGAGCAAAGACAATGTAAATGCACGTTTAGATCTTGCCCAAATTTCCAGGCGTCCAGAATTGGAACTATTTGAGAATGTCAGAATAGAAAGGTTACTGAAACCAAAAGCAGCTTATACACTGTCTAAAGAAAACCGTTTATTATTTTGTCAGTGGATTGCAGATTTGAGACTTCCAGATGGTTGTGCTTCCAATTTGGGTAGATGTGTAAAGAATGGTCATATTACTGGATTAAAAAGTCATGATTGTCATGTTATAATGGAGAGACTTCTACCCATTAGATTAAGAGGTCTGTTGAATTCTGTGATTTGGGATTCCATAACAGACATGTCTCATTTTTTTCAGGAAATTTGTGCGGCTACGGCAGATTATGAAGCTCTAGGCAAACTTGAAAAAGATGTTGTTGTAATTATATGTAAACTTGAAAAAATATTTCCGCCGTCTTTCTTCTACTCAATGGAACATTTGATGTTACATTTTCCATATGAAGCCAAATGTGGAGGTCCGGTACAGTTTCGATGGATGTACCCATTTGAAAGATGCATGCAAAAATTGAAAAGAAAAGTACGCAACAAAGCATCTGTTGAAGGATCTATTGCAGAAGCTTATTTGCAAGAGGAAATATCTTTTTTATGCTCCCATTATTTTGAATCTGAGTATCCTTCAAAACACAACCGAATGGGACGGAATGAGAGGAATATTGATGAAATCGACAATCAATTATCTGTTTTCAACCAGTCAGAGCTTGGTTTTGGTGGAGTTTCTGAACGCTGGCTTTCAGATGATGAACATCATAGAGCTCATACGTATGTTCTGCTCAACTGTGAAGAGATGACATCAGTTGTACTGTAAGTGTTTATATCACTTATTCTATCATTTATGTTACAGTAAATAACTTTGGTTTTTATAGGTTGTATGATAATCATATCAAGAAACAAATTCCACAAATTACAGCAGCTGCTCTCGAAGAACGTCGACTGAAAAATTTCTCTCAGTGGTTTCAAAAACTCGTAACATAAATTCTTTATCTTTTAGCAACTCATTCAATGTATATTTTACTATATTGATAATTATTTCACAAATCTTCAGGTGTCTTGACATGCTGATAAAATTGACAAACGGTTGTGTGTATTGAGTAACCCACCTTCCAAACTTGTTAAAACTTATAATGCATATGTGGTGAATGGATTTCGATTCCACACACATGCATATGGGGAATCGAAAAAAACAATGAACAGTGGAGTTAGCTTGAGAGGATCTCATCATCGAGAAAATGAAGTTGACTTTTATGGCATACTTGATGAAATCATTGAACTCTGTTATCTTGGACAACATTACATAACCATTTTCAAATGTCGGTGGTTGGATATAGAGAGAGGTGTGCGTGTTCATCCCACTCATGGAATCATCGATATTAAATGTAAAAGTGTTCTCGCAGTAAATGAACCATTCTTATTGGCTCAACAGGCATATCAAGTTTATTATGCAAAGTACTGTGCAACATCAAGAGACTTGACTGATTGGTGGAGTGTAATAAAAATCAAAATTCGAGACAATCAGTTTAGTCAAAGTGAATGTGCTTTCACTGATGTATAAAGAATTGATGTTTTTCAAGAGAGTACTCAAAATCAATCTTTTTTACAAAGAGACATGAGTATCGATGACGACACCCCACATTTAAGAGTCGGTGATGACGATGATGTTAATGATGTCACACATGAATTTGAAATGGTAAGAGATGAAGCAACTGCAACTCGAATGGATATCGATGATGTTGAGGAGGAATATGAAGATGACATTGACATATATGAAGATGATGATGAAGATGAACACTTATAGAATTCCATGGTATTTATATACAATAATAATATGTATATATGTATATATAATAGTAATTATCAATTATTTGCTAACATTGACATTTTCTGTTTCAGATGGACGAGGCCACATTTCGTGAGTTGGCGGAGGCTGACCTGCCTTTCGATGCGGATGAGTTGCTGGAAGATGACCCTCAGCCTGCAGGCGCTCCAGGGAGTACGCGGAGGGGGCGCGGTCTTGCACGATTGATGATTCCTGACCCCGTCCCCGAGCGACGTCCACGTCTTGGGTTTGATCCGCGCACCCGGTGGTGTGATAACCTGTGTGATAACCTGTGGATTTGACTAAGATTTCATTAATCTATTCACATAATAAATGTTTATTATTTTTTCAGTTTTCCGCATATAGCAGTCGGACAGGGCAGCGCTATTTTGCGCAACTATTTCTCTCAGCCGTGGACCACATGGGAGCAGATTCCCATTGATGTGCAGCCGGCCATGTTCGGCCATTGGTTGGTACGTACGTAAATAAATAATTTTTATTTTGAAAATTATTTCATTTCTAACTTGATATTTTGATTTATTTGTAGGGTTTATGGTATCCGATCGAGGATACCATGCGTGACGCCATCCACGAGGCATGGGAGGTGGCCATGCATGATCGTCTTCATCAGGTTTTGCACAATTTAAGAAAAGCTGCGATGAAGAAAGCTGGAGTGTCAGATTTTGAGGAGTCATGTAGAGCACACCGACCAGAGTATATTTCATCCCATGTATGGGATGGATTATGTGCGCACTGGTTGAGTGGTGCCTTTCAGAGGAGATCATCAGTGGGGAGGCAGAATCGGGGGAGACAGGAGGTGACTCATCGAGCTGGGAGTCGTTCTTTCAGTACTCATAGACAGCATCTGGTACGTACATTATTTATAAATATTTTATATAACTATAAATATTAACAGTTTATTTTTTATTCTTATAGGCTGTCGAGCACCCCGATATTACAGAGTACGACGTATATCGGAGGATGTACAGTGATCCTGCTACTGGGGAGCTCAGAGGTGATCATCAGCATCACATCGTGGTCAGTATTATTTGTTTTCAAGTTTAAAAATTAACTACATATAATATATTCACAATTTTAATTTTAAATTGCAACTATAGGAGTCATATGGGGCCGCAGCGGCACAGGCCCGGCCTGAGAGTCAGGCCGAGTCATCAGATCAGACCACTGCCCGTCAGTTTGATGAGGCGGCATGGATGCAGGCCACCCAGTATGCCTTCGAGAAGGGCCGGGTAGTTGGTATCGGCTCTCGACTGACTCCCGGAGATTATTATGGCAGTGCGGCGATGTCGGCGTCCAGCTCGAGAGGAGCTCGTGCATCTTCTTCTACACAGTATGAGGACCAGTTGCGATCTCATACTGCACAGATAGAGAGTCTCCGACAGGAGCAGGAGCAGATGCGTCAGCAGCATGAGGAGGAGCGTCGACGCCAGCAGCAACTGTACGAGGAGCAGACGAGTCGGTGGCAGCAGCAGCATCAGGAGCAGATGGAGTACATGCGCCGACTCACTCATGCTTTAGGGATGGAGTTTCCTCCACCACCATCTGCAGATCCCACACCTCCCCCCCCTCCCCCCCCCCCCCTCCTTCAGATTAGAGTTTTTATTTCTGTTATAAAATTTGTGAAATCAAAATTTTTTTTTTCTATTGGTAGTTTCTGTCTCATTATAAAATATTAATAATATTATATTTTTAAATAACAATATTAATATGAATAATAATATTATTTATATTTTATAATATTAAATTTTATATATATATTAAAATTATATATATATTAAAATTTTAATTATATATTAAAATTTTATAATATTATAATTTAATTATTTTTTTTGTAATACTTGAATTATTTTAATATTTGAATGTAAAATAATTATATTATTTTTATATTAATTAAAATAACTTATTAATATTTTTTTTATTTATGAATTATAATTGTAATATTATTATATTAATTAAATTATTTATTAATATTCTATTATTTTTATTTTTGAATTATAATTCTACTATTATTATAGTAATTAAAATAATTTATTATTTTCATTTGTAAATTATAATTCTATTATTATATTAATTAAAATAATTTATTAATAATTTATTTTTTTTATTTTTTTTATAGTATTTGCGACGGGATACTATGCCCGTCGCAAATACTAGTATTATTAATAGTTTTTTATTTTTTTTTAAAAAAAAGTATTTGCGACGGGTCCCGTCGCAAATACTAGTATTATTAATTTTTTTTATTTTTTTAAAAAAGAGTTTTTGCGACGGGACCGTCGCAAAAGCTATTTGCGACGGGTCCCGTCGCAAAAAACTGTTTTAAAAGTTTTTACAAAAATACGGAATACTATTTGCGACGGGGAGAATGCCCGTCGCAAAAACAGTCTTTAGCGACGGGCCCGTCGCAAATAAGTGTAGTTGCGACGGCGTTTTCAGCAACGGGCTATTTGCGACGGGATCCCGTCGCAAATAGCCCGTCCCAAATACCTGTTTTTCTAGTAGTGATACATCCTACCATCTCCATGAATGTTGTATTTAATTTTATATCACTAATTTTTATGGTTTACTATAAATAGAAATATAATGGATATTTATTATAATTATTTGGTTTTCAAAATTCATTAAATTTTGGAACCATGATATAAATATGAGGACCAAAAATACCAAATCAAAACATACATGAATAACATAGTATTTATTAGTCGGACCAAGACTTGAACATGTAATTCCTTATAAAATGGTAATAAAATGTAACAAGTAAATAATAGATGTTATTATAAAAATTATTATTGTAATTTCATATTTTTATAATAAACCAATATTTATTATACATGAGGTTTGAATGTGTATAAATTAATTCAATAGTCAAGTAAAGGGATTTTAGTCTCTAATTTCCTTCTTCGGGACATAAGAAATGATATGCACCTATATTAATTTATGAGGTGTATGTAATTCCCTTTGAAATTTTATATAAAAAATTTACTTATAATAATGATATTTAAGATTTCATTTGATTTTAATCGTTAATGGTTCATATGATTCAAAATATACCAATGTGTTGTAGATTTTTTGTTATGATGTCATAGTTTATTGGGATAGTTTATGATTATGTTTCCAATTATGAAATATTACAATTCATCTCTAAAAATATCATCACATTTCTTAAAATATGTTTATTATATGGGATCACATGTTTCCATTAATTTTCTTATCAAGGTGTACTGAATAATTCGAAATAATTTTTTTAAGAATTTTTTTTTATTTGTTTCTTTGTTCAACAATTATTTTCTATTCAAACACAATGTTTTTTACGATATTTTCAAAAATATTTCTAACCTTACAAAATTACTTATTAAACAAAATTTTAACTTTTTTTATATTTTAATATGGATTTTAAATAAATCCTTTTTATCATTTTCCAAATAATACTCATTTGGATTTTACCAACAATGAGAAATGAATTTGTATTTTAATGTGTATAACATGAACACTGTTTTCCAAAGTCATTACCAATATTTTCGTTAGGTATTATTTTATAATTTTTCACATTTATAATATTTTTACATAATTTCAATAAGATTTTAAGAACATTTAAATTTTCAAAATGTTATTTTCAATGAAATTATATTTTCCTCAATAAATGTTCATTGTGATTTCTCTATGAAAATGAATTTTCTTATATGATAAAATCCTATGATTTTACATAATATTTATTGAATAAATGATCCAATTATACCAAATTTTGTTTTCTCTACATGATTTATGTTTCTGTTAACAATATATTTATGTTACTCATTTGGCTTCCATGGGTTATACCACGATAAAATTTTGTTTAGAAAATCTTCTTTTTCAATTGGTTATGCATTAATGAAATGTTGAAATGAATACAAGAGCTGTATTTATTCCACATGTAATTTTATGATAAAATTATTATCAAATCCATTTCTTTTAATTTTTTCTGATATGATGAATGTTTTATGATATTGTGTCACAAAAAAAATATTTTTTTAATTTTATGATTTGTGGAACCTATATCTCCATCATGTAGATTGAGTAAATAGTATTATATCACAGTATAAATAGGTCTAGAAAGTGGATCAAATTCAATCTAGTAAGGGATTATATACACTATGGGAGTATTGGGAGTGAACCATGTAAAATTCAATGTTTTGGGTAATGAACACATTCCACTATGATATTCATGTCAATGATCCTTGAACTAATATGAAAATAAGTTTCTATAATTATGAATATTCTATAATTCTATTACTTATTCCAATTTTGTGCTCTTACACCTCATTTTGCTTTATTTTCATATTATTCATGTATTATAAACAACTAATATTTATGTGATGACTAAATTATATGATCTTTGACATGAAGGGTGTGGTTTTCAAATGTTAGGATAATATACTCAAACCCTTCTGCTAAAATTATGTTTACATATTTCAATTTTTTAAACATAGAGAGAATATGATCTCACCCATTATTATGTTTATTTTCCCCAAGTTAAGATGATAGTTATTACATTTTATATATATAATAAGGGTTCTGGTTATGTGAAAAATGTGGGATAGAATGTATCGAAGTTATGAAATTGTTTTTTTATGTTTAGTTGTTTCTAAAATAATTATACCTTCTTAATCATTAAGCGTTTTTTTGGGTAATGTAATGAATATTTATCTACAAATATGTAATATCATTCATTGAAAATTATAGGTCACTGTATTCAAACATAAAAGAAACAACCAGCAGTCATGGATAAGATATCTTCAAGGGGACTATGATGATCCTTTTCATGGGAAAATAAAATCTTGGATGTTTCCCATTATGTGGTACTAAATATGTGAGTTTTGGTTCCCTTAAAGTAGATATATAAAAATCCTATATCATGGGTTCAATCTTGACAAAAAAACTTCTACCTCTTTACATAGTAGAAAAATCTTATGTTCCCAAAAGTGTGGATTTTACCATATCACAACTCACTAATAAAAGAGTGAAAAAAAAACTGACACATAAAGTCATTAAGATTGCTACATGGTTTAGATTATGTCATTATCAAGGTGGAAATGAGACTAACTTGGTATTTTTGAATGAATAAAATAAATATCTTAAAACTATAATGGTGTTATCGAGTGGGTAGAAACTCCCCGATAAAGTATGTGATGAGCTATACCTCCCATCATCTCTACTAATGTTCAAATCAAAGAAACACTAGAAAATTTTCTGGGACCACCTACCATTTAAATGAATGTATACATTTATTCCAAATAAATGTATGAACAATTTCCATTGGAAACACTCTCATGTGCCTATCTTTGAACATCAATTTAGATCTTAAATAACTGATTTGATAAATATATATCATGAATTGATTTCATTGGAACCCGTGTTAAGTTAGAAAGGAAATCATGTGTGACTCTAAAATTCTACCTCCAATAGTCAACATTATAATAATTTTTTCTATGGGTATAAATAACATAAATAAAATACATTACCATTTAAATTACTCTATATAATGGTTTAAAACAAAATTATAACAACTAATCCGATAACAATAAGGAATCCATGATCAATAAATATTAAGAACAATGTAAAAAGAGTAAGTCTTATACGAAAAAAAATGAAAATAAAATTATAAATATGAAGAAATATCCCTGAATCCCTATAATAGAAGGAATATTAAACCACTCATATATCTTAATGGTATATGGAAAATCCACCAATCACTCTATTTTTGCCCACATTGATCATTGAAATTATACCACCTAACTACACTAGTAATAGACTTTTGAAAACCTATATTTAAATATACAGGTTTGTATATCCATATAATAATTAGTTCATCCAAAATTTATAAATAATCATGCAGATATTATGCACCCATAATAATAGTTGTAGTAAAATAATAATACATAGTGACATCATCACTATCCAATATGATCTATGGTAATCAAATAAAATCATCCTTTTCCGAATTTTCCAATCATAAACTTTTAATAAAGCACTAAAAATAATTTAATTAAATTATCTTACTCAATAGTCCATAGTTTATAAAAATTTCTCATCACTATATTCCATTTGAATGATCATATTAAGAACCACTTACTATACAAACACGTGTTTGTATATATATATATATCGCAATATAAAAAAATAGTATAAAAGGATAATAAAATATTATCACCCAAAAATTAGTATCCCCATATCTAGGATATGATATCTGATTAAGGAAACACAATTTTAACACCACACATTTAAAAAACAATTGAAAATATCACTTTTAAAATGTCTATTTTTATAACCGTTGTTGTAAATGGGGTTGTAATAATTAATTTGATAAATAATTAAAAACAATATATGATAATTTTTTAAGGCAAATTATAAATTAAAAATGTTTAAAAACATTCGTGTTAAAAATTTTGTATAAAACCTTAGAAATCATTAATTTTTTTATATGAAATCAGAGGCATCATTTTAATTTTTTTGGTTTCTATGACTATTGTTGGTTTTCTCAACAAATGCGAACCATTAACCTTATTTCTTTAAATGGTTGGCCTCAAATTTCTTTTGCAAAAAAATATAATATCCTCAACCACTGTAAATTAAATATTGAAACATATATTAATTTTCTTGGGGCTCTTTGTCCCTTCTTCTCACATAATTTTTTCCTCCTACTATCATGTATTTTTATTTTTTTTAATATGTAATATGTGTCTAGGATAGTTAAATGCTAAATTTTAATAAATACTTATGTAAAAATTTATTTTATTATTATTTCATATAAAATATTTTTATTTTTCTTATATTTTTTAATATTATGATTATCATAGGTATTTTTTATTATTAGATTATTGAACACTAAAAATTGGTTTTTTGATTATAGTGATCCTTAATTTGAAGCATTCATAAATCTATGATGTATTTTTAAAAAAATTTAAAAGTTTTATTTTCAACCCATTTTAATATTCAATATATTATGATATCGATTACTAATCTCTAATTTTTAATATTTTTATAATTTACTGTTATTTGAAATTTTTTATTTTCATTAGATATTTCTTTATTGAAAATATAATTAATTTAAAAATGGTGCTACTAAATAATATAAAAAAATTGTGGATAATCAACCTTTGTATCCTTACAAATATAAAGTGCTAAAAATATTATTTCATTCTTTTAATTTATTTTAAATTCATATATTGGAAATATATGTTTAAAAATATAATTGTTAGATTCAATCAAGTCACTATAAAGGGAATAATTTAACTATTCATATATTAATTTTCTAAAAACTAAATGGGATATTTAATCCATTTATCATAATAGGTATAGTTTAAAAGTTGATATTAATTTTTGTATTGCATATGTTTTTTAATGTATTAAAAATTAAATAAATATAACTATGAAGATATTCATTATTTCTTCATATGATTAACTTTTACTAATTATAAATCAATGTTATTATTATTTTCATTATTATCATTCCATTTTTTATTACTATGAAGTTTAGCCTATATACTAACATTATTTTAGTTAAAATATCAAATAATTAGTGATATTTCATTAAAATGTTATTATCTATTTGTACAATGAAGTCTAACAATCATTATATTTAGATATAATTTTCTCTATTTTTACAATGTCTTAATCCGTTACAAAAGATATTTTAAAAAAAGGCATATTAATGGTTATTTATTAATAAATATTTTTTTACCAAATTTTATAAGTTTTAATCAAATATAATTTTTATTTTTTAATTTGAGGTATAATATATATTCTAAAATACAAACTTTATAAATATGTGTATTGTTTATAAATTTTTCATAATTTTATTTATTAAAATATGGTTTTTTCTTTTTTTATAAATTATGAATTTTTATTAGGTTATTTAATTCGCATTAAAAATGTTTTATTTTTAAATAATTATTTTATATTTTATATTTTATGTTTAAAATTTTTAAATATATAATTTTTTTAAATAAATTTTTTTATATTATAAAAAAATCTTTTTATTGATTTCATTATTCAATTATTAAAAATAAATATGAAAATACATTAATAAGAAAAAAAAATTAAATTTATTTTAAATATATAAGTTTTTATGTCCTTTTAAAAAAATTATGTAAAACATTTTCAATTAAAAAATTATAGTAGAAATATTTTATTTCACATTTATTTTATAAAAAAATATGAATTTGATAATATTTCATTTTATAATGTATAATGATGATATAATTATAAAATTAATTTGGTTTTTATTTTAAATATATTTTTAACCTATATATTAAAATACATTAACATATATTTAATAATAATAATTTTATGTAGGCGATAGTGAATTTTATTTGGAATACGTTATGAAGAAAATTGATGATTATAATGAAGGGTTGAATTATTTGTTTAGAATTTCCTAATGAAATATTCAAAACAACAAATTATTTTTTTTATAAATGCATTAATGTTTAAATATGAAAAAATTGCCCTCTAAATAAAAATTAATTTATTTTTAAATGTTTTTAATTTGAGTTATACAATTTGTTTTGGATTGGTTTAACTAGAAACAATATTTAACATCACAAAATAAGTATGAATTGCAAAATTAAGGTTAAAATGAAACTTATGAAATGATTTGTGTTATTAAAATTAGATAATTTGGGGAAAATCTATCTATTTAGAGATTATATGGTGATTCTAAAAAATTAGTCTATCGTGATTGTACAAAATTCATTATTTAATCAATAATGCAAATATTTGGAACTTGAAATCTAGGAATGGGTGGAGTGAAAATCTTTTTTTTCAAAACTGATATAGTTTGTGAAATAAATAATTCATGAAGAAAAATAGCTTATATATTAAAATTTTAACATGAAATAATACTATTCCTGATCGGATTGAATTTCAAAAAGATACTCAACAACCCAAATGGTAGTGTGTTCTATTTTAAAAAGTACAACGGTCTGCCAGAGTTTCCAAATGGTTAGGAATCATAATATATGTTGACATAAAATTCAAAAGTCTATTAACCTAATATTCTATAATTCTGGACTCATTCTTAGTGAATTTTGAATCCTTCAAAAATTGCATTTCCAAATTGTTTATTTGAAAATTTAAATAATTAAAAAAAATTAAGATGGAGTGTATATTATAAAATATTTTATATTAAAATTACAACACCTCTTAGATTATCCGTAATGGATGATAATTGATCCAAAACATGTAGAATTTTAATAGGATGTTAGATATTTGAGACTTTGGTAATTTTTAAATGGAATGAATCTATATTCTAGATTTAATTGTAAACATTGTTTATGGTCATTTTTTGATAATTTAAAAATTATCCACTGAATTTTTTATAAAGTATAAATATATCATGTTGTGTTTAATAATTTATGGACTATAATGTCATATAATTGATTTTGATGTTTACTTATAACCGATAATTTATTTTTTGAATCTGTTATGGGTGGAAGTTATCATGATTTTTTATTCATAGAAAAAGATTTCAATTTCTTGAAATTTTTATGTATAATCTAAAAAATTTCCAAACATATGATGATTTTTCAATATATAAAGCTCTCGGGAAAAAATCTAATATAATTAATGATGATGAAATATTATTTTTTCAACAACATCGTGGGAGAAAAATGGAATGAATGAGTCATTAAATGGTTTGGTCTATGCATCATGTATATCAACGATTAAAAATGGAATTCAGTAGACCACATGAATTTTATATGTATCCATATCCATTGGTAACTAATTATTTTCAGAGGGTGAAAAACGTTTATTCCATATCTACAATGACCTACAAAACTAGTAATTATAGAAATATGTCAATGATATTATCATTATTCTTTGACCATATGTATTGAACATAACTTGAGATCAATTATAACATTTATGTGAGTCATGTTAACAATGATAACTTTGAAACATTGAATCGATCAATATTAGTAATTAAAATAATGATAAACGATGGTTTGAATACAATATTGGTTATAGTATAAATGGGAATATGTTTAGAGGTATCCCTCACTCTTAAAAGAATAAGATAATATTTTCTTCTAGATTTTCATACAATATCTATAAACATGAACAAGTAATTTTTTAGTGCCTCCGAGTTATCCATGTTCTTTTAGGGTATTATTTAAATGAAAATATTATATTCCATAAATAGATTTGATTTTAACAAGAATTAAATCCCATGATTTTCATGTAATGAGGAAAGAACACGTACTAGTTACATTCTATGAAGTACTACCCATAATGGCTATCAGAAACATGGATTATTTTTTCAATTCCATTAATATCAATTTAATATATATAAATTCCTTGATTTTTTAAACCTTCTTTATTATATATTTTTTAAACTACAAATATACTTCCCACCATAATTGTTTTTGATATCATGGTACCTGTAATGGGTTTTTTAATGAAATTAAGCTTTATTGTCCTTTATATTTATGTTCAATACATAATTATAAAAGATATATGAATATTGAAGTGTCTGTTTATGATATATATTGACAATAAGCCGTACATTTATAAAATATATTTTTTACAATGTTTCTTTTAATGGTATAGATTACATTTTTCACTCTATCATGTAATTTTTCATAAAATTCACAATTAATTATATAATTTTGAGGGAAAGGGGAATTTTTGATTGAAAATAAAATAATTTAAAGGTAAAATCTAAATTAAGAACATTTATACATCTTTAATAACATTTATGATTCCCTACTATATATAAAAAAACATAATGATGTGTTAAAAGATATTACCCAATGAGGAATGATATATGGGTATTGAATGAGCATAATAAAACATTTTTACCATGGTTTGAAGAGAACATGTATCGTATATCAGATGTGTAGGAAACATTGACATGGTAAGCAAGCATTTGATTTTTAAATGTGAAATTATAGTCCAAGTAAGACATCTATTGTAATATATTTTTTATCAATGATCTATACTATATAATTGTAGTTCATAAAATTAGTTTATTATTGTTTACTGAAGTAATTCATTTTTAAGTGAAAAAAACACAATATCTCTTCCATGCTCATTATATAATGTGACTTGAGAAATATTGGAGATTGATTATTATAAAATATAATTTCATTTGAAAAAAATTATTTTGTATTTTGGTAAGAACAATTTTAAACAAATGGAAATTTGTATGAATGTAATAAATTATAATTTATTATAATTCATAGATGTCCTTTTTTTATAAAAAACACGAGTAAAACTATTTTTTTATGTTCTTAATCCATGAAAGGTTCCATAATATATACATTAGAAAGGAAAAATATTTCATGCTGATGAAAAAATGATGAAAATTAGGATGTTTTTGAGATACCAACATTCATGGGTTGATTATGAAAAGATAATAATGACCATATCCTACACATGATCTGTTCCTTAAAAATGAATCCCAATAAAGTAATTTTGGAAAATAATCCTTTAACAACCATATAGTATAAAATTAATAATATATTTATTTCCTTTTTTATTTATATATTTATAAAATATTAAATACATTTTCTATAATTTTTTTACAAATGTTAGAGTTTTTAATAATTTTTATAAATTCATTTTTTTTATTTTTAATTATATTATTTGTGTCATTTTTCTATTATTCAAATATATATTTAACTAATGGATTTTTATAATTTTTTAGATAATATTTTTTCTTACTATATTCATGTTTTCATTTGTTAATAAAATTTTAGTACTTTTTAGCATCATTGTAAACAACTCCATTTAATATGATAAATAGTTTTTTATTTTTGTTTTTTATTGATATTTCCTTCAAACTATTATAAATATTTATATATAATAAATATATTTATATAATATTTCAGGGATTTTTTTCTTCTATATATAAAATTTAATTTCCCATTAATGTTTTTAATAATATTTAATATTTTTTTACTAATTGACAAATTGAAAAAAAAATATGTTTACTTTTTCTTTTTTTTTGATCATTTTTCATTTTTTATTTACTTATTTATATTACCATTGTATTTCTAAAATATTTCAATAATTATTTTTTGGATTTTATTATATTAATCACATATCTGACCATGAAATTATAGAGAGAACCAGACACATACTACTTCTATGGATCTTCCACATTCCACTCTACATTATCCATCTAATTTCATAGATAAATTGAATGCTTCAACGAGGTAAACTTAATACCCAAAATTTAACTAAATTTTTACTTGATCATATATATGAACTGATGACAACTATTGAGTTTTATGTTAATGTTAATCCATAGGGTCTTAATTTAAAACAATTTATGCGTCTTATTCCTATGAATGCCCAGTGAATTTGATAAAATGATTTCTATTTGGAGATGTGTCAAAAATATGACACTAGTTCACCGATTCAATACAATTTTGGTTATCTCATTTTTTATTATTTTACTTACCATGATAGTTTTATTAATAATATTAGTTTTTTATCCTTATAAGAAATTTTATTTATATTATAGTAAAAAACATAGAAGAAAATTGTTATCTTTCACTTCCATTACATGGTGGGATTTTAATTAAAAAAATATATTTCTTTTTTAATTGAATGAAGAATGAAAATTCATATGATATATATTATTTTCAATTAAAAGATAATTATAATAATTATATCGAATGTATAAAAAAATGATTTTTTATAACCATAATTTTTATATTTTTATATTTTTTTTGTATAATCACTAAAAATGATCATATTAAATATTAGTTTTTCCTAATTTAATAGTAACATAATAGTCATCATAAATAGATCTAATCAAAATTTTATAATCTCTAAAATTTTATTGTGGAGGGTATCCATTATTATATGATCAAATGATTGATGTAGTTTCATAAAAATAGAGAGGATAGTCTTCAGGATCAGTATAGATTGAACTGGTTTACTAACTAGATATTAAAAATGGATGAGGACCCAATTGAAAAACTAGAAAATATCTTATAGAATATATTGTGGTATTTCTTGAAATTATTATAAGTAGTTATTTAAATTATTTTCAATATCATTATATTATATAATTCGATTATATTTTCACATATTATAAAAAATAATCCCTCGATGAGTTGAGAATATTAGGGTAATTCAAACCTAAGGATAGGAATGATATTTTAACTTATATATTTGGAAATCAAGAACACTTAGGATTCTAATAATGATATGATGTTGGTGTATCAATTAATAAATTATTTTTTCGTTCTATAACATCTATTGGGGAAGTTGTCTATAATGGAAAAAATTGATGGTTTGAAGGATAATATTTATGATTTCGGTGGGATAATGGAGGAAAATATTAGATAATCATTAAAGTTTGTGTTAACAGAATTGAATATTAATGTTTGAGTAGAATGAGAAACCCCTCCACATTTGGATATAGATCCCACCTATAAACATTTTCTTGTATGTCTCATCCCAACACCTCCTCGTACACATCTTCCAATCAACTAAGATATATATTTTTAGGATCCCCTGGTCGTATGGAATATGATATCATATATTATTTTTAAAATACGATATATTATCATAAAAGGTAAATAAAATATTTTAGGGTATGAAAATAAGATACTATACATACATCTATAAGCGTATGATTCCTTAAATATTTGGTTGTTACTATTGGAAAATGTGACAAACATTTTTTTACCATTTTTAACCATAATTTTCCCAAAAAAAACACCACTAATGCATGAATGGGGTATATCATTGAAATTTTATTGGTGTTAAAAATGATTTATTATGTTAATGTAATAATTTTTGTGTTTTAATGGTTAAAAAATGTTTTATAGAATGTCATAAACCTATCATTCTACCTTCCACATCAAATTATAATATTTCTATAAGTATTTATAAATTATTATCATATGAATTTATGTTTTTAGAGACTAATGGGTGTCCAATTGATGCTAAAATTTATAGTTGTAATATGAGTGTTATGACTTATAAGAGATATATAATGAACCATGTAATTGAACATAATTTGTTTCCACTATGACACTTGTATTTTCTACGTAAATTATCTAATTTTTCTCAATTTTATCAATTTTATCTATCTAAATAAATAATTATTTTTTATTATCTATCCTTATAAACTATATATTGAATATGATACAACATTTATGAATAGATTACTGGATAAATAATTTATTTGTCCAAGGAAAATGCAACGAATGTTGAAGATAAAAAAATATATATTTCTCAATGATTTCATAATAATGAAATTCAGTGTGGAATGGTTCTATATATTTACTATTATAAAACACTTATTTCATAATGCCTTATTTTTATTATTGAAATTACTACACCTATTATATTAGTTCACATTATTGTCTTCTGGATGTTATGTGTATTTGTTTCTAAAATAAAAGACAACTTACTTGTTATACTCTATCTATGATGATGCAAGTTAAAATAATCCAGAATTATTATAGATTTAAGATTGATTATTTGAATAATTCTATATTATAATAATTTTTTATTTCATTTCATAAATATAATCACAAAATAGGGGATGGGATTACTATAACAAATTAATTGGATAAATGAATAGCAATATTGAGTACATTTTTGCAAAGGTGATTTCATTTATAATTAATTCAATTTATCATACAACTAACATCTAATTTTTAATTGAATGCTTCTTTTGAAATAGGAAGGGCAGCATCAAGGGGATAGTCAAATGTGGACTTTTTTCAAACATATATAAATAAAACAATAAAAAATGGGAAAGTTATAATATTCCACTAAACTATGTTTTTATTATGTTATCTATTTTTTATTATCTAATTATTATATTAAAAATAAATTTTTAATAAATTCATTGAATTTAATATTTTTTTAAGACAATATCGGTCATTTTTTAAAAGTGATAAATAATTTAATTAGAGTGTATGAAGATTATTTCACATATTCTATTCCATTTTTTTATATTTTTTTATTATAGATTTTGAATATTAATGTATAAATTTTAAATTTTAAACATGATGTAATTCGATAAATTTTTTGAAGTAAATTTTTTTATCAATTTTTTTGGTGCAGATATATCCCATTATTTTTTAGGTCATTATTACTGTTAGTTGTCCATTATTTTTTAAAAAAATAATATAGTTTTGGATTCATTATTTTAATAGCCAATTTTTTATGTTTAATATTCAAATAAAAAACAAAAATACTCTTTACATTAAATTGTATGTAAAAAATAACAAATATTAATTTATTTTTATTATTTAATAAATGATATAATAAAATTTTTCAATTTTATTTAATTTAGTTATCTTATATAATTTTTTTTATTAAAATTGAGGTAAAATTATTTTTCACATCAGATAAAATAAAAATAATTATTATTTTATTTAACGTATCTCATACAACATAATTTCTAACTAATAGAGGTTAAAAATAAAAAAAGGTTAAAAACACATTTTATCACTCGTGACACCACATCTATATCCATGTCCAAAGATGAACTAGATTATAGAAAATCTATAAACCATCTATATCCAGACCATACCCACTAGTGGGTTAATAGATGGCATGGTACAATGGCTATCAGGTTGATCTTCCCATTAATCCATATGTCTAGTCACAACAAATATTACTTCCTACAAGTTGTGGGTTTTGATTAATATTTATCACATAACTAAAATAATAATAAAATACAATAATTATATCTCACATAATCCCAAAACAATGATTTATCATTTAACATAGGTCATTCTAAAATTATTCATTCAAACGCCATCATCACTATATTATCCATTCTATCATATTTTCATGAACTTATCTATATTACATTTATTTAAAAACATGTAGATATTTTTTGGTGTTTCAACTCATGAAACCCATAAAAAATTACACTCCACATATGTAGATTCCATGATGGGGAACATAAACATGTTATCATCACATGTAGTCCACATCATCATCGAAATGAGTGTCATACACAATCTGATTCCCCCACCCATTTTACATTAATCATATATATAGTTCATTACCACATCAAAATTTCATCAATTGTAAAAATTTGTATTTATATTATTACACCAGGAACTATTAGATAATATTCCCACTGTAAATGTACCACACACATAGTACAATTAAGTATTTTAGTATAGAATATGAATGAGAATGAAAATTTGAATAGGATTTTTTATATGATAAATAAACACTAAGATATAAACTAATGTCAAATTAGGTATACAATAACTATATTCCATCATCATAACAGATTCTAGATAATTTCCATAGCCCGAAAATGACATATCTGTGAAGAATCCACCACTTCAGATGGATAGACATATTATATATCTAACTAAAATTTTAAATATCAATAAACATCTAAAAAATCAATGAATCCCATTTACTATCCAAAAATACTCATCAACTATTTTTCACTCCCTTTTATAATTAATAAAACCACCAAACCCCCATAACAGTATAGTTTTGTAATCATTATTTTTCATTATAATAATTCTGAGGATCATAGTTAGTACCGTATAATCTTCATACATCACACTCATAAAAATAATTTTTTGATATTTCTAACTAAAACACTCAAATGAAAATAATTTTTTATAAGTAACACATATATTATAACTTAAACATTAAATATAAAAGAAACTATTGTGATCTACTACTGAAAATGTGTCAAATTGAAATTTTTAAATATTATTTGGGAAATATCAGGGATGATTTTGGTGTCTATAATTTTTAAGTCTAAAGTTTTCAATTATAAAATAATTCTAATACTGTAAAATATCATCATTACTATTTATACTGAAAAATGGGAAAGATAAAATATTTACTTATCAATATTCCAATGATGGGGTCAAATATATTAGTTTCTACTAATTTATATATACACTCACTTATGAATAGAATAATATAATTATTTATGAAATAAATTTATTAATATTTTTATAAAAACACGTACCAATACCATCGCCACAACCAGTAACACTATTAATGACACCAACATTAACAAAAAATATTAATAATATTAATTCAATGTTTCCATATAAAAAATAAGGCCAAAACATTCCAGACACATAATAAATATTGATGGGATATTATATTGACATATGAAATATATAATTTTGGATATCATTTATTACGTTAAAAATATTTTTAATTTCAAGAAAAATAAGTTTATTACAATTTTTATTGAGCATATTAATATAATTACTAATTCTATTTTTGATCAACAATACGATACGTTTATAATGGAACCCCTCGAGAAGGATGTTAAGGAAAATATGTTTTACTTACATCTGAATTGTTTTATTAGACCAAGCGGGTTCAATAAAAAAATCATTTTATATATGTAATTTTATATGCATTAATGTGACTAATTATATAATAGGAATAGTTTACTCAACATTAAAATCTGATACACTAAACTACAAATTTATTTACCTTCATCCTAAGAAAGATAATGTTATTGATATTAGAGACTAAAGGACAGTCTTTATTGGAAACTAAATTCTAATGATAATTATAAAACATATTATAATGTGTCTTAATAATTTTATCTTCAAAGTAATAACAAATAATTATTTCAGGTTCAACCCTATATGACACTATCAATCATTACTTTTAATTACCTTGAAATGTGTCAATTCCATTTAAAATAAATCAAAATAGTGTAAATTTTCTCTTAATGTAGATTTCTCCATGGATTTTTATAATGTTAAATAGATCATCATTATTTATTTCCTTAGGGGGTGTGGACATTCATATATATTCAGGAAGATAATAATAGTTACTCATAAACATTAAAGGTTTTGAAAGTTTTTAATAGAACACCTCTAGGGGGTTTAATTTCACTTAAGTGGGAATATAGGGATATGTACTCTAAAGGATACTTTTATCAAGTGCTTAAAATTATCTATATAAAATGAATTATTGACATCATTATAATAGCATTATTCAATATAATTAAGGTAAGATGAAACTTGTTTTGTTTGCAACAACTTTTTTAACTAAATTATATTATTATATTTCAACAAGTTGTTTTGAATAATTTGTAGGTTATAATGACTATCTTTAACTATTATGAACAAGTGTTTGAATAGTGAATTAATTGGTAGAAATATTTTATTGTTTTTTAGAATATAATATTTATTAATAAATAAAATAAAATTGTTCAAACTCTTGGCGTTCGATGTAGAACTATTCTAATATACTATTTGAGTACCCCACTCTACATGGGTAAGATTAACCCATATTATCATGAGGGTATATTTTTCATGATCCCCCAAAAAAGTAAGATTGTATAATAAGTGAATATATCAGGTCGGTAGGATTTTATTTTTCAAATAATCTAAATATTCTTCATTTATATATTTACTTCTCATTTGTAAATGTCCTAAAATATTGATAAATAATTTTCATGATTTTACTATAAATGTAATCTCTACTAGTTTAACATACAATATGGAATCTATTCTAGTTTATGGGAATGTGGGCTCCAATCCCATCGATATCAAAAGAATTTTTGTCAAGTATATCTATAATTTTAATAATAAAATTATATATAAATTCACTTATATAATTTTTGTGAGTAACAAAATTACATTGGATATTATGAAGACATAGTGATTAAGAACATTGTAGTGTGATTTTATATTTTTATGTATCTTTTGTATCTTGATCTATTCTTAAGAACATATAATAATTTATATGGTAATTCTCTCTAGGGTATATTAGGGGAGTGTATGATCTCACTATTTAGCCAATAGACTAGCTTAAAATTCAACAAAATAAATTGGTTATGGTTCTCCCACACATTAAGAGAATAAAATTTCTAGATATTATGTTTAACCCCAGCTCTATATCAAATAATATTCCATCTAAATTATAGTTAGAGCATAAAAATTCCTATTTTTTATAGGTATTCCAACATGTAACTTTCTAGTACTAATGGAATAATGAATTCCAATGGATTATATAAGTATAGTTGTGATTCTAATTATTTTTGTGAAATAATAGCATATCAAGATCAATATGGAATTCAATTATCTATGTATAAATTACTTATTATTAAAGGATTAATGAAATCTATTATCATTGAGAGATCATTTTAAAAAGAATGTTTTTCAAATTATTTCAATTAATTTCTTAAGTATTCCTTTCTCTAATCTATTAAGAAAACTTAAATATGATTATAACCGATTTATTAAGATATATATTGAAAACACATGTCATGTTAAACTTTTATGCGACATGACTTGAACACCCACACAAGCTCTATCAGAGATGTTTTCTTATCTGAGAAGATACAAAATCAATTTATGGTTACAATTTTTTTCATTATTTATTTTTAATAAAATACAAATAATAAAAACATCTACACTAATGGTATTCCTTCATTGAAATAAATAATTCTCTATATTGACAATGAAATTAATTAAGACAAAATCATCCAAATGGGCCTTATGAGTAATGATATGATTAGCATTAATACTATTAATATTATTATTTCTCTTTGTTATATCATGAAGATAACTATCTATAAATTTAGATGGTTTATCTTGTCTATCCTAACATGGTTGAAGCTTGATATTAATGGCTTATTACTTGGATCACCTGATTTTTTATACTGTGGAGTGGATTTTAAAATTCATCAAAGAATTACAAATGGAAAAATATATTATAATTTTTTTAAGAATAGGTAAAATGCTATAGGTTGAGTTAATGGACTCAAGCTTTAAAAAAATTAGTTTTCTTGGCATAATATCAGGATTTAAATTTACACTACAATAATGTTTGATATATTTATAACAATAACACACAATACCCCCATTGAAAATTTTCTTAAAGTTGGTACATAATCTTTATATCATTGATGTAATCCACTAATATGATACTCATGAATAATAATATGTGAATTAGGTTATTGATGCATTATTGAATAATTTTTTAGTGCATTAAATCTAATGTATTCTTTTTTTATTCTAAATTTCTTATCCCATTTTTATTGAAGATACTTTCGGTATTATATATACAAGTAAATTTTATCTTTTTTTATAACTAGATATTATTTTTCATGAAATTTTCATGAGAAGTTTTACCTAGGAAACACATTTATTTTTTGATTTTTATATTATTTTATATATGTTATGATTTTATTTATTAACTACCAAATCCCCTACCCTAATTCGGTTTTGTATTATTTTATGGATTATTTATCATTGTTCATTGAAATGTCTAGAACCACATACTTCAAGGGATTGATCCTCCACTATTGTTCACCTAGACTTAGGTTGATATACTTCCATCATATTTCATTACTCACCTCTCCCCCTCACTCAACTTACCTCCCTCCCTTATTTACCATTTATCTCAACCTAAGGATCACTGAGATAAAGCACGTTAATAATAATTCCCACAAAAACTTTTTTCTAATATCCTCAAGCATAAATTACCTCATAATTTAATTTTTATTTCCATCATCCATTGTGATTTCTTAAAAAACACAACCATATTGAAAATATAATAAAAATTCAATTGGTATCACTTTTCTATAAATGATATTTATCGAATGAGTGCATTTAAGACACACTTATTCATGAATGACATATCGATTTTATTATTAGAGGAAATATGCTTCTATAAATTATTTCACAATGATCATCTATTAAAAACCCTTTTACTACCACTCATGGATTATTTTTTTCATCCGTAATTACTAGAAATTATTTTTATATAATCATATATTAATAAATGTATTAGGTAATATTATTCTAACTATTATAATAAATGAAAAAATGTAAAATAAAATATATGGTTCCATAACCAAATGTACATGAATAACACACATTAATATAAAAAAGACATAAAAATATATTTAACTAATATTCTTCTCATGCATTGACCTGAATCATGTATGCAGAAATATGGGTAGTATTCTTGAATACTATGTCAATTAATTTTTTCATTCTTCTTTTATTTATATTAATATCACTATAAATTTGAATAAATGAATTTGTAAAAAATATAATATATTTTGAAAATGTTAAGATGCAATAATTGTGAAATCAATACTAATAAGTGTGATTTAATAAAGATACTACCCATAAATTTAAATTGTACACCATAGTCTCCATAGGGACATAAAAATTCATGATATTAAATAATAAATATTAATGTCAAATGGAAATGATTAGAATAAAATAAATAATATAGTTCTGGGAAGAAACATGTGAATATTTAGGAAGGAAAATATGATAGGAAAAATTCATGTAAAGAGTGGAAACATTAATGAAATTATAAAGGATGTGTAATTATTTAAAGGGGAAATTTACAAAATAGATATGTTTTTTAAATATATTTTACCATATGAATAGAAGAAACAACAAAAAGGATTAATTTTATTAGAACATGAAAGTTTTTTGGTGGATTTGTAATGATTTAACGTAGCATTTTTAATTTTCCATTAGAGAAAATATTATATTTATCATGACACAATGTTACCTTCATTGTGTAATATTTTAAGATCAGTAATTCAATCCAACATTTCATCAAGAAAATCCCAGATATATATTCATATTAGATAATGAAATAAATGAAAGAGTTACAATATCAAAAACCTTTTTAATTGTATGTTGTTGGTCACTTATAATGAGTAATATTATAAGTATGTGATAATTAACATAATTACTATGGGAGGATATATGTTTTGTAATAATAGAATCAAAAATAGGTAAAAACATAATAAAGGTTTTCTTAATTGAATCTTTGAGATCCCACATAATAATAATCGAACAAAACATTATTGAGAGGAAATAGGCATGATGTTTGACATAACAATTCCTATTAAGGGTGTTATATGACATATATATATCCATCATATTTGTTGGGAAAAAATGTAAAACAAAGTGGAATTAAATTCCTATAAATAATATTATTTTCTCTTTAATTATATTATATATGAGAATTATTTTTATTGGTTCCAAATCATAATACATTAATATTTACAAAAATTAATATATTATAAAACCTTTGTAAGTTGAAAATGGAAATAATGTATATTATATATCCATATATAGATTTTGTGAAACTATTTAATACATAGAATAATATAGATAAACTAATTTAAAATTCATAATGTTTAGTTATTAATAATACTAAATAGAATTGCCATACTGAGTTTGGAATATGTAACACAACATTAGAAAATTAGATCTATTAACCATCATAAAAAATTATATACTCTAATGAAAATTAATTTAAACCATTCTAACTGATTTTAATTATGAATTATTAACATATAAATTTACTTTTATTTTTTTCAAACAGAATTTAAAAAAGATAAATTGAAGGGTACTCATAGATTAGATTGTACTTTTAGAAGCACGAAGTGAATATGGAAATGTTTTCAAATAGATTATATAAATTAATATTAATAAATATAAATTAAGAAATTGGAAAATATTGCATCAACATGATTAATTAAATATCATTAAATAGATTTAATTATAGGGAAGAATAAGTGTTTTGAAGAGGAAATGAAGATGAATGGAAGTGAAGGAGTGAAAAATGACTTTTATTAATAGAATATGGTTTTAATAATGGTAATTAAATTTGAACCTATTAAAATGATTTTTTTTTAATTTATGGTAAAATAAATATAATAACAATGATTTGTATAATAATATGCAATACGAGGGAAGAAAACACATATAGGGTTATCCATTTGTTGATGGGGAACCAATGCATTGAGTAAAACTAATGATCAAAATTGAAGAAAAAATAATTGAATTAGGAGATTTTGGGGAGATAATTCCTAAAAAATATTGCGAAGTAATTTCAAGGAAATATAAAATGTAGATTGAATTATAAAATATTTTTTGGATAACTTATTTAGAGGGGATAAGGTAATACTTTTGTAGTTTTTTTTATGAATGATAAAATTGATGTAAAATAAATATAATAATATATGTTCATCATATATACTAAAATAAATAATACAATTATAATCCGTATATTAAAGTTAGTATAAATAATGTAATTTACCAATTATTTGAAAATTGTAATTTAATATTTAAACACTAAATCCCAATAAGAATTAATTTTTCAGTAAATGTCCATGTTATTTAAAATCAACCACATTAAAAATTAAGAAATAATTTAACAAATTTAAATTAATATATATATATATATAATAACTTCCTTAGATATATATATATTATCAAATCAATTTTGAGATTAAATAAAATTAAATTGTTTGTTAACAAATAGTGAATTAGAAAACTGATAATGGCTACGTATTAGATTTTTTATATTTGATTCCATTGTATGAAAATATTTTTATATCTGTTATGGATAATTTTTATTTATTTTAAGTTGATAAAATTTATTGAATCTGTGATCCTGAAATTATAAATTTAATTTTAGTGAATATAAATATTCATCAAATAAATAATATTTTATAGTATACGTATTATGGTGATAACTCTATAAAATTTTATGTGGATTATTTTCTCTTTATAATTTAATATCGACTTTTAAATTTATATTTCATAAATTTTTTCAATAGTTAAACATAATTTTGATATATATACAATGGTTTTATTGGGATTTTTTTAAAATTATTTTAGCCTTATGGATTATGAATGATGAGAGAAATTTGAATAATTTTATGAAAAAAAATTATTATAATATAATAAAAAGTTTTATATAAATGTATTACTCAAAGAAAGATATAATAGGGAGGGTCTCCAATGTGGATGTAGTGAGATGATTAATTGAAAATGATATTACATAGAATTATAAATTCTATAATAATATAAATTTTACTAGTTATTTGATACATAAATAAATTAACATATTCATCTAATATAGATAAAAAATATGAATGCCACAAACCAACCCATGTCATCATTAACAAAACACCTATGTTAGTCTATGGTAAGGTTAGAAGGTTGTTTTTAATCACCATATGACATCAATTAGTTACTAAATATATAGTTACTACCATTGAGAAAAACTTCATACAATAAATAAAAAATGAGTAGCAGAAGGGTAACAATATAAGTGGAATAAACCAAAACTCCGATATAGTGAATTAAAAAACACAATACAAAATCAATTAATTCACAGATGATAGGCTCTATAACTAATGAGAAAATAAAATAAATTGATCCTAAAAAAATATTATATCCTATTTAAAACTAATAACTCCACTTGAACCTCCATTAACCCAATTCAAGAGAACCACAAACATCCACTACATTTGAGTGTCCCACATTCCTGTAGTAAATAGGTGTGAGATTAAATTACATGTTATTCCCCACATGCAAAATTTATGGAAATAGTATAAAAATAAATCAATAGGATTATAGTTTTAAAATGAAGTTATAATATTATTTTCTATGTTTTCTCATTTAAAAAAAGTATCAAATATTTTTCTATCGAAAAAAACCCATTATCAAAATACTAAGATTCAACACAAATAAAACCATAATTTATTTCACTTAATAGTTTCATCCATAAATTTTATTTTAAATAGTTTTAAAATAATGATTGAAAGGTCTAAGAATAAATTTTCAAAAATAGAATCAAACTATACTTTTGAAAATATATAATCATCATCATCGGATAAAAGTTTCTAATGGGGAAGATGATTTTATAGATATTACTTGTCCATCAATGAAATAATATATACTATCCAAAATACTACCACTCACCTTTCGATAGACCTAGACACCATAAATTCCTCTATCAGTATTAACTAGGGGTAAACATTCCCTTAGTTAACCTAAGTCCAACATAGGGCCACTAACTATATCATAATTCATAATTAGTTATCACTTGTGCATGAAGATCTTACAAATCCAACAAGGTCTTCTCATGACATGTGAAAGAATGTGATGAATTTGAAGTAATAGTCCATCCATATATTCATATTAGAAAATACCATTTTATCTAGATCATACCATTATACAATGAGAAAAGGACAGCCAATTTATCCAAAAATAATTCTATAATTAAAATTCTATCTAAAGTTACATTTTTTTCAAGTAATATAGAATCAATAATTTTCATTATAGGTAATGAAGAATTTCATTTGAGATTTCATTGTACAATAAACCATAAATAAAACCAATTATACCTTTATAAAATACACTATGAATATCTTCTATTTTAAACAATTAATATAAATTTATAAAACCATTATTATATTATAAAACACAAATAAATACATGTTTTCAATGAATTTTAAAAAAGGGAAAATCACACCCTATCCTGGAAGGAATATTTATCCAGATAATTTAAGAAATAAAAATATAGGATAAATTAAAATCTAATTACCAAGATCCAACTAATAATTTCAGTTACCCACACAAGGGATTGATCCATAAAAAGGGTATTAACATCAAATCATATGAAAAAACTCTATTTTCTAAATTTTATCATATGTAAAAGAAAAGATAATTCAAAGATATCGATATATGATATTATCACTAATAATAAATAACTTAAAAATTTCTTAATAAAATCCTGTGAAATCATATATATAATTTTAATGAGTGATACATGGGACACTAGAAAAAAAAATCATTCTATTTTAAATAGTTGTGGTGGAAATACCCCAAGATGTAATTAATGAAGCCTTACTAAACTATGAAGAATCAAGAAGAACATGGGCACATCCAAACACCCATTTAAGACCATGAACAGATATCATATTAGCAATAAAACTATCTAGGGTTAGGGAGGAGGATAGAAGGATAAAAAGTAACACAAGAGGTGAACATACATTATAAAACCAACTTCATGATATAAAGAGACTATATTGATCTTCCATAAAGAGGGAGAGAAAAAATAGAGAATATTCTGGAGTCATAGGCATCAAATGAGTGAGGGAAGGAACCCTAAAGGAATTATGGTCATGCCTAGGTATTGCAGTAAAGACACGTATTTAAAACTATGTCAACAACATTCCAAAGGCGAATATACCTTTTCCCCAAATAATCACCATGTGAAACCCCGTTTTTTAGAGTCAATAAATTCTACCCAGAAGAGAGAATGATTTTATATGGGATAGATAAGAGATATAAAAAATATTTCATGTGGTGAAACCATATTTAATAAATTGAAATACTATATTCTATAATTTTTAAAACTGCATCATATCGTGGTCCCTATGAAACTCCCTAAAACCAAAGCATAAAACCCTAAGTTATAAAACCATTAATAATTTAATAATTTTATAAATCATGTTTTGGATGTTTCAATTATCCCCACTAATTATCTTTATGTCCCCATAATGATATATGGTCAATTTTTAGTCATGTGAAAAATAAAAACACTAGTTGAGAAGAAAAATATATTTAAGGAGACCCTTGTGAATCTCAAACATAAATATAAAACCCAATAAACTATTTTCCTTCAACACTCAAATATGGTAACTAAAAGCGATTCTAAATTTTTCATATATACACATCAGGAAAAGGAAACTAAATCATCAAATTATACCAACCAAATAAAACCTAATATATATGCATAGGTTTTCCTCCCCGCTATTTATGACATCCAGTAATACACTAGTACTCCCAAAAATGGTTATTCATTACCAAAGTATCTAAAAATGGAAACAATCTAAATAAATATTTAAAAGATCCAAAGAGGATTCACAAATTGATCATTCTTCAAGATTAAGATGATGTTCTCACAACTGACTATGTGGAACACAACTATTAATATCTTGATGAAACCCAAAAACACCTCACCAAATAAATCTCTTGTAATAATCTATAAAAAGAGACCAATAATTATTACTAAACAATGAAAAAATATAAATAAACCATGTGATAGAATAATAGAAGACAATTTTAAATACCTCAAACTTAATCATGCATCAATTAGAAAATATATTCTTACCTTAGGTCATGTGAGTGTTACTCATTACCACAGTTTCAGAACACTAGATCCAAGTGAATCAAATAAAGAATCGAATACAAACCTTCAATAGCTCCTGATTTCCATATAAGTTATTTATTACACCCAAATTTTCTATATTAGTAAAATATTTCATTAAAGTGAATTTAGAGTTTGAATCCACTGGACTAAATATGTAACCCTGAGACAATCATATTTGATATGAGGATAAGAAATTAAGTGACTGAATTTAGGGTCAAATGTAATTTGGATAAGAGAATTATAATGTACCTGTTATAATGAATTGAATTAAAGAATGAAACACATTTATATACATAATAATCTAATTACTGAAATGAGTTAATCTTATGTTATCACTAGGACTGTAAGGGGTGTAAATGTTTTACTATTAAATTACATCTCACTTCTTTCTGAAGTATCAAATAAACGAGATAATTATACAACACAATTAATCAAGTTAATCAAAATAAAATTAAAAAGTATAATCACAAATTTCATTATAGGAAAAATATGATTATCACTCTGAATAATGGGATCATACTAGAAAAAAATATGTGTAGTCATTGAATTCATTGAAGACAGTGAAGAAAATAATTCAATGAAAGAAACTATCAGACCATACAAATTATTTAATAATTTTATCACATAATATAACATCCAATACATACCCTCACAACTCCCTATAATTATCCCATGAATAGTTTATTCATCCATATATACAAAACATTTAATGTAAGAAAGATACTGACTTAAATAATAAGGATTAAATAATTAAAAATAATGAAATAATGAACACACCGTCATTGTCAGAGAAATTTCAAAACATTGAGGGTCAATAAATTCACACAATGATGAACCAATACATCCATGTTAATGAAAATAGAATATGATAAAAAAATAAATTTTAGGAAGAGTCTAATTTGATTGAAACAATGTACTTGAGAAAAAATAACTAAAGAATACAATATGATTGTGTAACATTTCAATTGTACGAAAAAAATTATATCCCTAATTCCTTATCCAAGACCAATTTAAATAAGAAAAAATTTAAACCTTAGTTCAACAATACATCATTCAGTATAATCCCAATAAATTTGGATAGTAATATGGTATGTGAAAAAAATGGTAAATGGAATTTTCATTTTTGACAAAAAAAAAATCAGATCTTTATTCATCCAACATGTTAGCATAAAAATATTATTTTGAAGATGGCCAAAGATTGGATGTTCAAATAATATAAATATGTTCATCTATTTTTTCAACAATTCATATATAAATGTCATCCCAATTTCTTATTAAATTTGATTGTAATAATTACATTAGTCGAATAACATTAGGTTCGTTGAAATATGAACCATAATTTAAAATTCCACATGGGCCTATAAGATCACAAAATAACATAAAATAATATATGGGAAAATTTCAATGAAAGGTTTATGATCACTAAGACCCAAATTCCACATATTTGGACAATTCTATGATCAAAAATATATATTTAATGCATAGCACTGGGAAAGATATATATGTATTTATGGTCTCTAAGTTCTAGATTCCACACATTTGGACAAAACATTACCCTAAGTGTTTATTTTGTTTATTTTTTTGGATTGTCAAATTCTTAAAAATGCGGAACCAAACATTATGTTATGATGTAATAACATGCGGAACTCAAAATCACACCCCACAATCCAATTTATTGTCATTTTAACATTTTCATTAGGGGATGAAAATGTGGAGGTTGAAAAATGGCATAAAAAAACCATGGAAACAAAAATCATATCCATGAACCTAAATATTTATAGAGACCATAATCATGGAATTAAAAATAAAATAAACTTAATTTTTAACATTTAATATTGTATATTAACATATTAAAGGATAATGAGTTGAAATCTTCCATAAAACACCATCTCATTAATATATTCTCACTCCCCATATAAGAATGATGTTTCACACTGTATTAATAGAGAAGTGAATTGGGAGCTTAGAATTGGGAAGAAAGATGGGGAATGAGATTTGAATGAATCATGGAACAAAATTACCTAGTTTTAATTTTAGGAACCATCAATATGCAATTTATCACATTGGATGAATATCACAAGTTAAATCATTAGGGATGATTGAAGGTTATGTTTGAACTCTAGAATGCATGGTTATTATCTTGAAATTCCAAAATTATTCAATTAAAAAAAATCACATAAGAGACTTTAGATCAAATTAGTAACACTTTGGCGGTTTCTTGAATAAAAAACAAAGTTATAAAAAAAATAAACAAAATATAATACAATAAAAACAATACAGAATCTGGGTTTCCCCCCCAAAAAGAACACACTGTAAAATCATTATCTTGAGATTGACCCAACCAACTAACCCAATACCAAATTTCACCATATTTAGGATTGATATGTTCAAAACATGAATTATATCATGATTTGGTCTCTATTTGAGATGGTGGGAATGTTTTTAAGTTGATTTAAGAAAATTAATATATGTACCATTGAATGGTACAATCCAATGAATATAAAAAAGGGTCCATTTAATTTAATTTATTTATTTATGTTTATTAATTCATCAAAGATAATTTTATTATAATAATATTGAAGAGTGGATGCAAGTAAAATTAAATGTTTTTTGTTATCTGCATTGAATGTGAATATTCCCAGTCAGAGTATTGTATCACTAAGAGCGGTAGGGGTGAATCAGTGATACTCTTTTTCTTTTATGATTCTTTTCAATGGAAAAAACCTTCACCTATAGTTAAAGATTTTAATTCCCTTATGAAAAACAAATCAACACACATCCAAAGGAACAAAAAGATGTACAAAGATTACTATACAATAAGAATAGCTACATCCTTGGAATGGTATGGAAATGATCAAATACTATAAAATCCACTATAAATCAATCATTCTATAACAACGAGTAGGATTTACTCTTTCACTAGAGTAGCACTATGAAACAATACAACTAGTTCATGTGTTATCGCAATAAGGAAATATATTTGTTTTGTAACATCTCATGTTACATATGATTATTTTTAATTCACTAAATGTAACATCCCAAGTAAGTTATAAATAATAGATATTTTTATCTATTTCTATTAATGATGAAGATAGTGTTTTAGAGGCTTAAAATGAAAATAAATACAATCTTATGCATGGAATACACTAATATTCTTAAAAGATTGTTTTACTGCCTTGTGATGGAAAACCCTTTTTAAATATATCATTTGACAATTTTATAAACTATGTTTGTCAAACTAAACTTATTCTTTATGATTGGGACATCAAAATTTACTTTGTGTGAATTTTTGGTATTTTTCTGACAATGTTCATTTTTTAATGAATAGTGAAAAATACTGCATTTTACATCAAAACCGCTTTTTAATATAATTTATTTATATGATTATATTGTCTTTTGAATTGTTTTTTAAGTTACATTAGAATATATTTTTACCATTTAATCCAATGGTGGTCATTGGAATCAATTTCACTTTGAAATTAGACTTAAACTGGTGTCAATCTTTTGATACTTATTGTTTTATAAAAACAGGCTATTTGCTCTGACAGCGGGAATTAATTATTAAAATAATTAATGTGACATATATGTTTTGAATTTTTTAAAATAGACTTCATTTTTGAATTCGGAATATCAACTATATCTTAGGGTGAATTTTTGGTAATTTTTTGAAAAACTTCAATTT
Source organism: Viscum album (assembly GCA_963277665.1). Classification (NCBI taxonomy): domain Eukaryota; kingdom Viridiplantae; phylum Streptophyta; class Magnoliopsida; order Santalales; family Viscaceae; genus Viscum; species Viscum album. The sequence goes on along the minus strand of OY728125.1, from coordinate 1,416,593,667 downwards.
TTTGATGAATAGTGAAACCACTAAGTGGTACTTATAAAACCTGATTTCCATTTAAATGAAATTTTTCCATCATTGTGTTTTTAATTTCAAAAATCCGACATACATGGTTGTCATTAAGAAGTAAAATGTGGTTCAATGAGATTAAAATAATTTTTTGGTGAATAGTAACTTATTAAGTTTTAATCGCGATTAGTGTTAATTAATGTAGTTTAAGGTAAAAATAATGCTTTAATAAAATGAGATGAGCTTGACACATGTCCTACCCTCATTGTTTGTGTCATGGCAGACCAATACAAGCCATGGGTCAACTTGGGGACCCCATGGAGACACTTTGGTTGGGAAATGACATAAATAGCTTTTTATTAAATGTTAAAGTAAAAATGACACAAACAAGAAATGTTTTACTAAAACAATTTTTACATGGGGTTATACAAGTCATATTTTTTATTATAAATATTCACTGGAAATATAAAAAGATTTACTACATCATAGTATTTTTTTTATAATTTCTAGACTTTATATAAATTAAATTATTTATGACATCATGATGATGCAGCGATGACCTCATTATTTTACGATTTGAATAAAATGGAAAGATAATGAAAAAATATAAAACCTACACATAGACAAAACCAATTGGATGAGTGTATTTCGAAGCCTTATCACCTTATCCTAGAATTATATCAATGTGGGACCTTTTGAATCCGAAACTCTTTTTAAAATAATGTAACTTATCTTTACTTTCCAAAAGTGCCCCTCCTCTCCTCTTATAAAAGGCCCCCACCACTACCTCATTTCACACACTCCTCAAGACTTTGGATTGGCCAACCCCTGTCCATTTACTCTTTCCACATCCCTCTCCTCATCCTAGAGGATTCCGTTTGGGAATAATCATTTCAAAGGAAGCCTTTAGGCTCAAATCAAAAGGAGTTACACTTTTAAAGGTAATTCATTCTCTCATGTTCATTTGTTTTATTTTGCTTCTCCAACCCCCTACACTCTTTTTATTTACTTCTTTTGTAACAACACCAGTATCTTCAATATACTAGGATGTTGTTATAATATTTATTTGAGCTACACTCTCACACAACTACATCAAATGGTTAAAGAACATACAGTTTCCGTGGATGGCGAAATTCTGCCTCCCGAAACGATGATTGTTCAATACTCATTTAACACCTTCAAAGGTGGCCATTATGATATGAATATTTTTATATATGATATATAATATGTTTATGTTTTCCTTAAGCTTCTGTGTTTTTTCATTTTGGGCATACCTTTATGGTTTCCATTATGGATAAACACGATATCTTCATTTTAGGAAGTGCGGACTACCGCCCCCTGAAAGTGATTTGATTCGTTAATACCATATGTGGGATGTGTAAAGGATAAAGTTAATGATATTATATATGTTATTATAATGTAATTATAATATACTCTTATATCATTATGATTCCATTCCAGAAAATACGAAATAGAAATGGAAGTAGCGTTCATGCGTACGTACGGCTTACCGTCTCCATGAACGGTGCATTTCATTTCTTACCTCTAAATGTGATGTAATATTATAAATACATGTATATTATGAATATATATGATATATATGTTATCCAAATCATTAATATCATTCTGTATATAACGAACCTTTGACCAAATTAACAACATGTAAGTGTAAAAAGTCTATTTTTGACTTAAGAACCAAATACCGACAAAATGAATATTATTAACTTAAATGATTACATGATGTTCATAACATGGTATAAAAGGAATAATGAACTTGAAAAAGGTTCTTTATCAAGTAGAGATTAACTCAAGTTTATTATTCAGGAGATTAAAGAACGGTCGGGTCAAGTCGGATACGAGGTAAGGGAACTTCTTAACCCAATTTCCATTCTTTGGGTTAATCTCCTACTTTCAAATTACGTCATGATATTATTATGTCCTATCTTGTATTTGTACTTTCTTTATGTGTAATTATAGTGAATACGCATAATAGATCTATTTTATTTAAAAAATGATCCTTGTATGGGACTTCGTCTCAATCTCCTTTCATTGAGGCATATTTTATTTTATAAACAACTTTCTTTTATACGGTGTATAAACCCATTTGACTTTTACCTTTATTCAAAAGGAATATTTTTTATACGAAGCATTTAATAAAAAACAAAAGGGAATTTTTTTGTCGTACGTATGCGGCAACAACGACTTCTTCGCCGTCATGACCGTTATTTGAGTTTCGACTTCCTCTACAAGACATACCTTCTTTTTAAAAGAAAAATAAATGCCATGTTTTACTTTTCTTTTATTTTGGTATCAAAAATGGTTTTCATAATGATTTATATATCAATGTGTTGTATTGATATCTTGTGATTTAAAGGTGGGAATGTTATGTTTCCTTTATGCATGTTTTATGTGATATGATTATGTTGAGGTTCTTGGGAATTATTATGAAGACGGGTGGTTCCGTGATAAACTAAGGGCAGGTGAGCCTGATATAGCTCTCCAATGCATTGGGTAACGCGAAGGAGTGAAACTTTAAGGTTTCTCCGAAGAGATTTAGGGAATATACTGTGATGGGTATTCCAAACGTTACCAAGAGGGTTACTCCCTACGTAAGAATGTTATGAATGCCTCAAGTTACCTTTATGTCTTATAATTTCTGTGATTTATTCATGATTTGATGAGGTATGTTAAAGTACTTATGTTTTATGGGTAAAGTATGATCTCATCCTTATGTATATATGTAACCATGTTTCCTTTCCATATTTTTATATCCTTTACTGAGCTTTTTATGCTCATCCCAAGTTTTTTGAAATGTTTTTCATAGGTCAAGGGAAAGGTACATGATATGATGATAGTGTCAAGGAAGTGTCAAGAAAGAATCCATGTTTATTTTAAATATGTTTCCATTGATGGGAATGAATAATACTATCTTTATGTAACCAATTTGTTTATATGTGGAATGTAAGGCAAGTTTTATGATCTAATTCTATAAAACTATAAACCCGAAAAGATCCTCAATGTGTAATCTTGTAATAACTCAAGATTAAGTAAGGTTTAAGGCTGGGGCCTTATAGTTGGTATCAGAGGTCGGTTTAGATAACTTTAGGAGTTAGAATTCTATTAAATGATTAACCAAAAATATTTCTTTATAGTCAAATTGAAGTGATATAGCATTTGAAGATTACCATGTTGCTTCATCTAAGACATGTTTGTTCAGAATTGTTTTCCGTAGAGGAAACAGGGAAGCAGTGCTAGGAAGGCATACAGAAGGAAATAACCTTCCGAATCAGCATCCAGAAATGGTCGGAATTGGAACTGAACATTTTGTTGCAGTAATGGCGCAGTTGACTCAAGCGATAAATGGTGGTGGTATCCATGCACGAGATCAGCCAGATCAACCGCAGAGGAACATGTCAGTGGTGGAATATTTCATGAGGCAACATCCACCATCATTTAGAGGATCATCTGACCATGTGCTAGCTGAATTGTGGATTAAAGCACTGGAGAAGATTTTTTATGTCATGGGGTGTTCAGACAATCAAAAGGTTAGTCTTGCTATTTACCGTTTGGAGGGTGAAGCAGATCAGTGGTGGTCTATGGTTAAAAATATCAGGGACGCCGATGAGATTGATGCTCTTGACTGGGATGAATTCAAAGGTATGTTTCTTGAGAAATATTTTCCTAAGGCTGTTTGACTTAGGATGGAAAAAAATTCTTGAAATTGAGGCAAGAGGAAGACTCAGTGGCTACCTATGAAGAAAGGATCACTCGATTGGCAAGGTATGCTCCAAATTTTATCCGAGACCTTGATAGTAAAATCAATCGTTTTTACTCAGGATTAAAGCCAAAATATCGAAGGTCATTAGCTTCTCGTGAGTTTAAAAGTTATGAAAAGCTTGTTCGATGTACTGAGAAGGTGGAAATGGAGTTTGCCGATGACCAAGTGTTCTATAACAACCAGCAGAAGAAGAGACCGAGGTGGCCGGAGAAAGGTAATAATTCTTCAAAAAAGTCTGATGGTAAGAGAACTAAGTTTCCAGTTTGTGATAAATGTGGCAAAAGGCATACTGGGGAATGTCTTCTGAATTCTGGAAAGTGCTACCGATGTGGTAAGATGGGACATAAGGCTTTTGATTTCACTAAAAGGGATCAAGGTGAAGGTAAGAACAAATTTGATTTACAGTTAGTGAAATGTTATAAGTGCAATGAGATGGGTCACTATGCAAACGAGTGTCCGACAAAGAGCTTGAGTGATGGGAAGCAGTTATACTACAAGCAGAAAGGGGTGGTGAAATCCTTTGCAACTACTTCAGCAGATGTTGGGCCATCAAATGAAGTTGTACCAGGTAATTTGTTTGTTTTTTCAGATTATTCCAGTGTGTTGTTTGATTCAGGGTCTACACATTCTTTCATCTCTGAAACCTTTTCTAGTAAAATGGAAATACCAACTCAAGAAATGACTCCATAACTTTTGGTAAAAACACCTGGGGGAAATGTTGAGGCAAAAAGAATTTATAAGAATCTTCCTATCCTTATCTGTGGAAAGAACCTACTTGCAAACCTTATTGTTCTACCTCTAGTAGAGTTTGATGTTATCCTGGGTATGGATTGGCTCTCTATTTACCATGCTAAGATTTACTGTAGAGCTAAAGAAGTTTCTTTTCAGAAAGACTTTCAGTTTGTTTACAATAATGAACCCTTACTTTTGATAACATATCAAGAGGCCGAGAAACTTGTAAAAGAAGGAAATGAATGTTACCTTGCACACGTCATTGAAAATAAAGGAACTGTTCAGATTAATGATGTGCCAGTGGTAAATGAGTATCTTGATGAGTTGCCTGGAATAATACCAGATCAGGAAGTTGAGTTTACTGTTTACTTAGTTCCTGATGCTAAGCCAATTTCAAAACCCCCTTACCGAATGGCACAAATTGAACTTTTAGAGTTGAAGGAGAAATTGCAAGATTTATTAGAGAAATGTTTCATTAGACCCAGCACATCACCATGGGGTGATCCTGTTTTATTTGTTAAAATGAAAGATGGTTCTATGAGACTTTTCATTGATTATAGAGCCTTGAATAACATCACTTTTAAGAACAAATATCCTTTGCCTCATATCTATGATTTGTTTGATCAGCTCCAGGGAGCTCAGTTTTTTTCAAATATTGACCTGAGATCGGGGTACCATCAGCTGAAGGTAAAGGAGGCAGATATTCCGAAGACCGCGTTCCGTACGAGATATGTCCATTATGAATTTGTAGTAATGGCTTTTGGGCTAACCAATGCACCTTCTGTATTCATGGACTTAATGAATAGAATTTTCCATGAGTTGGATAAGTTTGTGGTGGTTTTCATTGATGATATTTTGGTGTTTTCTAAAAGTAAAGAGTAGCATGAAAGACATTTAAGGGTTATCTTGCAAACCTTAAAAGAAAATAAATTGTATGGGAAATTCAGCAAGTGTGAGTTTTGGTTGCAACAAATTTCTTTCCTTGGTCACATTGTTTCTAAAGATGGAATAACTGTTGATCCTGCAAAAACAAAAGTTGTGGAAGAATGGCCAAGAACCACAAATGTATCCGAGATTCGTAGCTTCCTTGGTTTGGAAGGCTATTACCGAAGGTTTGTTAGAAATTTTTCACGGTTATCTAGTCCAATGACTAAGATAACTCGGAAGGGTGTTAAGTTTATCTGGACAAAAGAATGTGATGATTGTTTTCAGGAATTGAAAAGAATATTGGTGAATGCTCCAGTTTTGGCACTACCTTCCAAGAATGGTGAGTTTGTTATATACAGTGATGCTTTATTGAAAGGACTTGGTTGTGTCCTAATGCAGAATGATCAGGTAATTGCTTATGCTTCACAATAGTTGAAAACTCATGAGGTAAATTACCCAACACATGATTTGGAATTAGCTGCTGTTGTTTTTGCTTTAAAAATTTGGAGGCATCATTTGTATGGAGTAAAGTGTGAAATATATACCGATCACAAAAGTTTAAAGTATATATTCACTCAGAAAGAGTTAAACATGAGACAGAGGATATGGCTAGAATTAATCAAGGATTATGATTGTACAATTCATTACCATATGGGAAAAGAAAATAAAGTGGCTGATGCTTTGAGTCGAAAAAGTAATGCTTCATTAACAATGTTGCGTTTGGAACGTGATCCTTTGGTTAAGGATTTGATGAAATTTGACATAGAAGTTGTTGGTGCAGGAATTCCTTCTGTTTTGTTTCAGGTATCAGTGAGATCTTCTCTATCAGATAAGATCAAGCAAGCACAGAAGCAAGATAGTGAGTTGCAGAAAAAGGTAGAGCTGGTTCAAAAAGGTAAGAAGTCTGAATTCAACATTGATAATTATTGTGTTTTGAGAATTGGGAAAAGATTTTGTGTGCCTTGTGATTCACAGTTGAAGAGAGAGTTATTATGTGAAGCTCATAGTACTCTGTTTTCAGTTCATCCGGGCAGTACTAAGATGTATAGAGATCTGCGGGAGTATTACTGGTGGGATGGAATGAAAAGAGATATTGCTGATTTTACTGTGAAGTGTTTGACATGTCAGCAGGTTAAAGCAGAGCGGCAGTTACCGAAAGGGATGCTTCAGCCTTTACCAGTGCCAGAGTGGAAATGGGAGAATATATCCATGGACTTTGTTGTTTGATTACCGAAGACATCTCGAGGTAATAATTCAATCTAGGTTATTGTTGATCGCTTGACCAAATCTGCTCATTTCCTTGCTATACGGGATACTTTTTCCCTAGATCAACTTTCTCGTTTGTATCTTAAAGAGATATTCAGGTTACATGGAGTTCCTCTCTCCGTTGTATCGGATCGTGATCTCAGGTTTACTTCTAACTTTTGGAAAGGCCTTCAGAATTCGTTGGGTACTGAATTAAATTTTAGTACAACTTTTCATCCTCAATCAGATGGGCAGTCAGAATGAACAATTCAGACATTGGAGAATATGCTACGAGCTTGTTCTATGGATTATCAGGGAAGTTGGGACCAACATCATTCTTTGGTTGAATTTTCATATAATAACAGTTTTCATTCCAGTATACATATGGCACCATTTTAGGCATTATATGGGAAGCGGTGTCGAACTCCAGCTTTCTGGGATGAAGTGGGTGAAAGGAAGTTAATGGGACCAGAATTGGTAGAAGAGATGGCAGAAAAAGTTCAGCTGATTCAGAAACACATGAGAACAGCTCAGAGTAGGCAGAAGAGTTATGCGGATAACCGGAGGAAGGATCTATCTTTCGAGGTAGGTGATCATGTTTTTCTCAAGTTTTTCCCTTGGAAAAGTGTGATGAGATTTGGTAAGAAAGGAAAGTTGAGTCCAAGGTTCATTGGACCATACGAAATTCTGGAGAGAGTTGGATCAGTTTCATACCGAGTGGTTTTACCTCCGAGTTTATCTCAGGTACACAATGTTTTTCACGTTTCGATGTTGAGAAAGTATATGCCAGATTCATCTCATGTTTTGAGTCCAGAGGTAGTTCAGCTGGAGAAGAACCTATCTTATGAGGAACAACCGGTCCAGATTCTTGACAACAGGGATCATGTGTTACAGAATAAGGTGATTCACCAGGTAAAGGTTTTGTGGAAAAACCACATGATTGAAGTGGCAACATGGGAATCTGAAAATGCAATGAGGGATAAGTACCCCCATTTATTCGATAAGTAAATAAATTGCGGGGACGCAATTTTCTAAAGGGGGGAAGGATGTAACATCCCAAGTAAGTAATGAATAATATATATTTTTATCTATGTCTATTAATGATTAAGATAGTGTTTTAGAGGCTTAAAATGAAAATAAATACAATCTTATGCCTGGAATACACTAATATTCTTAAAAGATTGTTTTACTGCCTTGTGATGGAAACCCCTTTTTAAATCTATCTTTTGAAAATTTTATAAACTATGTTTGTCAAAATAAACTTATTATTTATGATTGGGACATCAAAATTTACTTTGTGTGAATTTTTGGTATTTTTCTGACAATGTTCATTTTTTAATGAATAGTGAAAAATACTGCATTTTACATCAAAACTGCTTTTTAATATAATTTATTTATATGATTATATTATCTTTTGAATTTGTTTTGATGTGAAATTAGAATATATTTTTACCATTTAATCCAATGGTGGTCATTGTAATCAATTTCACTTTGAAATTAGACTTAAACTGGTGTCAATCTTTTGATACTTATTGTTTTATAAAAACACGCTATTTGCTCTGATAGTGGGAATTAATTATTAAATTAATTAATGTGATTTATATGTTTTGAATTTTGTAAAATAGACTTCATTTTTGAATTCGGAATATCAAATATATCTTAGGGTAAATTTTTGGTAATTTTCTGAAAAACTTCAATTTTTGATGAATAGTGAAACCACTAAGTGGTACTTATAAAAACTGATTTTCCATTTAAATGAAATTTTTCCATTATTGTGTTTTGAATTTCAAAAATCCGACATACATGGTTGCCATTAAGAAGTAAAATGTGGTTCAATGAGATTAAAATAATTTTTTGGTGAATAGTAACTTATTAAGTTTTAATAGCGATTAGTGGTAATTAGTGTAGTTTAAGGTAAAAATAATGCTTTAATAAAATGAGATGAGCTTGAAACATGTCCTACCCTCATTGGTTGTGTCATGGCAGACCAAGAAAAGCCATGGGACAACTTTGGGACCCCATGGAGACACTTTGGTTGGGAAATGACATAAATATCTTTTTATTAAATGTTAAAGTAAAAATGACACAAACAAGAGATGTTTTACTAAAACAATTTTTACATGGGGTTATACAAGTCAGATTTTTTATTATAAATATTAATTGGAAATCTAAAAAGATTTCCTACATCATAGTAGTTTTTTTATTATTTTTATACTTTAAATGAATTAAATTATTTATGACATCATGATGATGCAGCGATGACCTCATTATTTTACGATTTGAATAAAATGGAAAGATAATGAAAAAATATAAAACCTACACATGGCCAAAACCAATTGGATGAGTGTATTTCTAAGCCTTATCACCTTATCCTAGAATTATAGAAATGTGGGACCTTTTGAATCCGAAACTCTTTTTAAAATAAAGTAACTTATCTTTACATTCCAAAAGTGCCACTCCTCTCCTCTTATAAAAGGCCCCCACCTCTACCTCATTTCACACACTCCTCAAGCCTTTGGCTCGGCCAACCCCTACCCATTTACTCTCTCCACATCCCTCTCCTCATCCTAGATGATTCCCTTTGGGAATAATCCTTTCAAAGGAAGCCTTTAGGCTCAAATCAAAAGGATTTACACTTTTAAAGGTAATTCATTCTCTCATGTTCATTTGTTTTATTTTGCTTATCCAACCCCCTAAACTCTTTTTATTTACTTCTTTTGTAACAAAACCAGTATCTTCAATATACTAGTATGTTGTTATAATATTTATTTGAGGTAAACTCTCACAAAACTACATCAAATGGTTAAAGAACATATGGTTTCCGTGGATGGCGAAATTCTGCCTCTCGAAACGATGATTGTTCAATACTCATTTAACACCTTCAAAGGTGGCCATTATGATGTCACTATTTTTATATATGATATATAATATGTTTATGTTTTCCATAATCTTCTGTTTTTTTCATATTGGGCATACCTTTATGGTTTCCATTATGGGTAAACATGATATCTTCATTTTAGAAAGTGCGCACTACCGCCCCCAGAAAGTGATTTGATTCGTTAATACCATATGTGGGATGTGTAAAGGATAAAGTTAATGATATTATATATGTTATTATATTGGAATTATAATATAATCTTATATCATTATGATTCCATTCCATAAAATACTAAATAGAAATGGAAGTAGCGTTCATGCGTACGTACGGCTTACCGTCTCCATGAACGGTGCATTTCATTTCTTACCTCTAAATGTGATGTAATATTATAAATACATGTATATGATGAATATATATGATATATATGTTATCCAAATCATTAATATCATTTTGGATATAACGAACCTTTGACCAAATTAACAACATGTAAGTTTAAAAAGTCTATTTTTGACTTAAGAACCAAATACCGACAAAATGAACATTATTAACTTAAATGATTACATGATGTTCATAACATGGTATAAAAGGAATAATGAACTTGAAAAAGGTTCTTAAACAAGTAGAGATTAACTCAAGTTTATTATTCAGGAGATTAAAGAACGGTCGGTTCAAGTCGGATGCGAGGTAAGGGAACTTCTTAACCCAATTTCCATTCTTTGGGTTAATCTCCTACTTTCAAATTACGTCATGATATTATTATGTCCTATCTTGTATTTGTACTTTCTTTATGTGTAACTATAGTGAATACAAATAATAGATCTATTTTATTTAAAAAATTATCCTTGTATGGGACTTCGTCTCAATCTCTTTTCATTGAGGCATATTTAATTTTATAAACAACTTTCTTTTATACGGTTTATAAACCCATTTGACTTTTACATTTATTCAAAAGGAATCTTTTTTATACGAAGAGTTTACTAAAAGAAAAAAAGGGAATGTTTTTGTCATACGTATGCGGCGACAATGACTTCTTCGCCGTCGTGACTATTATTTGAGTTCCGGCTTCCTCTACAAGCCATACCTTCTTTTTAAAAGAAAAATAAATACCATGTTTTACTTTTCTTCTATTTTGGTATCAAAAATGGTTTTCATAATGATTTATATATCAATGTGTTGTATTGATATATTGTGATTGAAAGGTGGGAATTTTATGTTTCCTTTATTCATATTTTATGTGATATGATTATGTTGAGGTTCTTGGGCATTATTATGAAGACAGGTGGTTCCGTGATAAACTAAGGGCGGGTGATCCCGATATAGCTCTCCAATGCATTGGGTAACGCGAAGGAGTGAAACGTTAGGGTTTCTCCGAAGAGATTTAGGGAATATACTGTGATGGGTATTCCAAACGTAACCAAGAGGGTTACTCCCTACGTAAGAATGTTATGAATTCCTCAAGTTACCTTTATGTCTTATGATTTCTATGATTTATTCATGATTTGATGAGGTATGTTAAAGTGCTTATGTTTTATGGGTAAAGTATGATCTCATCCTTATGTATATATGTACCCATGTTTCCTTTCCATATTTTTACATCCCTTAATGAGCTTTTTATGCTCATCCCATGTTTTTTGAAATGTTTTTCACAGGTCAAGGGAAAGGTACATTATATGATGATAGTTTTAAGGAAGTGTCAAGAAAGAATCCATGTTTATTTTAAATCTGTTCCATTGATGGGAATTAAGAATACTATCTTTATGTAACCACTTTGTTTATATGTGGAATGTAATGCAAGTTTTATGATCTAATTCTCTAAACTCTAAACCCAAAAAGATCCTCAATGTGTAATATTTTAATAACTCAAGATTAAGTAAGGTTTAAGGCTGGGGCCTTATACTAAATTTGTACAACTATAAATCTATTCTTCTTTTCATTACCTAGAAGAAAGTTAAGAACCTCTTGGACTATATAATGCAATATTTCTGAGTACACTGAGTACGGTCCTCCTAGTCTAATTCTTCTCCATCCTATATTTCAATTGTATAAAATAGAATAGAATTAGAACCACTATAATACTCACATACAACTATCAATAAAAATTGAATTAGCACGACTTCAAAACATGTGTGTAACAGTCAAGACAAATAGAATCAGCACCACTTCAAAACATGTATGTAATAGTCAAGAAAAATAAAATAGACTCCACTTCAAAACCTTTTATTCTCTATCTAAAACATGTAGCTTCTCTCTCATTTACTGTGAATAGTTATCATTGTTAGAAATTACAATTTACATCCTCCTTTTATTGTTGACAATTAGTGGGAATCCAAAAGTTATTCCCAATCACTCAAATTCTCCCAAATTTGAATTTCTCCTAAAATTATGGGATACAATTTGACTTGGTCAATGTTTCTTGAAGCTTCTAGAATCTTCACTATACATCATCTCAATCTTTATCTCTTTAATTTGTACCACCATACCCTTTTTTTATTCCATTAACCCAAAAAAATTCATTTAGAAAATCAGAAATGTGGGTACTATTGTTGAGTAATATTGAATCTGGGTACGCTGGTCTTTAATTAGCACCATCTGTTTTCTTTCACATTCACATGTGAGTCCGATGAAAAAAAAACATTTCCCTGTCAAAATTTCATGCATCATATCTTCACTTTATCTATCCATAAACACCACTATTTCCATCAGCACGACTATTCCCATAGGCTAGACGTTTCCATCGACACGACTATTCCATCAGCAAGACTATTCCATCAGCACGACTCTTAGTCCGATGCAAAAAAAAAGTGAATACTGTGTCGTTTTGGCATGACTTTTCCATCGGTGCAACTATTCCATCGGCATAACTATTTCATCAGCATGACTCTGAGTCCGATGAAAAACAAAGTGAACATTGTGTCATCTTTCAATGATTTTTCCATCGGCGCGAATATTCCATTAGTAGGACTATTATGTCAGCAAGACTCTGAGTCTGATGAAAAAAAGTGAATATTTTGTCAGCATGATATGAATTTTTCATTGGCGTGACTATTCCCATCAGCACGACTATTCCATATGCAAGAATTTCCATCAGCATGACTATTCCATTTGCACTAATTTGAGTCTGATGCAAAACAAAGTCATTACCATGTCGGCAATAAATGAATCATCTCTTCTTTCATCAACATGACTATTCCATCAGAAGGACTATTCTATCAGCCCGACTTTGAGTTCGATACAAAACAAAGTCATTACCATGTTGGCATGACCAGCATCATCTCTTCATTCATTGGCATGAAAATTCCATCTGCACGACTCTAAGCCTAATGAAAAACAAGGTCATTACCATGTCTGCATGACAAGTAATGTCTCCTCTTTCATTGGCATGACTATTCCATCGGGACACCTATTCCATCGGCACTTCTTTGAGCCTGATAAAAAAATTCATTACCATGTCAGCATGAAAAGTATCATCTCTTCATTCATCGGCATGACTATTCCATCAACATTACTATTCCATCATCACCAACATTTACAGCTTTTCATTAGTTACCACCTTTCAGAGCTTTTCAGTATTCACCATCATTCACATATTTTCAATAGTCACAACCATTCACAACTTTTCTATACTCACCACTATTCATAGCTTCTAAATAGTCACCACAATTTTTAAATTTTCAAAAGTCACCACCATTCAAATCTTTTCAATATTCACCACCATTCACAGCTTTTCAATAGTCACCATTATTAACATCTTTTCAATAGTCACAAAAATACATGGCTTTTCAATAGACACCACTATTCACAACTATTTAGTATTTACCACCATTTATATATTTTACATACCCCTTTCTTTCATCAAGATTTCTTCATATGTTCTACCACATTACTTATGGTTTTTGAGAATTCAAAAACTGTAAAGCTTCATTACATTTGACATTGGAAAGTATCAAAACCTACCATTCATTCTAGTATCTTTCTTTCCTTCTTATCCTGAGAAAAAACTTTCTGAAAACAATATTTAGATTCTTTTTTAAACAAAAAACCCAAAACAATTGTTTCCAAAACAAATTAAAGTGATATCTTTTCTCCAAAACCGTCCATGAAATCAAAAGACAACTCTTGAAACCTTCATCACCTTAATCATCATCTTGGTCTCATCAATATCCCCTTTGGATTTGGTTTTTAACCAAGTTTCATAAATCACTAAACATTGTAACCGTAACCAATGGATTATATATCAACAATTCTAATCCTACATTAGATAAATCATTGTAGGAAACAAAAATCATTAAAATCAAAACCATGTTATCCAAAAAAGTGTTCATGACTACCTATTTATTCTTTTAATTATTCTTGGAAAACAAATCAATTTCTTTTCATACAATAACTCCAACCAATAGTTAGAATAGTTCAATCACAAAAAAATATTGAATTCACAGCATACCCAAAACTCTCTCTTTTATGCTTTAGATTTATGAATCAAAACAACTATCTCCCATGAAAAAACAATCCAATGGTAATATGAGAGAGGTGACAGATACTCATTCCTCATCCTTGAAGTGAAAGAGGATAGAAATCTATGTTAAACTTCATTTTTTAATAATGATTCATTCGATAATGGTTTTCTAGAAATATCATCAACTTGTTCCAATGTTGGAACATAAAAAAGCTTCAATTCATTATTATCTACATTATCTTTGATGCGAGGATATTTAATATTGATATGTTTTGAATGAGAATGTTTCTCTGGATTCCTGGTGAGATTGATTGTACTTTGATTGTCACAACCCAAGATCAAGGGTAACTTCCCTTCTACAAGTAAATATTTCAATTGTGTTTTCATCCACATATATTTAGTAGTAGATTTTGTAGCAAAAACATACAAAGCTTTCATCGTACTTAGTGTTAATGAATTTTTTTTCTTTAAATTACAACTAATATAATTCTTTCCCAAAAATGATACACCTCTAGATGTGGATCTTCTATAATCAACATTTCCTGGAAAATCTCTATCAGAATACCCAACCAATTTATTAAAATTTGAGCTATCACATTTGATTCCAAAGTTTGTTATACATTTGATGCATCTGATAACTCTTTTTCTAACAAGTAAATGTGATTATTTTAGATTAATTTTAAGCCCTGCACATAAGGTAACTCTATACACAATTTCATGTCTTGAGGTAGTCAAATACAATAGACTTCTAATCATCTTCTGCTATATATTTTTATCAACTTATTTTCATTCTCCTTCTTTAATCATCTTTTTTCTACTAAAATGGGTGAGGAAAAAGGTTTTGAATATTCCATGCCTAACATCATAAGAAGTTATTTTGCATAATTGTTTTGGTATAGGAAATTGTATTCTTTCTTTTAATGGATTTGTAACCCAAGAAAGTATTTTATTTCTCCCTATATAGACATTTAAAATACAATATTATTTTCTTCAGTAAATCATTCACAGCTTCGTTCATCATTCCCAAGAAATATAATATCATCCATATAAAAAATTACAATGAGGGAATACACTTAACTTTATTTGATGTAAAGATTTTAATCCACTCTTTCTTTTTAAAAGTTTAATTTTTATAAGCATGAATCCAATTGGGAATACCATTCCCCTAAAGCTTGTTTTAGTCCATAAAAATAATTTTTCAATCAGCACACATAACCATCATCTTTTTCAATAATAAAGCCATAAGGTTGTCCAATATAAACCTATTATTCCAGATCACCATTTAGGAATGTGGATTTAACATCCATTTGAATGATCATGTAGCCTCTTTGTGATGAAATATCAAGAAATATTCTAATTGTTTCAAGTCATTCAACTGGAGAAAATGTTTTAATAAAATCAATACCCTAAATCTACAAATACACTTTGAAAACCAATATTTATTTGTTTCTTATAACATCACCATTTTCAATCATATTGTTTCGCAAAACCCATTCTTTGCCAATGAGGTTTTTGTTTCAAGGCTTGGGTACAAGTTCCTATGTATTATTCTATTCAATATAATCCAATTCTTCATTCGGGAATTGAATCTATTTTAGATTCCTGAAATATTCTTTCACAAAATTTGGATCCACTTTTTAATACATAGAAGTATGTGTAATGTAATTTAGATGTTCTTCTTGTTTGAAATTTCTAATATTGATCACCAATTATATTCAATTCTTTTGCATGTTTCCTCATCGTTGGATAAGATTTTTTATTGTATTTTCCATAATTGGAAATATCTGAGTCTGATTCTTCACCTTTATTGGGATTACAATCATTTGTGTCCTTTTTAGAATTATCTACTTAAACATTCTTAACTTCATTTTCCACCTGTAAATTCTTCTCTTTATCAAATACTTCTATCACTTTTACATCAACTAAATCAACAATTATTTTTTGTTTCTTTGTTGAAACATTTATACCATGTTTCTTCTGGAGAATAGACAAGAAATGTTCTATCCTCACCTTTCTACAAAAACATACCATTGTTTACACCTTTATTGTTTATAATAGAAAAACTCTAGAAAACTCTAATGTCCTTAAAATCTAGATTTTTTTCATAAAACAATTCATTGGGATTCATAACTAATTGAGGCCTATAGAAAAAATAGTTCTGAATGTAAACAACAATACTTATGGTTTTCCTCCAAAAGTAATGAGAAAGGCCATACTCAAGTAACATGGTTCTTCCCATTTCCACTAGGCTTCTATTACTTATTTCATCAACCCCATTTTTATGGGGAGTGTATGGGGAGCTATACTCATTCTGAATTCCATGATTCTCAAGATAGTATTCAAAATCATCACTTCTGTATTCACCACTATTATCATTTCTCAACTTCTTCATATAATACTCACATGCTTTCTCATCATTTCTACAAAAACATTTAACCATTTTCAAAGAATATGAATTGTGTTTCATAAACATAACACAAGTGATGGAAGTAAAATCATCAATTAAAGTAATGATATAATTATCTCTAGGTTTTTATTGTTTCCTCATTGGCCCACGTATATCAGAATAGATCAGATCCATGGTTTTTTTTAAAAAAATATCATATTTTTTATGCACAACATTTTTAATTTTTCCTTTCTGACATATAGTGCAACACCAATGTCTTATTCTGGTAAAATCCTGAATGTCTCGAACACTATCTCTTTTAGATAACTTTCTCATGTTTCTATAACACATATGTCTAAGCATTTTATGCCATAACTGATTCTCTTCCACCATACACATGTGACAAGAGTATTTTGAATCACCAACCTAAAAAAAAATCTTTTCATATGTTATCTTCTTGTAACAATCTTTCCATCATCTTCACTCTTTACAAAAAAAACATATTTCTTGAAGATAACTTTGTTTACCTCATAACATAATTGTGAAAGACTTAGAAAGTCATTATTCATCCCATCAACATATAATGTTTCATTATATATAATCTTTTCTTTTCCAATAACGGTTGACAAAATAGCTTCAATTTTCAATGATTCATCATTTCCAAATGTCACTATTTCATCTTTATAATAATTCACATCCTTCAACAATTTCATGTCACATGTCATGTAAAAAGAACAACGGTTATCAAGTATCTTGGGTTTTCTCCTTTCATGGATTTTAACATAGTATCAATAATAAGAACCTATTCTCCATTATTTTCAAACTTCACCTTAGCCATTTGAGAATTTATAATCTTTTTCTGAGCCGGTAACAAAACAATACATCCTTTTAAAAGATGTCCTCATTGTTCACATATTTCAAAAATAGTTTCTAAGTTTTGGAACCTATTTTCAATATTCACTTCATGATTTCCAGATTGCATCAAGAAAAAATTCTCATTTTTCTCTCTTTGAGGAGATTGAATCTCCATCAATCCCTTCCTTTCATAACTTGTAGGGTAATAATAATTTTGTTGATTGAACCAACACATACTTGATGTGTACTCGAATCCCCCACAATACCATCAATAACCAAAGAAAGAGTAATTGCCTCTGAAACCTCTATAGTGATCAGAATTGGGAAAAAATTTCTCAACCATCTTCTTTTCATTTTCAATTGGAATATTCTTCTTATTTTCACCATTGATAGGATAAAATGTATTTTAAACTTCTGAATTCATCACTTTGACCACATACATAAATTTCCTGACATTATTTTTTTAACTCTTTGAAGTTATATTTTTTTGAACCTTCTTCATTTTCCCATTATGAGAACATTATTGAAATTCACTGATAGAGTTTTTGAAACACAGGCTTTTATTTTCAGCTTCAGAGTTTTTTTATTGGAAAAGCCCCAAATCTTGTTCTTTTTTTATTATCTTCACTTACAAATTCAAATTATGATTATTTTCATCTTCAAATGACTTATTCAAATCATAAGTCTCTTTAACAATCATTTTATTCTCTATAGAAAAAAATTCATGGTTTCTTGAGCATTAATCATCCAACATTTATTCCTTTACAAGCCTTCTGATCTTTCTCATTCATTCTTTCAAATCTTCTTTAAAATGCATTTCAAGCTGAGATTCTTCTTCTTCAGAACTACTGCTTCAACATTAAATTTTTCAATGAAAGTATTTTCATTACCATACTCAATGGATTTTTTTTATTCAACATCACTCTATTCTTCTTCTTCATCTTTGGAAAAGAAATTTCTTCTTTTTTATTTGTATAATTTATTTTCTTTTTCATTGTCTCCCTTTTTCTTCCACAACCATCCTGTCTTCCTTCTATCAATATCTCTATCCTCTTCTTTTTTCATCGAGGACAACTAGCGGCAAAATTACCAACAACTCTACATTTAAAAAAATTCAAGGGAATTTTACCTTTGTATTTCCCTATA
The DNA here is from genome assembly GCA_963277665.1 of Viscum album. Taxonomy (NCBI): domain Eukaryota; kingdom Viridiplantae; phylum Streptophyta; class Magnoliopsida; order Santalales; family Viscaceae; genus Viscum; species Viscum album. The sequence continues at coordinate 1,416,575,264 of OY728125.1, read as the reverse complement.
CCACTTTTCACATTTTTAGAAAACAAGGATATGATTTCATTGAGATTTTTACATACCTTATTTTCTGAGTCATAATATCCACCTTTATCTTTAATAACAATCTTCTTTGATTTTTCATTATTTATAGACTTGAAAGACATTTCTCTATCAACCTTTGTTTTTCTCTTCATATCATTATTTCTTCTCATTTCATAGGTTATAATAGTGATATATAAATCATCAATAGATAATGTTTCAGGGCCTTTTTATTCTAATGAAGAAACTTTTTCATCAAATTCGTTAGGTTGGATTTTGAAGAACCTTTCAATAACTGTTGAATCTATTAGATTTTCACCAAAAAAAGTTGATAGTACTCACAATTTCATTCACCCTGGTAAATAATTCCCTAATAGATTCATTCTCCCCAATCTTCAAATATTCATACTTCAATCTCTATATTTTTAACTTTGACTTATTCAATTTTGTATTGCCTTTGTATATGTTTTTCAATTTATCTCATATACCTTTAGTTGTGGAACCACTGTTCACTATCAAGAATTTACTTTTAGTAACTGATGATAATATAGCAATCTTTTCCTTTACATAATTCTCAAGAAACTTCTTGTCAATAGGTTTACATAGAACACTATCATCAATGGGTTCAAACCCAACTGTTACAGCTTTAAGAACATCATAAGTGATAGACATAAAATATTGAAACATTCTATCTTTCCAGATATGATGGTTTTTTCTATAAAAAACCAGAATACATTTACTTTTCACACAGTTCACATTATCCATTAGCAATGAATAATGAACGTAACCTCTCATATGATACCAATTAAAAGTGTGCAGTCAGATTATAATATCACTAAGAGGGGGAGGGGTTGAATTAGTGATACACTTTTTCTTTTATGTTTATTTTCATTTAAAACAACATTCTCCTGCTATTAAAGATTTTAATTCCCTGCTGAGAATCAAATCAGAACACATCCAAATAAACACAAATATTTACAAGGTTTACTATTCAATAAGAATAGTTGCGTCCTCGATTGAGTTTAGAAATGATCCAATACCTTACAATAAACTTGATATCAATTGGTGGAATACAATGAGTCGGATGTACTCTTTTACTCATGTATCACTATCAAACAATACAACAAGTTCATGTGCACCCTCTTAGCACAATATGGTTATACATTTGTTTGGTAATGTCTCACTTTACATGTGCTTCTTTTCAATTCACCAAATTCATTCAATTGTAAAACAACTATTCTTTTACATACCTTGAAGAAAGGTAAGATCTTCTAGGAATATTTAAAACAATCTATCTAATTACCCTAAGTACAATGCTCCCAGTTTTATTCTTCTAATTTCAATCTCTCAATTGAATACAATAAGATAGAATCATAACCAAACAAATACTTCCATAAAATAGTCAAGATAAATATAATTTTCACCACTTTAAAACATGTATGTAATATTCAAGAAAAATATAATTGGATGCACTTCAATACATGTATGTAATACTCAAGACAAATAGAATCGGCACCACTTCAAAAATTCTTCTTCTCTCTTAAAAACACAGAGCATCTCTCTCCTCAGCTATGAAAAATGCTCATTATCATAAAGAATAAACTTCATCCTCCCTTTATAGGTGAAAATTAGAAGGAATCCAAATGTTTTTCCTTCTCACTCAAATTTTCCCAAATTTGAATTTCCCCTTGAAATTATAGGATACATTTCGACTATTTCAATGTTTCTTGAAGCTTCTAGAATATTTTCTAAACTTCACCTCAATATTCAGCTCTTAAATTGGTATCTCCATACCCATTTCTTATTCCACACACCCAAAAAATTTAGAAAACATGAAATGTGGGTACTATTGTTGAGTAAGATTGTTTCTGGGTACAATGGTCTTTAATCGACACCACCTCATTTATTTCAGTTTAACATGTGAGTCTGATGTAAAACAACTTCAGTACCCTATCATCTAAGCATGCATCCTTTCTTCACTTTCTCTTTCCATAATCATGACTATTTCTATCAGCATGACTATTCCCATTGGCACGACTATTCTATTGGAACAACTATTCCATCAGTGTGACTATTCCATCATTACGACTCTGAGTTCAATGAAAAACAATGTGAATATTGTGTCATCATGACATGAATTTTTCCTTGACACAACTATTTCATCAAAATGTCTATTTCATTAGCATGCCTATTAGTATGATGAAAAACAATGTGAATACTTTTTCGTCTTGACATGACTTTTCCATCGGTGTGACTATTCCATCGGCACGACTATTCCATCAGATCGACTCTGAGTCTGATGAAAAACATATATAATATTGTGTTGGATTGAAATGTATTTTCAATAGGCACAAATATTCCCATCGGCATGACTATTCCATCGGTATGATGATTCCATTGGCATGACTGTTCAATCAGCACCATCGTTCCATCAGCACAACTATTCCATTAGCAAAAATCTAAGTCTAATGAAAAACAAAGTCATTAAATATTCAGCATGATAGGCATATTCTATGATTTCATTGGAATGACTATTCCATCATCACGACTATTCCATTTTCCCAACTTGGAGTTTGACACAAAATTAATTCATTACCATGTCAGCATGAAAATCATCATCTCTTCTTTCATCGGCATGACTATTGCATCGTCATGGATCCTATTCTGATGCAGAACAAATTCATTACCATGTCAGCATGACAAGCATCATCTCTTCTTTCATTGTCATGACTATTCTATTAGCATGACTATTCCATCGGCATGACTTTTAGTTCGATACAAAACAAAGTCATTACCATGTCAGCATGACAAGCATAATTTCTTCTTTCATTGGCATGACTATTCCATCGACATGATTATTCGATCGTCATCACCATTCAAAGTTTTCCAATAGAAACCACAATTCATATCTTTCCAATAGTCACCACCATTCATATATTTTCAATAGTCACCACTATTTGAAACATTTGAATAGTCACCACCATTCACAGTTTTCAAATAGTCACCACCATTCACAGCTTTTATGTACCCTATTCTTCCATCAATCCTGCATCATAAGTTCTACCCCATTACTTATGATTTATGAGAATTACGAAACATCAACTCATAGTCCCATTTAACATAAGCAATTATCATAACATTCAATTCTTTCTAGTTTCTTTCTTTCCTTCTCATCCGGACGACTGACTTTCTGAAAACAATATTTTGATTCTTTTCAAAAAAACCCAAAACAATTTTTTACAAAACATAGTGAAGTGATTTCTTTTCTTCAAAACCAACCATGATAACAAAATACAACTATTGAAACCTTCATCACATTTGTCATCAGCTTGGTCCAAAAAGAAAGAATATTTGGTAGATGATGTATGGACCATGAATTTTAAATTAGGTTATCCAACACATCTAGAAAAGTTTGAGACTTTTAATAATACTCAATTTTATTTTCCATGTATGAATACATAAAAGGATCATTTTAGAAAGATGTTTCAACAAATAAATTTCACTGATGATTATAATAATTAGATATATAAATGATATTTATGATTTCCTATAATGTTTTAGTAATCATTGATATTGAAAAATAACTATCAAGGCCATCTAAAATAGAATTATGCAACTAATACCAGTTTCCCTAATGTTAATAAAAGAAATTAAATTCCTCTTGATATAGACATTCATTAGAAATTCCATGATCATTTTAATATTTATATTCAAAATTACTTATCAAATTAACCTCATGAACTTCATCATCATCACTTACATGATATCTGGAGTTATGTATGTTTAGATAAATGATCAAACTTTTGATTTTGTTTCATGTTCCCTTTTATATGTTGGATGATTGAGTTGATTGTTTCTTTGTGGGAAAAAATAAGGACGACGGGGGGTTCTCCTAGGAAATACTATTTGGTTACTTTCAACTAATGTGATGTTATATGTGTAATGGTATTTTTCAATGTTCACTAAATCATAATTCAAGATACCCTTATGAATTCAAACACTATAATCCATAATTTAAAGAGTTTCATTAGACAGTTGGAGTTACTCATGTCAAAAATGAAAATACGTTGTATATGTAATGATGTTTAAAATATCTTGTGCATCACATAATTCCTTAAATTGTTTTCCTCTACAAGTAAAATAATTGCTTAAGGAGAAAATTTTTCCGTCAATATTGGTTATATGGTTCCTTGGATGGTGGTACTCACATTATCTTCTAAAAAGACATTGTTCTCCCCTGAAAATTTCATTTTGAATATTCAAAATTATTTCTGGTAATTGAATAATGATTTTTTTATTGTATCGGGAAGGGGTTGGTTCAAAATAATGTTTTATAAGATTTCAGTCAATGTTTTATTCAGTTTGGGTTTGGATTTTTATCTTAGGTTTTTAGAGAATGGAGTTGTTTTCTGGATTGTTTTGGGAGGTGTTAGTTCCTCAACATTCTCATTAGAATTTTCATATTCAATTTTTTCATCATTTATATGATTCAATGAATTATTATATGTATTATTTAAGGTTTGTACAAAATGTTTTATTGATTTTACCAATCTATTAAATAGTAACCAGATTGAGTAATCTATAATAGGTTTGTGTCTAACTAGATTATCCACTCAAGTTTAGCATCGGATCAACTTGAGTATAAATGGGTTTCATTAATGTTTTTATTTTTTTAGTTCATTTTTATGTTATAAGACATATAAGTTCGTTTTTTTAATTTTATTGCATAATTTTTCAAGGGTTGGGTGTGGGGAAGATTATGAACGTACTCATGCTAGTGGGTTTACTCCCAGATAATTCAATAGCTCTTGGATGGGTTGTTGATTAGGATTAGGGGTTGGTTTTTGGAATAGGAATTGTGTATTTTGGTATTGGACTGATTTTGATTGAAACAATTAATCTTTTTAAAAACATTTTTAAGGGTAGGGGTTAAGAAATTGTTTTTTTTTCTTTGTTGATTTTAATTCTAACAGAATCCCAGATGGTCATTGGGACTTGTATTGAAATTATTTTTTATTTTTTTATTTTTAATGATTAATTCATTAACATATAATGGTGGAACTCCGAAAATATCATCTTCTATATATGGGATGATTGATCAGGTTTCATTCTTGTGGTCAAGTTTGTCGCAATTTTTGAAAACATAGTTTATAGTTGTAGTCTCATAGACCTTCCTAAGATCAATATACTAAATCTTCATAGTGATTGAAAAAAAATTCCTCAAATAATTTATTCATCTATGATATTATTTACTCCACTATATATTGGTGTATTCTCATGGTAAGGTGATGTTCTTCATGTTTGGTTCTATTTATTATAATTTTCTAGAATCCTGTATTCATAATTTGGGGATTTATTTTTCAAATTTCCACTACAAATCACGTGAATGAATGTTTTTTTTACAGGAAAAAAACCATTAAAAATATTCAATATTTTCTTATATATATAATTCATGGTGATGTATGTGTTTATGATCCTTTGCAATTTTTTATAAAATTAGTCTCCTTATTTTAAAAAAAAATATTGGACGCATTTTTTAGGTGTATTTGTTTTATGATAGGGGGATTGTTTTTTTATGATTCTCTATTCAATTGTTCCCAAGAATCTATTTAGGGTGGTATAGGACTATATAAAAAATTCATTTTCTTAATCCTTTTTGTAAAAAATAAATAGAATCATTATAGATTATTCTTGTTGATTTTATGGGAACATTTTTTCAATAATATCATTAAACACCCTAACACGAAGCTATGAAATTTCAGTCTCCATTACATGAATAGTCATAAGGTGGTTGGGAACATGAGGTCTAATTTCATAGTGGGAATATCCTAAAGAGACATTCTAAAACATTGAGGGTGTATTTTCCTAGGAAGGTTTAAGGTAGACATTCATGGATAGATATTCAACATTTCTTATAATAAGGGCATGCACATTTGAATTTCCATTTTGGATACTTTATGGTCTCATGATTTGTTTTCATGGAAGATTATTATTATTTTATTTCAATATTAGAATAAAAATTATTAGGATGATTATGATCTAAATGAATTATACACCTTGAATGAATTATCTCTTGATCATTTAGATTATACAATCTAATTAGATGGTTTGAGTTTTCATCAGTGTAGGTGGTCATTCTTAGACTTAAAGGGGAATAGATAATAGAAATTGGGGTTAGAAGAGAATGAGTTCATAATATGAATTACTTGGTTTCTCGGAAATAATGACATAAATTTTTAATGCAGAAATATACCCTGTAGGAAGAATTGGTTTTTTAGTACATAGAGGGGCCAAATCCACTGGGACATAATAAGTAACCCTGAGACACTCATATTTTATGGAAAGATTGGATATGAATTATCCAACATTTGTGTTGAATGTAATTGGGATAAAATAATTGTAAAGTTACTAAGAAAATGGATTTAATTTAAGAATGAAACACATTAATATTTTAATCTAAACAATTTAATGAATTAGTCTTCCTAGGATGTCTCTATATATGGAAAGGATGTAATTGTTTTTCTATAAATCTAGATCTCACTAGATTAAGAAGAATCCAATCTATTATTTAATGTAAAATAGCATTTACAAATTTAATACATACACAATTAAAATGAAAATAACCAATGATAATATAAGAAAAATTCTATGACTACTCAAAGTAATTGAATCATACTCTCACTCAAAATGTGTACTCATTGAAGTCGATGAAGATGAATAAGAAAATAAGTAAATGGATAGAAATATCAAAACATAGAACTAAATTAATAATTTAAACACATCAAATAACATCCAATATATCCACATAAAACTATGTAGGATAAAACGTAAAATGGTTTTATCCTTCCATCAATGGAAATATTTCAATTGAGACTGAAGTTGATATAATGAAGTAGGATTGAAGAAGTAAAAACAATGAAATAATAATCATTCCACCATCGTGTGAGGAATTTAAAAAGTGTTGATGTAGATAAATTAAATCCTTAAAGATATGGTACCAAATCATTATGGAAAATATAATATTATAATAAAAATTGTTTTCATTAATAAAGAAATGTGATTGAAATAACTTACTTGTGAAAAATGAACATTATATTTCAATATGACAATGTAACATTACAATTGAAAGAACAGAACATCAACACAAAACTCTTTCACCAAAAAAACCTCAAATAATAATTATTCAAGAAATAGTTGTTTAAAAGACAATTAATTTTCATCCACATTGATTAATATTGTTAAAATGTGGGTGAGAAAGAAAGATAATTTGGACTTTTCAATGTTGACCAAAAAATTATGATCAAGATTCATCCCCTTTTTGGATATGAAAATCAGAAATTGAAAATGGAAAATTATTTGAAGGTTTTATAATTGAAATATATCCTTCAACATATCCTCTAATATAATATTTTATTTAATCCTAGTGGGATGTTTAATTTGGATGTTATTTTTATATTTGTGGGATAACATCATGGGTCTTGAAATCTGGACCATAATATAAAAATGAAATTGGGCCATCAATGTCACCATGAAGACCTTCAAATTTTCTCTCGTCACAGTTTTTTAAAATATTCCTGATAAATTTATATTTTTATATTTAAAATTATATTTTCACTTTCCTAGAACTGTGGGATCCATATTTAGTTGATGAGATTAAGGCCCATTTTTATTTGTCCATAAACTTCTACAGGAATGGAAAAAAATGTCTTTCCTACGTTATGAGCCATTCATTAATCATGAAACAAAAATATCTACAAAAATATTTCAATAACATCCATTAAAATAAAATTAACATAATTTTAAAAAAAATACCCATAAACTTATTATTCTCTGTGCCCAAATTGATAGACTCTAAACATGAATTTTACATGTGAAGAGAAATGATGTTAAATTTATAAAATAAAATAAAATTGGTTTTCATTGAAATTAAAATGCATGAATATAAAAATATATACTATTAATATTATCTTATTTCAATGTATAGTCACTTACCTTGGTTTTAATTCTTAAAAAAATAAAAAATTAATGGCCCGATAAAAGGACCACATCAAAATAATCAAATATAGGTTAAAAAATCATAGAGGAAATATAATTACAAGAATAACCAATATCCTAATATATATAGTAAGCATAATAATTGAATACGAATTATCTCAACCATTTAATTACCCCATGGACACTTTACATTGTCAACCAAACCAACCAACCAACCTCCTCAATGAACCAAATCCAAACAAAATCATGTGTCACACTATAGAACACTGATAGAGATAATTATTCATCCATTCATAGATACATTTCTTTGAAATAATAGAAAAACACAACATGATAATCCAAACTATCACAATTATACAAAATGTAAACAATTGAGAATGTTCTGGAACATAGGTGGTGAGGCATGTGAAAAAATAGGTAAAATAATTAAGTATTCACATCCATATCTTATTATACAAAATAAATTGAATGGTTAAGGAAACCACAATCTAATTATAAGTATATAAGTACCTAAACATGAAGTCTAATGAATGATAAAGATACAACCATTTGACATGTGAATATCAGTAATGGTAGTCTCCCAAAAATATTAATATTTCTATTAGATTTCAACTCGTCGGAATAAGTTCATTAAAAAATGGAAACAAAGAAAAGATATTTATTATTTTAAAATAAATTTAAACATAATTTTTACATCACCAAGATCTAATCAAACAATGAAATAATATTATTTTAAACAAAATAATAGAAATTAAAACAAAATGAAAAACAATTCTACAAAAATCATAATTCCATAAATTTTAAATAAATTACACAGAAGGAATATTAAAAAGTTGTCCACACCAATGTTAGGTCCAACCGGTTAAACATAGGGATCTTTAGGAAAGATATTATTAAATCCTTATATTGTAAAAAAACACCTATTTATAACCATTTTAGATAAAAAATAATCAAATCTTAGATGGGTGTTATGATTTCAAGGATAAGAAAATATAATGATTCCTATATTTATCATATATATCATCAAATTTTTTTATGACAAGAGGAATCCAATGAGAAAAATAAAGAGGGTTTTTAAATATAGCAACTCGTAAGCTTTTACATAGAAAACTTACATTTACCCTTTCTATATATTCCTCTACCACACTATGGGATAATAAAAACCATAAACACCTTTTTTCTACTAGAAATACAATTTTAACATTAAAAACATGCATCAATATAGATCTATGGGATTTGTGATTCTAGGAAGATGCTTCTAGAAATAAATATGATCAAATCACTTCCCTAAAAAACATCAAGACCTTAATGAAAAATTTAAATTTAGATTAATATGGTAAGAAATAAGTATCCAATTATTTCCATACTCAAAAACTAGTTTTTGTAATTTATTATGTTCATCAAGTTCCTTTATATATAATACCTTAACTATATTTGAAAAGAAATACTGAATGTATAGTGCTTTGAGAGCTTCTCAGGAAAGAATCCATAATGGATTTTGTTTAATAATATACTTAAATAATTTCAAAATAAAAACACAAGCATATTTTGATCAAAAATAATATTATGGTATTCTAATACTCAATAAGGTTGAAAAAATATTCAATATCCACCATTAGTAGAACTACTACCTATATATCTTACTTCTTCAAGAACTAAAGAGGATTAATTTTCAAGAACTCTCAAATTAAATTCATATATTTGGGAAATAGATTAAGAAAAATAATAACTAAGACTATAGTATATGGAATGAACATCCCAAGAAAATCATGATAAACCAAAGAGTACATCAAATCCATGCATGGACTTATTCTAGATATATGAAATATTTATACCCTCAAAAAATTTTAAGATTACTAACCCCATCATTCAAAAACTAAATTCATAAGTGTTCACAGATGTTCATTTAAATAAATTTCAAATCCACATTTGAATAATTTAAGACACATATATATATATTATCCCAAAAATCATTTTCTTCAAATACAAAAATCATCACCACTTTAAACAAATGAGGTTTCATCAAAAAATAATTTCAAAAGAAAGATTCATTATTTTAAACAATATTTCAAGATACATGAATTCCATTAAAAACACCATATTTACAAAAAAAAATATACCCATTTATTCCTAAAAAACATATGTAAAAACTACCATTAATTAAACATTAACTTAAAAATGTTTTCTTCATCAGATGAAACACTCTTAACAACAAAATATATTAAAACTAATCAATTCAAAAAAATTATATATTAATATCCTTAAAGGGTTACATCTAAAAATTATTAATATCCAATGAAAATATTTAAAATAATTAATAATTTTCCTTTTTCCAATAGAATATACAATATTTATTAAATTAAAACATTATTTTAGATCATATTTTTTAGAATCACGTCCAAAACAAGCACTTGTTTTTAAAACTATTCCCATAATTCCTATAAAAATAAGTTTTTTTCAAAATTTTAAAAAAAATAGAATTTTAAATTTCAATATCAATTTAAAACCAAAGAATGAAATCACTCTGATTATATATCAATTAGAAATAAGTCACAAAGAATATATAAATATATCAAATTCCAAAACAAATAAAAATTTACATTATCCTGGAAACTTATGACAATGAAACAATTAACTATATTTTTTATCCAACTGTGTGAAAGGCATACAATGTTCGTGGAATTTCACATTGGTCGAAAAAATTTCATAAGAGATTTCAACCAATGTATTTGTACCACATGAATATTAATTCCTACCAATATCGATTTAAATACAAAAATACTTGAAACTTGAATACTAAAATTCTCCAAACAATTGAGAATAATGATCCATAATAAGATAGGTCCATCCTATATAGCCCACAAAATAATGTTCTAACCATTAAAGGTGGTAATTGAGACATATCTTAAGATCTTCCTCCATATTATTGAAAATTTTATCTCCTATCTACCAATATTTATCAAGAAACCAGAAATAATATTTGGCTTAGATACTAGTTTTTTCAGAACCAACTCAGGTCGTCCCTAAACCATATTCCTAAGATGATCCTTATTACGGGCTAAAGGGAATTCTCGATTCGAATGAGTTAAATAATATACCATGGGAATTCCTGAACAACCATTGATAATTACTCCACTAATAGATTTAATATTTAATGAGGATAATGGAGAGAGTATAATTGAAATAAACTAGAAACAACAATATAATAAATTAAACAACAAGATACATGATCTACGTACCAAAAGTTGATGACTAGTAAAACTAACAATAAGGAAAATAAATATATCATTCCCACTACCCAATATCCCTCATAGAATATATAGGTGCACATGATACACAATTCATATGTATCGAGAAAACCATAAATATATGATTTATTCGAGATACATTCTATCTTATGATAGATAGATATGAGTTATAATTACTAGTAGGTTTCCAAATTCGAACCTAAATCAAAATAGTATAATATTATCATGCTATCTTAAAGATAGATATATAATATAGGTTTCTGTGATTTATCACATTAAAAAACTATATAAATGTTTTCATTTGAAAAACTCTCTAATCCAAAAAATTGTGTATTTTTCCAAATAAATGCACAATTTATTTATATTAATAATATTATTCATAAAAAAAATTATTAGTTTCATGTGAAACCATTAAATTAACTAAAATAAATTTTCAAAAAAATATCCAATCATACCTTAGAAAATATATATTAATTTTCCTTGAATGATATGGACTTTAGGGGAATATCCTAGTATAGAGGTATCTTATTCATCATTGATGTAATGTAAGTATGTTGAAAAAAAACTACAGAATAATAAACTTGCTTGAACAATTGGTTTTCCCTTGTTGGTCAAATCAAGGGGATGCATCCCATGGATGGATTAGGTCCCACCTTGTTCCAATATCCAGATCATAATTTATAACTATTTCTCACATGTACCTGGACTACACACCAATCCAACCATGTATTCTAATGAATTATAGAAGGAGGTTGTAATTTTATAATATAAATCATATCATATAAATATATCAGAAAACAAATATATACCTTTCTAACACGTCTAAAAAGAACATAGGAACACCACTAACAGTAATAAATAAAATTAAAATTAAATATACCTTAATAGAAAATTTATTATAGGCCCTATAATGTCATCAATTTGTATTAAATTTAAAGGGCCTATATTGAAGTATTTTGTCCGATAAACCATCAATATTATTAATCGTAACATTCCAAAATTTACTCATAATGTTGAACTTATCATGTAATTGGATTCCATTATAAAACTATTCATAAATCCAAGAACATCATGAAATATACGTATAAAAGATTTTCCAAAAAAGGGAAAATCACACCCTATCTTTGAAAACATCAGTTTTCACTTTATTTTGGTTCTCAACATTATAAAAAGATTCGTGAAAATTTATTTGGAGAATGTAATGTAACAAAATTTTAGTATACTTTTTTTTTAAATTATATGGAATTATTTGGAGACCACATGATTTGACGGCACGTGATTCTATGGCCTAGTGATCCCAGAATAGAATTTTGAACTTTTTTTAAGTTTTTTTAAGTAAATGTGCAAGTGGGTTTCCCAAACATTTTAACTCATGCTCATATTTAAAATGTAAGTGTACCATATAACTTAGAATGTTGGGATTTTCCTATAAAGGACCTAACATCAATTGGAAAGGTTTGGATGGAAAAGTTAGTTTTTGGACTTTTTAGAAAATAATAAAATAACATAAAAATATATTTTTTTTAATTTCTCAGAATTGATCGGTGGATGATGGAACTATAGTGCGGGGACATTACATATTAAAATAAGCTCTTTAGTGGTTTTTCTGGTGCTGCATAATAGATATGCTATTTCATGAATGAAATAGTGTAACGATGCAACATCACAGTGTAATAGAAATGTTGCGATGTGTTTCATTTTAATGAGATAAAACTTTGGGGAAAAAATTATTTGAATTTTCTTCTGAAAAACCTATGGGGAAATTCCTCTCCTACGACAAACACTGGTAGGATCATAAGAAAAGTCGATTCCTTATGAAGAACGTGACTGAAAAGTGACAAACACCAACGGAGCTCGAATCCTCGAGGGTGATGCGCTTCAACAAAGATTGTCAATCGAGGTAGGGGTTTATTTGTTTTATGGTTTTCATGTTCTTCATTCTAAATGCCAAATGTAGATTAAACCAAGAATAGGTTGATCCACGGATCTTCCATTCATGTGGGATAGTGACGTTTCTTGGGATTATCTATCCAAGAGTAATTTTACTATTGGTAGAACATCATCCCCAACCTCCCCATACTTAAAACACTAACGTGGAGTGTGTGGGATGAATGAACAAGGCCCGAGCCCCTCCACTTGTGTGTTTATCGTGGACAAGAATTTTGAAATGGGTGGAAAGTCCGAATCAAGTCCATCACCGAGAAGGTGATACCACATGGAGGCTGGAGGTGCAGTCAGTGAGAAAAATGGACCACTGATGCAAACCTTGTGGTCCACAAAAGAGATCGTCGGTGTGCCATGACAGCACGCTAGGAGGAGCTATTGGCTGGGATGGTAGAAAGCTGTAGAGATGCGACCACATGTCCGCTTCGGTGGAGTGACCTACAACAGTGAGCTACGGTTCACCAGAGCATGTGGTCGATTGACCATGTGCAGGGAATTCAGCCGACCCGGTTGGCCAGCCACATAGTAGAAGTCGCGATCACTTGACTACTGCGGAGAAGCACCCCCACGGATGACCCATAGGGTGATGGGGAGTAGGATGTAGCCTCCAGCTACATCTCGGATAAGCAGACCGGGTAGGGTGTGGGTGAGAACCACGACCCAATTTACCAGACTCAGGCTGGTCCGGGACTGGGTAGGGTCGGCAAACCCAGGTTAGGGTGAGGGAACCGAGGCTGGGCCTGGTGGAATGAGACCTGAACCCAACCATCCCTTTTTGAAAAATCAAAAATATCATTCAAACCAAACATCCAATTGATGAGCTTTTTGATGTGTTGGAACTCTCAAAATGAGATGGAACATTTTGGAAAACTCTATAGAGGATTTCATGGATGTTGGAATTCAATGAATGGCTTAGGAGTGGTTAGTCTGAGATCAAGCGTGCTACGTGCTGAAACCCAGGAGTTTCCTAAGACCTAAAGACTGCTGATGAGCGACCCTATGGGGATAGGTCACTATGGTCGAGTGGGAAGAGGATTATTTGTGACCTCGCCGACCCACAGTACTCTACAAGAGGATTACCTCATTATGGATATAGGTGAGAAGTGGCTTCTGTGTGTCTCGGCATGCCCACGGTGGGAAGAATCTTCTGTGTAACCTAGAATACCAACAGTACTCATCAGTGATGAGTACCATACTAGTCCATGGTTAGTGGGATGTGGCTTCTATGTGACTCAGTAGGCTCACTATACTAATTAAGGAGAAGTTCTCCAGTATCCCATGGTGTTCGATGGTATGACTGATGGTCTTACTTTACTAATCTAGAACATATCGGGTGTGAGTTGTCTTGCTTCATGATCATTCTTGGTGATCGTGTTTTTTGGTTTTTTTATGGTTTTCCTTGTGGTATTTCCTTTTTTTTAGGTTACCTACTAAGTATATTGTTATTCACCGCTTCATGGGATTCGCCCACATGAGTTGTGTCTACTGTAGATGATCACCACCTTGACAGAGGATATGGTGGCCCAGGACTCGGTGGTGCCTATTGAGACCAGGTAGGAAGGGCATAATTCTACGTCTTCTAATAGTTACTATATACTTACCCACCATGTGGGGGTTCTAGAAAATGGTTTTTAGTGTTTCTTTTTTACTTTCCAATTCTCTAGTTTATCTTTTGTTGCGTCTGTATTCCAGCACATTTAAATTTCAGTTTCACTTGTACTCAATGGTTTATTTAGTGTCATGCTTGTTTACTTTTCCATCGTTGGGACCTAGTTGTGTGTGTGTGTGTGTGTGTGTTTGTGTGTGTGTGTGTGTATAGGTACTCAGGAAAATGCCTCCCACATGCAGGTTGATTCCATCGGTGCTAGTTCCCAACCCCTGGCCATCAAGATGCGGGCTTAAGATATGTCATTGAACCAGCCTTGGGGACGAGTCAAGAAAAAGTGGTTTCAGAGGTGGTTAGTTCAACCTTAGAGACTGGGATCCTACTGTTTTTGTTTTTAGAGAAATAGTGTTGAATGTTTCGAGTTCGAATTTCAGATTTAGGGAGTCTATTATTGGTGTTGCATCTGACATATCCATACACAAGGACCATGAATTCTTCTTTTAGGATCTATACAAGAAAAAACTGGTTACATAACTATCTCCTTATGATCTTCATGAATAAGAGGTAGCTCTCCAAGTATAATATTCTAACTATGGAACATATTGATCTATATCAAGATGCCTCCACACAAACGGTCATATCAGATTCTGATGCATGACCGTGAGGACTGCCCACCTAGCGATGAGGAGTCGGTTCACCATCCATTCTTATAGATAGCCCCACCGGGTGGTGTAATGGTGTTGTCAGTACCCATTGATCACCAGTTACTACCAGCATTACTGGTAGAGTACATGCACTGGCTTAGTGCCATGCATGAGTTCCAGACACAGAGACCTCCCAGGTTCAGGGTAGAGATAGATCCTCAAGTCACTAAGGACTTTTTAGAGGTAGTTGTGCAAGTCTTCTTCTTAGTGAGAAAACCACTTTACCATATGAAGATCTTGGTCATGAGCATTCTACATGGATCATAAGGGAGATGGTGGAGCCTGACCATCTAGACGCTTTATGATGCGACCCTCACCTAGATAGATGTCGTGTAACTTTTCCAGGATGTGTTATTCCCCACGACATTATCATCTATGTAGATACATGAGTTGATTCTCCTGTATTAGGGTTTCATGACAGTGGCTGAGTACTTTACGTGTTTTACATACCTCTCAAGATACTCCATAGACAAGGTGTGGGACCCTTTTTCAGGGCCCTTCCCTTTGAGCAGGGACTCAAATGGGACATCATGGAATCCATGGTGTCTCTTATCATCCCTACTTAGGATAGAGTGCTGGAGTGAGCCTTTCTTGTGGATATCATCCTAGCAGGGTAGGCGTTGATAGCATGAGCCACTAGCATACCTCAGGAAGCAGAGTCTTTAGTGGTGAGTGGAAGAAAACATATATGGGGACCCAAGCGGGCCATGTCTTTAAAGGGAGGACACCAAGACTCAGGTTTAGAAGTACGGGGATCCCAGACCAGAGGGTGTCAGTAGGGAACCAGGTTGTACTTCACATGTAGCGGGTAGGGACACGTGGATTGTGACTGCCCGACCCACCGCACAGTCGATTAGAAGATGGTCAAGGGACCTCCAAGTCAGAGGTTGAGGTAATGGAAAAGTGGCCCCATAGGGAAGCTAATGTGGTAGGGGATTAGGCCAAGCGGCAGGCATTGGATGATGTTTCAGGGTTCCACTACCACCACCCCTAGGTCATTCACTACAGGCTCAAGGAGCTGGTGTGAAAGGGTGATGCATGCTCCGGGAGATAGAGACCTATGACACCAACACTTCAAATATGATTAAAGGAAGGATTTGTGTCTTCTACACCTTAGCTGCAGTTCTTATAGACATAGTTTCTAGTCACAATTTATTTTCCATAGACCTCGTTCGAGGTTCGAAGGTTCCAGTAGAGATTTTATCATGATCCTTACGATGAAAGTCTTCTACAATAGAGGATTCAAAAATTACACAATGGTACCGATAGTTTGATTTTACTCTATTAGGTGAGAGTATTGGCTAGGATCTCCTTGTAGCGGTGTATGGGCCATATGACATCTTCTTGGGTATATAATGGTTATCTACATTCCATGCTCAGATTGACTATTTTAGGTGCAAAGTTCGGTGTGACCACGAGAAAGGGACCAAGTTATCCTTCACTGGTGAGAATTAAACCACTGAATCATAGGATATAATTTTTTGGAGGAGGGTGCAGCCGATCACTCAATAGTTTCCTAGCCCCACTCTCAGTTCTGTGAACGAGAGGAGTCTGAGCTATCCTATAATGGTGGACATGTATGAGGATTTCTTTACATAGGATTCTTTAAGACTACCTTTTTTCAGAGATGTAGACTTATACATTGACATGTACCCTTGGACAGCAACGATATCCTTACTAGAATATCAGATGGCTCTTTTGGAGCTCTGGGAGCTGAGGGTAAAGTTGGAGGACTTAAAGGAGAAGGGCTTTGTGAGGCCCAGTGTTTCTCCATGGGCAACCCCAGTGTCGTTTTCTAATAAGTAAGACGAGACCATGAGGTTATGCATGGACTTAAGGTGCCTAAAATAGGTGATCGTGAAGAAAAAGTGTTCATTGTTGATGATTGGTGACCTCTTCAATCAGCTGAATTTAGCGAGGTGGTTCTTGAAGATATACCTCAGACCGGGATATCACCAGACTCAGATAAGGGATGAAGATGTACCGAATATAGACTTCAGATTCTGGTATGGACACTAGAATTTCTTATGGATTCCCTTCATCGTGTCCAATTCTCCAACAGTGTTCATGGGACTAATCAAAAAGATATTCTCACCTTACCTGGATTGTTTCATGTAATCTTCATTGATGACATCTTGGTGTACTCGATGTCGGAGGAGGATCACACTACACACCCATAGATAGTTATAGATACACTCCAAGTGAAATATCATTACATTAAGATCTCAAAGAACTAGTTTTGGTTTCGCGAGGTCCATTTTTTGGGACATGTTCTCATAGAGTCTATAGTTGTAGTGGATCCCAAAAATATAGAGGAAATGCTTGCTTGGGAGCCACCCAGGAGCATAACCAAGGTGATGGGTTTCATGGGGTTTCATGGATACAATTAGAGGTTCATGCATGACTTTTCTAGTGTAGAACCACCTTTATTGGACTTTAAAATGAAGGGACAACCCTTCATGTGGATGGAGAAGTTCCATTAGAGTTTCTAGGAGTCGAGGTAGAGACTAATGAGTGCCCTCATCTTGAGACTACCAGAATAGGGCATAGGGTATGTAATCTTCTGTAACTCATAAGGGGCCAGTCTGGGATGTGTCCTAATGAAGGAGCAATAAGTGATCGCCTGGGCTCACAGATGTTGAGGAAACAAGATCAGAACTATGTGATCGATGACTTGGAGTTAGTAGCAGTGGTCTTTTTCCTTGAAGATGTGGTGGAACTACTTGATGTGTTAATGGTGTATCGTCTACTCTGACCACAAGCGAATTATATATATCTTCTCACAGAAAGACTAGAACCTTAGACAATTGGGATGGTTTTAGTTCCTCCAGGACTATGAATTTGAGATATTCTATACTCCTATTAAGGGGAACATGGTGGAAGATGCACTATGAAGGTGGTCTTCTTTACAACTTCTGAATGAGGTGATAATACAGCTAGCCGCGATGTAGATATCCTTCATGGGTGGTGATGGTATATCATACCTTTAGTAGATGATTATCACTCCTCCACTCTTATAGTGAGTCAGGGGACACAACATCTACATGTTGACTACAAGGCTCAAAGTGCTCAATTATCCTAAAGACAAGCTTATGATGTATTTTCAAAAGGTGGGGAGCATGTCATCATTTTCAGAGTATGCACCATAGTACTGGTGAAGTAATGGGAGGAGGTGTTGAGGGAGTTCTATATTAACCCTTTGGCGGTACAACATGGTGTGGAAAAGATGTAATAAGTCCTCTGACCTCAGTACTAGTGGCAAGGGATGAAGAAAGTGGTGGAATAGTTTTTTTCACAATGCCTTACTTGTCAATAATTGAATGTCGAGCATCAGCTCCCAGTAGTCCTGGAACAACCACTTGTGGTAACAGAGTGGAAGTGGGATGATATCTCAATGGAATTAATGACAAGTGAACAAAACACGTCCAGGGGCCATGATTCTATCTAGATGATCATTGACCAACTCAGCATGTCAACTCACTTACTACCCATCTAGGAGTAAGGATCAGTAGAGGGATTATGGAGCCTCTACATCTAGAAGATATTGAAACTTCATTGGTTTCCTTTTATGATCATCTTGGATTCTGATACACACATTATATCCTGGTTAAGGAAAATATTAAAGGAGGTGTTTGAAAATTTGATGCGCTTTAGGATAGCTTTTCATCCTCAGACAGATGGTTAGATGGAGTGGACCATACAGACCTTAGAGGACATGCTTCATGCATGTATTCTAGATTCTGGTCCTAGATAGGGGGACTATCTTCCTTTGGTGGAGTATATATACAATAGTAGCTATCACTACACCATTGTAATGACACCATTTGAGGCATTGTACGAGTTGCCTTTAGATCACCTCTATGTTGAAAAGACCCATGGGAGTCAACACTCATGGGTCCTGATCTAGTATGGGCTACCACTGAGAAGGTGCAGATCATCCCGAACCGGATGAGGACTGTACAGAGAAGAGAAAAATTGTATGCTGATATGAGACTTAGACCCTTGGAGTTTTTATAGGGAGAAAATATTTTCTTTTGGGTCTCACCCAGATGGGGATTGCAGAGATTTGGCCTGGGTAGCAAGTTATCTTCATGGTTCCAAAAACCTTTTCAGATTTTTAGTAGATTGGGAAAGGTGGAATACCACCAAGATCATCACCCACAGATGCCATGGGTTCATGATGTTATCCAGATGTCCCTGCTGATGAGGTACACACATGATCTATCACACATCATTGAATGGGATGAGATGGTTATTGACGATGAGGCGACATTTGCAGAGTTCCTGATGGTGATAGAGGACTGAGAGAAGTAGCTCCTTCATGGATAGTTGATTCCTCTAGTGCACGTTTGATGGTAGCATGGGAATCTAAAAGGGAGAACATGGGAGCCAGAGGATCATATTTGTGCTAGAACCCATTTTTTTATCCCTTGTTTAGGATTTAGGGGATATTAAACATTAAGGATGGAAGAATGTAATGTCCCGTAAATTTTATTTATTTTTTTAAAAAAAATTATGGAATTATTTAGAGATCACATTCTTTGACGACATGTGATTCTGAGGCTCGGTGATCCTAGAATGTAATTTTGAAATTTTTTATGTTCATTAAAGAAAACATTCAAGCTTTTTTTCCTAACATTTGAACCAATGTTCGGATCAAAAATATGAGGGCACCGTTGAACTCAGAATGTTGGGATTTTCTTAGAAAATACCTAACATTTACTGTAAAGGGTCGAATAAAAAATTTAGTTTTCAGGCATTTTTGGAAATAAAATAATAACTTAAAAAAAAATTATTTATTATCTCATAATTGAGTGGAGGATGGAGATGCTATGATGTTGCGATGAGGAACATTAAAATATGCTCATTAATGGCTTTTTTGTGCTGTATAACAGGTACGTTGTTTCATAAATAAAATATTATAATGATGCAACATCACATCATAACGGAAAAGATGGGATGTGTTCCATTTTAATGAAATAAAATGTTAGGGAAATAAATTGGTGGAATTTTTCTTCTGAAGAAACTATGGGGAAATTCCTCTCCTTAGAAGCACACTTGTAAGATCGCTAGCAAAGTTAACACCTTATGCAGAACGAGACCGGGAAGAGAAGAACACCAATGGGGCTCGAATCCTTGAGGGAGAAGCACATCAACAACAAACATCAATCATGGTAGGGGTTTATTTGTTTTATGTTTTCACTGTTCGTCATTCTAAACGTTGAATACAGATCAACTCATGAAAAAGTTAATCTGTGGATTGTCCGTTCTTGCAGGAGGGTGATGTTTCTTTGGATTTTCTATTTCATATTATTTTTATCGTCGGTAGAACATTATCTCCAACCTCACCGTATTTTAAAACTCAAACACAGAGGGCGCGGGATGACATTAACAAGGCTCGAGCCCCTCCGCTTGAGCATTTTTCATGGATAAGATCTGTGAAAGGGATTCCAAGGCAGATGAGAGGCCGTACTAGGGAAGGTGATACCCCATGAAGGCCGGAGGCATAGTCAGTTCGAAGAATGAACCACTGGTGCATACCTTCTGGTCCGCAAAATAGCATACCATCAGTTTTAGTGGCCCATGGCAGATGTCGTGGGCTAGAGGCGGTGTGGCATGATGGCACACCTGGAGGAGCCAGTGGCTGGTGGTAGAGATGTGACCCCGCAGCCATGTCGGTGGAGTGGCCCATAGCTACATGTCATGATTTTCTGGAGCACGTGGTCGATTGACCACATCTAGGAAACGAGCTGGCCTAATTGGGCAGCCGGGTAGCAGTAGCCACGGTCGTTAGACCACAGTGGAGATGAGGTCCTATAGAAAAACTGCATGGTGATGGTGAGCCAAACGTGGCTTCTAGCAACATCCTACCTAGGACAACTGGGTAGGGCATAGTTGGGACCCAACCCATTGAGTCAGGCCGGACCAACTAGCCAACAACCCAGACCTAGACCGGGCTAGGTCCGGGTCATGTTGGCAGACCTAGGTCAGCTCAAGGGACTGCTGGTAGGGTTAGGTCATTCTAATCATGATGGAGGAGACCCAAACAAAACCATCCCCTTTTTGAAAAATAAAAATATCTTTGAAACCAGGTGTTTGATTGATGACCTACTTGCGCTATTGGAACCCTCACGATGAGGCGGATCTTTTAGTATACTCTATGGGGTTATTTCATAGATGTTGTAAGTCAATGAATGGATTAAGGAGTGGTTTTCCCGAGATCAAGTGTGGTATGTGAGGAAACCATGTAGTTTCATGACACCTAAAGACTGCTAATGAACAAACCTGTGTGGATCAGATATAATGGTCTAATGGGATGTGGCTTCTATGTGACCTGGAAGGACCACTGTGAGGAGTGGCTTTTATATAAATCAGATACCAATGGTACTCGATGGTAGGAGTACATCAGTATGAATATAGATGGGGAGAAACTAATGTGTACTTAGCATGACCATGGTGTGGAGCGGCTTTGTGTGACCCATCAGACCCATAGTACTAATTAGGGATGAGTACCATAGCAATCTTAGGATAGGGGTATGTGGCTTTTGTTTGACCTGCCATTCCCATTGTACTAATTAAGGAGGATTTCTCTAGTATCTCATGGTGTTCAGTGTTATGACTGATGGTCTTACTTTCCTATTCTAGAATATACCTTGTGTGAGCTGTCTTGGTACATGATAATGCTTGGTAATCATGATATGTGGTTTTCTGTAGATTTCCTTGTGGTCTTTCCTTTATGTTTTTAGGTCCCTACTGAGAATATTATTACTCACCCCTACACAAGATATGCCCACAAGTGTTATGTCGGGTGAAAATGATTGTCGCCTTGATAAAGGACTTGTTGGCTCAAGACCCAGTGGAGGCCAGGGAGACCAGGCAGGTAGGGTATACTTCTACGGCTTCCAACTTGTACTCTATACATACCCATCATTTGAGGTTTCCATTGGATAGTTTCTATTTTTTATTTTGTACATTCTTATTTTACAGTTAGTCTTTTTTGAAGTTTGTATTCGGACTCATTTGACATTCTGTTGCACTTTTACTCATTGGTTGTTTAGTTTCATGCCTGTTTACTTTTCAAAGGTTGGTATGTGGTTGTGTTTTCATGTGTACAGGTACTCTAGGAAATTCCTCGTACTTGTAAGTTGATGCCATCAGTGCGAATCACCAACCCCTGGCCTTTGGGAGGCGGTCTTGGGTTATGTCATGGAACATTCCCCGGGGGACGTGTTGTGATAGATAAAACATTGAATTTCAATTTACAATATAAGAGGTTCATTCTTAAAAAATATTTTCAATATAATATATTATGAAAAAACAATTTTCCTATGCATATCAAAATATAAATAAAATATAATAATTTGATATAGATACTACATATAAGGAAATATTTAAATGATATTAAAAATCACAAGATGATAGAGAAGGAAATCATATATTTAATTTTAATGAGATAATTATTAGACACTCTAATATCATCTCTTAATATGGTCATGGAGGTAATCCAATATAACATATCACTGGATGCAATAAAAACCCAAGAGTGTAAAGAACATGAACTCAGTATCCTAGAGTGAATGGTTAAATATTTACATTGGAATTAGATAAAAGAAATATATTCCCAAATGAGTTAATAGTTTGGTATTATTGATCATCTATATTCATAAATGTTAACCATGTTTCATTTGGGCATAGAATATAATACATTACAATAACTAATCTACAACATCCTTGAAAACTTATTCAATAATCACTTCTTCAAAACACTCAGAATAGAACAAAATAAGGGTTATTTCAAATGAATAGTAAAGGTTATTTATAATAGAATCTATATTAAAAAAATCATGCATAATCTTACTGGAAAGGTAAATTAATTAAACACACATTTCATTTAATCATTATCTTTTACACATTACAAATCCACTAATAATATAATATTTAAAATCTCATGGATAAAAAAAATTAATTCTTAATGAAATGAATAATTATTAGATTCCTCATTTCTAGGGAACATAATACCTTTACTATTTAGACTATTGACAACACAATTTAATCATTATAGTTAAATATCATTTTATTGTGGCAAATTTATTCATATAATGAGACTAAAAATGCAATGAGGTGAATATAAAATAAGATACCCACAAGTTAATGCATGTCTAATGAATTCATTATATATTAAATAACCAATTTAATTCATGAATCAATATACCATATCAAAATATATCCATATCAAGTAAACGCAATAGATTAAAAATTGTTTCCCCTATCAATAAAATCACTTTCAATGTAAATACTGTATATAAAATTGATATATGTATTAGACTATAATCGTAACAATGATAGAATAAAAATTTATATTTAATAGAAATTATATTTTCAATGAAATATGATCACAAATAAAAACATTGTTCAGTTTATATAGTAATGAAAATAAATTTGGTGTGTAATATTAAAATAAGCCTCAATGAAGTTCCAAAGATCTCTTTAATTTCTCTTTGTCTGATATTTCCCCCTAATTGAAGGTTTTCATTGATTTCTTCAGCATCTTGATGTCTTTTATCTCAGATTCTGAATTTATGTTGTTTTTCTTGTTTGGATTCTACTTTGATGCATCTCTTCTTAGATCTTGCTTCTAGAAGCTTTTACGGACTATTTAGGATTCTATTCTGGTACTGCTTGCGGGACAGAACAGATGCATATTCTGCTCCATTGATGGAATCTGAAGTAATGAGATCTATCTACTCTATAGAGAATTTGAAAGGAAATTTTAGACTGCTTCTTGCTGCGGTCTCTGAAGTTTCATGCTCTATCTGGAAGATTTCATTTCTCTTTAGGAAGGAGGTTCCCACTGCATTTTCTTGAATCTCGACTGTTTTTAGCTTTGATTTTGTCTTTTTCCTGAGCTTCATTGTACCCCATATTAATCCCTGCTGGTATAAGTACATTACACCTCATGTTTGTAATGCATCTTTTTGAATTTAATAAATTCTTTTTGATGACATGAACTGGGAAACTGGTTCATATCATCAACTTTCTTAAAAAATCACATCATTAATAAAATGAAAAAATTATGTGTATATGATATATGTACAAAAATAACCAATTAATATAAAACATTAGATAATCAAAATTTATTTTAAAAAAACCCTTTGTATGACATAATTATTTAAAAAGAATTTTAACCTTATGAATGCAAATTGAGTTAAGAAATCACTTAGTCTTGTAGTCAGTCAAATTTTATGCCTCATAAAAATAATAATTCCAAAATGAAACATTTAATTATATTATAATAATAATATTTAAGATTTTATATATATAAATTCAATATATAAACCACACCCATGAAATTAATGTTGAATAAGGCATGTATCTCAGAGAGGTAAAAGTGAGATAAGAAACCCTGAGTATGGTCTTTCATTTGGTTTAATATGCTTTAAATTCCTATATAATTGTTAAAATAATTCCATTAATTTATAATAATACCATATTCATATTTACTATATCATATATAATTATATTATATTATAATATTACCATTTTGTTAATAATGTTTTGTTATTACCCTTGTTTTGGTTGTTAATTGCTTCATTATTCTATGCATGTTTTCTCATTTAAGTACACGTTCTTATGAATAAAATAAAGTTACATCATATTAATAATTATATAAAGGTCATAAATATCATATTTATTCTTTATATAAATTATAGTAATCATTATCTAATGGAAAACATGGAAAATGAATCACATCACATCGTGGAGATAGTATGCCATACTTACACAGAAGCTACAATATCATTCCATTAATACTGAAAGGGTAAAAAATTTGATCATAGATTGATTTTTAAAGAATAAGTTTCCTGAAATTATTATCATATATATAATTTTTTACATCATTATATCCATCAATGTAATTTGGGGACAGAAAAAACATTACACCACAATATGGAGACGGTTGGTCATACGTACACACGCATATTGATTTCATTTTTCATAAGATGGATAAAATTGGTATATGGTTTTACAATAATAATAATTAAAACATAGAATATATATTATATTGAAGACACTACATTAGAATGGAATCAAAATATTAAGAGGAAGTGTATGATGAAAAATACTTGAAAGAGTGAGTAGAGATGATTACCTTCTGTTAGTGAATCCACATTTAGATCTCCAATTAGGGACACTAGGGATGGTGCTTTTAGTAGACTAGTACCTCCATACCATGGGTAATAAATTTGGAAAGATAAATGGTCAGGGTATTTTCAATATATAAGGACTATTGTAGTAAAATAACATTAAGGAAGGGGTTCACTCTTATAATTGAGGTGAGGGACAATTTAGGAATTTATGAAAATATTAAAATATAATAATACTAGTCTAGAACCATAAGCTTCCCAAGAAAATAAAAGTTTATAGGGGATGCAATGACTGAATTTAAATTATTATATTTGGTATTTTTAAAAAAATTATGATTTCTAACTAATTTAATAAAGTATTATATTATTCAAATATTATTATTGTCAAATTTGATACTATTAACTACTATGACTTGGAGAACATCAATATAAAGAGTGAAATTACAAATACATTTCTTTTATGTCCTATATATGTCCCATAACTATATATAATTCATATTTAAATTTAAATTTCTCAAATTTTATGTATTTAAATTTTATTAATGTCATTTATTTTACATTTCTATCAATTTAATTATTACCATATCATGTTTGTGTATGAATTTATTGTATTTATACATTAACAAAAATTTAAAAATTTATTTCCAAGTAGAATATAAATATTTTACCTTTAAAAGTACTATTTATGGTGCAATGTATATTTTTTAAAACCATATATTCAAATTGATATACATATTAAAACCATAGTGTGAATAGTTTGAATTTCTTTTAACTAAAATACTATACGGGAAGAAATTTAAAAAAAGTTGATAAAAAGGCCCAAAAATTTACCCAAGTTTATTATATTTTAAAATTACACATAAAATATGATTTATTTAAATTTTTGGGTCATTTTGTGTTTCCTAAAATTTTAATCAAAAACATTTTGTGGATTTTTCTATTAATTAAATAAATATTCTATCATTGTTGTGCAAGCCTTTGAGGTATTTATTTCTTCTTGAAAATTTATCAATAAATAAAAAAGATTAATTTCAATATCTTAGGTTTCAATAAACTATTTATGTTTGTACATAGATTCTAGATGAAGTATTATAAATGTTTTACATATTAAATACCACAGTGTGACATGTTTGACTTTTCATAAAATTAAATACAATAGGGTAATTAATTTTATAAAAGTGGCCCATAAGGGTTATAAATTTGAAAAATATATGATAATTAATTAAAATACTCATAAAAAATTAGTTCAAGTTTTAGGGTAGTTAATAAATATTAGTATTTTTATTTTTACCCTTATGTATCTGATTTACTATTAACTACAGTAATGAAAATATCATTGTTTAATATTTATATTATCCCTGACTAAAAGGTAAAATGTATTAAATTTGGGAATTATGATCTCAAATATTGAATAAATTCTTAATAATTATGAACAGAAATGTTTAATAATTTAATTTGAAATTAATCCTACCATATGCAATGAAACCAATTTTTATCAAAAATACATTTTTATGCCAAAAATGTACTTATAACATTATGAGGAACAATGATGATTAAAATGAAATAAATTATATAATTTATAAATAAAAGTTATTAACATAAATTTAAATAATATTTAAATTGTAAATATACTTTAAATATAAATAATTTACAATTTTTTAAAAATCGATATTTTTCAATATTCACTAAAAAATAAATATTTTTAGAAAAATATGAAAAAAGATACTTAAGATAATTATAAAATTATAATTTTAAAAATAATTTTTATATTGTGAAATATACATTATAAATGTGTCACATTTTAGTTTTAAAATAATTTAACCATTAAAAGGTGGAAAATCTGCCTTTAAAAATATAGTTTTCTATTCGTAAAATTATATTTTTTTCTTATCTAAAGAAAATAAAATACATTGAAAGAATATAATTTTTTTATTCAATATATTATATATAAATTGTATAATATGGTTTATACTTTTCATTACCTCTAGTTTAATGGCAATATTATTACAATATTTCATTGTTCGTTTACGTTAGGTGTTGTGTGCAACATAAACCATCAAAGCGATTAAATATTAAAAAGATACATTCCATAAAATTATAGTGTTTTACATTCTACATTCCATAAAAAATTGTACTCTATTAATTCATTTTTAGTACAAAGGAAAAATTATGAATTTCCTACTTTTGAATTTAAAAAACATGTATTTATAAACAATTATATTCTTATGGGTAATTATTTACATAAAAGTTAAAACAATTATGTCGATTAAATCCTTCCTCAAAAAACAACTTATGATATACAGAGTGGTTTAAAAAAAATATTTGATACTAAATGCCACAACCCTAACCCCATTATCCCAAAGTCATTGGTTACATTATTATATTGGAGAAGGATATATAGAATCACATCACAAAGAACCAAATATTTTATTAGTCATTGTAAAAATGATATATTAATTATACCAATTTTACATTATAAATATAAGATAATACATAAAAATAATAAAACAAATACATGAAAACTCATTCCAATATCTCTTCTTCATAAAAATGGTAAAGAAAAAAATATGTGTGGGCTCAAATTCTCAATAATGGATCAGAACAATGGAATATTTCTTCAATCAATAATGCATAATAAATATACAATGATAATAAAAACGAAAACACATTCCATTTAATCAATAAATTTTTAACAATTTAAATCTATTGATAATATTCTAATAAAAATATCATGGACAAAAAATGAATTTTTAAATAAATTCCTAACAATTGGATGTCATGTTTCCCAAGAACACAATACCATTATACTCAAAGATTTTCACAAGATAGTTTAATCTTAATTTACAAAACCAATTTAATTTTTCTAATTTATTCATCTTTTGAGACTACCAATATAGAAAACATAGCCTATACCAATAGTTTAGAACCATTTGTATAACTCCAAGAAATGTGGGTATAGGCTATACCAACTGTTTCATTGACCATGGATGATGGAGCCAGTGGTATAAATCTAAACCCATGCTTTCTATAGAAACCATGGGTATAGACTATGTAATTTTATCATGCCCACATTTTTTGGACAAGTAGTGGGTATATATCTATACCAATGGTTTGGAGAAAGGTGGGTATAAATTGTACTAGAAGAAAACATATACCCATAGTTCAATAAATTAAATTATAACTGAAATAACTTTCAGGAAGGGTTTAGTGATTAGTTTATATCATTCATACACATGTAAAAATGTTTCCCTCACCTCAATTACTTATATACTAGTTCATTGCGATCTATTTATTGAAATGTTAAAGAGTCACCCGATGGGGACTAATAACTATTGGATATGATTTTTTTCCTAGGTCAACATTAGACAGTCCCATGGTGCTCCTCATCTGGTACCTAGCCCAAATGATCCTTTGGAATGATGTTGTGAGGTTATTTATTATCTAGGGCCTATTGGGAATATGTTTTAAAATAAAAACAAGATATTTAATTATGAACTACGTATATTTATTGGAAATATAATTAAAAAACATAAAATCATTTCATGTGTCTTTGTATTTAAAGAACTTCCATCCTTTTTCTTCATACTCGAGAAAAATTATTTTCCTTGACACAAGGAACTATTTATTCTCAATGATGCATGTTATAAATTAAACTGATTTTTATAATACTACATTATTGATTAATATGATTTTTATATACCTAACATAAACAAAAATTGTATCTATTGAGAGTAAAAAATAACAAGAATCTAAATATAAAATTAATTTTTAATTTAATACTATTAAAATAACATAAAAAATACATACTAAATAGCATACTAAACAATGGTATTAAATTGATTCCTCTTGTATGTTGTTTTGGGTCCAATTGTAATTGTGTTGTGATATTTTGTTATTTATTCACTCGATAATGTTGACCATTTGTTCATTAGGTACATTTTTTGGTTAGGTTGTTTGGTAAATTGGGGAATTTTCATATTGGTCATTTGGCCAATTTTCCATTTTCCAATTTGGCCACATTGGACAAATTTTCCATTTAGGCCACATAGATCAATTAGGCCAATTATTCCAATTTGGATAATTAGGTCAATAAAGGAAATTAGGCTATTTAATCCATTTATTCTAATTATTCTAGTTATTATAATTAGGTCAATTGTTCCAATTTTTTCAATTAGGCATATTAGGGAATTTATTCCATTTTTGAACATTTAGGACAATTAGGTGTTTTAGGAAAATTATTAAACTTAGGTCATATGTGCCAATTATTCTATTTAGTCTAATTAGGACAACTAGTCAAATTAGGGCAACTATTCCATTAAGGTCAATTAGTACATTTAATCCATTTAGGATAATTTGGCAAAGAAGAAATTTTTGTCATATTAGGACAATTAGTCCATTTAGTTGGTAAATTTTGAACAACTAGTCCAATTAGTCCAATTAATCCAGTTAGACCATTTCTTTGGACAATTTATTTATTTTTGGCCAATTTTTCCATTTCTGCCAATTTAGGCCATTTCCCCAATTGATCTTTATGTGATTAGACTGACTATATATTATTCCATTAGGTCATTAATCCAATTGTAAAATTGGACATTGATTCATTAGGAAAATTGGCCACTAGGAAATTTGGCCAATTTCCCATTAGACCATTATGTCAATTGGCCAATAATTTCATAAGGCCATTATTAAAATTGGTTAATAATCCATTAGTACATTATGACAATTGGTCATTTGTACATTAGTTTATTAGTGAAATTGTCCATTATACTAATTGGAAAATTAGTTCATTAATATATTAGGCCAATTGTCTAATTATCCATTAGACGATTAAGACAATTTTCTGTACGGCCATCAGGCTATTAGGCCAGTTTTCCATTTTTCCAATAGGAAATATGGAAAATTGGTCATTATACCATTCGGTAAGTAAGAATTTAGTCTATTTGGACATTATCTCGTTAGTCCACTTGGTCCTTTGGCCAATTGGACATTAGGTAATTAGACCATTTAGGATATTCAACCATTAGGATAGTAGATGAATTTTCTATTGGCCTCTATTTTAGTAAAGTTAAATTTATACTACAATGAACATGTTAATTCTTATAAATAAAATAATAATATAGAAATATATTTAAAAAAATTTATTACCCATATCTATGATCATGATTTATCCTTGATGTCATTTATGATATGTATCTATGAGACTAGTTTTACTTTAATGATATCATTTTATTGGGAAAAAGATTCCATTAAACTTCTACACTACCAAGAATTTTTAAATATCATATAATTTTCTTCATTATAATCCACCAATATTTATTTTTTGAGACTCTTGGCCACCAGTATAAGGTTTTCCCACATCGCATACTTGAAGACCCCACTGAATAATATGAGTGAAAAAATAATAAGAATTTAGTCATAGTACAACATGAGAAATATTATGTGATATAATTTTAACCAATTATACAAAAAAACCTGATACAGGATGCTCACTAGGATCTGATGGATATGTGGTATATCATGAATCATTAGGCTATGAAGGATGTGTCTAATCCAATTCATTCCCTTACTGATCTTTATGCACTCTAGTAGAAGCTACTGGAACAGAATCATCATATTCTGGATGGAAAGTAGGAAATAGAGGTAGAATAGGCAAGGAAGGATATGGGTAGTTATGTTGGGGATATATCAAAGGGTATGGATATGGTAAATTCGAGAAACTTCTTGGAGGTGGCATGGAAATAGAATGGGAAGAAGAGGATAAATGAGATTATGATGGATTCATGGGTGAGAACATCTAAGGAGGCTCAAGTAGAGGATTACAAGGTTTAGTAGATGGGGTGTCTTTCGGTGGGTTAGGGGGGAATGTGTATAACAGGTCCGTCATCTAGGCCTAGGATAACTTATACTCAGGCCCAAGATAGTATAATGATGAGGATTCAACTTTGGATCAACTTAATGTCCCTAATTTTTTTGATAATGTATAATAATATGATATTATATGTAATGAAGAATAAATATATTACAATTATTAAATTGACTTAGGGATTCATGGGAGGAAACCCATTCTCATGCATTTTTTGATTAATATCTAATTATAAATTCCTTCCAAAATCAATAGTCCATTTCATAATATTCATACGAATGAAATGTCAAATTATTAAAAACAGTTTTTAAAAAACATGCATACACCTTAGAATCAAAGCAGACATAAACAATGACATAACAAGTTTTATAAAAAATAATTTAAAACAAAGTTATAAATTATTTAAAAACATTTTTTATACTCAGTTTTCTAAATTTAAATAAAAAAATTATATGCATCGAAAGAAAACAATATTAATAAAACATATCATTGCAAAAAAAATCTAAATTATGTAACTATAGTAATACCAACCTGAGGAACTCACGTCAAGGTAAACTTAATAGATTGTGAACATACATGGTTGCTTCAATATATTACACACCACTACTTTATGTTTAATATTAAATGTCATAGAGGGAAATTTGAGTCATAAAATAATATATTTTGGTTGACTCTAATGGGACTTCAATTTCTCCCCTACATAAAGAAAACTATGTCTTATTATTACTTCATTAATGACACTATACTCAGGTTTCAAATGATTAGTCATATAAAAAACTGTTTATCTATTGATTCTAAAATGTATGGTTCACCAGTAGCTTGGAATAAACTCATGTAAAAAACTGTAAATTAACAATCATCAATAAATGTACTATGTCACACAACTTAATCAAACCATTTAGATTCCATCATAGTGAATCAACCAAGATATTAGTAATCCAATAACAATACTTTCTCAATAAGTCTATAATAAGACAAAATTTCATATTGAGGCTACCTATTTAATAAAATTACATAACATTCCACTTTATCTATTAACATAATTTTATCATTCCATGTAATCATTTTCACCAATTTATTGATGTAAAAAAATTATGGACATTGATTATTAAATTTATTCATTCATGAACCAAATATTTGGACCAAAAGACAACTCTATTAATTCATGATAAATAGATTCAATAGGTAAAATCAATACCTTAAATATATATGAATAAGAAAATTAAATTAATATCAATATTTAAAGTAAATTAATTTATTGTTCATACCATTGACTTTAACCAAGTAGGAAAAATATGGCTATGAGGAGCCTCTCTCCTTCTAAAATAAAAATATTGATGAACTCTATTTTTAAATTTTTAAGGTTCACTACATAATATGATAATAAATTTTTATGGTCTATTGGAATTAATATAGTATAGGATAACATATAAATATTCTAAATACCTACAAGATATAGTCATCGAACAAACCATAGTTAATCAATAATGTGTGATGTGCCATATCCCACTCTTAAAGAATCAATTTAGCTAATATATATGACCCACGAATTCCTCCTATTTAGGGAATAAATGGAAATGAGGGCTCAATTTCCCCATATATATCATCATTATTTCTTATTGTCATGTTATGCTTTATGCTTACATTAGAAAAATAACTGGAATAAAAATCCATACATTCTTAAGCTAGATAACATCTCACAATATAACCATCAAGATGATTCATGTTTAAGAGATAAAATTTCATTGTGCGCATCGTTCTTTTAGTATGATGAAACCACTGAAATGTAATAGATCCCCCAAGAATTGTTTTTTTTTTGTAAGATGAAATGTTAAAATAATCTTGTAGATGAAAACTTATGGAGGAAATATTTTGTTCATATAACACAAAATTAATGAAGCCTCTTACAACATTTTTGTTAAGAAATAATTTGATAACGTTTTAGCATAAGGGTTTCTAAAATATGGCAGAAGAAAATAGTTGTAACCCTTATGTTATTAGATAAAAAATTCCATATTTCTATTTGAATCAATTTATGAATAATTATGTGATAATCATATATTTTTAAGGATTCTTGTTTCTAATACATTTTGTTGACTCATTTAGAGATGTCACTAGAATAACAATCAAGAACCTTGATATTCTCCAAAAAATATAGAAATTTATATGTATCTAAATTTCTCATCATATAATAAACACAAGGAACGTTCTAATTGTTTTTTTGTACTCATAAGAGGCAGTTCTTATCGAATAACCCATTCCAACATGTCCTGGTGATATCAAAAATCTCCCTTGGTATTTCACTAGATATTTAGAAGAATTTAATGTAGTATTTCACATACATTTCTATCAATTCTCATTATGTATAAAAAACAAAAATAAAAGATTAGTATAAAACCATGTCCATTGAAAAAATGTACTTCCATTTTTTCCACTGTATGTGACATCAGTGTCGAAAATATTACTCTTTTTAGATTTCATCTATAATTTTCCTAAAAAATTGAAATATTTCAATTCATTTAGCACATTTTTTCTTGACATAGGTTGATATGGATGTTCAATTTTGGTAGAATTAGAAACCCTAAAAAATTCTTAATGTATTGATGATCCATTGGAAATAATCATCTATTGATCAGGAAACTAAAACTAAGATGATATTTAAGCTTTATTGATTTTGTATTCTTCCTAATAATAGGACATGATATTTTTTCCACTGTTCTCCAACAAAACATCATTTAAAAATTAGGTATATCATTTATAGTATATATATGGGAAGTATGCATCTGACTTTTTTTGATGTCGCATCAAATGTGCTCACACGCATATCCCAATGCTACTTGAACTCTCTTATTAAAGGTTTTAAGTAGAAATCTATATCATTACATGGATATGAAAGTCATGTTATTAGTATACTCAAGAAAGTGAATATATTTTCATACACATCCACATAAGAATATTATAAACATGAATGGAAACTATCCAGCTATTATGAGTGGTAAGCATCTCACAAAATGGACTAAACCCGTCATATGACATAACCAATCTGACATTATGCTCCTCTATAGAAAATATGGATATTTTTTATCATTTTACATCCATGATAATCCTAATATAGAATGAACTGACTCATCATTACCTTTAATTATATCACCATCATTCCATCACATATTGGTTAATATTTCCAGACATGAATATATTTTGTAGCTTGGTAATCAATGGAATGTTACACACAACTTTATTTGGAACATGAAATTGTGGTCCATCATCATTTTACACCCATTTAGATATAATAGATTTTTTATAGTCATTAATTTCATTTGTTTCCTCCCAAAATTAATTTCAATATTTTTAAAAAAATGTGAATTTATTAATAGAAAAATTGATCTTCTTAATTAACTTCTATGTGTTATAATGATTTGAGGGTATATCATCAACATAAGGAATAAATACCTTCAAAAAGATAATAATATATTAAATGGTTTTATTATAAGTACCATACATGGGTTTACATGATATAACAAAATTTGAAATTACAACTTTATCATTTTAGTACATTCCTTATCACGATCTGTCCCATGTGGCCCGTTCCATGACTACCCCAATCCTTCCTTCCATAGGAAAAGGGTTAGCGATTAGAACCAGAAAGAATATCCCTATAAAGGGATAGAATTTCGTCAAAAACTATACACACACAGACCAGGCACACTATGCACAAGTAATACAAAACATAAGAAGAAGGGTACCACCACAAATAAAAAACTCAACTGAATGTAAAAGTAAGTAATGAAAGTAAAAGGGGCCAAAATATAAGAACAACTAAAATAGAAGTATAGGTAAATTGAAAAACAGCTCCTGCGGTCACTCACCAAGGATCCTACCAAAAGGGTAGCTATATCTCGTCACTGCACCTCTCCACGTCATTCGGTCACCTCTATCCACCATCAAGTCTTAGCTCTCCGAGTCTCAGTAAAAGATGCATTTCATCTACACAATACTCCACAAGGTGTGGGAGAAGCCCAGGAAGAGGTGAGTCTAACAATACTGTTGGTCGGAGTGGATACTCAAGAGGGGGGTGAATTGAGTTCCAATTAAAATTTCTGTTTAAAAAACTTTGAGTTAAAAATTCCCCAAAAAGAATATAGAATTAAACTGTAGTGAATTTATATCAAAGTAAATGTTCTGTTAGGTTCTCAAGGGATTTATTAGTTCCCAGTTAATCAAATGATTAGAATTGATTAACTTTTGAAACTAACTTACTGGTTAACAACTAATATAAACACTTGCGAGTTTAATTATCAAAGTATCTTTAAAACAAATTTTGGTTTTAAAGTATTAGCAGCCGAATAAAAGAATAACATTGAAAGATATAGAACATCAAATATAACCAAGAGGTTCGGTCTCATGCTGAGACATATTCCTCTCAAAAGATTTTATAAAAAGATGATCCACACCCTGGATCGGGGATAACAACAGCAACCAGTTGTTCAGGTCACACGACCTCTACCACTATCCCAGTGGGAAAAAAAAATTCAAGTGAGTTTAGTGAGGATTTACAAATCCTCTAGTTAGAGTACAGGAGACAGTGTGTGTGTAAAATAAATCATATAACACACACTGCTCAAAACTTAAAAAGATAAATCACAGAGCAAATATATTGAGTTTAGAAATGGATCTTTTGATTAGAATGCAGTTTTGGACTCCGTTGATTGATCAGAATTCACTCTGAGTCCTCTTCTAGTTTTTTTCTGGAAAACAGAGTATCGTCTGTTTCCTTGACTTCCAGGTGTAGAGACAGTCAATGAAGCTCTTGTGTTATGTTCTCGTTCTCAGCTCTTCACTGTTATGCAGTAATTAGTTCGTCGTGTAGGTTCCGTCGTCTCTTTTCATTCACACTCCATGTTCTTCCAGCACACATTGTATTTTGTATGTCTCGTGTATTCGTCTATATTTCTCTCGCACAGCCTGTGTTCTATATCCTGTATTCATCTATTCATGCTCTTTTGTAGGAGCATCCTTACTTTAGTTAAACCAAGTGCTCCGGCAAAAGATTATTTACTTTTTGCAGGTACGAGGTACGGTTCCCTGATATCCAACAACACACATTAAATAAATGTCAGTATATTAAATATACCAGATATGAACATTGGTTGGATTAAACAATGATTAAGAAATTAAAGCAGTGTCAGGTTATGTCTCTGGAATGGTAGCTCTTGATATCGGTAGTTTTGTGTTATGGAAGGTCTGAGTATCGGTAGGCATTTGTAACGGTAGACTTGTCTCGGTAGCTACAACTGTAGACTTGATCACATCAGTAGCTGTGGACTTGTAATGGTATTTGTGGCTCTGCCTTGTATCGGTAGCGGTAGCTCTCTATCGGTAGTTGTGGCTCTGCCTTGTATCGGTAGCGGTAGCTCTCTATCGGTAGAATTTTCATAACGGTGGACTTCAGCATATCGGTAGCTGTCAACATTGCTGTAGCGGTAACTGTCGACTTCATTGTATCGGTAGCTCTATGTTCTAACGGTATCTCTCTTATAGCGGTAGTTCCAACATATCAGTAGACTTAACTGTATCAGTCGTTGTGAGCTGTAACGGTTGCTTAGCTTGTAACGGTAGCTGAGAACTGTTTGAGAATTCACTTGGAAGAATGAGTTATGTCATAGTAAACATATATCTGATAATTCCAAAGACTTAATTTAAGCATAATGAAATAAACAACATATATTAAAGTATATTTAGAATGTATTAAGCATAATCAAGATATTAATAAAGAATGGTTTGGATTATCAAAACAAAATAAAGCCACTTAATTCCTAGAGGGTTCAACAATCTCCCCCTTTTTGATAATCACAACTTATGACAAAAAATAAAGTAATATCAGAGGAAAAAATATATCAATGTATGATATCAACAGTATAGGATCAGAGAAAAAAAAGAAAAAAAATCTCAGTAATTGATATCAAACAATAAAATAGTTTCAGAGGGAAAATATGAAAATAGGAATATATCAATAAATAATAAAATGAAATAGTATCATAGGAGAAAGAAAAACACAAACAATATTCTTTAGTTTGAGAAGATTCACATATTCCTCCCCCTATCAATTTAACTACAGGATTCTCCTCCAAAGTAGTGATTTTCTCCCCCTTTGTCCCCTTAGGTGAACGACATTCTCTCTCTCTCTCTGGGTACATCTCTCAATAATTTCTCCCTCGTTGTGATTAACAAAAAGGAGGGTATCAGAGAGAAGAGAGAAGGACTAGTAAAGAAAATAGACAGAGTAAAATAGACAGTGAAGAGAGGAATGAAGTATGTGATTGATAAGCCAAAAGATACAGTGGGAAAATCAGAAAAGTACAAATATAGAATGAATCTCATAAAAATGAATCTAGAAGCACTCAATCATCCTATGGAACATGTGTTTTTCCCTTGGGATCATCAGAGGGTGCAAAGGTAGAGTCAGCAGGCTTTAGAATTCCTGAAAGAACCACTGGTGGATCAGCAACTGATACAGTACCATATCTGTAATCTGTCTCTCTCTGAGGGATCAAAGGTGTCAAGCTCCTGATGGCTTGAACTAGATTCAGGTGAGGAGTACTCCCAGAGGAAGATGGTGGAAGGGCATGTGGTACAATAACAGGCCGAGCATCCACATGTAGGAAAGGAATCAAGAGATTTCGAAAATCCATGATGATGCTTCCACCTCTATACATAGCAGAGACAAAATCATCTCTATTCTCAATAAATTTGTCTAAGGCCGGAGTAAGCTCCCTGAGCTTACTAACCTGTTCTCTGAAGTCTTGGGTAACTGGAGGTAATTTCATATTCTCCATCAAAATCTAGAAATGGTTTGTCATTTGGTGCTTGGTATAAACCTTTTCAAAATAAGTTTCCACCTTATTTTTGATTGCCTGTTGAGAAGCAGTAGCTGCCCGCAGGTGATCACGAACAAAACTACTAACTTCCCTAGTGGTAGCAAGAATCTGAGTATCGGATGCACCACTAGGACTGGACTTAGCCAATTCTTCCTGAATAATAGTCCGGATCTGGTCAAGGTTCACACTGGAGCTATTTGAGGGAAGAGGTTTCATTAAGAAGGCCACTATATCCTAGAAAGATTGAGTCAGACTACTAACTACCTTCTGAACAAGTTCATCCTGACTGTTCAGATGTTCTTTGACAGACTTCTTAAAGGCCTCAAACACTTCCACAAATTGTTTGACCACTTCTTTGATATATCTAATGTCAGTGTGTACTTGGGTTTGAGAACTGTTCAAAGCAGTCAATGAAGCAATGGATTGTCTAAGAGCAACTACAGCTCCTGTCCAACTCTCAATCTGAGTGTGGCACACCTTAAGTTCATCTACCATTTCATTCACAGGACTGGACACAGTACATCCAATGGATAACTCAAGGGATTGCTCCACGCTTTTCATCTCTTAAAACATACTTTTCTTTATATCTGCCACTGATTCTCTTATTTATTCTATCAATTCGGCTTTTAAAGGCTTAAGGTCATCCTTGGTTGCCACATGTTCAGCTATAGTGGGTAAGGTAACTGATTCCTTTTGGGGTTGGTCTTCCTCGTCAGAATCTCCATAGGAAAGTCCAAGAATCATATATCCGGGATCTAATATCCAACCTTTAATGTCATATAACACTGATACGGAGCCAAGATTCTCCTCCTCACTTGGAACATTCTCCTGAGGTATCTCTTCCAACTGCTCTTCTTGAGGTAAATCTGTAATTTCCTCTACAACCACAGTAGATTAAATAGCCACTTGTTCTGAGTCATTAATGACTCTCTCATTAATAGGTGTTGCTGCTATGTCTTCCTGATCAGCCAATGTCCTGACTGTACTGACTATTAGAAGACTCAAACTGAGATCTTTTTCAATCTTTTCATCATCATATGCTTCACCATCAGCCTATTTTTCTCCATTAACATTTTGATCAGATTCGGTTGTCTCATCCTCCTCAGAGGTGTCCTTGACAACATACTGGCAGGCTTCTTCTTCTTCATCTATAGTCTCTGTATCATTGTCCTTTAAGACAGTTTCTCTTTTTGGTAGCTCTGTTGGAGGGCTGGCTACTCCATAAGAAATAACTTGATGCACAGGACTAGGGGGCAAGTCTGGATCTCCTCCTTCCTCTACTTATGTCTCTTCCTCCTCAGCTTCATCATCACTGTAGACCGGTTCTGGCTCATCTGGTCCAAGACCAGGATCCCTCACATCCTTTGGTCTAGAAGGATGATCCATATGAGTATACTTGTCATAAAGTTTTCCTTCATCATTCACCCATAATTTCTTCCCAGGATTCCAGCTGACCTTCATGTATTTACAGACAGTTCTTGTAATACAGAAGTTATCCTTGACCACTACAAGCTCATCCTGAGGTCCACCTATCACCTTCACTTTCAGCATCAGAGAAATTAGTTTTGAGAAAAACAAGGCATTTGATTTTGACTTTGGTCTAGTCATCTCTTCCCCTTGAACCATAATCAATCTACATAGATTGATTCTAAAACTGTGCTTCAGCAAATTT
Organism: Viscum album; assembly: GCA_963277665.1. Taxonomy (NCBI): domain Eukaryota; kingdom Viridiplantae; phylum Streptophyta; class Magnoliopsida; order Santalales; family Viscaceae; genus Viscum; species Viscum album. The sequence goes on along the minus strand of OY728125.1, from coordinate 1,416,535,200 downwards.
AACAGATATATGTCTTGGAATCTCAAAGTGGAAAATTCTCCTCTTCTCGGACTAACAACATGTTGCATAAACTTAAACAACAGTTTGTCTTCTCCTACCATCTTTGCAGCAATCACTTTCCTAGGTGTCCCATTCCCTGTGAGTTCCAGTAGAGCATCTTCATATTGAAACACATCACTGGTCGATGGTACAGACTTGGAATAATAAGAAAAATCGCCCTCATGAGGAACTATCAGGTTCTCAGCCCATTCTCCTGAAGTAAACGATACTTCCTGACCCTTCACATATGAAACCATTTTGCTTTCTTCTTCATATTTTTCAAAACGAACAAAATCATAAAATTGTTTTACCAATCTAGGATAGTAAGGTCCATTGTTGTTTGCGAAGAATTCTAGCCAACCTTGTTCTGGTAAAACCTTAAGAACTAACGATTTGCTTTCCATCAGCCATTCTGCACACACCTCTTTTTCAACAACAATCTCACGCTTCGATAGGTGCAGTTTTACTGGTCTTCTCTGAGATACACTTACACTGCCACTTCCACTGGAATCAGTACTAGCTACTTTTTGCCTTTTCGATGTCGGCGCATCACTCCCATCAGTCATCTGTGGTCTCTTAACTCGGGCCATTGCGGATTTGAGGCTAGGGTTCTGAAGGTTGAGAGATTTAGGTTTAGGGGATTCGAGCAGACAGGTTCTCAATGAGATTGAGTGAGTCTAGTTCGAGTTTTAATATCATTTAGGATTCATAAATCACATAAATCATAAATAAAATAAATAACAGTTCGATGACTCGGCTTTACAGAATTTTAAAACAGCGCGAGATGTACAGGTAAAGTCTCTTAACGGTGAGGTCTTCTATCGGTGAGGTTTTTCTAACGGTGAGGTTTCTCTAACGGTGAGGCTTCTCTAACGGTGAGGTTTCTATAACGGTGAGGTTTCTCTAACGGTTAGGTTTCTCTAATGGAAAGGTTTCTCTAACGGTTAGGTTTCTCTAACGGTTTAAGGATAAGTTATCATTCCTAATTCGTGTCTAATGAAACTTAATCTTTCTGAACTTAAAGGTTTAGTGAAAATATCATCTAATTGATGTTCAGTGCCTATAAACTCAAGTGTTATATCACCTCTTTGATAGTGATATCTTAAAAAGTGATGTATAACATCAATATGTTTAGTTCTAGAGTGAGACACAGGGTTCTTAGAGATATTAATCGCACTAGTGTTGTCACAGTTGATTGAAACATGTTTAAAGTCAAATCCATAGTCCAGTAGTGTGTGTTTCATCCACAGAATCTGTGCACAGCAACTACCAGCAGCGATGTATTATGCTTCAGCAGTAGACAATGCAAATGAGTTCTGTTTTTTACTACACCATGATACTAGGGATTTTCCAAGTAAGTGACATGTTCCAGATGTTCTCTTCCTATCTAACTTACAGCCAGCAAAATCAATATCTGAATAACTTGTTAAGTCAAATGATTGTCCTTTTGGATAAAACAAACCTAAATTTGCAGTATACTTTAGATATTTAAAAATCCTTTTAACAGCAAGAAAGTGTAATTCTTTAGGATTATCTTGAAATCTAGTATACATACATACACTGAACATAATATCTGGTCGACTAGTAGTAAGATAAAGTAAACTCCCAATCATACCTCTGTAATTAGTTTGATCAACTGGTTTACCAGTTTCATCAATATCCAATTTACAGGTGGTACTCATATGTATATCACTTTCCTTAATACTATCTAAACCAAAACGTTTCAACAAATCCTTAGTATATTTACTTTGATTTAAAATAATTCCATCTTTAGTTTGAAAATTTTGAAATCCAAGAAAATACTTAAGCTCTCCAATTAATCTCATTTCAAATTCATTTTGCCTAACCTTTGAAAAAGTAGTACATAAATAAGTTTTCGAAGATCCAAAAATGATATCATCAACATAGATTTGTACTATTAATACATCTTTTGAAATCCTTTTTATAAAAAGAGTGGGATCACCAATTCCTTTCGAAAAACCTTGTGAGATAAGAAAGTTTGAAAGTCTTTCATACCAAGCTCTTGGAGCTTGTTTTAAACCATATAAAGCTTTAGAATGTTTAAAAACATGATTTTGAAAATGAGGATTTGAAAAACCATGTGGTTGTTCTACAAAAACATCTTCAACAATAAAACCATTTAGAAAAGCACTTTTCACATCCATTTGATATAACTTGAAATTCAGATGTGGTGCATAAGCAAGTAAGATCCTAATAGCCTCTAATCTAGCTACAGGTGCAAAGGTTTCCTCATAGTCAATTCCTTATTCTTGATTGTAACCTTGTGCAACTAGCCTAGCTTTGTTTCTAATGATGTTTCCAGATTCATCATCTTTTTTTCTAAACACCCATTTCGTGCCTATGGTAATAGTGTCCTTAGGCCTTTGTACTAATTTCCAGACTTTGTTTCTTTCAAATTGATTTAGTTCCTATTGCATATCCATTTCCCAGAATTCATCATTGATATCATCATTGATATTTTTAGGTTCTAGCTCTGACAAGAAGGCTTCATGTTCAACCTGATTTCTAAGAGAAGCTCTAGTCTGTGTCCCTCTATCAAGATTTCCTACAACAGCATCTAAAGGATGGTTATTTAGAGTCCTAGTTGGTCTTGAAAAGGTAGGGCTAGCGATTTCAGGTTTATCTACAGGTTGAGGTTCAATAGAAGTAGGGTCTGGAAAATTTCCAGAACTGGACGTTTTAACTATAGGTCCACTGTCTTTATCATTAAGGTTCAAAACAGAGAGATCATCTTCAAGATTTTCAAGAGAGGTCTTAGGTTCATGTGGATCAGTTTCATCAAATTTTATGTGAACAGATTCTTCCGCACATTTAGTTCTCTTATTAAAAACTCTATAGGATTTACTATAAGTAGAGTAACCTAGGAAAATTCCTTCATCACTCTTGGATGAAAATTTTTAAAGATTCTCTTTAGTATTAAAAATAAAGACTTTCCAGCCAAAAACTTTGAAGTAGTTAACCTTAGGTTTCCTATGGTTCCAGAACTCATAAGGGGTCCTCTTAAAAAAGGGTCTAATCAAGACTCTATTGATAACATAACAAGCTGTATTTACAGCTTCTGCCCAAAAATAAATGGGTAGGTCATACTCATTAAGCATAGTCCTAGCAATTTCTTGCAGGGTTATATTCCTTCTTTCTACTACACCATTCTACTGAGGTGTCCTAGGGGCAGAGAAATTGTGACTATAGCCATTGTGTGAGCAGTAGCATTCGAACTCATGATTTTCAAACTCACGGCCATGATCACTTCTCAGAGTTTTAATCTTAAGTCCACTAAGGTTCTCTACAGACTTGAAGTATTTTATAAAGCAAGAACAAGCTTCACTTTTATGAGCTAGAAAATATACCCAAGTATATCTAGAAAAGTCATCTACAAGAACATATACATAATTCTTCCTATTTAAACTAGAAACTCTAGAAGGTCGAAATAAATCTATGTGAACCAACTCGAGAGGTTGAGAAGTTGACACTTCTTTCTTTGATTTAAAATAAACTTTATGTTGCTTTCCCTTTTGACAGGGATTATAAACTTTGTCTGCTGGAAATTCAAGTTTGGGTAGGTCTTTAACTAAGTTCTTCCTAGCCAGTTTTCTAAGTGAATGCACATTGCAGTGTCCTAATCTTCTGTGCCAAAGCCAAGACACTTTATTAAAATCATTTAAACAGGTAATATTTTGCTTAGCTAAAGAATTTAAATCAACAGCATAAACATTTTCATTTCTCAAAGAAGCAAACACTAAAACATTTTTAGAATTAAAAACATTGCAAGAATCATTTTTAAATTTAACGTAAAAACCATCATCACATAACTGAGAAATACTTAACAAATTGTGTTTAATTTCATCAACAAATAAAACTTTAGAAATTAATACGAAGTCATTGTTACCAATCTGGCCTAAGCCGATGATTTTTCCTTTTGAGTTATCACCAAAGGTGACAAAACCTCCATCAACTCTGACTAAGATTTTAAAGCATGAGAAGTATCCTGACATATGTCTTGAACATCCATTGTCCAAGTACCAGGTCTTTTTACAGGAGTTCTTTAAGCAGGTTTCCTAAAAAATAGATTTAAACAGGAAATGATTTTGGTACCCAGATTTTCTTGGGTCTAGACATGTTAGCCAATAATACTTTAGGTACCCATATTTGTCTAATGGGTATCATATAATTTGTAGAATGAACATTATTTGAAAGATAAACCTTATTAGACCCATAACTATGAATATAACTCGTTGAAGCATATGAAGTTCCAGAGTTAGCTACATTCTGTCCAGATTTAGGAATAAATATATTCTTAGTAAATTGTCTCTGTCCAGGTTTGTAGCCTATTCCAGTAGTGTATTTTGGTACAAATTTCTTTCCTAGAATTTGAGTTATAGTTTCTTTACCATCGGTAAATTTCTCTAAATCCTTTCTGAGTTTCTCATTAGACAATTTCAATTCAGTGTTCTCCTTTAACAGTTGAGCATTTTTCTCTTTTTCAATAGTGAGTTCAGTTTTAACTGTAGTGGTGAGAGCATGATGTTTCTTTAACGATTTGTATTTATCCTTAAGTTCATTTCATGTCTCTTCTAACATATCACAATATTCAAATAATTCAGATTTTGACATGTTATCACATTCAGAATTATCTCCCGAATAATATGAATTAGAAGCAGAAGTTTCTGAAGTTACCTCAGAAGTGTTTTTCATAAAACACATGTTTGCTTTGTTTCTGTGTTCAGTTTCAGAAACTTCAAATTCACTAGATGTTAGGTCCACTAGGCTGGATACCCTGAGAGGGGGGTGAATCAGGGTATGGATAATTAAAAATTAATACCCGTTCTAATCTTGTTTCGCTGTTAAGAAAAACACTCTTCTCACTTTTTCCTGCTAAATGATATAAACAGAAAGTAAAGCAAGCACAGGACACAGCAATTTTACTTGGTTCACCGCTAAGGGCTACGTCCAAGGAGCATACGCCGACAGGTTGCCGGTCGTACCAAATTCTACTAATCTTCACTAGCTGTGGATTACAAGGTTCGGGCTAGATCACTTCTATGCCCAGGCTCACTGCCTTTACAATGTTTAGGGTCAGCTCACTGCTTTCCCAAGTGTCACTCCCTGTTTCTCTCTCTCTGGCTCACTGCTAGTGGAGAGGATCACCTTCTTCCTCTTCCTAAGCTCACTGCTCTTGGAAGGAATCCACTCACAGTTTATAGACCTGTAGGTCTCTTCATTTGCCTGAATGGATGCATCTTCCTCTGTGTGTAGATGATCTGTTGAAGTACAACTTTTACCCGTAGATGAATATCTCTTTGCACCGAAGGTATCAGGCAACGTACCAGCTTCCACGCAGTCCGAGAAGCACTGCTGGAACAAAACCTTACTAGGCATGCAAGTCTACCTCGGCGCGCAAGTATCGGCGCGCAAGTCACAACGGGCGCGCAAGTCCTCCTCTGACACTTGCGCGACACAAGCTTCCTCAACTCCAAACTTGCGCGACTCTCTTCCTTTTACGCCCAAACCACTATTGGTGCGCAACTGCAAATCGGCGCGCAACTTCTAACACCGGCGCACAACTTCAACCACTGGCGCGCAAGTCCCACCTGCGCGACCACACACACCACTTGCGCGACCACCACACCTGCGCGACGGGAGCTCTGAGTTGAACTCCGGTTCAAAATGAGGAGGGGTGGTCCAGTATTTATAGGAAATCTAACCACCCTGCGCGACGGCGCACAAGTCACCTGTGTGACCCAATCTCGGCGCGCAAGTCTTGTCTCCTTTTAGACACTTGCGCGACCAACTCCCAAACTTGCGAGAACCTATTTCCTTATCCCTATTTTGATCTTCTGATCTTGAAAAACATATGGCGCGCAAGTTTCCTATACTCCAAGTCCACGGCGCGCAAGTCCCTTTGCCAAAAAAACTTTTCATCATTTGCCGATTTTAAGGGCCAAAAATTTGGAAAACACTGGAAAATGGCGCCACCTTGTATCTGTTCTTTTGTACCACCTCCAGATCATTCATTCCTTTTATCGAAGTTATTGAATCAAACATGGATCGTTGACCTCATCTCTTGAACTCGACATTCCACCATGAAATCCTCTTTGTCAAAAAATTTGTATGTCATTGTTTTGCTTTGTCAACAATCACTACTCAGATGTCTACTTTTCCAACAAACACAATCACCTCAAAAAAGCTTCAATGATACCTTGAGGGATTTTTGCCCGACAATCTCCCCCTTTGGGTTTATTGACAACTCTTCCAAAACAAAGATACGTCGTTGATTCTTCAGCCTCTATTCGCCTCATTGCGATTCTGATAGAGATCAAGGATTTACTCAACACATACTCTAATCCCACATGAGCACTGCTCGACGTGAGAAACAAGAGTAAATGAAAAGTTCATCAATGAATCAGTTCATCTCTGACAACCACTGTTGACACTCTTCTGCTTTTATCACGATCCTCAGTTGTCGTGATATATATTCTTTTATCGATCACTTCTAGCATCGTCAGATTTAATACACTCCCCCTTTCTCATTGCTCCCCCTTTCTGGCTGCTCCACCTGTCAGCTTCTCCTCGTATCTTTCATGATTTCTCAAATAGCCACACTGTCTCCCAGTCACTATTTTCTCCTCCTTTAACAATCACTTTTCTCCCCCTTTGTCAACGAACCCAAAGGACACTCCTTTGTAGTCTGTAACATAGTAGAGAACACAGATCAGCATATGAGGTAAAAACACAACATACCTCAGGGAGAGGGGGGGTGTTACACATCCACACGCTGTTAAGTGCGGGGAGTCGACTGAACTCCCAGAGCCAGTCGATGCCTCTCAAAAGCTTCCTTGGGTAAGGCCTTTGTCAGAATGTCTGCAACCTGTAGCTCTGTAGGAACATACTCTAACTTCACGATCCCCTGCTCAACTTTCTCCTTGATAAAATGATATTTTATCTCAATGTGATTTGTCCTGGAATGATGGAAAGGATTTTTGCTAAGATTTATAGCACTTGAGTTGTCACACTGGATTCCGATCAGAGACTTCACTTAAACTCCCATATCTTCAAGCTGCTGCTTCATCCACAATAACTGTGTGCATGCTTGAGTGGCCGCAATATACTCAGCTTCTACGGTGCTCAATGAAATGAAATCTTGTTTCTTGCTTAGCCAAGAAATACACAATCCACCAAGATAGAATGCACCACCTGACGTTGATTTTCTATCATCTGCGGAACCGGCCCAGTCTGCATCAGTATATCTCAATAACTCTGTCTGAGATTTGTCGTTGTATGTCAAGCCGAAGTCCACTGTGCCCTTGATATACCGAAGTATTATTTTCACTGCAAGAATGTGACTTTCCTTGGGATTACTCTGATATCTCGCTGCTTGGCATGTGGCGAAAACAATATCAGGCCTTGTTGCGGTTAATTACAACAGACTTCCAATGATTTGCCTGTATTCTGTGATATCAACTGACTTGCCATCCTCATCTTTTGATAATTTCATCCGGGTAGCAACCAGAGTCTTCATTTCCTTGGAATTATCCATTCCAAACCTTCTTAGAACCTCCTTGTAATATTTGGATTGAGAAATGAAATTTCCATTCCTTCCTTGTGTCACCTGTAGACCAAGGAAAAACGTTAGCTCTCCAATTATTGACATTTCAAACTCATTTTTCATGAATTCGGAAAACTGTCTGCACTAAGCTTCATCTGATCCGCCAAAAATTATGTCATCGACAAACACTAGAACCATCATCCTTTGATTACTGTCATTTCTGAAATAGAGGTTGTAGTCAAATCCTCCACGCTGGAAACCAAGCTTCTTCAAGTACTGATCAAGCCTTGAGTACCATGCCCTTGGTGCTTGTTTCAGCCCATACAATGCCTTCATCAGCCTGCAAACTTTGTTCTCATCCTCATGAATGAGAAAACCATCTGGCTGGTCAATATACACCTCTTCTTCTAGAACCCCATTCAAGAATGAGGATTTGACATCCATCTGGAACACTTTGAACTTTCTTTGCACTGTTATGGCCAAAAATAATCTGATTGTCTCCAGCCTTGCAACCAGTGCAAATGTCACATCAACATCTATTCCCTCTATCTGGGAGTATCCCTTGTACACTAGTCGTGCTTTGTTCCAAATCATTGTGCCATCTTCATTCATCTTGTTGCGATAGACCCATTTAGTCCCGATGACATTCTTGTCTGCTGGCCTCGAAACAATCTCCCATGTCTGGTTCTTCTCAATCTGATCAAGCTCTTCGTTCATGGCCTGAACCCAGTTTTCATCTTCAGCTGCATCAGAAAAACATTTCGGCTCCACTTGAGACAAAAAACGATGCTTGCTGTGATGATTTCATTCTTCGAGTCTGAACTGGAGCTGTTTGATCACCAATGATATTCTGCCTATCAATTTCAGCTCGACTCTTTGGCTTTCTCACAGACACCGACTTGACACATTCCTCTTCATCATCAGTATCTTTTTCTGAGTCAGCTTCTGCCACTTCTGCTCCCCTTGGTTTTCTTACCTCATCATCACTTTCATCCAGGAACTGTTCACTGGATCGTTGAGTATTCTGCTCATTTTCAACTATAGTGACATCATTGCTTTCAATGATTTTCCCCAGCCTTTTATTGGAACATTTATATGCTTTTCTTTTCCCGGAATAGACAAGGAATATCCCTTCATCTCCTCGTACCTCAAACTTCCTATGATGTTCTTTGTTGAGAATGAAACACTTACTTCCAAAGATTCGAAAGTACTTCAACGTTGGCTTCTTTCCGTACCACAATTCATATGGAGTCTTCCCTTTCTTCGGACATAACAGGGACCTGTTTGAAACATAGACCGATGTCAAAACTACTTCCTTCCAAAATTTCTCTGGTAGGTCCTTATCAATAAGAATTGTTCTGGCCATATTGTTGATGATCTGATTTCTCCTTTCAACTACTCCATTCTGTTGGGGAGTTCTTACTGATGAAACTTGATGCCTTATCCCATGTTTCTCGAGATAGTTTTCAACCTGACTGTTTGTAAATTCTGTACCGTTATTAGTACGAAACTTCAGAATTTTCTGCCCAAGCATCTTTTCTAATTCCCTCATGTACTTCTTTATGCAACTGAACACCTCTGTCTTATGGGTTATGATGAATACCCATCCCATTATGCTATAGTCATCAATGAAAAGAACATAGTACCTTTTCCCATTTATAGCTCGTGGTGAGATAGGTCCACATACATCAGCATGCACCAATTCGAGCACTCTAGTTGATTTCTGTTCCTTTGGCCTGTATGTCTTTCTGATGATTTTCCCTTGTTGACAAGCATCACACGTATGAGTGCGATCACGTGATAGTTTGGGAAGGTCTCTAGCAGCATCACATTTAACGATATCCTCTATAGATGGTTGGCATAGATGACCAAGTCGCTTATGCCACAGCTGGTATTCTTCCTCTCTGGATAAAAGACAAGTATCTTCTTCCCCACCTACAAGATAGAGATTTCCCTTTGACCTTTTTCCCTGCAGAACAGCTTCTCCATCTTTTCTTTTCACAACACACATATTCTTGGTAAATTGGATAGAGTTCCCAGAGTCACATAGTTGACTGACACTGAGTAGGTTATGACTGAGACCCTCTACTACCAAGACATCAGCACGTCTCATCTCTTTGCCCCCAAACATGGCTTTCCCTGAGCCAAAAATCTTCAGGCCTTCATCATTTCCAAATTTGACAACTCCTTCTTTGTCATATTTGATGCATGTAACAAGATCCTTATTACCCGTCATGTGGGATGTGCAACCACTATCAAGGATCCAAACACCAGATCGATCTGATGCTTTAAGGGCAATCTGCGCCACCACAGCCTTCTCATTTTTCTTCTTTTTGGTCCATACTTTTTCTGTCACACTCCGCATGGATTGAGGATTTTGTTCTTTCTCAGAGTATGATGGACCACCCTCATCTTGCAGAGCTGAAAATCTGTTCTGAACTTTAAACTCACTTGTTGGTTTATTGATCTGCTACTTGCGAACATTTTGATTATTCTTTGACACATTTCTCTGAATGATTGAAGTTCAATACCTAGCCATGTGTCCAAATCCTCCGTACCAAAACAGTGTCCTTCAAAATGTGTTCTGGAAAACCGTTCTCTGTTTGGATGTCGTCTCTGTTCATGTTCCCTTCTGTATCTCTTGGATATGGAACACACATACTGTGAATGTCCCATTTTCCCACAGTAATAACACCTGATATAGGATGCATTCCCTCGTGATATTTCAGCACTATGATTTCCCCTTTGGGATCTCTGAATATTCTGATTCTGTTTTGTTCCCAAATCAACATTCACTTTCGGGATGAGTGCTTGCGGTCTGACTGCAATTGTCACAAATTTTTGTTCTTGACTAAGCCCAGAAACGACCTTAACATCTGATCTCAATTGTTGTTTCTTCCCTACTGAACTGCTAGGCTCCGCTTTCATCTTCTCTGTCTTCTGAATAGCCTGCTTTTCGGATATCACATTGGGGGTCAAGAGTTTATCTTGATCCTTGAGTTTTTGTTTCATACTGACCACTTCTTCTTCAAGCTCTTTGATACATCTAACCTGCTCCTTTCCTGTGTTAGTCAAACAATCAATTTCCTTCTTTTGTTCCTCAATTTTAAGCCTATACTCAACAATATTTTATGAGCTCTCTGGTGTTGAGGATTTTAGTCTTTCAATTTCTTCTAACAGCTCAGACTTTTCTTCATCCTGTTGTTGCATATAGAGTTTGGAATCACGAACCACTTTATTGGCTTTCTTCGTTTTGGCTCTCCAAACATCTATCTCCTCAAGATATGCTTCCAATTCTGCTTCCATATCAATTCTCCCTTCAATTTCTTCTTCTTCTTTAGCATCAGCTTCTTCTCCCTTTTGAGAACTACTAACAATTTCCACCAAGGCATTTACCCCACGATCTCTGCAATTTTCTATTTCCTCAACTTCTTCATCCTCAGACTCATCTGAACTTTCAAATTCTTGTGAAAGAAGATTCTTTTTCTTGAAGAAATTTCTCTTGAATTGTTTCTTCCCTTTCACAAAAGATGAAGTCTTCTTTTTGGGAATTTCAACGTCATCATCATCATCATCATCTTGAAACTTCTTGGGGCATCTTGCCGCAAGATGACCAACCTTTCCACATCTAAAGCATGCTAGTGGAAGTTTACCTTTAAACTTTCCTCTTCCTCTCTGTAGATTTGAAGAAAGGAATGACATCACCTCATCTGTCTCTTCTTCTTCATTAGAATCTTCAATGGTGAGCTTCTTCATGGCCTTAAATGCCACCTCTTTAGACTTCCCCTTTTCCACAGCCTCATTATCATCATTCCTCATTTCATATGCAACCAGGGTACTGTGAAAATTGTCCAATGTCAGCTCTTTTGGATCTTTATCTTCTAGTACTGGAACTTTTGGATTGAACCGAGGTGGAAGATTCCTCAAGATGCGCTTTACAATCTTTATGTCTTCAATGACTTCTCCAAGACCTCGCATATCTTCCACAACAATGTTTACCCTATCAAAGAATGCGTCAACAAACTCATTCAAGTTCATTTTCAGATCTTCATATTTGTTCCACAACACCTGCAGCTTTGCCTCTCTGACTTTTGTGTCCCCTTCATATATATTCAAAAGCTTTTCCCACATGGAATGTGATGTTTTGCATGACATCACCTTTGTGTAGATGGGATTGGAAAGGTCTCCCCCTAAGGCATTGATTGCTTTGGAATCAGCATCCAACTCTCTATGCTCAGCTTTTGATAAGGCACCACTATTAATATCAGCTGTGATACCATGCATAGCTGCTGAAAACACATCCATTCCCAAGGATCGGAAATAGTGTTGCATCCGATTCTTCCATATCTGAAAATTATATCCATCGAAGATCGGAATCCCTTTATGATTGGTTACCTCCATTGAGAGAAGAACAACTTTCAACCTTCGCTCTGATACCACTTGTTAGGTCCACTAGGCTGGATACCCTGAGAGGGGGGGTGAATCAGGGTATGGCTAATTAAAAATTAATGCCCGTTCTGATCTTGTTTCGCTGTTAATCAAAACACTCTTCTCTCTTTGTCCTGCTGCACAATATAAACAAAAAGTAAAGCAAGCACAGGACACAGAAATTTTACTTGGTTCACCACTAAGGGCTATGTCCAAGGAGCATACGCCGACAGGTTTCCGGTCGTACCAAATTCCACTAATCTTCACTGGTTATGGATTACAAGGTTCGGGCTAGATCACTTCTATGCCCAGGCTCACTGCCTTTACAATGTTTAGGGTCAGCTCACTGCTTTCCCAAGGGTCACTCCCTGTTTCTCTCTCTCTGGCTCACTGCCGGTGGAGAGGATCACCTTCTTCCTCTTCCTAAGCTCACTGCTCTTGGAAGGAATCCCCTCACAGTTTATAGACATGTAGGTCTCTTCATTTTCATGAATGGATGCATCTTCCTCTGTGTGTAGATGCTCTGTTGAAGTAAAACTTTCACCCGTAGATGAATATCTCTTTGCACCGAAGGTATCGGGCAACGTACCAGCTTCCACGCAGTCTGAGAAGCACTGCTGGAACAAAACCTTACTAGGCGCGCAAGTCTACCTCGGCGCGCAAGTATCGGCGCGCAAGTCACAACGGGCGCGCAAGTCCTCCTCTGACACTTGCGCGACACAAGCTTCCTCAACTCCAAACTTGCGCGACTCTCTTCCTTTTACGCCCAAACCACTATTGGCGCGCAACTACAAACCAGCGCTCAACTTCTAACACCGGCGCACAACTTCAACCACTGGCGCGCAAGTCCCACCTGCGCGACCACACACACCACTTGCGCGACCACCACACCTGCGCGACGGGAGCTCTGAGTTGAACTCCGGTTCAAAATGAGGAGTGGTGGTCCAGTATTTATAGGCAATCTGACCACCCTGCGCGACGGCGCGCAAGTCACCTGCGCGACCCAATCTCGGCGCGCAAGTCTTCTCTCCTTTTAGACACTTGCGCGACCAACTCCCAAACTTGCGCGAACCTATTTCCTTATCCATATTTTGATCTTCTGATCTTGAAAAACATATGGCGCGCAAGTTTCCTATACTCCAAGTCCACAGCGCGCAAGTCCCTTTGCCAAAAACACTTTTCATCATTTGCCGATTTTAAGGCCCAAAAATTTGGAAAACACTGGAAAACGGCGCCACCTTGTATCTATTCTTTTGAACCACCTCCAGATCATTCATTCCTTTTATCGAAGTTATTGAATCAAACATGGATCGTTGACCTCATCTCTTGAACTCGACATTCCACCATGAAATCCTCTTTTTCAACAAATTTGTATGTCATTGTTTTTCTTTGTCAACAATCACTACTCAGATGTCTACTTTTCCAGTAAACACAATCACCTCAAAAAAACTTCAATGATACCTTGAGGGATTTTTTCCCGACATTAGAGCTGTCCTCAGAAGCACTCTAGGTGGCCTTCATGGATTTCTTATACTTTTTATCCCTGTATTCATTCTTTTTCTTGTATTTCAGCTTTGGACAGACTGCTTTTATGTGTCCCTTCGTTTTTCACTCATAGTAGACAACTTCATCTGATTTTTCATGTTTCTTCCAATCCTTTTTTCAATGTCCTTTGTTGTCATACTTACCTTTATAATTCGATTTTCTGAAAAATTTCTTCTTCCTATAGAATTTCTTAAATCTTCTGGAAATGTGAGCCATCTCAGCATCACTGTCAGAATCACTCTCACTGTCTTCATAGCTTGAACTTTCATTGATAGCTTGCAGCTTTTCCTTATCCTTATTCTTTGAGGTTGTAGTTTTGAAGGCAACAGACTTCCTTCTAGGTTCATCATCTTCTTCTTTGTTCACTTTGAGTTCCTCTTCATACATTATCAGTTTTCCAATTAGTTCTTTGACTGGAAGTTCTCCAATGTCACACAATTCTCTAATGGAGACAGAGGTTCCTCTCCATCTTTCAGGTAGACATCTCAAAATTTTTATGATCTGTTCCTTTGATGGAACATCCTTTCCCAGAGAAGTCATTATGTTGACAATTTCATTGAACCTGAGATACATATCAGAAATGGGTTCATCATGCTTCATCTTAAAATTATCATACTTAATAGTATAGGTATTCAACCGCATCTCCTTAACATTAGTTGTTCCTTCATGAGAAACAGCTAAGGTGTCCCAGATTTCATAAGCAGTTTTACAGGAAGATATTCTATTAAATTCTTCATCTCCTAAAGCACAGTACAGAGCATTCATAGCCTTACAATTATTATTGTAGGCTGTCTTAGTAGCTTCATTCCAAGTAGTTCTAACAGTAGTTGGTATTTTGTATTCAGATTCTATAGCAGTCCAAATATCAAAACCCATGCTCTCTAAATGAATTTTCATCTTGATTTTCCACTGAGCATAGTTAGTGCCATTGAAAAATGGTGTTCTATTGGTAGCAACACCTTCAAGTCTATTATCCATGATAGCTAACTATAAGAAAATATTTTAAAGAGATAAAAATTTAGAAATAACAGAAATTTTAAGAACCTTAAAATACAACTAAAATCACAGTTGAAAAACAGAGTACAAAATATTTTAAGAATCCTCTGATACCAAATGTTGGTCGGAGTGGAGACTCAAGAGGGGGGTGAATTAAGTTCCAATTAAATTTTTTGTTTAAAAAACTTTGAGTTAAAAATCCCCCAAAAAGAATACAGAATTAAACTGTAGTGAATTTATATCAAAGTAAATGTTATGTTAGGTTCTCAAGGGATTGATTAGTTCCCAGTTAATCAAATCAGTAGACTTGATTAACTTTTGAAACTAACTTACTGGTTTACAACTAATATAAACACTTTCGAGTTTAATTATCAAAGTAGCTTTAAAACAATTTTTGTTTTAAAGTATTAGCAGCAGAATAAAAGAATAACTTTGAAAGATATAGCACATCAAATATAACCAAGAGGTTTAGTCTCAAGATGAGACTTAGTCCTCTCAAAATCTTTTATAAAAATATGATCCACACCCTGGATCGGGGATAACAACAGCAACCAGCTGTCCAGTTCCAAGACCTCTACCATAGTTATTCATGGGAACAAACACAACAGCAACCAGTTGTTCAGGTCGCACGACCTCTACCACTATCCCAGTGGGAAAAACAAAATGCAAGTGAGTTTAGTGAGGATTCACAAATCCTCCAGTTAGAGTACAGGAGACAGTGTGTGTGTAAAATATAGCATACAACACACACTGCTCGAAACTTAGAAAGATAAATCACAGAGCAAATATATTGAGTTTAGAAATGGATCTTGTGATTAGAATGCAGTTTTGGACTCCTTTGATTGATCTGAATTCACTCTGAGTCCTCTTCTGGTTTTTGTCTGGAAAACAGAGTATAGTCTATTTCCTTGAATTCCAGGTGTAGAGAAAGTTGATGAAGCTTTTGTGTTATGTTCTCGTTCTCAGCTCTTCACTGGTATGCAGTAATTAGTTCGTCGTGTAGGTTCCGTCGTCTCTTTTCATTCACACTCTGTGTTCTTCTAGCAGACCTTGTATTTTGTATGTCTCATGTATTCATCTATATGTCTCTCGCACAGCCTGTGTTCCATATCCTATATTTGTCTATTCATGCTCCTTGGTAGGAGCATCCTTCCTTTAATTAAACCACATGCTCCGGCAAAAGATGATTTACTTTTTGCAGGTACGAGGTACGGTTCCCTGACATCCAACAACACACATTAAATAAATGTCAGTATATTAAATATACCAGATATGACCGTTGGTTAGATTAAACAATGATTAAGAAATTAAAGCAGTGTCCGGTTCTGTCTCTAGAACGGTAGCTCTTGATATCAGTAGATTTGTGTTACGACAGGTCTAAGTATCGGTAGGCATTCGTAATGGTAGACTTGTCTCGGTAGCTGCAACTGTAGACTTGATCACATCAGTAGTTGTGGACTTGTAATGGTAGTTGTGGCTCTGCCTTGTATTGGTAGCAGTAGCTCTCTATCGGTAGGTGTGGATCTTCCTTGTATCGGTAGTGGTATCTCTCTATCGGTAGACTTTGCATAACGGTGGACTTCAGCATATCGGTAGCTGTCAACTTTGCTGTAGCGGTAACTGTCGACTTCATTGTATCGGTAGCTCTATGTTCTGACGGTATCTCTCTTATAGCGGTAGTTCCAACATATCAGTAGACTTAACTATATCGGTCGTTGTGAGCTATAACGGTTGCTTAGATTGTAACGGTAGCTAAGAACTGTTTGAGCATTCACTTGGCAGAATGAGTTAAGTCATAGTAAACATATATCTGATAATTCCAAAGACGTAATTTAAGCATAATGAAAGAAACAACATATATTAAAGTATATTTAGAATGTATTAATCATAATCAAGATATAAATAAATAATGGTTGGGATTATCAAAACACAATAAAGCCACTTAATTCCCAGATGGTTCAACAAATACTTAGTAGAGACCCTGAGACCCCTAAAGGTATCTCATAATTCCACAATGGAATAACCACAAAGCACGATCTCGATCAAGAAACAGAAAGAAAAAGACTCATCTCAACTAGGTATTACATAAGTATAGAAGAAAATATTATAAGATGTAAGATAGATCATCTTATTCTATTGACAGGCTCTGCATTAGAGCCACATAGGATCGATAGATACTGACCCACACAGGATCAATAGAGGTTGACCCACACATGATCGTTAGGCGCTGACCCACATTGGATCGTTGCGTACTGACCCACATAGGATAGATAGGCTCTGACCCAAAAAGGATCACTGAGCACTAACCCACATAGGATCACTTAGCGTGGACCCATACAGGATTGATAGGTACTGACCCACAAAGTATCACTATTCATTCTTCATGTCATAGCCAACCACTGGATCCCCGCATTTCGCACTCTTGATTCCTGGAGGATCCTCTCCTAAATCCATTGGTCATGACTCAACCACCATAAACTCCCAAAAATAAGTAACCTTATGAACTTTCATGTCATAAGGGTTCCAACTCAATAGTTAGTGCATCAATCAGAAGCCTGGTCTGAATGTTATAGGCATTTTAGTGCTACGGGTCGGGTTGGATTCAGATTCGATCCAACCTGACCATGATCCAACATTATACAAAACTCACGTAGAGTATCTCAAAAGTACAGTATATCCCTAAGAATCCATATCTGTAGATAGTTCATCAAATAGATGTTTGGTTTATGAGATATGCCAATTTAACTGAAACAGGGCCGTAACTGGGTCCGGGTCTGGACCGACCTGGTCCGACTGACCCGCCCCGGCCCGCTGGGCTCAGTCCAGTTCAACTAGGCCCAGTCCATCCCACTAGGCTATAAGATCATCCAAACCTACCTGACTGGGTTCAACCCGCTGGATGTTGCGGGGTTCCGCTCCCCTCCTGAACGGTTCGACTGTTCTGGTCCTTCAATCAGTGGCACCAGTTGGCACCACTCTACCTAGTCAATCTGTATGGATCGGTCATATTCGGAACCCCTAGGGTGGGAGTCTTCCCTCTATCATGTCTTGGAGTTGTGGCCCTCCTCCATGGTTCACTACCATGGTTTGCCACTACCATCAATGCTTCCAGCGTTGGTCAGCGGCCCCTATCCACCATGGAGATCTACGACATCAACATCTCATCCCAACCGGCAGAAGCCGAGCATTACCTTCTCTGATCTTCAGTGATTTCACCCTAACCAGGCTTCTGCGGACCTCCGGTGAAGCTCTGTAGGTCCGTTTTCTTTTTTTACTATGCCAAAGGGAATCCGAGGGCACTTACATTACTATGGGGCTCCGAATTTTGTTTTTCCATCATGTTGCTTGATCGCGCACAAATAACGCATCAAGAATATGTCAGGTGGAGAGTTCAGGCCTTGTTCAGTTTGGCCCACACCCTCCACATTTGTATTATATCATGGGAAGTAAAATTATCCCTTAAAACCCCATAATGAAACCCCACATCATCCTCCCTCATTCAATAATGAAATGTAGATCAACCCATTGGACAGTTGGTCCATGTTCTTGTTAATATTTAAGAATGTAAAAGAGGGAGGAATTAAGCACAAAAATCACCATACCTTGAATAAATTGGTAATTGGTGTGGATGAGGATGATTTTTCTGTGTTTGAGAATTTTCATTGGCTTTCGTTGATCTCCATATTTAATACTCAAGGGCATCGAAGCTCAGTTCTATGATGGTGGAAGACGTCACCAACACTTCGTCAAGAATTCTCCTGTGGGTTCCCATATCCCATGCCAACCTCTTATTTAAATAAAATGAAGGGCAGTTTAACTTGTCACATAATTAATGTGTTTCATTAATGAGTTTATTTAATGAACCCATTAATCTCCAAATGTTTTGGTTACACAACCAAGTGTAACTATCCATTAAATGATCTAACAACCCAACGATCCCACCACTATCGCTTATCGGTTAAAAAGTAAGAAATAAAATTACTAATTGAAGTATTTTATTATTTTTTTATAAAG
Source organism: Viscum album (assembly GCA_963277665.1). Lineage (NCBI taxonomy): Eukaryota > Viridiplantae > Streptophyta > Magnoliopsida > Santalales > Viscaceae > Viscum > Viscum album. The sequence goes on along the minus strand of OY728125.1, from coordinate 1,416,516,614 downwards.
TTCAAAAATTAACTTTTTTTCGACCCTTTTCGGTTGATGTTAAGCTTTGCCTAAGTGAATCCTGGTGTTGCGAATTCAATGGTTCCCTCATATTTTTAATCTAAGAACCGGTTCAAAAGATAATAATAGCTGCATGCATGTTTAATGAATGTACCTTAAAAAAATATCCAAAATTGTTAATAGTCACCCTCGACCCATACTGGTCAAGGTTAGGCTCCACCTAATGGTAACACACCCCCACGAGGTCAATGATACTCTTGTATTTCCAATCTGATTTACCCTTTAGGAGTTAAATAATTTAAAATTAAAATAATTTTTACTTAGTTATTTTATTTATGGCCAAAGACCAATATCCACTGTTAGCCTGCACTAGCCATGTTTTAGATCTTCCAAAGGAAATCATACCCTCATGAGCTTAGTGGTGGTCTCAGATTTTTAATCTGAGTCACCATTCGTCAGTTATAGGAATTTGAAAAATCGATTAATTTTATTTAATTATTTTATTTAGGTTGATGCCATTTTTGGTTTTTCTCACTTAAGGCATGTGCTGACTAAACATAAGCCACGACTAGGGTAAACTTGAAATCATAAACTCAATGGTTCCCTTAGGATTTCTAATCTGGGAACCAGAGTAATAGTTATTGTACTTTTTTAGGAAACCTCCTCATGAACGTTATTTAAAGCATAAAAAATTTTCAACGGATCATTCTGGGCACTTCGGGTCTCAAAATCACATGGAACTAATTTTCATTATCTCGTAATAATTATAGATAATGATAAAACTTTTTTATATAAATTCCAGGTCATTACATCTTCCCCACCTGAGGTCTTTATGTACACAAAATTCATAACAAATCTAGAGAAAAAAGGGGGTACTGAGATCATATCTGAGCCTCCCGCTCCCATGTCCTCTCTTGGAGGTTTTTGCGCAGCCACTAAATTTTCACAAGATGAATCAACCACCCATGAAGAACCCACTATGTTCAATCCTCTATCTCTATTGGGAACTATGTGAACATCACCCCATCATCAATGTCCAGCTCGCCCCAGTCGATAATGTGTGATGGATTATGCATGAACTTCCTCAGCTACGACACATGGAAAACATTATGCACCAGGTGAATCTATTGGGGGAAGATCAAGGTGGTACACCACCTTTCCTACCCTCTTGAGGATTGGGAAATATGTGATGACCCTCGGAGATAGCTTGCAGCCCCAAACAAATCTCTGAAATCCTTATTGGTGTGAGACCGGTAGGAAGACATGGCCACCCTCCTCGTACTCCAAGGGCCTCTGTCCGCTATCATCATAATACTTATGTTGGCTCTATGAAGACTTCATCTGCTCCTGGAAGATCCTCACCATCTCAGTGGTAGCTCATACCAACTCTGGAGCCATAAGTGATGACTCCCTTGGGTCTGCCCAGCATAGAGGTGAACTGCACGGTCTCTCATACAAGGCTTCAAATGGAGGCATTCTAGCGATGTAGTGTTATCTATTGTTGTATGTGAAGACCCCCAAGGGAATGTGATCCTCCCAACTGTGGCAAAAATAAAGGTTGAAAGAACAGAGCATCTTCTCAAGTGTATGTATGGTCCTCTCTTTCTAACCATGTGTTTGAAGATGAAAGGCTGTGATCAAGCATAGTTAAGTCCCAAATGCCTCCTGTAATCCCATCCACAGCCTGGATTTAAAAAAATCATCACAATCTGAGATGATTTTCGATGGGACCCTATGAATCCATACTATATCTTGTATGTAGAGGTCTCCCAATCCCTCTACTGATCCCTGGTCTTGAATTGGTAGGAAGTGGGCCGACATTGTGAGTCAGTCAATGATCACCCAGATGGACTCGTGGCCCTTGGAAGTTTGTGGTAGCCCTGTCATAAAGTCCAAGGGGAATCCATCCCAATTCCATTTCAGCACCTCAAGGGGTTGAGTCATGCCTAATGGAACCTGGTGCTCGACCTTCAAATGCGGACAAGTGAGACATCATGAAATGAAATCATCCACTTCTTTCTTCATCACTATCCACCAGTACTAATGCTGGAAGTCCTGGTACATCTTCTCCACACCAGGATGTACCGCCAAAGGGGATGTGTATAACTCCCTGTAAACCTCCTCTCATAGTGTCAGTGGTACCATGGTGCATCCTCTGAAGTAGATTATGTGCTCCCATCCTTCATAAAATACTTTAGGATCATGTCCTAAGGATATCTGAGTGCGTCAGGTCTCGCAGTCAACATCCCCAAGTTGTGCCTCCCTGACTTTCTAAATAAGGGGGAGTGACTATAATAGACTAGAGGTAAGCTGACCCATCACTATCCACGAAGTATAGCTGTAATGCAGATAGCTGCACTATCACCTCACTCACTAACTATAACCCAGACCTCCTGCTAAGTGTGTTTGCTACTATATTTCCTTTCTAAGGATTGTAGGCCATCTCAAATTCATAGTCTTAGATGAACTACAACCATCACCACTATCTCAAGTTCAGGTCCTTCTGTGAGATGATATAACTGAAACTCTTGTGATCATTATAGATAGTATATTTCTCACCTAACTATACTCTTAACTCCCGAAGCTCCTCGGAAGCCATAAAATATGTATTTTTAGATATTGGTGTCGTCCCTGGGTAAAATCCAATAAATAAGTCCCTCTCTCTACCTAGAGGTATCCTAGAAACATATTTTTAAAGGATATTCCCAAACTCTTCCACTATTTTTGGGAACAAAGAATTCAAATCAGCTACTTCCAGGAGGGTAAGGTTGGCCGACTCCACAGTGATTTCCTGCACCCTTCTATGCAAGAGTTTATCCCATGCTGCCTGAGTTTCCATTTTTACTGACCAAGGAAAACTCCATTATAATGTTGTAGATATACCAAAACCTTTTTTTACCTAAAATAGTCAATTTGAGTGTGATCATTGGTTGACTAGTACATACCCAAACTAATATCGTAAGTCATCGATGCTTCCACCAAGAGGTTCCAACCAAAACTCTCACTTCACATGTCAAATCACACCATCAGTATAAGTATGATTATCGAGTATCCTCTCAAAGGTATCTCGAGCCGTAAGGTTCAAGTCAACAGTTTAATTGGAAACTCTAAGTATCAAAAAATATTCATGATAAGAAGAAATGATTGGTACATATATCTATTAATTACGGTAGCAAGTAGTAGACACATATTGTACCTTGAATCATTCATAGATCCCTTCAGTCAAAATCCTTGACCACATGCAGCTACTCCATTCCCCTATCCTCCAGCTCCCTAAGCCCGGTGAGGACTAAATTTGGGTGATGGTTATAACATGTCAAAATTAACACCACATACTATTTCACTCCTAGATCCCCTTCCAGGTTTTCTTCTGTACAGATTCATCTATCCCTATCACTTCTTCTTCCCAAAACATTTTACACGTCTATGTCTTTGAGACTAACGTCAGTTTTCAACTTTTTCCACTACTGATATCCACTGGATGTATTTATTCATCCTCATTATTTTCGACCAAAAAGGTTCTCTATAGCACCCTACCATAAGTAGGATGCACAGAGGAATAGTGTTAGATCCGATGTCCCTAAATAGGTCTCGCTCAGAGTTCTAAGCCATGAAGAACCAGTCATATTTTATTTATCATGTACTTAGAATAGTTGGTACACCTCAATCAATACTCAGTTAATGACATGTTGTTCTATCAAGACTATAGAAGCTCTTAGGAACACAAACCCCTTAGATTTTCTAAGAAAGAATCCCCCTTATCTAAGGTAGTTTCTCAATATCTGTCCACAGAAAAAGTCACCTCATCGTAAGATAGGGGTAATCTAAACCATGTCATCACCCTACTGAGCCACATAGAATGCTCACTGCCAAGACCACTATCTGATCTGATGGTGCCCTTTCTTGATGGAAACTCAGTCACAAACTCATTTTAGTCCTTAAAGGCATGTGAGTCGGGCTCACCTCATAACGTGAGGGATATCTGTCACTGAAACACATGTAAGGAACTGAGACTATATGTGTCCTCTACCAGTAGTGTTGGTAGTAACTGTTGAACAACGAGTAGTGATATCGCTGCGACACTGCCCGAATGTACCATCTTTGGAAAAAATCCTTATAAAGAAGCCTAATCACAATAGGGACCATCCTCATGGTCCCACATTGGAATCCTGGATGGTTGTCTTCATAGAGGAATATTGAAAGAAAATCAACATGAACCTTGTTCAATATGTTATACTTGGTGAGATGACTCAAAAGAGATCAAAAGAAAAACATTTCAAAAACACATGCAATCATTATTTACGTGTACCGAGTTGGAAAACCGAATTTAGGGTCCTGGTGTATGGATATGTTGGTCTTCATACCGACACTGGACTCACAAGACTAAAATATGAAGTCAAGACACTTAACACTATTGCTCCATTGAAAACATAGACTCTTAATTCTTCTTGTATAACTGACCCCTTTGATACCATTTTGTCACGACCCATCCCTCGGGTCCTATGTTGTGGAAACCCCAATCCCGCCTTCCATAGGCTAGGGTTTAATGACTAGAACCAGAGGGTCATATCCCTAAAAAGAGAAGTCATTGTCTCAAAACCTATACACACATAGACAGGTCACACTTCTCAAAAATATAACACAACGGAAGACAAAATATACAACCACAACAAAAAACGTCAACTACATGTTAAAGTAAGTACTTAAAGTAAAAGGTTCTAGAATACAAGCCCAACTAGAATGGAAGTACATGTAAAAAGAAAAATATATCATGAGGTCACTTTCCAAGGAACCTACCTAAATGGTAGGTACAGCTCGTCATTGCGGATCTCCATGCCATTTTTCCCCTCCACACATAGTCAAGTCTGGGCTCCCCGAATTTTAGTCAAAGCTTCCAGTCATATGCACAAGACATAAAAAGGTTCGGGCGAAGCCCATACAGGGGTGAGTATAAAAATACTCAATAGGGACCCTGAGACCCCTGAAGGTCTCTCATAATTCCCTAAAGTAATAACCACAAATCTTGATCGTAATAACAAACCCCAAAGTAAAAGACTCAACTCAAACCAGTTATAACTTAAGTACAAAAGTACAGATGATTAGATGTTATCTATATCATCTTATTCTATCGATAGGCTCTATTGATGACCCAAATAGGACCAATATATTTTGACCCACACATGATTGATATATGCTGACCCACACAGGATCTCTATGAGCTGACCCACAGAGGATCATTGAGTACTGACCCACACAGGATTGATAGGCGTTGACCCACACAGGATCCCTGAGTGCTTACCCAAAGAGGATTTCTTAGAGCAGACCCACACTAGATCGATAGGTACTGACACAAATAGGATCATTATTCATTCTTCACATCACAACAAGCCACTGGATTTCTTCACTTTTCATGATTGCGTCCCAGAGGATCCGATCCTCAAGCCATAGGTCATACCTCGACCACCTCTAAGTCTCATGAAGAAGTAACTTGATGAATCTCCATGTTATAAGGGTTCTAATTCAAGAGACAGTGCATCAACCAGACACCCTGTCTGAACGTTATAGTCATTTTAGTGTCGAGGACCCGGTTGGATTTAGGTTTGATCGAACCCAACCATACTTCAACATTCTCCAAAACTCATGTAATGTATCTCAAAAGGATTGACTCATCCTAAGGGTTTAATAACCACATAAGGTTCATGAAATAGATTTTTGGTTTTGGAGATATTACCATTTAAGAGAAACTGGGCCGTAAGTGGGTCTGGGTCTGGTCCGACCAAGTCGGACCGACCTGACCCGACCCGCTGGGCCCAGCCCGGCCCACCCAGTAGGGTGCGGCCCACTAGCTGGAATGGGGGTATTCTCCCTTCATGAATGGATTTTTTGTTCAGGTCTTTCAATCAGTGGTTTTAGTTGGCGCCACTCTACTTGGCCGGTTCGTAAGGATCGGTCATCTGCAGAACCCGCGGGGTGCAGGTCCGACCTCCGCCACAACTCAAAGCCACGACCCTCCTCTACGGCGCGCCACTGCAGTCATCATGGTTGGTGTCAACCTACAGCCCCTCTTCACCTCATAGCCTTTAGGAGTCTCTATCCCCTTGCGGTCGGCGGATGGCAGCCACCGCCTCCTCTGGTCGTCGGTGTCGTCGCGCCGGCGGGGCTTCTGCATGACTCTGATAAAGCTCTAGAGGTCTGTTTTATTTTTTGATTGTGCCAAAGAAAATCCCATGGTGCTTCTAACACTGCATGGATCCCATTTTTTTCTTTCCATTGTGTTTCTCGATTGCATACGAATAGTACATAAAGAGCAAGTTTGGCGGAGGGTTATGGCCTTGTCCAGTATGGCTCGTGCCCTCCTCATTAGTGTCATAACATGGGAAGGAAAATTATTCATTAAAACCTTATAATGAAATCCAAAATCATCCTCCCTCATTGAAAATTAAATGTGTATCAACCCATTGGATGGTTGGTTCATGTTCTTGATAATATTCAAAAATGGAAAAGAGGGAAGAATTAAGCACATAAATCCACCTACATCTAATACGTTGGTAGACAGTGATGATGAGGAAGGTGGTTCCACTTTCAAAGGGTGTTTGTTGACATTCAATGATGTCCAGATTGAATCCTCAGAGGCATACAAGCTCCATTCTAAGATGGTGGACACGTCACCAGAACTTTGTCTAGAATTCTTCTGTGGGTTCCAAAATCCCACACCAACCTCTTTTTAAATAAAATAAAGGGGAGTTTAACTAGTTTCACAATTAATGTGGTTCATTAATGAGTTTAATTAATGAACCAATTAATCTCATAAAGGTTTGGTTACACAACCATGTGTAACTAGCCATTAAATGATATAACTACCTAGTGTTCCCTCCACCATCACTCATTGGTTTCAAAAAAAGAAATAAAATAACTCATGTTATTTTATTATTTTTTTCTAAAGTCCAAAAATTAAATTTTTCATTTGAACCATGCCGGTGAAGTTAAGTTTTATTTAAGTGAATCATGGCACTAAAAATTCAATAGTTCCCTTAGATTTTTAATCCGAGCATTGGTTCAAATGATATAAATCACCGCTCACATGTTTATTAAACGTACATTAAAAAAGTTAAAATTTTATTAACAATCACCATCGACCCATGTCTGCCAAGGATGGTCTCTGCCTAAGGGAAAAACGCCCTCATGAGCTCAATGGTACTCCCATATTTCCAATATGAGTTAATATTTATGATTTAAGGAATTTAACGATAAAATAGTTGTTACTTAATTATTTTATATATGGCCAAAAACTAACTTCCACTATTTTCCTGTGTTGGCCAAGGTTAAGAACTTCCTAAGGAAATAATACCCTTAGGAGCCAAGCGGTGGTCTCATATTTTTAATCTGAGTCACTATTCGCGTGTTATAAGCTTTTCAAAAATAAAATAATTTTATTTATTGTTATGTCATTTTTGTATTTTCTTAGTATAGGCATGCTCCAACAAAACTTAAGTCATTCCTGGGGTAAAACCACCGTCCTGAATGCAATAGTGCCCTCAAATTTCAGATCTAGACACCCATTTAAGAGTTATACCACTTTTTTAGGAAAACTGATCACATGCACTTTTTAAAGCTTAACATTTTTTCTATAGATCATTATGGGAACTCCATGCCTCTGAATCATGTGCTGCCAATTTTAGAAATCTCTTAATATTTTTATATAAGGAAAAAAATTATATGAAAATTTTGGGTCTTTACATTCCTCATGTATAAGAGTTTAGGGATAATAAATTATTTTTTCCACTCTCTCAACAACATCATCATCACCCTTTTCCTCGATTTTATTGATATCATTTCATTCCTTCTATAGAATAAAATTTCTCTCTCTCTCATGATGATAAACAAACAGAAATGAGTCAAATATTAAATTCATAAAGTAACTTATTTTACTGAATTGATGAGTAGTATATGATTGTTTTGTCTTTATATTGTGATACCAAACATAATAGTTAGTTTTAAATGGATATTTTATTAAATAAAATCTAACATCTTCCTAGCATAACCATGGTATTTCAACAAAATTAATATAGGGACACTATATACAACCTCTATATGAATCATTGTTAAATGTGAAATTTAAAGAAAGTTCCAAATTCTTTCGGAACCCGGTTGAAATCCAATTAGTGTGATATATTGAGATACTATCCATTCTATTATAGTATAACAAAGTTGTTTTATAATCAACAATGTGAACCATAATTAAAAAAATCAAAATAACTAATTTCAACATGAAATTCATCAAAGAATATAATATTTTAAACATAATAATATATATCCAAAATGTAATGAAGGAGGGGGAGGCCAGAAGGTGTAAGATATATAAAAATAAAAAAATGAACAAGATAATCATATCTAATCAGAAATGAATCATTTCTAATTCCAAAGGTAATTATAATCTTAAAATGATTTCATGAACAGAATAAATTCTATTACCGTATTAGTCAAATAATGAAAATTATAGGTTCAATGAAAGTACGTATATATTATTTGTAGAATTTTTATACAAAAGGTAAACCATTAAAATAATTTATATAATGACTCATAAATAAACATTGGGAAAATTATTTAAAAATAAGAATGGGTTTAAAAACTACATAAAAATGAGTCAGAAAAAAATTGACAAAGGTAGAGAAAAACATTTATTTCAATATACTGTTCGATTGAAAATTTATCCATTAATATAAAAAAATACCTAGAAAAACCCATCATTTAGTTTTCAAATATAATAATTTAACAATTTATTGAATATTAGAAAACAAGTGTAGTCGCATAATTGGAATATTCTATCATGTCTAAAAGAGACTACTTATAAATATAATCTATCGATGAGTGCCTCAATATTTAGTAATAATAATCCATCCTCATATATTGTATATATCAGTTTATATAACCAGTTGATTCTAAATAAATCATATCAGAAAACTAATAATAAAAAATACCAATATGCGAACCATGAAAAAAACTTCTAATAACCTCTATAAATAAATTTTTACAGAACACGTATTTTTTCATACCAAAGAAGTGAACTATTTTAACCCATACTAAATAACTCCATAGATTAATTTAGAAAAAAAAATTCAATCCATTTCTATGAATATATTGAATCATTTATACAAAATTAACAATAATTCACCACCCACAAATATAAAACAAAGAAATACATAATTCTCTTCAAAATTACAATCAGTTAACCAAAATCTTAAAAATAAAACATTACCCAAAAAGACCCTTATTTCAAATAATTTAAAAGAATCATAACCTAACTATATCTCAGTTAGGTGTTCATGTAGAGATAAAAGTTCAAAATGGTTAATATAATAGAGGAAGTATTTGGAACTCACTATCAAAGATGATCATAAATATAAAATCATTGTATTAGAGGAAAATGTTGGAGGAGGAGATGTGTTAGTCATCACTTGGGTGAGGGAAAATATCTTGACCTAGGAGGGGGAGAGAGAGATGCATCCTGACCAGTGAAGAGGGAGGGGAAATGTGGGAATCTATCCTAAATAGTTTTTAGAAAACCATTGGGATAGACGAGATATAACAAAATTTAATATAAACTATGGGTAGAGATAGTCTCTAGTAAAGTTATGCACATCATTTCTATAAACAATGGGTATTGCTCTTTTGGGATATCTCATGTTCCCAATAGTGTACCGATGCATAAAGGGAATTTTCAAATATTTTCTCCACCTATTCTTATAGTTCCAAGGCATTCATAATATATTGAATAATATATTTAATTAATTAATTAATATACATAATCAATAAATATCTATATTGATTAAAAGATACATATTTCACATTATTTCTCCAATTAATCCAATTAATTTCAATGTAATCACAATTTATAAAAATTATATATGGTTTAGACAATAGTCGCATCCCTGATACATCAAAAATAGATATTTATGATAAATGAAAGTTTCAAATAATAATGATCATAAATAAATAAATGTGGGTAGTATATACACAAAAGAAAATAATTTAGGTGCATAATATTAATATATTCCTTATTGAATTGAAATTGAGACAAGGACCTTATAAAGATCCTATCATAAATCAAATGATTATATTATTTGTATCAAATATAATACAAATTAAAAAAGAAGAAATAAAACATAAATTAATAAAATTTTATTTCACAAATAAACGTAGCATGTCATAATTATGATAATAAATATTTAATCCAATGGATGAAATCTGAATTATAAAGTCCCCTACCACTTGAAATACATTTAATTTTATAGCCTATAAAGATAATAATAATGAAATAAAACAATAAATACCATAAATATAATTAAATTTATGTTATTAATAATCAAGTGGTATTATATACACCACACACAAGAAATATTTCTTGAATAAGGAATGTATATCATAGAGGTAAAAGTTATACGAGAAACCTTTAACTTATGCTTTCCTTTTGTTGAAATTGATTTAAAATATTCTATAATGGTTAAAATAATATCATTAATTTATGCCATAACCATTTGAATATTTATTATATCATATATGATCCTCTGATATAATCTTATCAAATATTTCTTACCAATATTTCGTTCTAACACCATTCTTGGTTGTTAACTACATCACTTTTTTATTCATATTTTTGTTAGGTATGAATATTTTCATTTGAATAGGTATAGTTACATCATATCTATAATTATATTAATGTCATATGTATCAAATTTAATATTTATTTACATTTTCATTATCATTCTCTAATGTTGAATGTGTAAAATTAATCACATCAGGTCGTTGATACGTTATGTCATACACATGCATAAGAGACAATATCATTCCACAAATTGAGAATGTTCAATGATGTGTATAAAATATTAATTTATAGAGAATCGGTATCTTGTAATAATTATCATATTTATCCATTATTTATATCATTGTTCGTATCCAGGTAATGTTCAAATGAAACAAATTACACCACGAGGTGGAGACTGTAAGTCGTATATATACACACGTAGTGATTTCATTTTCATATGATGGATAAAAGGTGGGATATGGTTGTCCCATAACCATAATAAAATATCATAATTTATATTATACTGGATTTATTTCATTAAAATGGAAAAAAACACATGAAGTGGAAGTAGAAGAATAAATATTTTTGAAAGAGTGAGTAAAGATTATTACCTCCTCTTAAAGAATCTACTATTGGATATACCCTTAAGAACACTATGTTTTTTTATTTTGAGGAGACTGTAACCAATAGATAATGTATAAGGAAGTTGGTAAGATATATGGTTAGATTTTTATTGAGCATGAAGGCTTAAGGTTGCGAAATAAATTGAAAGAAGGTGTTCCATTGTATAATTGAGGTGAGGGAAAGTAACACCCCAATATTTTATGAGATATATTCTTTTTAATTTCATTAATGTCTTCTATTGTACACTACATCAAGATTAACTTGTAATATATGCAGAATCTTATTAGATTACAGTATACGCAACACTATTCTTGGCTCATGTTACACACAATTTCAAGTTAATTTTGTGGAAATTATTCTACGCAACATTAAGTATAGATTTTGTTTAATGTATAAATGAAATAAGTTTTGATTATGTTATACGCAACACCAAAGGGAGCTTTCACTACACGCAGCCTTGACTTGGCATTTATTACACGCAATCACGACTTCCTTGATAGCTTGTGTAGTACGCAATACTGGGTTTCACTAAACAAAGATAAGTTATTAAAATATTATGTAAACTAGCTGTTATGAATAGTAATACACACTTTTTGAAATGTTATAAACTTTATCTTTCAAAATGAACTTCATTTTTGGATTTGGAATATCAAAATTATCCAAGGGTGATGTTTTGTTATTTTTCTGAAAACATTGAATTTTTGATGAATAGTGAAAACACTGAGTTATTGGTTAAAACTGAATTTTTATTTAAATAATCATTTATTTTATTTAAATTTATTTTAGGGAAGAATAGATACATAATACCTATATAATTTCAATGTAATTCATTGTAGAAATTTTATAATAATTTTAGATATATAAAAACTTTATTGAACTTTTTACCGTCATTTACACACCTCCTATGAGCATTTGAAAATTTACATAAAACTTAATTTCCCACTTCTGTGAGTTGAATTTCAAAAATCTGAGTGACACGGTTGATATCAGTAAGTAAAATGTGGTTCAATGAGATGAAAATAATTTTTAGTGAATAGTAACTTTTGAATTTTATTTTCCACGGTTAAAAGTAAATAGGGTAATTAAGGGTAAAAATGATATTATTATTACCCTAAAACATGTCCTAATTCTATTGGATAAGTGTAATTCGACCAAAAACAGCCTTAGGAATAAAATATGACCCTTTAGGTCCACTTGGATTAGATTAGGACATTTATTATTATTTAATTCAAAGAAGATTTAAAAGAGTTAAAATCAAAGTTTAGTAAGTAAAACATTTTTAATATAAGGTTATATATAATAGAAATTCAACTATAAATATTCATTAGAAATATAAAACGATTTCCTAGAAAATTGTATTTTATTTATGATTTTTAGACATTAAATAATTTAATTATTTTATGATACAATGATGATGTAGTAATTACCTTATTAATGAAATATTAACATAATTGATTTTATAAATAACCAAATAAATGTAATTTGAGACTTTTTATAAATTAAACTAATTTTATAGGTTAATAAAACATATTAGTGTTGGTTAGATGAATATTTTTTTAAGTAATAATTCTTTTATGAATTTAGAAAAAACCAAATACCTAATAGTGTCAAAATTGACATAAAAGAGTTTTTAAAACAAATATTATATAATTAATTGATATTATATTCTTAAAAATATAAGGTTCATCCACAAGACATATATAATAATATATATGACATTAATAAACCAATTAGGGTTATATTGGTAGTTTATACTATGTTCATTAACCATAAAGTGTAAGAATCCAAGAAGACACAGAAAAAGTTAAATTATTTAACTTAGAGTTAAATCTAAATGATAAGGTTACAATGGTAACCTAAACTTGTCTAAAACCTATTGTTTGAGAGTATTTCGACCCATCCCTACCCTAACCTAGAAATAAGTCACTTTGGATCCATTATAAACCGAATAGGAATTTATTATAAAATAATATTTTAAATTTCTCTTAAGGTGCCCCTCATCTCTCTTATAAAAGGGCACTCCCCCTTCTCTCTAAGTCACACCTCCAGAGCCATTTGTATTGGCCAAAACCTACCCAAATACCCTATAAACTGTCCTCCCTTCATCTTGGAGGCATTAATTTAGTTAAGGAGCCCTTTTTATCAAATCAAAAGGAAAAACCCGGGGAAGAGGTAAATATCTCACCACCTATTTCATGTTCCTTTTTTCTTCCACATCCTCCTTATTTGTTGATTCCATTATAAAATAATAACCCCAGTATGTTATATATAATGTTATGTTATTATAAAAATGGTAAAACCATATTAGTTATTTTATCCATCCCATGAATGAAAAATTCACCACACGTGCATACGTACGGCTTACCATCTCCACATCGTGGTGTAGTTTGTTATTCCAACATTTCATCATTTGGATGGGAAGAATAATGAGTATAAACGATATAAATAATAAATATAACATTATTATGATTCTTTATATATGATATACCATACAATTATATACGATTTTAATATCTAAATAATGATATTGTCGCTCGTTCTTACGTACATACTTATGTCTCCACGAACGTGATGAGATTCATTAACCATGTTAACCATTAAAGAGTGATTATAAAGTATATATAATAAATAATAATTAAAGATATGACATAATAAAGATACTGCATTTATGTACATAAACATTTCATTTACTTAATTCCATTCAATTCAATATGGAAACAAAATAGTGTTTATGTGTATGTATGGCATACCGTCTCCATGCACGGTGTATTTCATTTCCATTTATCGATCTATCATAAATATTTATATGATGAATATATATTATATCTAAATAATGTTATACATTATGGAATTAAGTAAATTAGGATATAATTAATAATTTCAATAACAACATGTCCAAACAAGTATGATAAATGAAATTATTTTACCCAAAACGCTGCTTGAATATGGAATCGATAAAATAAAACATAATATAAAGTCATAAGTGAATTATATATGATATCATAAATATTATTATGGTTCTGTTACAAGTAAATAATATGTTTAAACCCACTATACAAGAGTTTTGGACACATACAAAATAAATTGTACCTAAGGTAAGGGATAATTATTCCAATCTCATTCTTATCTGAGATTGTTTATTCGTAAGTATTTACTAGGGTTATATTTTTCATCCATGTCCATAGAAATATATTTCATAAAGTGTTTAATATTCTTACATGTATGTTTAAAGTCATGTTTACCCCTATTTTACTTTTACATTGTGTTATGGAAGGAATCTTTCTTTTGTTTACCATACGAGGAACTTTTTGACTTTTCTTGAAAAAGTACAAGGAGAATGTTTTCTTAACTTATATGGCATGAACAGATTTTTTACGGTTTCATAACGCCTAATTTTTATTAAGCTTCCTCTACAAGATTTAATTATTATTTTCAAAAAAATCTTTTTCATTTAAAATTGTGTGGAATTTTGTGAAAATAAAATTATTTTGAAGAAGAAAGGATATTTTCTGCAGAATAATTGAAGATTATTAAATAATTTAGAAGCTCCAAGAAGAGTTGACAAAGTCAAATTTTATCCTATATTTTAGAAAAAAATGAGATTATGGTGAATTTTATTAAGTGGGAAAAAGTTTAGGATTCCTGTCTAAGACACTCAAGGATCAATTATAAAAGGATAAATGTACAATATAATTTTATGATGACCAAAGTATTGTTCATGAGATAAAAGATCTTTGTTTTTAGAGAGAATAATAGGATTTCTGTATATAGTTTTTATTGAAAAAGTTTTTAAGGATTGATGTTAAAGATAAGATACATGATCACAATATTTTATTTAGTTGATGATCATAAATAGTTATTTTCATACTCAACTTATTATTTATTTGGGTTATCAATTCTATTCATTTTATTATCATATCTGGATAGATTAATCAGATTGGGTTTCCATACTGGGATTTCAAGACAAAGTATCATACTGAGTTTTTTGTACTTGTAATTGATATAGTATCTATTCATCTATATTTTATTCAATCAAAGATAAATTTTTCTATGTGTGAATAATCATACCGGGATGTATCATACCTCAAAGAGTCATTTCTGGGAGAATCATACTTGGAGGAATAAAAATGGGAAAATCAGAGTTGGTTTCTTATAAAAAAATTCCAACAAGTTCTTACCACCTTATGGGAAATAAAATGTAATAGTGTTTTCAATTAAATACATTTGGTAAATTAAAAGGAATCAGAGGTAACACTAGTTTTTAAACAATCATTGTATTAGCCTGTTTCTTCTATATGGGTGAACATGCACTATTTTAATTGTTTACATAGTGATGCAAGAGCGTAAGGGTATATCCAACTCATTGTAATCAAATGATTGATTTCTAGTGTATGTTTTGGTATTGGATCATTGATAAAGAAAAATAAGGATTTATGTATTCTTATTTAACAGTGAAACTTATAAATACTTCTGTTACTTTGGATGTGAGGTTGAATTGTTTTCTGTATGGAATTTAACCTTTAACAGGTGGTGAAGGTTGTTTTAAGGAAACATAAAGGAAAAAGTATCACTAATTCAATCCTCCTCCTCTTAGTGATATAATCACCGTGAATGTTCAATTTCAACTATTATCAAATAAAGGATCCCTTTTCTTATTCTTTACTGATGTAAAATTTTAAATGTGTGATTGGTAAAGGTATTCTGGTTTTCAAGGGAAAGAATTTTCATATCGTGAAATATAGATTGTTTCATTTTCCTATGTGTATCTATTATGATGTTCTTCATGCTTAAAAATTTGGGAATCATTCCGTTAATGATAAATATCCTCTTACATATGTTTATAATAATAATCTTGAGAATAATAGAAGTGCCATGAATTTTATATTATAATCATTTTATAAAAGAGAGTTCTTATGAGTGAAATGTGTTTCCATAGTGAATGATTTATGGAATAAATTGAAAAAAATATACAAATGCAGTAAAAAAGGGAAGAAGGAAAAACTTTCAAATCTAAATATTAAAATATGAATATTTAAAGATGGATGATCATGAATCTGTTTGGGACTTCAGTACTAGGGTAAATAACATTGTGAGTACTATTAGATGTCCTGGTGAAAAGTTTGATGATTATAAATTTTTTGAAAAGTGTTTTAGAATCATTTTAAATAATTTATATGAAAAAGTGTATTCATTGGGAGATACAGAACCTAAAACATTATCTTTTAATGATTTTTATAGTATTCTCATCACTTATTAAGTAAAAATGGAGAAAATTAAGATGATAAAACCAAAATTTTATAGAGAAATGTCTTTCAAGGATTTGAAGAGAGAAAATTAAAATAATGTTCTTCTTAAATATGATGCTAGTGATGTTGACTCTGAAAATTAGGTATGTAAAAATATTGACTGCATTTTAACCTTATTTTCTAAAAATTTGAAAAGATGTATTGGGAAATACAAATAGAATATTCCCTTGATATTTTTTGAATATAGTGATGTTGGAAACATTTCTACCAATTTTCCTCGAAGAAAGAAATAACAGGATAGTGATGAAGAACAAATAAATCCAAGAAGATCATAGAAGAAGTAGGGTAATGAAAGAAATTTGTATGCCATAGAGAATAATAGAAAATACATCATTTAAAAGAGGGGGACATTATTATCTAAAGATTAAGATTAATAAGACAGTGATACTAAATCTATAAAATCATTTGAATATGGTATTCAAAATACATTTATTACAACAATAAATAATGAATAATTCAGAACTAGTAGTTCTGAAGAAAAATAATCTCAACTTGAAATACATTTTAAATAAGAATTGAAAGAATATACGAGAAAGATTAGAAGGAATGAAAATAAAAACAAAAATTTGGAAGATGAATGTTCTTAAAATATAAATCATTAATGTATTAATAATGAGAATATGAATCTTGTAAAAGATATTTATGACTTGATGAAATATCTTGAAGGAAAAATAAATCATAATGGGCACCTGGAGGTGAAGATGAAGGAAAATAAATAAGAGTTGGAACACATCCAACAAAAATGTTCTAAAGTTTAATTAAGAAACAAAAGTTTCCAAAACTCTAATAGTAAAGTTTGTCAATGCTATCAAAATAAGAAACCTAATAAGGATTAACAAAAGTTACCTTCAATTTGAGAAAATAAATATGGAATTGAATCTGAAAAGATGAATGTTAGGAAATTCATGTATGTGTCCAAGATGAACGATGTGGGGGATTTATACATCTCAATGAACCCTGAGTTTGAAAATGTTTTGAAACAAATAAAATTCCAAAAATTTTTAAACACTTATATTTTTTATAAATCAAAAAAGAAAACGAAGTCTCTAATTGATAATAAAAAGTTCTATGGCCCATAAAAGGAAGAGAAAAAGGTGACTAAGAAATATATTCCCAATTCTAGGAAGTATAGATTTTTCTTAACTAAATACTCATTTTATGGATATTTATAGAATTGGTGGTATTAAAACACACAATAATGTATCTTGGGTCAACTAAATACATTTATATTATCCCACAAGTTATAAAATACAAGGTTTAAGGGTGAGACAATTACATTAAAAAAAGAAGTCTACGAATTTAGTTTTGAAGAATCCTGAGAAACATGAAGTAAAAAATTGAATATATGTTCCATCCTTTGGAAACTATTTATGAAAGATGTGAGAAACCTATAAACCTTGAAAAATGATTTTTTATTTTCCTAACTGCACAACAAAATATTCTTAACAATTCTCAAAATCTAAAGTTGAAGAAATAAAAGGAATAAGAAAATAATCTTGTTATTAAAGCCACATTGATGGCTACAAAAGGGGAATGAACATGGATTCATAATAGTGGATGTTCTTATCATATGACAAAAGATTTAAATTTTTTAAATAATGTGAATGAATTTAAGGAACAATGACATTTGGCTATGAATAATCTATGAAAATTAAATGTGTTGGATCAGCTATCATTGGGAAAGAAAAGATGAAAAATAAGAATGATTTGTATGTTGATAGTCTAAAACACAATTTGGTAAGTATTTCCAAATTAGGTGATGAAGGTAACAAATTTATATTCATAAAAGATAGGTTCTTTGTGAAAATTGACAATGATAGAAATATTATCAGATGAGGACAATGTATAAAAGGAAACTTGTTTCAGTTTGGTGAAATAAAAATCTCTTATTACATTAATATGAAGGAATAGAATAAATTGAGGAATAAAAGTATGGGTAACATGTTTTAGATAATCAAGATAAAGTTATCTAAATGTGATAGTGACTGATACATGCCTGATTTTCAAAGAAGTAGATATTGGTGTTTCCTTATTTGTTAGAAAGGAATTATTACAAATGTTGTGTATAAGGATGTTTGTATTTATTAAATAAATACCCTAGAGTTTATTCATTTTGATATCTATGGGCCAATAATAAATCAATAAAAAATTAGTTAAGTACGTAATCTATATTATTTATGATTTTACTCAAATTACTTGTGTTAGGTTTATGTAAAATAAATCAGATGCATTGAAAATTATTAGAAGTTTCTTAAGGAATGTTGAGAAGGAATGTGAGTAATCAATGGAGATATTGAGAATATACAATAGAGGTGAATAAATAAGTTATGATTTTGAATGATATATTGAGAATCATAGAATTTTGTAAGAGAACATTCCCTCATACACTCGTTAATAAAATGGGGTTTCTGAAAAAAAGAATATAAGTTTGGTGGCAATGGGAAGACCGATATTCTTGAACATGGTATTTCCCATTAAATTTGGAGACAATAAAAGAGTACTAGTATTTAAATTTAAAATTTATGTTTCTATTTGGAAAGATCAATTATGAATCCATATTAATTATATTATGAAAAAAATCATTATCCAAAACACTTCAGTATTTTTAGGAGTCTATGGGTTATAAATTTGAAAGGAGGAAACTGTGGACAGTTTGAGTAGAAATGTGAGGATGTAATCATTCTTTGTTATACTTTAAAAATAATAGGATACAAATGCTTCTACAAAGTGTAAAATAGAATGATTAATTCAACTGATGGGAATGTAATTGAAAGAAATGAGAAAGATAAACATATTCATGCAAATGTTAAAGTTGAGATTGATTTTTTGAAAAATAAATTATGATAAGTATATAGAAAATTTTATTTTTAATAAATAATCAGAATCAGACTTATCTATTTCATGTGATGAAGAAGATATTGGAAAATCTCATCAAATGTTAAGGAAGAAAGTGTAATCTGAAAATATAATTGGTGAAAACATCAAAAGGTTTCAACAATAAGAAATAAAAATTTCATTTTACATATATCTTTGTATTCAAAAGTGGAGCTGAGTGATATAAAATAAGTTTTTGAGCATCTATAATGGATTTAGGCCATGAATAAAGAGTTGGATTAGATTGAAAAAAATGATACATGGGACCTCCTACCCAATCCAGAAAACAAAAACATTATTAGAACAAATTGAGGTTTCTAGAACAAGATAAATGAAGAATCTATTGTTTTAATAAAAAAGAAATATTTGTGTGAAAAAGGTATTCAAAAATTGAAGGTATTGATTTTTATGGAACCTTTTCTCCAATGATAGGACATGGAACAATCAGATTCTTTCTTTATATTATTGGACAATGAGGCTACAACATAATTCAAATTGATGTTAAATCCACATTTCAGAATGTTGATCTTTAATAGGAGGTTTATATTGAAAAACCTTATAGATTTTTTGTTGGAGAAGTTGAAAGTTGTGTGTTCAGATTTAAAAAGGATGTGTATGCACTAAAAAATCTCTAATGGAATGGTATTCCAAATTAGATACATGCTTAAAGAGGATGAATTTCTTGAGTGAAATAGTTGATATAAATATCCAGATCATAGAATGTCAACATTATTATCTCATTTTGATTCTTTATGCTGATTACATTATCTTTTTTGTGAATGATGAATGAAATTATGAAAGGTTTGTTGAATAATTAAAAATTATATTTGAAATTCCCATATTGGGGTAAATGAAATACTTTAATGGGTTACAAATTCATCAAAGGAAGGAATACATTTTTCTTTCCCAATAAATGTTTTCTATGGAACATCTTAAGAGGGTATGCAAGGAAAACTAAAAACTAGTTTCCATAACAATATAAGAGGGAACAAAGTTTTCTAAATAAAATAAAGGGAAATATGTTGATCAGAAATCATTTTGAATTTTGACTGGATTTTTTTTGTATCTAACCACATCAAGACCTAACATAGTTAATTCAATTTTCTTACCTACAAGATTTCAGAGTTATCCAAAAGAATTGTATTAAATTACATGAAAAAGAATTATCAAATACATCAAAGGAACAAAAACATTTTGATTCAGTTATTATATCTCAGATAGTACTGAATTGTTTTTGTATTCATATGTTGATGGGAAGAAAATAATGTTGATAAAAGATCCAAATATGGTGGAGTATTGTTTTTGGGAAGAATTATTTTAGTTTCCATTCAAGGAAATATAATTAAGTAACTCTATGTACATATGATGCTGACTATGTTTCTACCACTCAAGCCACTACTCAATTTATGTGGATGAAAACTCAATTTAAGGATTTACTTTTTGAAGTGAAGTTACACATGCTCTTGGGTTGTGATAATAAATGTACAATCAATATCGCTAGGAATACAATTCAAAAATCTCTTTAAAAAAATTTTGATATCAAATATTTTTTCATAAAAGATATTGTAGATAATAATTTATTGAATCTATAATATGTTCCAAACCTAGAACAAGTTGTTGACATATTCAAAAAAACCATTACATAAGGAATCATTTTCTAAATTGAGGTTGAATATGGGATTCCCACCCATTTATCTTCATGTTCCAAGTATGTGTTTCTATCCCCTATCTAATATTATCATTGGATAGTGTTTTCATAGGGGGAGGGAGTTGATTATTTTTATAAATATATCCAATTGATGCATACAAAATGGTAGAGTTTTGGGTAAGCTGTCAATTCATCATTGTTTTGTGAGTGAACTATTCTAACTATTTTTTGGAGTGGTTGTAGGGAAATAAATTATTTTTTATTCTAAAGAGAATGAGGAAAATTAGAAGAATAAAAATGGATATGTAAGAAAAAAATAGAATTGTTTTCATGAAGGTCACTTTTTGATAGGATGATTTTTATGTCAATGATTCTTGTTTCCCATAATGAGTTAGCTCACATAAGCTTGAAATTATTGATAAGTAATCCATTTATTGAGGACATAAAGTTCAGTTATTTATGAAACTAGGGTGACAAAAAAATCTAAATGGGGATATTGTTAAGATCATAATGAAGATGGAGGCGGTTGTTTTAAAATGTTTTTCATTAATAAAAAAGAAGGTTTTATTTTTTTAAGGGAGTTTAAGATGAATGGGAAATTCCCTAACATTGTATTTTTTTTAATTGTATTTTACTCATGTTTTCAAAAGAATAGGACTCACCTTGACCATCATACCAATAATAAGATTTTTGGAAGAAATTATTTAGATTTGACTCGCCTTGGGTTTGGACTGAGAGAAGATAAAAATGTTGAATTTATCCTTATTTGGAATGATATAATAGGTTGAATGATAAAGAAAGTATCTTATAATAAGTAAAAGTTCATTGGATTCACTTTATATATTATATGAAGGAACGTTCTATTTTGATAGAGAATTAGAGTCTATAGTACTATGATAAATTATATGTGACGATTCTTTTCTGATTCATATTTCATAAAAAATAAGTTGAATGAAGAACATATGGATCAAGATTAAAGGAAGAAAAGGGAAAAGAGGTATTGAAAAAAGTACCTATGTTAACCATATCTGGGTGGAAGAGAAGAATATGATGTTGCCGATTGAAAATGTATTGTACTCATGCTAATTAGATTCGGGATGATAAGGGAAGAAAATGTTAAAGGGAATCATACTAAAAAAACTATTTCAAGATTTATCATATCTGGGTGTATGGAAAGAAAGAAGGTGCTGAAGATCATAATCAAAATGATCATACCCAGAATGATCATTCTCAGACACTGCTTCATCAGATCATCCATCGTATGTATAAATAAATATATTTCCTACCCAAGATGATTTTACTTAGGATCCAGAAGAGAATATCATACCCATTTCGGGAAGAAAATAAAGAAATAGAAATTAATAGAGAGTTATGATAAATTCTAATTGATGTTTAAAGATGTTTAATTTTTTCTCAAATGAATTTAAATGCATGAATATATGGATGATAAATAATAGGATTATTAATTAAGTGTTTTTTATGTAGGTAAAGAGAAAAGGATAAGAATAACTCCAATATTTATAATTGGATGAAGAGAAAAGGTAAAAAAATTCAAAGATCTAAGGTAAAAGAGCTTTCTGGATGTAGTATCAAGGAGGAGAATGAAATTAAAAAGAATGATAGTATCTAGAATTCCGAAGTGGTATAAATTTATTCATACATTTTTTTCAATTGTTATAGATCTTTGTATTCAAGAAATATGATTGACAAAAATTGCACTCATGTATTGAAACAAGACTAGAAATTGAAATGATAATTTGAAGAAGGAATAAATATTATTGAATTATTGAGAAGCTACATAAAGAGTTTATGAAGTGGAAATCTATCTATTATTTTAGGGGGAAATGAGATTATGTTGAACATGATTAAGTGGGAAAATTATTGATATTCCAACCGAATCCACTCGATGGTCACCTATAAACGGTGAAATATACAATGTAATTTTTTGGATGACTGAAGTATTGTTCATGGTAGAGAAGATTCAAGTTTTTAGAGAGAATAAGAGTATTTCTATATTGAGTGTTTTCTTAAAATGTTTTTATGGATTGAAGTGAACAAGAAGATACATGATCACAATGTTGTATTCATTTGATCATCGTACCCGGTGATTTTCATACACGGTTGATTGTCATATTCAGTTGATTATCATACTAGGATAAATTAATCTAGTCAGGATCTCTATACATGGATTTCCAAACTGAAGACGAATTATTATGAGAATTTTAAACTCATAATTGAAGTTGTTCTAATTCATATTTATCTTATTCTATCAAAGTAATATTTTTCAATGTTGGGATAATTGTACCAGGAAGTATCATACCAAGAAGAATCGTATCAGGGAGAATCATACACTGAGGAATCATACTAAGAAAATTAGAGTTGGATTTTCATAACAAATTCCAAGAATTTCATTCTATATTTTGGGTAAGAAAATGATGAAGTGATTTCAATTGAATACATTTATGAAATTTAATTTAAGTATATGAAACTTGAGTTGTTATACAACCATTACATTACCTTATTTGTGCTAAGTGGGTTCACATGCACTATAAGAATTGTTTACATAGTGCAACATGAGTGTAAGGGTATATAAAAATAGTTTTAATACAAGTACAAGTTTCTATTATATTTTGTGGTATTGGATCATTTACAAACCATACCAAGGATATAACTATTCTTATTCAGTAGTAAGCCTTGTAAATACTTTTGTTTTTTTGATGTGTTGTTTAATTGTTTTCAGCATGGAAATAAATTTTTAATAGTTAGTGAAGGTTATTTCAAGGAAACATAAATGAAAAAGTATAAATGATTCACCTCAACCCCTCTTTTTAATACAATTATCATGTCTGGGACCTTTCAAATCCTTATTGAACTCATCTTTTTTGGTTTTAAATATTTCATTTTTCATGAGAATTTTTATTTGGTGGCTTTGGACCATGTACATTGATAATGGGTATATAATCACTAGAATTTCAAAAAATTATATTAATATCATATATATACTATATATATATTCTTCTATAAAAGGCTGAGATAGAAAAATTAATTTAACTGGTCATGGGGATGGTAGGACGTACGTATGTATGAACAAAATTTCAAATTTTTGTTCTAAAAATACATAACTATGAAGAATTAGTCACCTTTATAGAAGCATTATTATACAATAAATATTCATTAAATATATCCATATTAATATACATGTATATTAGAAATAAAAAAACAAAACACATTACCTCACAGAGGAGGTAGTCCACACACACACATGAGCGATGTTATTGTATTCCATAGTATTCGAAGGACATGAAATAAATATGATATTGTCATTATAAATCTATATTTTTTCATTAATATATTATTTCACCACTAAAAACATCAAAATTTCAATCAATGAATGAGAGTGGTGGAAAATGAATTCTATCACTATGTGGAGGTGTTAGTTCATTGGTATGCATGAGCGTCACATTCACTACCCATTTGATGGAATAATGGGTGAGTGTTGGTGGTTCCATAAATAGAATAAAATTTTATAATATTGATGATACTAATGTTTTTATTTTAGGGTTAAAAACATATATTTAGAGGATTTAGTATAAGAAATAAATTTAATAATGTAATATAAGATGAATACCTCTTCATCAGTAGGCATCTTTTAGATCCTTTCCAAAAGTCACATGATATATAATTTTGAGAAGCACATAAGATAATATTATTGTATACAGGAGTGGATAATGGAATTTATAGGGTATTGTGTATATATATGGTTTAATTGTGGGAATGTAGTTAAATGAAAGGATTCTTTTTATATGTGGGGGATAATAAACAATTGGTACTTTATAAAATATTAATATATAATAAAATCAATCAAAAATAATTCTAAATGGTTGGAGATCAGATGATGGGATACGATATGGTCAAAATATTACCTATAAAAATAATTTATAAATGTTTAATTGGAAATCATACCTTTATGCCTTGGATTAAACCCTCATAAACCCATTTTAATAATAACTATGATAACATGCTTTTTAACATAGTTACTGTTAATTATGATAAAATTTTATGTTTACATGATTATTTAATATTTATCTAATAATTATATGGAATTTATTCTTCTAAATTAAATACACTAAAGTGGAATAATTCAGTTTGAAATAAAACATATAAAATGTGATAAATAGTGGTTCCCTTGAAAATGGTCTTCATTTATGGAAAAATTTTACAAACAAAATTCACCATAAAATGACTCTTATAACATAAATTGTATTAATCATAATGTAATGGAAGTAATAATTTTTTTTATTTTTTTTTAATATTAATTTTAAAAATATTTAAATGAAAATGATATGTTCAATGATAATTCATATTTTTTATATTTATTGAGAAATCGGTCTTTTTAAAAAAAATATTAAGAAATCAACTCTATGAAAATATTAACATCATAATTTTAAAAATGGAGTTCCTTTGTAAAATAAAATTACCAAAAAGATTAATATTTTAATTTTTCTATCTAACCATAAAAACAAATAACAATAATTTTTTGGGGAACTATATATTTTTAAAGAATATAAATACTTTAATAAAAATTGAGTACATATTTTTCAATGTATATTCCTTATAAAAAAATTTAAAATGTTATTATTCTAATTAATTCTACTAATTTCAAAATTTTTTATAATTGTATTCTATATTATAGTTTTTATACACTAGAGTTTGATTTTATCATATGTTATCACAGAAATGAAATTTATTTAAAGATAATATCATTAATAAATATTAACTACATTAAAAATTAATTTAAACTAAAAAACAGGGTCTATTTCATATAAGAAATGGGATATTTAAGTTTCATAATATCCTTGTGTTCTTATATAGGTTATTTTAATTTTTATTCAATAAGATAACTATAAAAAGGTCTGTAGTCATATTTCATAGCAATTTATCTTTGTTATCCAAGATCTATAATGGTCATTATTTATATAGATTATCCTTATCTTGTAGTTAAACAATATATTTTAGTTCAAGATAATGATTAAGTGTGTGTCAACATAAGAGTGATGCCCAAAATACATCATCTACATTATATATGTTCGATGAGAGTTCTGAGAGATATGTTCCTTTCCTACATGATCAAGAATCATATAGGGCACAATATCCTTAAGGATTATATTTTCCTTCTTTAAATAGATCATAAGCTTCATCCATGTATATATTTTTAGTAATACCTTCTCACCAACCATAAATTCCTATTTTCAACTGTGTTTTTCTGTATAACAATTCTATCAAATCCATGATTCTGTGATTTCTTTTTTCATGTATCTAAAATTATTAACCATTTCTAATGGAATCCTAGGTAGTAATATATTTCTTTATCCAACAAAAACCGATTAAAATTTATTTCTATAATATTTACTATAGTGGGATTTGTAATGATCCACCTAAATGTTTGAGTAAAGTCTATTATTGTTTAAAAATATGACTATTAGTAGGTATTGATCGAAAACACATTTTAAATCCATTTAATATGACATCAAAATATTCATATGGGATTAAATGGTTCTCCAAGAGAGAATGCATCTCTTTTGATGGTAAATAGTTCTAAAAGACAACTCTAAACAAGGAACATTCTTAAGACATCAATAAATCATTGATGTAAACCCCTGATCCAGATTAGATACAAGAGAATGTTATACTCCATGAAACCATAACACATCATTAATGTATAATATTAAATAATGATCAATGGAGTCATATTTTCTAATAAAAATGATGTGTTCTTAAATTTTAATGCTATCAACTATAACCCAAATAGGATAATGAACATTATATATTTTTGGGGGTCTGATGGAAAAAATAAATGTGACATTTTCCTATTTCAATTATTTTATGGTTAATGGCTGTAATTATCTCTAATACTTCTTTCACATATCCATAACATTATAACCAAACAAGAAAAGAGATATATACCGTTAAATATATCTCTTTATGGTTTCCCAGTATTAATACTATTTCATATTTTTACACATCTTCATACATCCTTTATGAATAATGAATGATGAACTATGAGATTTATCCAATAGCTCCTTCATTTCTTGTATTTAAGAGACACATACATGGATCATGTACTATATAATTCTATCATAATCAATGTTAAACTTATGAAAAATTTTCAAATTCTTTTTTAGTTATCTATCTTTCTTTTGGTATGATTTTCTCATTATGTGGATAGACGGATGACCACTTATTTGATCATGATCAGTTTTCCCCCTTCCTTGATTATTTCTAAACTCATCCTTTGAAAATCCAGAAATAATGCATCTTTTCTGATCATTATCAATGATAAAATACCAGGATACCTCTGAATCAAAACATCTTACACCTGATTCTCTTTCCCATGTTGTTAATGTATTGGGTAGCAAGAAATTTTAATTATCTCCAAACATATTTTATGGAACATATTATGATATTTCTGAGTGAATATATGCATTAATATTTTATGATAAGTATATATTACAAGAATTTATCAATAAAAATAATTAATAAATACAAAAAAATCATAAATATTTATAGATGAATAAAAATTGTGAGTTGGGTAACTTTTATCATGTTACTTAAATATCTATGAGGGATAAGTTATGAACTTAGCCTTATGCCTGACTATAGACCGTAATATCCTATTTTATGCATCACTATAGATAAAAAAATTATCTAATATATATTAGTGTAGGGAAGGTTGTAGTAAATAACCTTCAATTTAGAAACATGAAAAATTCCTCACATTCAAATGTCTAATGAAACAAGGAATAATTTCATATTAAATTGGTGACTAGATTTGACCACAAAATAACATTTCAACAAATTATCAATGATTTCCAACAAAACAAAGAAAACTATATATCCTAGTCACCATGGAATGTGTGAGATAACATTTAAAAAATATTTCATTTGTGGATCCACAAATATAACATCGCTTGGTATTATATAAACAAAAAATGAAGTGTATTACAGCCAAAATTTACACATGATAAATATTCCATAATAATTATTATTAATTAGGTTCATTAATAAAATCCTCATGTGATATTCATTTTATTCATATCTCATTGATAAAATAAGAATATCATCTTTAATAGATAACAAAAACTAATCAATGTAATGTCAAAATACTCTATTCATTAAATCCTTGAAAGTAACAGGGGGATTAGTAACACTGAAATCAATCAATATAAAATAATATTTTCTATATCTTATATATAATTTTGTATTGGTTATATCCTCTATAGTGAAACTCAGTTGATGATATCCATAATAAGTTTATTCTTGGGAATGTATTGAGGTCAGTGATGTTGATCAAATAATTCATTAATATGGGTTAGAGGATACATGTTATTTATATCGAAATTTTTGTTTTCTCAATAATAAATTAATCATAACATTAATATATCTTTCTCCATATAAAAATTAATATAATCACTCTAAGGTAATGCACTGTGCTGAATGAGACCTTTGTTTGAATTTTATAGATTTTACTCTTCAATTCAAACAACTCAATCAGGGGAATTATATATAGAGACATAGAAATATGGGTAAAACCCAATATGAGTTCTATTGATGAGAACAGATAATGATTCAATAGAATAGTTGGAAAATCATTATGAAATCTATAAAAACTCTCGCTGAATAGTTGTATCTTATATTGTTGGTCTCTCCATAACCATCTAAGAAAAACATTTTTGACTAGGATTTGCAAACCATAAAATGGATGGAATTTCCCTTGGGTATTATTTTTTCATCATCACACTAATAGAAAATCATAATTTGATTTATTATATTAAATATGACTTCCCTTTTTCGGAAATTAATGTTGGATTTATTTAATGAAATTGAATTTATGCCTCCTATTAAATCAAATTCA
The DNA here is from genome assembly GCA_963277665.1 of Viscum album. Taxonomy (NCBI): domain Eukaryota; kingdom Viridiplantae; phylum Streptophyta; class Magnoliopsida; order Santalales; family Viscaceae; genus Viscum; species Viscum album. The sequence goes on along the minus strand of OY728125.1, from coordinate 1,416,487,668 downwards.
AATTGGGGAAGAATAATAATATTTTCTCAAATATCATTCCAAAAAAGATAAATCAATTAAGAATCATATAAATGAGATATGATCATCATAACATTATTGGTTTTGACTAAAAGTTCAAAAACTAATCATTAAGGATATGAATTAATATTTGAATAATTTTTTCATTATATAGAGGAATTAATATAACTATGATCAAATAAGATACATCAATATTTGATCATGAATGTCCTAAACTAACTTCATAAATAATTTTTAATTTCTTTTTTAAAAACAAAATTCTTATCATGACCCTCAAACATCATTAATCAAACATATCAATCACATAATTTTCAAAAAAATTATATGATATATAAATAATAATAATTTTTTAAATATATGATAGCATTGTTTTATATAATTTTTTCCATAGTTATTATCTATTAAAATTATTCATAAAATCTATAAAATATGTGAATTTACCCAAGTGTATAACCAGACAGTGTCAAATATGGTGCACAGTAAGGTTACATCAACCTTGATGGAGAATAATGGTTGAGATATATTTGACCAACCCTTTTCAATTTTGTTACACCTATAAGAATCCTTGTTATAACCACATCTATTACTAATATCCAGAAGGGTATTCTTCTCATGTAAAATGGCACTCCATTATTTATAATTAAATATGATGTACTACTTTAAATATGATTATCCTTAGTGTTTTCAATAAAAAAAATTCCATGTTTCCAATGGTAAAATAACATGATCTGATGCCATGTATAGTTACTACATCGACCCTAGCTTAATATACATGGATATTACATAATTTTTATGAATATTCAACATATTAAAAAAGTATATGCATGGGGACCTTAGTAGTTTAGTTTATTTGGAAACATAGAACAATATATTGTAACTTTTTAAAATATCTTCAATGTCTTAAGTAAAGATATTCCCATCTAGTAATTCTACCTAAAACATTCATTCATAAACTGGGAAAGGAAATATAAGAAAGCGGTGATCAGAAATGCTCAGTAAGGGTAAATAAAGGAAATTCATATGAAGATCACAAACATAAGGCTATGAGAACATGAGCATAAAATATGATGATCATACCAAGCATATTAAAGATCATAATCATGATACATGACATAAATTTTGGCAGTTCATAATAAATGAGTGATAAGGAAATCAAGAGAATAATACATGGTAGCGTTACATAGGAATAAGACATGGAAATGTGGAATAAACAAAAACATATAACATTGTGAACATATACATATAGAAATAGGTTCATACATTAAGTTAAGTACATGAAATCAGGCCACATCATTGAAATATGGCTTGAAACAAGGTCCATGCATGATATTGTGAACATGCAATCTGGGTTATCCATTACACTATGAACATGTAATCAGGTTCACGCATAAACTTATGGAAATGAAAATTGGTCCACTCATAATATTATGAACATGTAATCATGTCCATTCATAACATTATCAACACACAATAAGGTTCACTACTAAAATTATGAACATGTAATCAGGTTTACGCATTAACATATGGACATTCCATAAGGGCCATTAATATCATTGTTAATGAGTAATCAGGTTAATGGAAAACATCTATAAGCATGAGTCACCCATCAATACCCAATGCATTGGAGAAAAATATTAGTCCCACGGATCTTATGATAAAATCCTTCAAATATATTCCACAAAATAAAATATTAATCATGACCACAAAAAGTGTAGGTTTTATAAACATAAAATCAAAAGTGGAGCTGAATGATGTAAATGAAGTTTTTGAGACTCCATAATGGATTTAGGAAATGTATGACGAGTTGGATCATATTGAAAAAAATGATACATGGGACCTCCTGCCCAATCCAGAAAACAAAAACATTATTAGAACAAATTGGGGTTTTTATAACAAGCTAAATAAAGAATGTAATTTTTTAATAAAAAAAGAAATATTTGTGTGAAAAAAGGTATTCAAAAATTAAAGGTCGTGATTTTTATGGAATCTTTTCTCCAGTGGAAGGACATGGAACAATTAAATTCTTTCTTTCTATTATTGGACAATGAGGCTACAACATAATTCAAATGGATGTTAAATCCACATTTCAGAATGTTGATCTTTAATAGGAGACTTATATTGAACAACATTATATATTTGTTGTTGGAGAAGATAAAAGTTGTGTGTTCAGATTGAAAAAGGATTTGTATGCACTATAAAATCTCTAATGGAATGGTATTACAAATTAGATACATGCTTAAAGAAGATGAATTTCTAGTGTGAAATACTGGATAAAAATGTCCAGATCATAGAATTTCAAGAGTATTATCTCATTTTGATTCTTTATGATGATTACATTATCTTTTTTGTGAATGATGAATGAAATTGTGAAAGGTTTGTTGAAGAATTTAAAATTTTATTTGAAATGCCCATACTGGGGTAAATGAAACACTTTAATGGGTTACTAATTCATCAAAGGAATGAATAAATTTTTCATTCCCAATAAATGTTTGTTATGAAACATATTAAGAGGGTATGCAAGGAAAACTCAAAACCGGATTCCACAATAATATATGTGGGAAAAATATTTTCTAAAGATAGTAAAGGGAAATATGTTGATTGGAATTTTTTTGTATCTAACTGCATCAAGACCTAACATTGTTAATTCAATATTCTTACCAACAATATTTCAGAGTGATCCAAAAGAATAGTATTCAATTACATGAAAAAGAATTATCAAATACATCAAAGGCACAAAAAAATTTTGAGTAAGTTTTTATAGCTCAAATAGTACTAAATTGTTTGTGTATCCAGATGTTTATGGGAAGGAAATAATGTTGATAGAAGATCCAAATATGGTGGAGTATTGTTTTGGGAAGAATTATTTTAGTTTCCATTTAGGGAAATAGAATTGAGTAACTCTATGTACAGATGATGTTGACTATGCTTCTACCACTCAAGCCACTACTCAATTTATGTGGATGAAAACTTAATTTGAGGATTTACTTTTTGAAGTGAAGTTACACATGCTCTTGGGTTGTGATAATAAATGTACAATAAATATCTCTAGGAATACAGTTCAAAAATCTCTTTAAAAAACTTTTGATGTCAAATATTATTTAATAAAAAATATCCTAGAGGATAATCAATTGAATCTAGAATATGTTCCAAACCTGGAACAAGTTGTTGACATATTCAAAAATACCTTTACATAAGGAATCATTTTCTAAATTGAGTTTGAACATGGGTTCTCCACCCATTTATCTTCATGTTACAAGTATGTGTTTCTATCCCCTATCTTATCTTTTCATTGGATAGTGTTTTCATAGGGGGAGGGAGTTGATTGCTTTTACAAATATATCCAATTGATGCATATAAAATGGTAGAGTTTTGGGTAAGATTTCAATTCAGCATTGTTTTGTGATTGAACTATTCTAACTATTTTTTGGAGTGGTTGTAGGGAAATAAATTATTTTTTATTCTAAGGAGGATGAGGAAAAGTAGAATAATAAGAAGGGATATGTAAGAAAAAAATAGAAGGGTTTTCATGAATGTTAATTTTTGAAAGCATGATTTTTATGTCAATGATTCTTGTTTCCCATAATGATTTAGCTCATATAAGCTTGAAATTATTGATATGTAATCCATTTATTGATGATATAAAGTTTATTTATTTATTAAAAATGGGTGACAACAAAATCTAAAGAGGGATATTGTTAGGATCATAATGAAGATGAAGGTGGTTGTTTTAAAATGCTTTTCATTAATATCAAAGAAGGTTTTATTTTTTGAATAGAGTTTAAGATGAATGGTAAATTCCCTAACATTGAATTTTTTATAATTTTATTGACTCATTTTTTCAAAAGAACAGGACTCACCTTGTCCATCGTAGCAATAATAAGCTTTTTGGAAGAAATTATTTAGATTTGACTCAACTTGGGTTTGGACTGAGAGAGGATAAAAATGATGAATTTATCCTTATTTGGAATTATATAATAGGTTAAATGATATAGATAGTATATTCTAAAAATTAAAAGGTCATTGGATTCACTTTATATCTTATATGAAGGAACTAGCTTTTTTGAAAGAGAATTAGAGTCTATAGTATTATGATAAATTAGATGTGAAGATTCTTTTTTGATTCATATTTCATAAAAAATAAGTTGAATGAAGAACATATGGATCAAGGTTAATGGAAGAAATGGGAAAGGGGGTATTGAAAAAAGGACCTAAATTAACCATATCTGGGTGGCAGAGAAGAATATGATGTTGTCGATAGAAAAGCAATCGTACTCATGCAAATTGGATTCAGGATGATAAGGGAAGAAAATGTAAAAGGGAATAATAATGAAAAAACTATTTCAAAATTTGTCATATCTGGGTGGATGGAAAGAAAGAAGGTGATGAAGATCATAATCAAAATGATCATACCCAGAATGATCATTCTCAGACACTGTTGCATCAGATCATCCATCGTATGTATAAGTAAATATATTTCATACCCAAGTTGATTTTAATCCAGATCCAGAAACAAATATCATACCCATTTCGGGAAGAAAAGAAAGAAACAGAAATTAATTGAGAGTTATGATAAATTCTAATTGATGTTTAAATATGTTGTAGTTTTTCTCAAATGAATTTAAATCCCTAAATAGATGAATGATAAATAATAGGATTATTAATGGAGTGTTTTTTATGTTGGTAAAGAGAAAAGGATAAGAAGAAGTCCAATATTTATAATTGAGTGAAGAGAAAAGGTACAAAAATTCAAATATCTAAGGTAAAAGAGCTTGCTGGATATAGTATCATGGAGGAGCAAGAAATTAAATAGAATGATAGTATCTAGAATTCTGAGGTGGTATAAATTTATTCATACATTGTTTTCAATTGTTATAGAGCATTGTATAAATGAAATCTAATTGACAAAAATATGACTCATGTATTGAAACAAGACTAGAAATTAAAATGATAATTTGAAGAAGGAATAAATATTATAGAATAATTGACAAGATACATAAATATTTTATGAAGTGAAAATTTATCTATTATTTTAGGGGAAAATTAGATTAGGTTAAACTTGATTAAGTGGGAAAATTATTGAGATTCTAACCAAATCCACTCGATGGTCACCTATAAAATGTGAAATATACAATGTAATTTTTTTGGATGACCAAAGTATTTTTTATGATAGAGAAGATTCAGGTTTTTAGAGAGAATAAGAGTATTTCTATATTGAGTATTTTCTTAAAATGTTTTGATGGATTGAAGTGAAAAAGAAGATACATGATCACAATGTTGTATTCAGTTGATCATCATACCCAGTGATTTTCATACATTGTTGATTATCATATTCAGCTGATTATCATACTAGGCTAAATTAATCTGATCAGGATCTATGTATATGGCTTTCCAAACTGAAGATGAATCATTCTGAGTATTTTAAACTCATAATTGAGGTGGTTCTGATTCATATTTACCTTATTATATCAAAGTTATATTTTTCAATGTTGGGATAATTGTACTGGGAAGCTTCATACTAAGAAGAATCGTATCAGGGAGAATCATACACTGAGGAATCATACTAAGAAAATTGGAGTTGGATTTTCATAACAAATTCCAAGAATTTCATACTATCTTCTGGGTAAGAAAATGATGAAGTGATTTCAATTGAAGACATTTATGAAATTGAATATAATTATATGAAACCTGAGTTATTAGACAACCATTTCATTACCTTATTTGTGCGAATTGGGTTCACATGCACTATTGTAATTGTTTACATAGTTCTACATGATTTTAAGGGTATATAAAAATCGTTGTAATACAAGTACAAATTTATATTGTATTGTGTGGTATTGGATCATTTACAAACCATGCCAAGGATAAAACTATTCTTATTCAGTAGGAAACCTTGTAAATACTTGTGTTTTTTGGATGTGTTGTTTAATTGTTTTCAGCATGGAATTTAATTTTTAATAGTTGGTGAAGGTTGTTTCAAATAAACATAAATGAAAAAAGTATAAATGATTCACCCCCCAACCACTCTTTTTAATAAAATTATCTTGTCTGGCACCTTTCAAATCCTTATTGACCTCATATTTTTTGGTTTTAAATATTTCATTTTTCATGAGAATTTTTATTTGGTAGCTTTGGACCATGTACATTGATAATGGGTACATCATCACCATAATTTCAAAATTTATATTAATATCATATATATTCTATATATATATTCTTCTATGAAAGGCTGAGATTGAAAAATTAATTTAACTGGTCATGGGGATGGTCAGACGTATGTATGCATAAACACAATTTCAAATTTTTATTCTACAAAAAAATAATGATGAAGAATTAGTCACCTTTATAGAAGCATTATTATATAATAAATATTCATTAAATATATCCATATTAATATCCATATAAATTATAAATGAAAAAATAAAACACATTACCTCACGGAGGTGGTAGTCCACACACACACATGAGCGATGTTATTGTATTCCATAGTATTCGAAGGACATGAAATAAATGTGATATTGTCATTCTAAATGTATATTTTTTTCATTAATATCTTATTTCACCACTAAAAACATCAAAATTTCAATCAATGAAGGTGGGTGGTGGAAAATGAATTCTATCGCTATGTGGAGGTGGTAGTTCACAGGTATGCATGAGCGACACTTTCACTACCCATTTGATGGAATAATGGGTGAGTGTTGGTGGATCCATAAATCGAATAAAATTTTATAATATTGAGGATACTAATGTTTTTATTTTAGGGTTAAAACATATATTTAGAGGATTTAGTATAAGAAATAAATTGGATAATTTCATGTAAGATGATTACCTCTTCATCAGAGGCATCTTTTAAATCCTTTCCAAAAGTCACTTGGAATATAATTTTGAGAAGAATATAACATAATATTATTATATACAGGAGTGGATAATGGAATTTATAGGGTTATTGTGTATCTATATGGTTTAATTGTGGAAATGTAGTTAAATGAGAGGTTTTCTTTTATATGTGGGGAGAAGAAACACTTGGTATTTTGTAAAATATTAATATATAATAAAATCAATCAAAAATGATTCTAAATGGTTGGATATCAGATGACGGGATACAATTTCCATGACCCCCTCCCACCAAAGGTGCCCCTCCTGAGCTGGAAATGGTGAAAGGGAGATAATGACCCCCGATTCCCGCCTCCAGTCGGCCCCGGGGTGGCGACTAGCACCAAGGGTATGAGTTTTTACAAATATGGGAGGCATTACCCTTTTTATTTTTTTATGACCGGGAAATAGGATGAGTCAAACACCAAAAGAAAAAGAAGACAAGTAAATGGAAATAAACCCAAACAAATCCCACATGCATGTTTAATAAATTTTGAAACAAAGTACAAGTACAAGAAAGCTCAAAAGTACAATACCAAAAGAAAAAAGAGTAGAGAAACTGCAACAACTCCAACTGTCCCGACTAGTAGGGTCCCGCACGGCCCTGGTAGTCCTTTTGAAAACTTGAAAGTAAAGGTAGGGTGGGCATACAAGTAAACTCTGTATGTAAGCCTAGAGCTCTCGTGCACAAGTGGGGAGACATCCTAATGTCCTGTGAGAACAACAGAAGAAACCAAAACCTAACGAGGAATTCTATCCACCCAACCTCACCAGCCACACTCACCAATACACAAAACAATAGGTAGTAGTATATAAGAACAAGAGTATTGGGTACCCCGCACCATTTCCAACTAGTTAGATTCTCTTCCTAACGGTGAATGTCTTGACGCTACCACACTCTTCCCGCCCGTACACACCTGGGCCTCACAACCACACATCCCGCCCGCACACACCTAGGCCTCACAACCACGCATCCCACCCACACACACCTGGGCCTCACAAACCGCATATTTCGCTCGCACACACATGGGCCTCACAAACCACATATCCCGCCCATACACACCTGGGCCTCATCCCTAAGATTCTTGGGAAAAAGTAAACCTACCCGAAGAGTCTTGGGCTAAAACCACCCCAATCGAAACCCACCTGAAGGGTCTTAGGTGTATGGTCGCATCAAGCCATCACTGCCTACGGAAGGAGCAGGAAGAAGCTAGTAACTAAGGGGAAACCACCCTCTCCCATGAAATGTGAGTGTTCGGTACTAAGTTCTCAGCATGGGTTTGGTGCGACAAAACACAAAGACACAAATATATATATATATATATATATATATATATATATATATATATATATATGTATACCAAACACACATCCCAACCTATGGCTTCTAAATAGAGAAACTGAGCACGTGCCTCGGCACTGCTACTACGAAGCATGCATACAACAAACAACCCCAACACCATTTAGGTTTACATGTTTCAACAGAATTATTTTATTACTTCCTTAACTACTGGGCAAATAACCACAACCATTCATATCAATCGTTCATAAAACATATCCCTGTCATCCACAAATCAAGTTAGGAAAACACAAGCAACACAAACAAGTATCTTCTTATTAACCAACCAACCCCATTGATTATCATTTTCATTCCATTACCATGCCCCACCATTCATTAACTCTTCCACTTTTATTTATTATTCACAACCCACAGTTCGTTTACATTCAAACCCATCCCTGCGGCCCCACTGCCAACCACCATAACCACAAACACACCGAAACTCATACATTATCATCCCTTGATACCATTCATCATAGCCCCATGGCCTATTACCAACACACCATTCACACCAACCCACCACCAAGCCAACCGTAGCCCTTCTGCTCACCCGATCCACAAGAACCCACAAAACACCCCCCCCCCCTTCACATAAATAAACCTTAACCATCACCCGCATGTTAATTATTTCAGTTTTGTTCAACCGGGGTGATCACACAAGGGTTCCAGGTATTTAATCATCCAACTTTATGTGATTAACCAATTTCTACATTCAACAAGGTTTCCATCCATAAACGGTCTAGAAAGATAGGGCAGCATTTAATTGCGCAAGCAAAGTCCCCCAACGACCATGATTTTCAGTAGGCATAAGCCTATTCAATTCACAACATAATATCACAGGATATAAAAAAAGATAAACATATTAACTTCCCCATTCCCGTTCTTTAAGAAAGTTATTATCTTTATTAAACCGGTTCAAAAGTGTTTCACGTAAATAAGAGGACACCCACCCAGCATGATGCAAAATTTAGAGAGACGAAGGTAAGATCCCTACCTCGACAGGTTCTGATTACAATGCTCCCCCGGATCAACTTTTGAAGATGTTCACCGGCGTCCGTCGCTTCTGTCAAATCCTAGAAAAACCTCCTCGAGTGTAAGATTAGAAGGAAAGGCTGAGGGAAATACAATGGATCCAAGATCAGAAGTTTCATCTCGTCGTTACGATCTTGTGGCCACTGGCGGATCATAAATCGGAGCTCAGATGAAGAAGTTATGGAAGAAAAGAGACTTGGAGTATCTTGGGAGAGCTCTACTCGAGGGAAAGGGGATGAGAGGAGTGATTTGAAAAGGAGGAGAGGACCCCTCCTTTTATAGGAGTGAAAAACTAAAGTACACGGCGTGTACTCGGCCATTTCACATGGTCACCACGCAGCTTCCAACATAGCCTTCAACGCGGCACACAGTTGTTGGCTGGTCAACACACGGTTTGAAAGTAACGCATACGCGGGGAGACACTACACGACGTGTAGTATGGGCTATACGGCGTGTACTTGTTTATTTCACACGGCAAGGACACGGCTTCAAAATGGCACATGACCATTCACGGTTCAATACAAGGTTTGAGGGTAACGCGTACGCGGGGAGACACTACATGGCGTGTAGTATGGGCTACATGTTGTGTACTCATTTATTTCACATAGCAAGGACACAGCTTCAACATGGCACACGGCCTTCAACATGGGGTATACCCAGTGAGGGGGTACACGGCGTGTACTCACTCTACGCGGAGTGTACTTACAAAATTCTAGAAAGTGTGCGAAAAGTCCATTCTACCCTCCAGAACACTTCATGACCTTCTTTTCGACAAAGGAATGAGCCGGAGAGGTCAGGGAAATTACAAAAATATGCTCAAAATATTACCTATAAAAATAATTTATAAATTTTTAATTGGAAATCATACCTTTATGTCTTGGATTAAGCCCTCATAAACCCATTTTAATAATAACCATGATAACATGCTTTTTAGCATAGTTACTATTAATTATGATAAAAATTATCTTTACTTGATTATTTAATATTTATTTTATAATTATATGGAATTTATTTCACCAAATTAAATACACTAAAGTGGAATAATTCAGTTTAATATAAAACATATAAAATGTGATAAACAGCGGTTCTCTTGAAAATGGTCTTCGTGTATGAAAAAATTTTACAAACAAAATTCACCATAAAATTATTCTTATAACATAAATTGTATTAATCATAATGTAATGGAAGTAATAATTTTTTTAATTTTTTTTAATATTACTTTTAAAAATATTTAAATGAAAAGGCTATGTTAAATGAGAATTCATATTTTTTATATTTATTGAAAAATCGATAATTTTAAAAAAAATATAAAAAATTCACTCTATGAAAATATTAACATCATAATTTTAAAAATGGAGTTCCTTTGTAAAATAAATTTAGCAAAAGGATTAATATTTTAATTTTTGTATCTAACCGTAAAAACAAATAAAAATAATTTTTGTGGGAACTATGTATTTTTAAAGCATATAAAGACTTTAATAAAAATTGAGTACATATTTTTCAATGTATTGTCCTTATAAAAAATGTAAAAAAAATTGAAATGTGATTATTATAATTAATTCTACTAATTTCAAATTTTTTATAATTGTATTTTATATTATAGTTTTTATACACTAGATTTTGATTGTATCATATGCTATCACAAATATTAAATTTATTTAAAGAGAATATCATTAATAAATATTAACTAAATTAAAAATTAATTTAAACAAAAAAACATGGTCTATTTCATATATGAAAGGGGATATCTTAGTTTCATAATATCCTTGTGTTCTTATATAGGTTATTTTAATTTTTATTCAACAAGATAACTATAACAAGGTCAGTAGTCTTATTTCAAAGAAATTTATCTTTGTTATCCAAGATCTATAATGGTCATTATTTATATGGATTATCCTTATCTAGTAGTTAAATAATATATTTTAGTAAAATATAATGATTAGGTGTGTGTTAACATAAGAGTGACACCCAAAATACATCATCTACATTATATATGTTCGATGATTGTTCCAAGGGATAAGTTTTATTCCTACATGATCAAGATTCATATAGGGGATAATATCCTTAAGGATTATATTTTCCTTCTTTAAATAGCTCATAACCTTCATCCATGTATATACTTTTATTAATACCTTCTCACCAACCATAAATTCCTATTTTTAACTATGTTTTTCTGTAAAACATTTCTTTCAACTCTATGATTCCGTGATTTCTTTTTTGATGTATCAAAAATTATCAAACATTTCTTATGAAAACATAGTTAGAAATATCTTTTTTAATCCATCAAAAACCCATTAAAATTTATTTCTATAATATTTACTATAGTGGGATTTGTAATTATCCATATAAATGTTTGAGTGAAGTCTATTATTGTATAAAAATATCACTATTGGTAGGTATTAATCCAAAACACATTTTAAATCCATTTAATATGACATCATAATATTCATATGGGATTAAATGCTTCTCTAAGAATGAACGCATCTATGTTGATAATAAATAGTACTAAAAGACAACTCTAAACAAGGACCATTCTTAAGAAATCAATAAAACATAGATGTAAACCCATGATCCAGATTAGATACAAGAGAATTTGGTACTCCATGAAACCATAACACATCATTAATGTATAATATTAAATAATGATCAATGGAGTCATATTTTCTAATAAAAATGAAGTGTTATTAAAGTTTAATACTATCGACTATAACCCAAATAGGATAATGAACATTATATATTTTTGGGGGTCTGATGGAAAAAATAATAGTGATGTTTTCCTATTTTGATTATTTTATGGTTAATGGTTGTAATTATATATAATACTTTTTTCACACATCCATAACATTCTAACCAAACAAAAAACGAGATATATACCATTAAATATATCTATTCATGGTTTCCCAGTATTAATACTATTTTATATTTTTACACATCTTCATACATCCTTTATGAATAAAGAATGATGAACTATGAGATTTATCCAATAGCTCCTTAATTTCTTGTATTTAAGAGACAAAAACATGGATCATGTACCATATAATTCTATCATAATGAATTTTAAACTTATGAATATTTCTCAAATTCTTTTTTAGTTCGAAATATTTCTTTTGGTATGATTTTCTCATTATGTGAATGGACAGATGACCACTTATTTGATCATGATCCGTTTTCCCCCTTTTTTGATTATTTCTAAACTCATCCTCTGAAAATATAGAAATAATTCATCTTTTCTGATCATTATCAAGGATAAAATACCAGGATACCTCTGAATCAAAACATCTTACACCTGATTCTCTTTCCCATATTGTTAATGTATTGAGTAGAAATAAATTTTAATTATATCTAACCATATTTTATGGAATATATTATGATATTTCTAAGTGAATATTAGCATTAATATTTTATGATAAGTATATATTACATGAATTTACCAATAAACATAATCAATCAATACAAAAAAAATCATAAATTTCCATAGATGACTAAAAATTCTGAGTTGGGTAACTTTTATCATGTTACTTGAATTTATGTGAGGCATAAGCTATGAACTTAGCCTTATGCATGACTACAGATCATAATATCCTATTTTATTCATCACTATAAATAAAAAAATCTCTACTATATATTAGTGTAAGGAAGGTTGTTGTAACTAACCTTCAATTTAGAAACATGAAAAATTCCTCACATTCAAATGTCTAATGAAACAAGGAATAATTTCATATTAAATTGTTGAGTGGATTTGAGCACACAATAACATTTCAACAAATCATCAATGATATCCAAAAAAACAAAGAAAAATATAGATCACAGTCACCATGGATTTTATGATATAACATTTAAAAAATATTTCATTTGTGGATACACAAATATAAAATCGCATGGTATTACATATCTCATTGATAAAATAAGAAAATCATCTTTAATGGATAACAAAAACTAATCAATATAATGTCAAAATACTCTATTCATTAAATCATTGAAAGTAATAAGGGGATTAGTAACACTGAAATCAATCAATATAAAATAATATTTTCTATAACTTATATATAAATTTTTATTGGTTATATCCTCTTTAGTGAAACTCATTTGATGATATCCATAATAAGTTTATTCTTGGGAATGTATTGAGGTCATTTATTTTGATCAAAGAAGTCATTATTATGGGTTAGAGGATTCATGTTATTTATAGCGAAATTTGTTTTTTACCAATAATAAATTAATCATAAATTTAATATATCTTTCTCCATATAAAAATGAATATGATCACCCTATGGTAAGGCACTATGCTGAATGAGACCTTTGAATTAATTTTATAGATTTTACTCTTCAATTCAAACAACTCAATCAGGGGAATTATATATAGAGACATTGAAATATGTTTAAACCCAAATATGAGTTCTATTAATGAGAAAAGATAATGATTCAATAGAATAGTCATAAAATCATTATGAAATCCACAAAAACTCTATTTCAATAGGTGTATCATATATTGTTGGTCTATCTGTAACCATCTAAGAAAAACATTTTTGACTAGGATTTTCAACCCATAAAATGGATGGAATTTACCTTGGGTATTATCTTTTTATCATCACACTAATAGAAAATCACAATTTGATTTAGTATATTAAATAGGACTTTCAATTTTTGGAAATTAATGTTTGATTTATTTAATGAAATTGAATTTATGCCTCATATTAAATCAAATTCATATTGGGGAAGAATAATAATATTTTCTCAAATATCATTCCAAAAAACATAAATCAATTAATAATCATATAAATGAGATATGATCATCATAACATTTTTGGTTTTGACTAAAAATTCAATAACTACTCATTAAGGATTTGAATTAATATTTGAATAATTTTTCCATTATATAGAGGAATTCATATAACTATGATCAAATAAGATACATCAATATTTGATCATGAATGTCCTAAAATAATTTCATCAATCATTTTTAATTTCATTTTTAAAAACAAAATTCTTATCATGACCCTAAAACATCATTAATCAAACATATCAATCACATAATTTTCAGAAATATTATATGATATATAAATAATAATAATTTTTTAAATATATAACACCATTGTTTTATATAATTTTTTCCATAGTTATTATCTATTAAAATAATTCATAAAATCTATAAAATATGTGAATTTACCCAAGTGTATAACCAGACAGTGTAAAATATGGTGCACAGAAAGGTTACATCAACCTTGAAGGAGAATAATGGTTGAGATATATTTGACCAACTCTTTTCAGTTTTGTTACACCTATAAGAATCCTTGTTTTAACCACATCTATTAATAGTATCTAGAAGGGTATTCCTCTCATGTAAAATGGAACTCCATTATTTATAATTAAATATGATGTTCTCCTTTAAATTGGATTTTCCTTAGTGTTTTAAGTAAAAATAGTTTTCATATTTCCAATGGTAAAATAACATGATCTGATGTCATTTATATTTACTACATCGACCCAAGATTCATATACATGGATATTACATAATTTTTATGAATATTCAACATATTACAAAACTACATGCATGGGGACCTTAGTAGTTTAGTTTATTTGGAAACATAGAACAATATATTCCAACTTGGTAAAATATCTTCAAAGTATTAAGTAAAGATATTCCCCTCTAGTAATTCTACCTCAAAAATTCATTCATAAACTGGGAAAGGAAATATAGGAAAGCGGTGATCACAGATTCCCATTAAGGGTAAATAAAGGAAATTCATATGAAGATCATAAACATAAGTCTATGATAACATGACTATAAAATGTGATGATCATACCAACCATATTAAAGATTATAATCATGAGACATGACATAAATTTTTGCGGTTCATACTAAATGAGTGATAAGGAAATCAAGATAATAATACATGGTAGCATTACATAGTAATAAGACATGGAAATGTGGAATAAACAAAAATATATAACATTTTGAACATATATATATAGAAATAGGTTCATACATTTTGTTAAGTACATGAAATCATGCCACATCATTGAATTATGTGCTTGCAACAAGGTCCACACATAATGTTGTGAACATGCAATCTGGGTCATCCATAACACTATGAACATGTAATCAGGTTCATGCATAAACTTATGGACATTAAAATAGGTCCACTCATAATATTGTGAACATGTAATCATGTTAATGAATAATATTATCAACAAACAATAAGGTTCACTCATAACATTATGAACATGTAATCAAGTTTATGCATTAACATGTGGACATTCCATAAGGGCCGTTAATATCATTGTTAATGAGTAATCAGGTTAATGGAAAACATTTATAAGCATGAGTCACCAATCAATACCCAATGCATTGGAGGAAAATATTGGTCTCACAGATCTTATGATAAAATCAAATATATGCCTCAAAATAAAATATTCATCGTGACCACAAAAAGTGATAGGTTTTATAAACATAAAATCAAAAGTTGATTTGAATGATGCAAAAGAAGTTTTTAACCATCCATAATGGATTTAGGCCATGATTAAAGAGTTGGATCAGATTGAAAAAAATGATACATGGGACCTCCTACCCAATCCAGAAAACAAAAACATTATTAGAACAAATTGGGGTTTTTAGAACAAGCTAAATGAAGAATGTAATGTTTTAATAAAAAAAGAAATATTTGTGTTAAAAAGGTATTCATAATTGAAGGTATTTATTTTTATGGAACCTTTTCTCCAGTGGCAGTACATGGAACAATCAGATTCTTTCTTTCTATTATTGGACAATGAGGCTACAACATAATTCAAATGGATGTTAAATCCAAATTTCGGAATGTTGATCTTTAAGAGGAGGTTTATATTGAAAAACCTTTTAGATTTGTTTTTGGAGAAGATGAAAGTTGTATGATCAGATTGAAAAAGGATTTGTATGCACTAAAAAATCTCAAATGGAATGGTATTCCAAATTAGATACATGCTTAAAGAAGATGAATTTCATGAGAGAAATAGTGGATTGAAATATCCAGATCATAGAATGTCAAGAGTATTATCTTATTGTGATTCTTTATGCTGATTACATTATATTTTTTGTGAATGATGAATTAAATTGTGAAAGGTTTGTTGAAGAATTTAAAATTGTATTTGAAATGCCCATACTGGGTTAAATGAAATACTTTAATGGGTTACAAATTCATCAAAGGAAGGAATACATTTTTCCTTCCCAATAAATTTTTTCTATAAAAAATCTTAAGAGGGTATGAAAGGAAAGCTCAAAACTGGTTTCCACAATAATATAAATGGGAAAAAAGTTTTCTAAAGATAGTAAAGGGAAATATTTTGATCAGAAAGCATTTAGAATTATGATTCAATTTTTTTGTATCTAACTACATCAAGACCTAACATTGTTAATTCAATAATCTTACTTAAAATATTACAGAGTGCTCCAAAAGAATCATATTCAATTACATGAAAAATAATTATCAAATACATTAAAGTTATAAAAAAATTTTGAGTTAGTTATTCTAGCTCAGATAGTACTGAATTTTTTGCGTATTCAGATGTTGATGGGAAGGAAATAATGTTGATAGAAGATCCAAATATGGTGGAGTATTGTTTTTGGGAAGAATTATTTTACTTTCCATTCAAGGAAATAGAATTCAGTAACTCTATGTACATATAATGTTGACTGTGTTTCTACCACACAAACCACTACTCAATTTATGTGGATGAAAACTCAATTTGAGGATTCACTTTTTAAAGTGAAGTTACGCATGCTATTGGGTTGTGATAATAAATGTAAAATCAATATATCTATGAATAAAGTTAAAAAATCTCTTTAAAAACATTTTGATATAAAATATTATTTCATAAAAGATATTTTAGAGAATAATCGATTGAATCTAGATTATGTTCTAAACCTGGAACAAGTTGTCGAAATATTCAAAAAAACCTTTACATAAGGAATAATTTTCTAAATTTAGGTAGAACATGGGTTTCCCACCCATTTATATTCATGTTCCAAGTGTGTGTTTATATCCCCTGTCTCATCTTCTCATTGGATATTGTTTTCATAGGGGGAGGGAGTTGATTATTTTTATAATTATATCCAATTGATGCATATAAAATGGTAGAGTTTTGGGTAAGCTGTCAATTCAGCATTGTTTTGTGAGTGAACTATTCTAGCTATTTTTTGGAGTGGTTTTAGGGAAATAAATTATTTTGTATTCTAAGGAGGATGAGGAAAAGTAGAAGAATACGAAGGGATATGTAAGAAAAAAATAGAAGGGTTTTCATGAATGTTACATTTCAATGGCATGATTTTTATGTCAATGATTCTTGGTTCCCATAATAAGTTAGCTCACATAAGTTTGAAATTATTGATAAGTAATCCATTTATTGAGGACATAAAGTTCAGTTATTTATGAAACTTGGGTGACAACATAATCTAAAGGAGGATATTGTTAGGATCATAATGAAGATGAAGGTGGTTGTTTTAAAATGTTTTTCATTAATATCAAAGAAAGTTTTATTTTATGAAGGGAGTTTAATATGAATGGGAAATTCCCTAACATTGTATTTTTTTTTAATTGTATTGACTCATGTTTTCAAAAGAAAAAGACTCACCGTGTCTATCGTAGCAATAATAATCTTTTTGGAAGAAATTATTTAGATTTGACTCGCCTTGGGTTCGGACAGAGAGAAGATAAAAATGATGAATTTATCATTATTTGGAATGATATAATAGGTTGAATAATAGAGAAAGTATCTTCTAAGAAGTAAAAGTTCATTGGATTCACTTTATATCTTATATAAAGGAACTGACTATTTTGATACAGAATTAGAGTCTTTAGTACTATGATAAATTAGATGTGATGATTCTTTTCTGATTCATATTTCATAAAAAATAAGTTGAATGAAGAATATATGGATCAAGCTTAATGGAAGAAAAGGGAAAGGAGGTATTTAGAAAAGGACCTATATTAACCATATCCAGGTGGAAGAGAAGAATATGATGTTGTTGATTGAAAAGGAATCTTACTCATGCTAATTGGATTCAGGATGATAAGGGGAGAAAATTTTAAAGGGAATCATACTGAAAAAACCTTTTCAAAATTTATCATATCTGGTTGGATGGAATGAAAGAAAGTGTTAAAGATCATAATCAAAATGATCATACCCAGAATGATCATTATCAAACACTATTGCATCAGATCATCCATCATATGTATAAATAAATATATTTCATACCCATGATGATTTTACTCAGGATCCAGAAGAAAATATCATACCCATTTCAGGAAGAAATGCAAGAAACAGAAATTAATGGAGAGTTATGATAAATTCTAATTGATGTTTAAAGATGTTGAATTTTTTCACAAATTAATTTAAATACATGAATGGATGAATGATAAATTATAGGATTATTAATGAAGTGTTATTTATGTAGGTAAAGATAAAAGGATAAGAAGAAGTCTAATATTTATAATTGGGTGAAGAGAAAAGGTAAAAAAATTCAAAGATATAAGGTAAAAGAGCTTGTTGGATGTAGTATCAAGGAGGAGAAAAAAATTAAAAAGAATGATATTATCTAGCATTTATAAGTGTTATAAATTTATTCATACATTTTTTTCAATTTTTATAGAGCTTTGTATTCATGAAATTTGATTGACAAAAATCGGACTCATGTATTGAATCCAGACTAGAAATTAAAATGATAATTTGAAGAAGGGATAAATATTATAGAATAATTGAGAAGCTACATATAGAGTTTATAAAGTGAAAAATTTTCTATTATTTTAGGGGAAAATGATATTAGGTTGAACTTTATTAAGTGGGAAAATTATTGAGATTCTAACCAAATCCACTCGATGGTCACCTATAAAAGGTGAAATATACAATGTAATTTTTTGGATGATCGAACTATTGTTCATGATAGAGAAGATTCAATTTTTTAGAGAGAGTAAGAGTATTTCAATATTAAGTGTTTTCTTAAAATGTTTTGATGGATTGAAGTGAACATGAAGATACATGATCACAATGTTGTATTAAGATGATCATCGTTCCTAGTGATTTTCGTACACGGTTGATTATCATATTCAGCTGATTATCATACTAGGCTAAATTAATCTGATCAGGATCTCTGTACATGGCTTTCCAAACTAAAGACGAATCATTTTGAGTAGTTTTAACTCATAATTGAAGTGGTTCTGATTCATCTTTATCTTATTCTATCAAAGTTATATATTTCAATGTTGGCATAATTGTATCGGGAAGTATCATACTAAGAAGAATCGTATTAGGGAGAATCATACACTGAGGAATAATACTAAGAAAATTAGAGTTGGATTTTCATAACAATTTCCACGAATTTCATACTATCTTCTGGGTAAGAAAATGATGAAGTGATTTCAGTTGAATACATTTATGAAATTGAATATAAATATATGAAACTTGAGTTATTATACATCCATTGCATTACCTTATTTGTGCTAAGTGGGTTTACATGCACTATTAGAATTGTTTACAGAGTGCTACATGAGTGTAAGGGTATATAAAAATCATTGTAATACAAGTAAAAATTTCTATTGTATTGTGTGGTATTGGATCATTTACAAACCATACCAAGGATATAACTATTCTTATTCAGTAGTAAACCTTATAAATACTTGTGTTTTTTAGATGTGTTGCTTAATTGTTTTCAGCATCGAATTAAATTTTTAATAGTTGGTGAAGGTTATTTCAAAAAAACATAAATGTAAAAGTATAAATGATTCACCCTCAACCCCTCTTTTTAATTCAATTATCATGTCTGGGACCTTTCAAATCCTTATTGAACTCATCTTTTTTGGTTTTAAATATTTCATTTTTCATGAGAATTTTTATTTGGTATCTTTGGACCATGTACATTGATAATGGAAACATCATCACTAAAATTTCAAAAATTATATTAATATCATATATATTGTATATATATATTCTTCCATAAAATCCTGAGATAGAAAGATTAATTTAACTGGTCATGGGGATAGTAGGACGTACGTATGCATGAACAGAATTTCAAATTTTTGTTCTACAAAAAAATAATGATGAAGAATTAGTCACCTTTATAGAAGAATTATTATGTAATAAATATTCATTAAATATATCCATATTAATATCCATGTAAATTTGAAATGAAAAAATATAACACATTACCCCACGGAGGTGGTAGTCCACACACACACATGAGCAATGTTATTGTATTCCATAGTATTTGAAGGACATAAAATAAATGTGATATTGTCATTCTAAATGTATATTTTTTCATTAATATCTTATTTCACCACTAAATACATAAAAATTTCAATCAATGAAGGAGGGTGGTGGAAAATTAATTCTATCTCTATGTGGAGGTGGTAGTTCACAGGTATGCATGAGTGACACTTTCACTAACCATTTGATGGAATAATGGGTGAGTGTTGGTGGTTCCATAAATCGAATAAAATTTTACAATATTGAGAATACTAATGTATTCATTTTGGGGTTGAAAACATATATTTAGAGTATTTATTATAATAAATAAATTGAATCATGTCGTGTAAGATGATTACCTCTTCATTAGTAGGAATCATTTAGATCATTTCCAAAGGTCACCTGGAATATAATTTTGGGAAGAACATAACATAATATTATTGTATACAGGAGTGGATAATGGAATTTATAGGGGTATTGTGTATCTATATGGTTTAATTATGGAAATGTAGTTAAATAAGAGGTTTATGTTTATATGTGGGGGAGAATAAACACTTGGTATTTTGTAAAATATTAATATATAATAAAATTATTCAAAAATGATTCTAAATGGTTGGAGATCAGATGATGGGATACGATATGGTCAAAATATTAACTATAAAAAGAATTTATAAATGTTTAATTGGAAATAATACCTTTATGTCTTGGATTAAACCCTCACAAATCCATTTTAATAATGACCATGATAACATTCTTTTTAGAATAGTTACTGTTAATTATGATAAAAATTTATGTTTACATGATTATTTAATATTTATTTTATAATTATATGGAATTTATTTCACCAAATTAAATACACTAAAGTGGAATAAATCAGTTTAAAATAAAACATATAAAATGTGATAAACAGTGGTTCTCTTGAAAATGGTCTTCATGTATGAAAATATTTTATAAAAAAAATTCACCATAAAATGATTATTATAACATAAATTGTATTAATCATAATGTAATGGAAGTAATAATTTTTTAAATTGTTTTTTTAAATATTAATTTTAAAATTATTGAAATGTAAAAGCTATGTTCAATGAGAATTCATATTTTTTATATTTATGGAGAAATAGGTATTTTTAAAATAATATAAAAAATTCACTCTTTGAAAATATTAACATCATAATTCTAAAAATTTAGTACCTTTGTAAAATAAATTTACCAAAAGGATTAATATTTTAATTTTTTTATCTAACCATAAAAACAAATAAAAATAATTTTTGGGGGAACTATGTATTTTTAAAGTATATAAAGACTTTCATAAAAATTGATAACATATTTTTCAATGCATTTTCTTTATAAAAAAATGTTTAAAAAATTTTGAAATGTGATTATTCTAATTAATTCTACTAATTTCAAATTTTTTATAATTTTATTCTATATTATAGTTTTTATAGACTATAGTTTGATTGTATCATATTCTATCATAGAAATTAAATTTATTTAAAGATAATATCATTAATAAATATTAACTACATTAAAAATTAATTTAAACAAAAAAATGTGGTCTATTTCAAATAAGAAAGGGGATATCTTAGTTTCTTAATATCCTTGTGTTCTTATATAGGTTATTTTAATTTTTATTCAACAAGATAACTATAACAAGGTCCATAGACTTATTTCATAGAAATTTATCTTTGTTATCCAATATCTATAATGGTATTTATTTATATGGATTATCATTTTCTAGTATTTAAACAATAGATTTTTTTACAAGATAATGATTATATGTTTGTTAAAATAAAAGTGATGCCCAAAATACATTATCTACATTATATATGTTTGATGAGAGTTCCAAGAGATAATTTCCATTCCTACATGATCAAGAATCATATAAGGGACAATATCCTTAAGGATTGTATTTTCCTTCTTTAAATAGCTCATAACCTTCATCCATATATATATTTTTAGTAATACCTTCTCACCAACCATAAAATCCTATTTTCAACTATGTTTTTCTGTATAACATTTCTTTCAACTCTATGATTCCGTGATTTCTTTTTGGATGTATCTAAAATTATCAAACATTTCTTATGAAAACCTAGCTAGCAATATCTTTCTTTATCTAACAAAAACCCATTAAAATTTATTTCTATAATATTTACTATAGTGGGATTTGTAATGATCCATTTAAATGTTTGAGTGAAGTCTATTATTGTATAAAAATATGACAATTGGTAGGTATTGATCCAAAACACATATTGAATCTATTTAATAAGACATCAAAATATTCATATGGGATTAAATGGTTCTCCATGAGTGAACGCATCTCTTTTAATGATAAATAGTACTAAAAGACAACTCTAAACAAGGACCATTATTAAGACATCAATAAAATATGGATGTAAACCCATGATCCAAATTAGATACAAGATAATGTGGTACTCCATGAAACCATAACACCTCATTAATGTATAAGATTAAATAATGATCAATGGAGTCACATTGTCTAATAAAAATGAAGTGTTCTTAAGTTTTAATGCTATCGACTATAACCCAAATAGGATAATGAACATTATATATTTTTGGGGGTCTGATGGAAAAAATAATAGTGATGTTTTCCTATTTCAATTATTTTATGGTTAATGGTTGTAATTATATCAAATACTCCTTTCACACATCCATAACATTCTAATCAAATAAGAAACGAGATATAAACCATTAAATATATCTCTTCATGGTTTCCCAGTATTAATACTATTTCATATTTTTACATATCTTCATACATGCTTTATGAATAAAGAATGATGAACTATGAGATTTATCCAATATCTCCATAATTTCTTGTATTTAAGAGACACATACATGGATCATTTACCATATAATTCTATCATAATCAATGTTAAACTTATGAACATTTATCAAATTATTTTTAGTTCTACATCTTTCTTTTCGTATGATTTTATCATTATGTGGATAGACGGATGACCACTTATTTGATCATGGTCAGTTTTCCCCTTTAATTATTTATAAACCCATCCTTTGAAAATCCATAAATAATGCATCCTTTCTGATCATTATCAATGATAAAATACCAAGATACCTCTGAATCAAAACATCTTACACCTGATTCTCTTTCCCATGGTGTTAATGTATTTAGTAGCAATAAATTTTATTTATCTCCAACCATATTTTATGGAACATATTATGATATTTATGAGTGAATATAAGCATTAATATTTTATAATAAGTATATATTACATGAATTTATCAATAAACGTAATTACTCAATACAAAAAAATCATAAATTTCCATAGATGACTAAAAATTGTGAGTTGGGTAACTTTTATCATGTTACTTAAATTTCTGTGAGGAATAAGCTATGAACTTAGCCTTATGCATGACTATAGACCATAATATCCTATTTTATGCATCACTATAGATAAAAAATTCTATACTATATATTACTGTAAGGAAGGTTGTAGTAACTAACCTTCAATTTAGAAACATGAAAAATTCCTCACATTCAAATGTCTAATGAAACAAGTAATAATTTCATATTATATTGGTGAGTGGTTTTGACCACAAAATAACATTTCAACCAATCATCAATGATATCCATCAAAACAAAGAAAACTACATATTCCAGTCACCATGTATTGTATGAGATAACATTTAAAAAATATTTCATTTGTGGATCCACAAATATAACATCTCTTGGTATTAAATAAACCAAAAATGAAATGTATTACCGCTAAAATTCACAAATGATAAATTTTCCATAATAATTATTATTAATTTTGGTCATTAATAAAATCCTAATGTGATATTAATTATATTCATATCTCATTGATAAAATAATAATATAATCTTTAATGGATAACAAAAACTAATCAATGTAATGTCAAAATACTCTATTCATTAAATCCTTGAAAGTAACAGGGGGATTAGTAACACTGAAAACAATCAATATAAAATAATATTTTCTATATCTTATATATAATTTTGTATTGGTTATATCCACTTTAGTGAAACTCAGTTGATGATATACATAATAAGTTTATTCTTGGGAATGTATTGAGGTCAGTGATGTTGATCAAAGAAGTCATTAATAAGGGTTAGTGGATACATGTCATTTATAGTGAAATTGTTGTTTTCCCAATAATCAATTAATCATAAAGTTAATATATCTTTCTCAATATAAAAATGAATATTATCACCCTAAGGTAACGCACTATACTGAATGATACCTTTGTATTAATTTTATAGATTTTACTCTTCAATTAAAACAACTCAATCAGGGGAATTACATATAGAGACATTAAAATATGTGTACAACCCAATATGAGTTCTATTAATGAGAAAAGATAATGATTCAATAGAATAGTTGGAAAATCATTATGAAATCCATAAAAACTCTAGCTGAGTAGGTGTATCTTATATTGTTGGTCTCTCCATAACCATCTAAGAAAAACATTTTTGACTAGGATTTTCAACCCATAAAATGGATGGAATTTTCCTTGGGTATTATTTTTTTAACATCACACTAATATAAAATCATAATTTGATTTAGTATATTAAATGTGACTTCCCTTTTTTGGAAATTAATGTTTGATTTATTTAACAAAATTGAATTTATGCCTCATATTAAATCAATTTCAAATTCGGGAAGAATAATAATATTTTCTCAAATATCATTCCAAAAAACATAAATCAATTAAGAATCATATAAATGAGATATGATCATCATAACTTTATTTGTTTTGACTAAAATTCAATAACTAATCATTAAGTATTTGAATTAATATTTGAATAATTTTTCCATTATATAGAGGAATTCATATAACTATGATCAAATAAGATACATCAATATTTCATCATGAATTTCATAAACTAACTTCATCAATCATTTTTAATTTCAATTTTAAAAACAAAATTCTTATCATGACCCTAAAACATAATTAATCAAACATATCAATCACATAATTTTCAAAAAAATTATATGATATATAAATAATAATAATTTTATAAATACATTGTTTTATATAATTTTTTCCATAGTTATTATCTATTAAAATCATTCATAAAATCTATAAAATATGTGAATTTACCCAAGTGTATAACCAGATAGTATCAAATATAGTGCACAGTAAGGTTACATCAACCTTGAAGGAGAATAATGGTTGAGATATATTCGACAAACTCTTTTCAGTTTTGTTACACCTATAAGAATCCTTGTTATGACCACATCTACTAGTAGTATCCATGAGGATATTCTTCTTATGTGAAATGGAACTCCATTATTTATAATTAAATATGACATTCTCCTTTAAATAGGATTATCCTTAGTGTTTTCACTAAATTTTTTTCCCATGTTTCCAATGGTAAAATAACATGATCTGATTCCATTTATAGTTACTACATCGACCCTAGCTTAATATACATGGATATTACATAATTTTTATGAATATTCAACATATTACAAAAGTACATGCATGGGGACCTTAGTAGTTTATATTATTTGGAAACATTGAACAATATATTCTAACTTGGTAAAAGATCTTCAATTTCTTAAGTAAAGATATTCCCCTCTAGTAATTCTACCTAAAACATTCATTCATAAACTGGGAAATGGAATATAATAATGTGGTGATCACAAATTCTCAGTAAGGGTAAATAAAGGAAATTCATATAAAGATCATAAACATAAGGCTACGAGAACATGAGCATAAAATATGATGATCATACCAATGATATTAAAGATCATAATCATAAGACATGACATAAATTTTGGCAGTTCATAATAAATGATTGATAAGGAAATCAAGAGAATAATACATGGTAGCGTTACATAGTAATAAGACATGGAAATGTGGAATAAACAAAAACATATAACATTGTGAAGATATACATATAGAAATAGGTTCATACATTAAGTTAAGTACATGAAATCAGGCCACATCATTGAATTATGTGCTTGCAACAAGGTCCATGCATAATGTTGTGAACATGAAATATGGGTCATCCATAACACTATGAACATGTAATCAGGTTCACGCATAAACTTATGGACCTGAAAATAGTTCCACTCATTATATTATGAACATGTAATCATGTTCATGCATAACATTATCAACACACAATAAGGTTCACTCATAAACTTATGAACATGTAATCAGGTTTACACATTAATATATAGACATGCCATAAGGGCCATTAATATCATTGTGAATGAGTAATCAGGTTAATGGAAAACATTTATAAGCATGAGTCACACATCAATACCCAATTCGTTGGAGGGAATTATTGGTCCCATGAATCTTATGATAAAATCATTCAAATATATTCCACAAAATAAAATATTCATCATGAACATAAAAAGTGATAGGTTTTATAAACATAATATCAAAACCCATGAAATGAAATGGGAATCACAAACATTTCATAACATCATTACCTATTAAAAGAGATAGGTTTTTTAATCACATCATGAAATCAAAACCCATAAAAATAAATGGGTTTCAAAATCATATAACATGTGGAAGAGAAGTGAGTTTCATAAACATCATGACATTAATGGAATACCAATTTAGATAAAGAATATGAGTTGAACCATTAGATAATTTCTTATAAAGTAATGAGTAACATAAACAAATGTCATCTTAGATGAAAAATAATTTTTAAATATATTTTTAAATAATTTCTTGAAGAAAATATTCATTCTTTTATTGAAATTTATTTTTAAAACATTAAAACTTTTGAAATCCAATTTCATGACAATTTATAAATGAATCATTGAAAACATATTTAAAACCTTTTCATTTGAAAACTTATATTAATCTTATAATGAAATCTTTATAAAATTTTGAAATCCATTATCCTTGAAAAGTTTATAAAATAATCCTGAAATCATTTTGAGAATAATTTCTTTAATAATGTATAAATGAATCTTGATAACCTTTTGTAAACCATTTCATTGAAAAATATTCTTAAAAGAAATTATTAAAATTAACATTTTATACATGAAAATTAAGCTTCATAGAAACGGAAATGGGAAAATCAGTAGATCCTGTATGAGGTAAATATAACATTCATTTTTCAAGGTGAAATGGTTATAAAAAGAAATTGTTCGAAAAGCTAAAAGAAGAACCCTCTGAAAAAATTAGTAAAAAAAGGTAGAAATTTATATTAAATAATATCGTATAATAGTCTAATATTCATGGAAAGAATTTAGAAAACATGTTTTTGAAGGAACATAGATTTCTGACTAAATAGAGATGTAAATTCAGTCATTCTTAAAAACACATTCTTGGTCATATTATAGACCAAAGAGTGAAAAAATTATACAATTAATTATATATAACATGAATTAATATATTTTAAGAAAAAACCTGAGAGTTATTGATATATGTATCATAATATTTCATTAATGAGAGTATAATCATAAATAATCTCAATAAACAGCGAGATTGTAGCTATCAACCGTTACAAATTTGGTAATGTATAATAGTAATAAAATGGAATTAATAATAGTAAAATATTATTATTATAACATGATAATTATGATATTAATGATATATCATTTCAAGGGACGTACATACACCTCATTTAATAATATAGGTGCATGACAAAGCATTTGTCTCAAAGAAGGAAAATTGAAATAAAATTACATTAACCATTTAGTAACACAAAAAACATAATCCAAATGAAATAAAGATCATCAATTGGATTTGTTATTACCTATAAATTTAATTATAATAATTATATAATACATCCATTGGAATCATACACACCACCACAATGAAATGAGTGATGATTAAGGCATGTATCTTGTATAAATAAAAAGTGAGATGAAATCCCCTTACCTTGTGTATTGATTCTATTAGTACTCATTAAAACCTCATGAATAATAAATATAAATTTATTATAAATTCTATAAAGAACCATTTTCATATATATAATACCATATATTTTTTGATTGTGACATTATATTATCTTCTTATTAATAATCCAATGTTAAGGTTTCACTTCGAGTAATATTCTCGTTGCTATTCACATGTGTCTTAATTTGTTATATATTTGGTCTTTATTATTATATATGGATATCAAGAATGTAAATAATGATATAAATATCATGTAAATTCAATCTATGTGTGTTATAATTATATATAGATTATAGATGTATGAAATGGAAAACACTGTTCATGGAGACGGTAATTCGTACATACCCATGAATGTTGTTTTTGTCTTTATTGTCATATTAAAAGAAAGAAGGTAACTGAAATAGGAGTATAAATATTAATATATAAATAATTACTCAAGTTTAATTATTATATTATATATATCATATAATATCACTAAACCCATCCTCAATACATTCTATGCTGTGTATGAAAGAATCACATCGCTTTGAGGGAGTGATAGTCCTCACTTCCCTAAAAAAATTATCATATTTACACAAATATGAAAGTATAAATATATGTGTTGTAAAATAACTAAATAATATTATCTAAATAATATATATAATTCATAAAATATATAAGTATTGTTTCCATAATAATTTCTACCATGAGAGGCGGTGAGGAAAAATAAACAATCATTTTTTATGAAGTTGTAGTTCACCATCACATAAATAATATATTTTTTACCCATTAGAGAGAGGAGTTTATATTTATAGTTCAATGAAATATCATGAAAACATACAAGTATATTGATGATAATTTTTATTTATAAAATCATGGAATAAATAGAGTGGAGGGGTAGAGAAAGAAAATAAAAAAAGAGCTTGGGGGAAGTCGGTGCATCTTAATCAGGTAAATCTTTTTGGTTTGTGCCAAAATTCTACCATGGATTGCTTTATGACCATGTGGAGGATTATATGTTTAATTTAAGCATATTTGTAAATATATTGGTAATAGATTTTCCAATTCCAACTTTTTTAAGAGTTGTGATGAAGAGGGAGATGTGGGGGCCTTTTTAGAGAATGGAAAATACACAATTGGCATTTTCGAAAACAAGTTAGGTATACCAACATTTTTACCTAAAAATATCATAAAAACCCACCTAATTATATAATATAATGTTTATGGAATATTAATGTCCATAGAATGTGTTGAGGACTTATTTATAGGTTATTTGGGTCATAATTTAAGGTTTCGTACTTTGTTATCCAAATTTTTCTAATAATCTTTATAATTAATTTTAATCACTTTCACAATTATTTTTGGTAAAAATGATGAAATTATTAGTAATTATATATTTTTCATAATCCAAATATTTAATTCATTTTTTAAAATTATAATCACATAATTGGTAGAAATTAATTTAAAAATAATCACACAGTTGGAACGACATTGCATGTTTTTAATGTAAAAACGCCCCAAAGTTTTCTAGGTTATTATACCGAATTTAAAAGGGAATTTTATTAAAATGAAAAAAATGGATTAATTTATTAAATTATTATCCAATTATACTTTACATTCAATATAAAATAAATTTTAACATTATAAATTTATTATATGAAAAATATGTTTTGAATTAAAATACTGTATTTTTAACTATTCATTAATTCATAAAACCTTATAGAAAAATACCAAAAATATATCCTAACATATTTTTGATGTTTATAATTTTATGATTGAAATTATTTTTACATATCAAATATATAAAATTTTAAAATGTTGTATTTAATATGCGTTCTCTATTAAAAGTTGATAAGACTACTATTACAAAAAAAATATGGATTTTTAAGCATAAAATTCGATTTTTTTCTTATCTTATGTCTATAAAATATATTGGATTAATATAAAAAAATTGATTGAAAATATAAAATAAATATTAATATCAATCACTAATTTAATTTATTTGTTTAAAATATCTTTGGGACTATAAAAATAATAATATTTCCCCCTACATTTAATCAGTTTTTATATTCATTTATAATTAATTGATTTCCAATGAAATAATATTATATTTGGGTCAACAATATATTTTTATAAATTTCTTAATACTATTAATAACTACTAATTTAACATTATAGGTTATATCTTATTGTATCTAATTATAATATTGTAATAATATATTACTGTTTTATAAATGTTTGTCATGCGTGTCACACAATCCATCGATGAATTTAATTATTGTGTGTAATGAAAGATAACATCGATGATCTTTATAGAGAACGAAAAAATTTATTTTGTGTGTAGTGTATAATTATATTTTTTTCATCATTACTTAATCCAAATGTAGTGCTTTTAAATAATCTACTTTCAATGTTGTGTGAAATGAAAAATATCAAAAAGATAATATTAATTCAAAAAATATAATTCAAAATATCTCAGAGTGTTACATTATACCCCAAAAAAATGATTTTTACCTCTAAATACATATGTATTATCAATGGTTTAACACTTTAAAGTTTCATTCAAAGAAAATAACATCATAAAAATGAATAATAAAACTTCCCTTAAAAAGGGAAAGTTGGAACCATAATAGTAACCCAAAGTAACTCAAAATGAGGTTCCCACATATTATAAAATTGGTGGGAAGCATACACATGGACATTCAAGAGAACTCTTATCATCATGTTATGATGTATAGTGATAGAGAATATGGGTAAGAGAAAGTTAAAAATCATAATTCCATAAATTTTCATGACCTAATGTAACTTCTAATTCAATGTAAAAAAATGTACTAGGGAATAAATTTTAGATTGAATATCTTTTTTATAAATTTGAATAATTTTCATGAAAAGATATACTTTCATTATTTCATGACAACATCACCCTTTGTTTTTTTATCCACTTCACCTCTTTCTCTAAAAGGGAAGGTAAATTGTTTCATTCTGGATATACTAATAGATCATGAGATCCCTGATATTATACCCCATTTGTCATTAGTTATCATCAATATAGATTATTTTTAATATTATATCTAATATTAATAAATCCTCATATATAGAGATAATAATTTATTCATACTCACTTCATTTGATGATTAACTTAATCTTTCCATCAATGATTAACCTTATAACCCTTCCTAATGATGAAACTTAAATTATTTTGAAAGAATGTCACGAAATCATCATGACCTCTATCCCCAATATATCACAATGTACCCCTTAGTGGTCACATTCAAAACATGTTAATAAACGCATCGTATGTTCCCTTCAAACATAGTAACAACATTGATTACAAAAAATCATTTTCTGAAAAAATGAATGCTTCCTTATTCTAATTATTAATGGATATATTCTCCAAATAGAATAAGTTGTAAACCTCATCTGTGTTCACATGGAGCACATTATCAATAATATATTCCGTTGTAATCTGTACTGTCCAATTTACGAATTCATATCAATCATATATTTATGAAAATATCATTATCTAAATGTCAGACATTAATTAAGGGTTACCTTCCACTAATAGAAATATCATCTTTCTATAAAATCACCTTTATATGTCCTCATCACCATTAATCATGTCCTTTTAAATCCTTTGTGAAAAATTATAAGAAATATATATATATTTAATGATTAAAATAACATATTAATTGTATTCGAAAGCATAAATTCTTCATTAGTCTTACAGTATTTCTACAGTATTTCTAAACCATTACTCAGTATTCATCAATGTATTCATCAATAACTCTTTCCTAGAATATGAAATGTGAATAATTATAATGTTTACCAAACATAAATCTAATAATTATTCTTATGTTTAATTTACACAATACCAAAATAACAATATATACTTTACACATATTTTTTGGAGTCTCATTATCTTCAGAAGTATATCCAATACTTTTAAAACCTCCCTGATTCCCATTTGAGATTTCTACTTGGGAAATCAATTCACATAATTCCAAAACATTACACATCTGAAACAATAAATTCTAACCATGTTACTAATAGTTATCTCCATTTAATAAAATTATAAATTATAGTGTGAGAAACATTTAACACATTGGGATACCAAACAATCATGAAAAATTAATTATATGGTGCCAAAATAATGTATCCTATTTATTTAATATGTGAAACATTATGTTTATCCTAGGTTACTCATTTACATACTATATTTAAATTCTTCATGATGTTTCCTAAAGAGTTTTTGATTTCCAAAAGCATATCCCCTGGAGTTTCAAACAATGTGTGTAGCAAGTCCTATTGTCATTTATCAGATTACCAAGACTCAGGCCGGTGACATCTTATCGAAGATGATTCCCCTACATACATATATTATAGATCCACATCCCTATGGAAATCATTAGAAATATACATAGAGATATCACTAATATGTTCCGGTCCTAGATCCCAATGGTCGACTAAACCTCTCCTTTTATACCAACTTCATCCACACTATCTTAACATACCTGGATATGATATCATTTTTTGTAAATATTCATTATATTAATAAAGTAATTTCTTGAGGAACATAATAGTTGAGTTTCCTTGGAAACATGAATCAAAATCTTATAACTTGTTGAAAGATCTTCCATGCCTCAAGAAAATATCTCCCCCTCTAGCACTTATAGCTATTTTTTTAAAACCTGGTAAAATCAATGATAAGAAAGGGTGAGCTCGAATTCTTAGTAAGGTTAAATAAGAAAAATGTGTAAGAATAACATGAATATAAGCATATGATAATGTGACAATAAAATTTTAAGATCATACCCTAAATATCAAATATCATAAACATTGGATATGGCATAAATATTGGTAGTTTATAATACATAAATCATAAGAAACTCCAGATTATAAACCATGGAAGAGTAACATATGAATAAGACATAAAATTGTTTCATACACATAAATTTATAAAATCATGAACACATATAAGTAGAAATAGGTTCCCACATTATGTTTTGGAATGTAAATTAGGCCCTCTCAAAAAATTATAGACATACAACCCGGTTGATGAATAATGTTTTGAACATGCAATAAGGTTCATGCATAACATTGTGAAAATGTAATGAGGTTCACCCATAAAATTATGTACATGAATCTAGGTCCATGAATAACTTTGGGAACATGTAATCAGGTTCAAACATAACACTATGAACACATAAGAAGGCTCAATTATAACATTGTGAACGTGTAATGAGGTTCAGACACAATCATAAAGACATAAATCCAGGTCCACTCATAACATTGTGAACATGTAATCAAGTTCACACATTACATTTATACTCTTGAGTCATCCATCATTACACAATTCATTAGAGGGAGATATCGGTCCCACCCATATCATGATAACATCATTCATACATATTCCACAAAATAAAATTTTATCATATCATGACCCATAAGAAAAGCTAGGTTTAATAATCCTAAAATCAAAAATAATAAAATGAAATCTGTGTCATTAAGATTTCAAGAAATCATAACCTATGAAAAGATATAGGATTGGTAATTACTTAATGAATGTATATCCTGTTAAAAAACATGGTTCAAAATCATATAACTCGTGGAAGAGAAATGGGATCTTTAAAAAGCATGACATGAAAATGTAAATAATTCAGAGAAAGAATCAGAGTGGAACTTTAAGATCATTTCCTATAAATTAATGACTAACATCAACAAAAGTCATCTTAGATAGAAAAGAAGTTTGAATCTCTTTGTGAAAACATTTCATTTGAAAAATATAGTTTTTTAGAATATGATATCTAAAACATAAAACCTTTTGAAAACCATTTTCATGAATATTTATAAAGGAATATTAGAAAACATTTTTTAAAAAAAATCATGAAAACTTATATTCAAATCTTTAAAACATTTTTAAAACTATTTTCCTTGGAATAATTATAATAGAATCTTTAAAACAATTTAAAAACAAATTTCCTTAAAAATTTATAAAATAATATTGAAAACATTTTGAAAACCATTTCTTAGAAAATTTATTTTCAAAAACCATTTCATAAAAATTAACCTTTTAAATATATAAATTAAGATTCACATAAATGATGGAGGGTAAATCTATACATGTCGTTTGAGGTAAAAATAACATTCCATTTTAACATAAAAAAGGTTAGAAAAAATCATTATTCAGAATGAGACAAGAAGAATACATTTAAAACATTGGTAAATGGAAAAAATAGTAATAAATTAATTTATATATTTTAGGATAATTTTATAATATTTTTTTAAACCATTTAGGAAACATGTTTTTGATGGAACACATATTTTCGACTGTAGAGATAGGAAAAGTTGGGCTTTCTTAAAAACCATTTCTTGATCATATAGTGTACCAAAGAGTTGAAAAATGGTACCATTACATGGAAAAAATATGAACTACCAAAGGTTAAGAAATATCATGAGAGTTCTAAATAGGCAGATCATATTATTTCATCAATTTGATAATAATCATAAGTAATCATTATAAACTATGAGATTGTAGATATAAATTATTACCAATTTGTAACATTAAATCATATTAAAATGGAAAGAATATAGGTAATTGAAACATAAATTATAAATAAAATAATTATATTCAAGATATAACCTATCAAAGGAAGTATATACAACTCATCAAATAATATAGGTGCATGACATGGCATGTGTCTCAAAGGTGGAAAATTGAGACCAAATTACTTTACCGATTTTCTGACTTTTGAAACACAAACCCCATGAAATAATGATAATATAATAATTATGTAAATACTAAGAAACATAAGTATATTAATAGTATCATAAATCCATGGGAAGTAAACACACCAACCAAGCTGAAAGAGTTACAATTAATGCATGTTTCTAAAGAAAATAAAAAGTGATATGAAATCCCCTTAACTTATGTCTTGAATCTAATTATACACATTCAAAACACCTATATAATAAATATAAATTTATTATATTTTTTTAAAAACCATGTTATTATATCTAATAACAAATATTTTATGATTATTACTTTATATTACCTTCCTCTTAACAATCCTACGTTAAAGATTCACTTCGGGTAATATTCGATTTGTCATCGCATGTGTCTTAATTTGTTATATCATTGGTCCTTATAATTATATAATGATTTTAAGAATATAAATAATTTTAAAAATATCATGTATATTCAGTATCTGGGTGTTATAATAATCTATATGATATAGATGTATGATATAGAATACACAGTTTATGGAGACGGTTAGCCATACGTACGCATGAACAATGATTCCATTTCTTAACATTATTAAAAGAAAGATGGAAAATGAAATACCTAAATATATATATATATCATTATTAAATTATAATTATTATATCATATATATCATATAATTGTACTAAACTCGTCCTTAATACATTCTTTATAGTGTATGAACAAATCTCATCGCTTTGAGGGGGTGGTAATCCACACTTCCTGAAATGAAATTATCGTATTAATAGAAAATGGGAAGTATAAATATATTTTTAGTAAAATGATTAAATAATATTAAATTAATAATAAATATAATATATCAAATATATAAATATATTCTTCATTATAATTTCCACCATGAGAGGTGGTAAAGAAAAAATTAACAATAATTGGTTTGTGATGTGGTAGTTCATCATACAAATAAATAGTATATTCATTACCAATTAGATGGAGGTGTGTGTAAGTTTTATATTATACCCCTAGAATAAAAAAACCTATTATATTAGAAGTTTCTATTTATATAGGAATTTAAAATAGAGAGTTTAGGGGTGTATAATTAAAAAAATAAAGGAGCTTGAGAGAAGTAATTACATCTTAATTAGGTAACTCCTTTTGGTTTGTACCAAAATGATTCCTTGTATTTATTTATCACCATGGAAAGAATTATAAGAGTAATGGAGAGGTTTTTTAATGATTATTGGACACATATTTTCTGAACATATGTGGGTTGAGAGGTTTGAATAAGATGGAGAGGTGGTATCCTTTTATAGAGAAGGGAAAGGATACAGTTGGCATTTTTGAAAAATCATTAGGTGTACCCATGTTTTTACAAAAAAAGCTATACCAAACAAACTAACTAAATAATTGGAATATCATGAACGAATTATGGTTAGAAAATAATTGTTTGAAAAGTTTATTCATCATATTGGGTTATAAATTAAGGATTAGTACTTTCTTAACATGCTTTTTTTCTTACTCGGTGTATTTAATTTTAATCACATTCACTAATATTTTTTGTAAAAAAACAAATATATACTTATTAGACATTATAAATTATTCTTATTCCAAATAAAGAATCCATTTTTCCTATTTTAAATCACATATGTTGTAAAAAATAATTTAAATCTCATGGGTGAAATGACACTACTGGTTTTGAAATTAAAAAAAATCCAAAATATTCCTATATTTTTTACCCAATTACAATGTAAAATTGATTACAATGAGATATATTGGATTAATTTATAAAATTATTCTCTAATTAATATTAAAAAAATTAAAACATAATTTTACCATATTAATTAATTATATGACAAAGTAGTTTTGAATTAAAATTTAGTATTTTTAACTATTCTTTAAAAAATGAAACCATACAGGAAAATAAATTATACTAACCTAATTTTTATGTTTTTCATTCAAATTTGAATTTTATTTTTTCATATTTTATATATAAAAGTTCCAAAAATTGTATTTACAATTGGTTCACCATCACAATGAGGTAAAACCACCGTTATAAAAATATAGGTTTTAATCACAATATCAGGTTTGTTCTAACTTTTGGATATCATATATATTGGATGAATATATAAAAAATTGATTTAATATAAAAATATATATATTAATATCACTACAGAATTTAATTTATTTGGTAAAAATAGCTTTTGTACCATAAAAATAATTATATTTCTTTTTATATTCAACCAATCTTCATATTCATTTCTAATTAATTAGTAACAAATGAATTAATCTTATATTTTTGTAAGACATATATTTTAATAAATTACTTAATACTATTAATAAATAATAATTTAACATTCTAGGTTATATCTTATAATATTAAATAATAATTTCATAATAATATATTATTATTACGTAATCCTCAATTATGTGTTTTATGAAAGCCATCAAGGAAAGTCATTTTTGGGTGTAACACAAGATAAAATTAGTGTTCTATAAATGGAAAGATACAATTTATGTTTCTCGTAGTGAATGATTAACTTAGTGTTGAATATAACGTACTCCAAATAGAGTGATGTTATATAAAATACCCTATTTTTTGTGCTTCATGAAATACAGCATTTCAAAAATATTAAATTAATTCAAAAAACATAATTTACAAACTCTCAGTGTGTTACAGTGAAACATACATTTCTTACATATATATCACAACTTATTAGATTAATATTTATTATATAAAATTAAGATCTATACTAGAATCTTATAGGTTTAATTTTTTTCTAGACATAGTTACAAAAACAATTCTTATAGGATATCTACATCAACTCACACTTTTTTATCATAACTAGAACCCTTATTTGACATATCATACCTAAAACCATTTCTTCATCACCTAGGTAAAATAAACATACCCAAGGGAGATATATGATGCTCAATAAGGGAAAACTAGGGAGACATATATGATCATATAAACATAACAAGATCATAAGTGTATGACAATATAAAATTAACATGTTATAACCATGTGTAGAATATCATTGATCCCTGTATTGATAATGTAATAAAGCATGGTAGTTAATAAGATAATAATGATAAAGGAATCAAAGAAAATGAGCTATGAAATCATGGCATTAGCGTAACACATTTTTTTTGGAAATACAAATAACACTAAAATATAATTTTACCAATAAATTTTAATTCACAAGGCTATTAGTGTGGATTCAATTCCCTCCTCATTCCATCATATCCATAGCCAATGTTATTTCCCAGTTCCATTATAGTGAACAATGTACCATATTGATATAAGTTCACTCTCTATTCCAGTCTTTATTTTATCATGAGATATCCATCTTTACCCAATGCATTAGAGGTCTATATCACTTCGGGCCCACCCATAATATAATCATAATCAATTCATATGTGATATATATGATCATAGAACATTAATAGAATATCAAAATCCATGTAAAGTAAACTAGTTTCATAAAAAATTTATAATTTTCTCATAACAAGCTGTAGGAAAATAATTATATTCAATATTCATTCGATCATCATAATAAAAAACCATTCAGATAAATAATAAAGATGGTTTTCTCAAATTATTAACCCAAAAAAATCATATCTATCCGCTAAGTATCATAGATCAAACATCCCTTCAAAATTTCACTAATACTTTTGTTGAGGAAAATTCCACTTTAATATTGATATCAAATTTTAAATTATTTTTTTTGAATATTATAACAGTAAAATGTTATTTAAAAAGTACTTGGGTATATTAAATGGAAACTCTGAATCATTTAGTTGTCATTATAGTGATATATTTTTTCATTTCATATGTATAGAAAAAATTATTCCTTTCACATTTTTGGAAACAATATTAATTTACCTTTTTAGAAAAATAATATTAAATATCATTAATCTTTTTTTAAAATTAAAAAAAATTGTAAAAATTAATTAAATAAGTGTTTTGAGATTAGAAGAAAACATTTTTCAAAACATTGTGGAAAACATTGATATGTAAGAAAATAATTTCAACCAAATAAATAAATCAAGTCTGGTTTCTTTAAAAACATTAATTGAGTATCATTAATTCATTAAGATTAGGAAATGAAAAATAAATTAATTTAAACAACTCTAAATTGAATAATAATTTTTTTTGAATTACTTAGAGATAGATCATAAACCTGATCATATTTTATCATGATAAATAATAAGATTTTATTATATATATGCAACAACTTTGGTAATTTTAGAAAACAAATTCATGAATTAGGTGACCATAGAAGGATATTTAAATGCATATAATTTTCATGTGAATAGTAATAAATGATATTATTGGTTAATATAAACCTCACATAAAATAAAAAAGTGTTCTATTTGGCATCTATCTCAAACAAATAAAATTGAGATGAAACTAATCTACCACTAGTATGATTTTCTTCAAAGTAATATAAACTATTATATAATTAAATTTATTTTTAGTCTATAATAATATCATTTAAATTCAAACGTTATCATATATTATCCACTTACAAAATTTTAAGACCAATATATTAATAATTCCTCATAAAAATAAATTTTTCATTATATAAATTGTATCATTATTCATGATATTTTCTATTCAATAGTTCTGGTCCTTTTATATAGATAATAGTTCTATAATATCCAAAATATTAATAATTAAAGAAATATTATTCATATTAATTTAAATATATATATATATATTAATCCATAAAATTAGAGATATAAATATGAATAACCCCCATTCATAGAGAGGGTGGGCCATATGTACCCATGAACACTATTTTCACTTTTGAATTGATGGAATAGAAGTAAGGAGAATAATAATTTTATTTTAAAGAATAATTTTTATATTATAAATATAAAATATATTTATTGATTCAATCCTTATTACTATCATTGTAATGAATGAATAAAAAATGAATAACATATCTTTGTGAGAGTGGTAGTCCGCACATAGGCATGAGCAACGCTATAATATTAAAAATGATTAGCATGTAAAAAAGGTTGATATGATAATATCACTATTGAAGAATAAATTTTTTATAAATATCACATATTTTAAATAAACCAATTATAATAAACATCTATTAAATATGGTGAAGGAAATTTAATTATATCTTTATGTGGATGTGGTAGTCCACACGCATGCGCCTGAAATACTTTCACTTCCCATTTACTGTAATATAGGGTGGATATTGGTGGCTCCATAATCATAATAAAATTTATACATATTCAGTATAAGGAATTTATTATTTATTGATCAATAAAATATATTTAGAGGAGGTAGAAGTGGAAATAAATTAAATTTTTTAACGTTTGATGATTACATCTTCTTCAGTAAGTCTCCTTCATATCCATTATTAGGAACCATTGGAGTGGTATTTTAAGAAGGATAATTACTCAAATTTATGTATATGTAATCTGGGAATATATTTTCCCACGGTATGGTGGATTAATATTCCTCATTGTGGTGAAAAAGGGAGAAATAAGGGGTGTATTTTTATATGTGAGAGAGAGAACACGCATAGAATTTCATAAATCAATAAAATACAAAAAACCATACCCTAAAAATCATCTGAATGTCCATAAATTATAATTTTGTATTGGATATTATCAATATATGGAAACTGATAAGGATTTATAAAATTCTAATTGGAAATCATACACTTATCTCATGATTTAACCACATGTAAACCAATTTTAAGTTTATCTGTGGGAATAAATTTATAACTAAGAAAATATTAACAATAAAAAAAATTAAGTTGAAGTTATAATATAATATAAATAATTATGATTATAAATATCGAACCTATTTTAAAATTTTTAATTTACGTAAGTGGAAAAATTTAATTTAAATATATAAATGAAAAATGTAATGAGAAGTGATTTTCCAAAAAAAGATAAGGTTTATTAGGTTATACAAGTTTTTATAAATACATTATGGATATATATTATTCTAAATATCTAAATTTTTTATTTAATAATATTAATTTGCCAATTATTTGCTTAAATCAATTTTTAAAAAATATATAACATTTTCAATTCTTTTATCAAAAAGATGGTTTTCAATAAATATAATTATTTTTCGTTATTTATCCTAAAGGAAAAATTTTATGAAAATTTTAATAACATTATTCTATAATAATTTCGAAATGATACTTTCAAAAATTATATTGATTATTTAAAAAATCCAATATTAGATGAAATTTATATGATTATTTGTTCCCAAAAATTAATAAAAAATATTTTTGATAGAAAATTATTTTTGAAACTTATTAAAACATTACAAAAATTATG
Organism: Viscum album; assembly: GCA_963277665.1. NCBI lineage: Eukaryota > Viridiplantae > Streptophyta > Magnoliopsida > Santalales > Viscaceae > Viscum > Viscum album. The sequence continues at coordinate 1,416,446,313 of OY728125.1, read as the reverse complement.
TAATTAATTATCAATATAATATATTTATCTAAATTAACTAAAAATAAATTTAAAATTTTGGTTATTTCTATTCATTCCACAAAATTAATTCTATTTTTTTTATATTATACTACAATATGGTTCATTTAGACTCAGGATTTCATTTATCATAAGTTATAAAATAAATTAAATCTACGTATATAAAAAATATCATAAAATTTAAGTGAGTTACATCATAAGAATTTTCAAACCCATTAAGGTACTATAATGGATATGGGATAATTTATCGATGTATTTTGTGACCACACCTTCATGAAAGACTTTTATTTATTACATTATAGGAGAACATTGACTCACTAACCATGTAGAATCACATTCTTACCATTTAAGAGATGAGGTTTTTGGAGCCCTTGGGATACATTTACAAATATGACATTTTTGATATTTATGTAGAATCCTTTTTAATAATATCTCACAATGAAAATTATTTTACATTCAGATTTTGTAGTATTTTATTTTATGGTTTTGAGGCCTAAAAACATTAAAATATGTATTTTCACCCCCTAGAGGGGTGGTTTGATTCATAAAACCATCCTAATTCTTGAAGATGTATTATGAGAATTCAGGTTATAGTTTTTAAGGATATGGTTCGGTGTCCTACCTATATTATAGTTTACACAAAACATTATTTACCACTTTACTACTATTAAGTCACATTATTTGGGATTTCATAGAAGTCCTTTGTGGTCATCCATTTAATAAATGGAATTTGGTGAATAATATTTTATGATATTTTTATTTATGAAGTCTCTTTTTATGATTATGTATCCCTGAGTCGGGAAAGGATAACTATGAGATTTTTATTAGTAACATATAGAGTTAATAAAATAATATTAGAATATAAATTATGGTTTGGAATGTAACAAACATAAACTGGTTATGAAAGTTTCCATATTTATATATTGATGTGCCAAAGTAAATTCTATGTAGGGTGACGATTATGGTAGTTTAGATCATATTGATCTTTTCTAACATAAGTCAATAAATTACATGCCTAACATTCACTATTATTCATATGGTATTAGTTTAGAAGGTATGAGATTTATACATCCAATTGAATACAATAAAAATAGAGGGATCTATATATATTTTATATGGTGAAGGAACGTGTGATTGGATGTACCCGAATGTAAATATATAAGGTGGAAATAGTTTTGAATTTTTAAATGAAATATTTATTATTCTAATATTGTTGATCTTATTTATTTTAATTGTAATATATATAAATTATCCACATTTAAATGATGTAGAAATATTATTCAATGGATATCAGACTAGAGGGTAAACTATGTAAATATATTATTATTCATCCTTGTTTATTTCTATGATTCAATCACTGCTTTTTATCATAATGTTTTCCTTGATTGTATGAGGATTGTGTACTAGTATATTGCTACGGAATAATTTTTATTAAAATAATAGATATATCTAGTTTATAGGTTATTCCAATTCCAATATGTTTTATAACATTTCTTAAGATTTTATGTTTCTAGTGATTATTTCTCATTAGAGGATCTAAATTCATGAAAGTAGTATCATAGTTTTTGGTTCAGTATGTTTCTAAAAAATTGAGAGTAGACTCTTTTTTTAATGTTATTATGTCTATGAATTCTTGTTTTAGTATGTTTTCCCAATTTTATATGTAATTGTTCTAGAATAATTCATCTAGAAAATTCATAAATTATAATGGAAGGATTTTGGTTTCTTAGGGCTAAAAATTAAATATTATCTATTTAGAGTGATCATCATGTAATGTTTAATGTTTTCAGATAAGAAGCGATGGATAAACTATAATATGAATTTTTTGATAGTAAAGAACTTAGTGTGATATGAATGTCCTCATCATGAAACATAATTTATAACATTAAAGAGATGAAAACCAATAAACAGTGAAGGAAATCAATAATTCATATGAATTAGATGAAAACAATAGTGAACAATGTGTTCATGATGGGTAGTTTTTTTATCAGGAGAATATATTAAGAAGGACCAATATACTATCATTAAAATTTATTCAATGTAACCTATAGATAGTTTGATTTATTATAAGTATATTTTATGGTTATTTCATGTACATTTTTTTCCCACAATGATTCTGAAATCATGGGATGTGATGGAAACTACCATAACCAAATATTTTGAAAATATTAACCATGTGATTGAATATTATTTAGATCTTATTCTGAAAAAATTAATATGGTAGAGAAATTACTATGAATTTTGTTTAAATTAATTCCAAGTGGAAAGAAAATGAAATTTCAATATATATAATGGTTAATAGATCTATAAGGATAATAGATAAAAAAGTCAATGAATGTAGTCAACTATTAGACATGTTTGTTTGAATTTTCAGAATAAATGGAATTTAAAAATTAGTTTTAATGGACCAAAGAGTAAAATGATGAAGGGAATATTTAAGAACAATTTTAAGAACTATAATTGAGGTATTAATTATTTTACTACTAGTTATTAATATTTAATTAGTATCATCAATTATTGATTTTGGATATTTGTTAAATTCTTTGTTTAAGGGGGTGTTCCTGATGAATTATTTATGTGTAGGGTTGAACATGGTCTATCTTATTGAAAACAATTCTATTAATATCATGGACAAAGATGATTTTAAAGTAAAAAATTTACAATTGAATCATACTAGAGATAAAGTGTGTAAATTGCACATAAAATTTATTAAAGAACATAATTTATATAGGTCAAATAGATGAAGTATGTTTTTTGAAAAAAAGGCATCATGGATATAGTTTCAATGATAACTGAATGATCTATGATGGTAACCATAGTTGTTAAATATAAAAACTTGAATCTAATCGGTACATTAGATGGGGAAAACATTATTTGTATATCACCGTCTAAGCGTCTATATTTCTTACATTTTTATCATGGTAACTTATGTATGATAATTATGTGAGCCTTAGATACTAAATTTATACTAGTTATCAGTCCCATAAACAGAAAATCATCTCAGATCTATATTATGGATATGTATATAAGGGTGGTTTTTATATAAAATTAAAGGGAGTTGAACAGTTAGAGGTTATAAATCATGAATAGGGATATTGGGGGGCCTTCTTTAGTGTATTATCATAGTTATTAATTACACAATGAAATAGTAATTGATGATTCATTATATAAATTTCTAGTTTTTATCCTTAAGAAAAAATTAAAAGGTGTTTTAAGTGTTCATTCAATCTATGGTTCATGGTGGATAAGGGGATAAAAATGTTATAATTTGTAATGGATAAACAATGGTTTAAAATAAAGTAGTTGTTAATTAATAAGGTTATACTAGAGAAAAGTAATTCTTTTTATCAAATTATACCAAATACTATAGAACAAAACTAGGTGGTAGAGAAGATGAACCATATGAAAAACCATAAGGAATAGAGAATAAGGAATTGTGTAAGGATCGAAGAGGATTGTTTTGTTTTTTCAAAAATTATAAAAATTATCTTCATAATATAACTCGTTATATATCATTGGGGTAAGTTATTATGGAAAAAAAATTTCCAAAATAAAAATTAATGTTTTTATCTTAAAAAAAAATAGATGTCTCTATATAGTTAATGTTAATAACCTAGATAATGACTAACTTAATGGAAAGTCCCAATAATAATTATTTATTGGGTATGATAATCAAAAAATTAGGGTTATGCTCAATTAAACTAAAAAACATATAATCATAAGAATAAATATTCTCTTTAATGAGAAGATATTGTTTCATGATAAAAAAAGGGATGATTTGGTTTTGAATAAATAATAATTTTCCCATAGACAAGTTGACATGAATGAATATTCCGAAACCCTTGAAATTTTTGAATGATCTATTTTCATAAAATGATTATATGATAAAAAAAATTAAAGAATAATTAAATGATCAAGGACTATATAAGAAAAGGAAAAGTTTCTATAATTTTAAGTTCTATATGATTTAGTTTCAATAAGGGAATAATTAATGGTTGAGTTATGAATGGATCACTGGATTATATTCCAAATATAAAGGTTATGAATAAACCATGAATAATTTCTCCATATAGATAGTGGATAGATCAAGATCATTGGGGATGCAGTGATTTATAGTGATTTTCAAATGTGGGAGTTATCAATGATAGATTAATTGTATTTATTACATGAAAATGGAATTAATGAGATGAAAAAACAACCATATGGTTAAACTGTACTACAAAATAAATTGTATTTCTAGTTGAATGTGGGATAGGATAGTAGAAGAAAGAATATTTCTTGGTAATAACTTAAAGTATTTAAATTTATGGAATTTATAAGTTTCCAATAAATATTTTTTTTATTCTCAAAAAAACCACCATTGGGACAATGTTAAGTCAATAATCTTCATAAATTCTATATATAGAATTATTGTATGGGTAGTGATCCTTCATAGTAATTTAGTGAGATTAATATTTATGTATTATATAGATGGTTTTATGGACTCATGGAATGAGAGACTAGTGATAAAGGAAAAAAAGGTCCATTATGGCATGATGAAAGCACCAAGTCTTTCGAACCATATCTTTGAGGAGTTTTTTTTGAAGAATGGGTTCATTCATAAAATTATAGACAATTTTTTTACACACCAAGGGGTTCAATGATATTATTTAAATCAAATTACTCTTATATTTAAAATACATATTTATGGGGGGATTTGAAATTAATCATTTTTAAAAAGATATATTTATCTTCTAAAAAAGTTGATTGTAAAAGATCTTAGTGCATCCAAGAAAATATTATGTTTGTTGATTGAAAATGATGATAATATAAAAACATTGGTTTTATCATAGTGGTAATATATATATATACTCTCTTATAAGATATCCAAATGAGTAGATATAATTTATTGTCTTCCCAATTTTTTATGAATAATAAAATGATATAATTATAAAGATCACAAAATGGATGATGATGTTATGTAAATTGAGAAATTCATATTTAAAAAATTGAATAGAATACAGTTATATACAATGATTTATATAGGACCATTCATTGTAAATTTAGGGGATATTTACAGTTGATTATGGAGAATCTAGAAAATTATCAAGAGGAACCTGTTAGGTGGGATTTTTTAATATTCTAAATGATCAGAAGAACTAGGACAATTCATTAAAACAAATGATCCATTATAGGGGTATATAGACTAATTAATTATAAGAAATATGGATTCACATTAGATGCCTATAGAATATTTTATTTCTTTCTATGGAATAAATGTTAGAATGATGTGGAGGTTTTCATATATAGTTTTAGTATCCACTAAACAATCTAATATATTCATGTTTCATAGGAAAAAAATAATTTTTGTATATAAATTATTTTACTGCATGAACATGGAAGGATTGGGGAGAATGGGATTTTGTTCTATGATAATCATTTTTTATTCATCTATATAATAATATATCTTTTACTCATAAAATAGTGAATCAATATGAATAAATATTTCCTATGGAATTGGATGGAGGACGTGTTGGGGATGTTATGGATGTTTAATAAAATTATAAAATTGGATGAAAAGATAATAACGTCTTAGTATTGTAGGTCCTGAGGAAACATTGTACCTTTACATGACGTTGGAAATTGAAATGGGAGAGATAAAATAATTATTTATATGGGAGATAAAGTGTGTCAAAAAAATTCATAAGTAATGGTGGGTTCCTAGAATCATTGAATGTAGTATTGAATTAGAATATTTTCAGGATGTGTGAGGAATATTTCATTGATCTAGTTACATGTGTTTAAAAGGAGAGAGTTTGAACCTTAGTTTCTGATCGGGGGGAAGGCATAAGTCATTGAACTCACAATAAAGGTAGGATGGTCCTAATGGTGGTGTTTTAGAACCAAGTGTGAAAGTCATCATGCCCATATGTTTTTATGGATTATATTCTATGTATGGTGAAATAAATTCCACATTAGAGTGTCTAGATATTTTCAAAATGTAAGATATTAATGAATCCTAGAACAAAAAATTTCTCTGGAACACAGATATTGAATCTTTCTATTCTATATGCAACCAGAGGTGGTTATGACCAATGATGGGCTCTCCTTGAAATTTTTATTGTGGTAAAACTAGTTAAATATAAAGTCCCTACTAAAAAAATTGGGTGGTTCCATCTATTAATGTATACTTATAATTATAATAAATATAATTTTTGTTCGTATTGATTCTTTTTAATAAACATTTTGACATTCTCTATAGTAATATGAAGAATCAATGAAAATTTTTTTACATTAAACTAAAATTAAAACCAAGTAAATATATTGTTATCGATACATTTTATTATTTTTTGATTCTTTGAGTTGAGATTTTTAATTGATTGAAGATGGAATTTAAATACAAGGATGTCATATAGATTATTTTACCAGCCTGGATACATTGACTCCATGGGTAACTCTGATTCTTAGTTGTTTTAAAGCTTTTTCCTAAATTTTATATAATTATGTTGTTTCTTTGGGTAAGGTTTTTATGAATCCCAACATAGGGGCCCAATATGGTTTGTTTAATGGTAGTGTAAGTGGAGTTGATCCAGGAGAATATAAGGATACCATAATGTTGTGAAATGTCCATTATAGATACCTGATGATGAATATTAGATTTTTAGTATGGATATAATTTATTTCCAAAGGTCTCATGTAGACATGGTTTAAGGTGACTTGGAATGGATAGGAAATAATTTTCATGGTTTAGTATACTATTCTATATTTTGATTATACATAGAGAGGTTCATTGTCTCACAAAATTAAGGTAATATTTGGAATGTGTGCAGAATATTTTCCACATTATGAAGTTAATTTATATTTGAATTATCTATCACACATTATTGGCAAGAGAGAACTGGATATCATGGAAAATACAACCATTAAAGAGTACCCAATGGATACCATGGATGGATGGGAGACGATACTATTTTGGAATTTTGAATCTATTGGTTTTTTTATTTTTGGATCATATAAACATTAAAGAGGGATAATTAGATAATAATATTCACATAAAATATTATTATGATAACCTCATTATATGAGTTATGGATTTCAATGGAAAATATTTTTTGGTAGGGAGGACGTAGCGACAGAATGTTTTATAATAATGAACTAAAAAAATTGTCTAAAAATATTTTTTGATCTATTTTCAATGTTTTTATGTAATTTTTTTTAGTATTTCAAAAAGAAATAATATATTATATTTCTAATTTCATTTTTGGGTGAAAATCCATAATAACTATTAAAAAGGCATAAAATTGAAATTATTAGAACAAATTTTTTTTATAAATAGAGGATCTTTCCTAAGATTGGTAAAATAATTTGGTCAATACATCAAACTATGATGGGATACATATTTTATATAGTTTATATGAAAATTATGAAATAATTAATTCACGGTTTAATGATGAGAAATTATGTTAAATAGTTATTATAGGAAATTATGATGGAAATAATTATTCCTCATCACCTATCCAATTTTCATTATTGGAATATTAGATAAAATAATTTCCTCTATCTATCCGGACTAATTGGAAGGTAAATCCAATAAGAAATTTTATTATAAACTTTCAACAAAGGGAAATCTTTTATTTTCTTTCACTATAGAGGTTAAATTGATAAATAAAGATTTTTATGTGATCAGAAAGCCTTATGTAATTTAAAATATGGTATAGTTTTTTTATTTATTTGTCATCCTATTTTATTAGCATCTAAATTTATCCAATAAAAAATCAAAAACATTACTATATGTTATAAAAATAGAAAGTAATTAATCAAAAAATACAAATTTTTGTAAAAATTCTTTTTTATTCAATACATAGAAAAAAAGAATCATTATTCAGCATAAAATATATTCACAATGTGACAATTATTATTTACAAATTAATTTGAAACATAAAATATTAAAAAACACAATATATTAGAAAAAATAATCAAATAAAAAAAGTTTACTAAGACGAGAAGGAAATATTCATTATACATGTACAATAAGATTTATTATCCCAATATGATAACTTAAATTTTTATTATTTAATTACTTCATGGATAAACATGGTTATGAATCCTATTGGTTATTATATAATTTTTTTCAAGAATAATCCTAGGTAAATTTTCTAATAAATTGGGATAATTGTTTTGGTTAATGCAAGAACTGTTATTTATCCTTTGTAAAAATAATTCATGAATGAGAAATAACTACAGATTATTCTATTTTCAATAAGAGATTTTCAATCATGAAAACACCATTATTCAGGTTTCATATATGTGTTATTCACTGAACTAAAATGTGATCATATCCATGAGTGGTTGAGAATCCCTTCATTCACTAGATTTTCTTTTTTTTCCCATTCACACACCTTACTTTTGTATTGGTTTTATGTTTCCACGGTATAAGAAAAATGATTAATCATAGATTTAAATACATAAAAATGTCAATATCATGTGTTTTAGATGAGGATAAACTTATAATTGTTGCTATCAGGTTAGATGATGACGGATGGATGGAAACTATCTTAGATAGCCACAATGGAGACTCCAAGGGTGTCTGAGTTGTATGAAATGTATCTAGTTATTTGGAATGTAATTATGGAATATGATGTGTAGGGTGACTGGGATTTTAGATGTGTATTATGGGTCTATATTGAGTTTCCTCATCAATTGTACATGAAATATTTATGAGGTTTATTATTCATTTATAAAGTAAATTATGTGAAGTACTTGTACACTTTGGATATATTGAATACTTTTGTATAGATCTGATGTCTTCGTGGATGGTATAGTAATTATGTAGAGGGATACCTTGCTAAATTTTCACAAAATATATAATTAAGGTAAAAATCATGTGGTTCCAACTCACTATCTCTTTATATATATTCCTACACAGCAAAGTATGAAATATTTAATTCCATATAGTGTACCCCAAATTAAAATGATATGCAATAATTGAAATAATGAAAAACCTCTAATCACATCCTAGTTCAAGTCATAGTATTAGAAATCTATGGTCACATGTCATGTGGCATTAATTAGAGTGTAAAAATTAGATTTGGTAGAGTACATGAAAATCTATCTATGATAAAAATAAACATCATGTACACCCACCAAAGATATCATGTGTTATGATATTAAGAGTATTCTTCATTATTTATTGATTACGTTTCAATTTTGTACATAAAAGTATCTTATTCATAGTATATTTTTGTGTAGTGTACAATAGATAATTCCTCTTTGAAGTTACCAGTTAGGATCCAAGTATCACTGAGAGGTGGAGGGGTGAATATGTGATATCTTTTTCTTTTTATGTTTCCTTCTTTTTGAAACAACCTTCGCATCCTGTTAAAGAGTTTCTTCCCTGCTGAACACACACAACCACAGGAACCCAAGATTTACAAGGTTCACTACTAAACAAGAGGAGCTACGTCCTTGGTTTGGTATAGAAACAATCTAGTACCACACAATCCACTAGAAAACAATCCTTTAATGTGGAATACAATGAGTAGGATATGACCTTACACTCATGTAGCACTTTGAAAACAACCCAATACTCTGTGTTCTCCCTCTCAGAACAAATATGTTAATGTAGTGATTCTGTTATTTATAATGAACTTTCACAAAACAAATATTTCAAAACAATTCTTCACTTTCCTACCCCAAAAGCTGGTAAGAACCTCCTGGTGCAAACAGCTTGCGCACCACACCCTGCTTACGAGCCTCCCTACTTACACGTCACCTTCTTGCATGCCACTCAGCTTGCATGCCTACTTGCTTGCAAGCCACTAACTACTTGTGCACCACAATTGTGCACAACTCATAACTTGCATGCCACCTTTGTCTTATACACATCACACTTCTTGAACACACCTCCCTCATTGAGTGCCACTTACAACTTATGTTCCACTTCTCCTTGTGCGCCACTCTACATGCATGACACCTAGCTTGCGCACCTTATAAATAACTCCCTACTTGCGCAAAACTTCAGAATGTGTGCCACTTTCTACAAGTTGCATGATCAGAGCTCAAATTTTATCTTAAGTGTTGAGAATTAAAAAATGAGTAGGGTAGCCCTCTATTTATAGGCATTTCGGTTACTTGTGGACCACGTACACTTTCGTGCCATTCATACTTGCACACTTCTCCATCACTTATTCTTCGCTTCATTACTTGTGTGCCACTCCATAACTTGCAACAAAATTTCTCTCCTTTATCATATTTTGATAAGCTGATGTTGAAATATGAATTGCGCACAACATACACTTGCGTGCCACTTATACTTGCAAGCCACACTTGCGCACCTCTTATACTTGCATGCCACATTTTTACTTGCGCACCAATATTTAACTTGTGCACCACTTTGTTTCCTTTTCCATATTTTGATGTGATAATATTGAAATATGACTTGTGCTCAAGATACACATGCGCTCCAAATATACTTGCACGACACACTTGCACGCCACTTTTGACTTGTGTGCCACTTTCTTTCCTTTGCCAAAACCCCTTCTTTACTCCCCCTATCATTCATAAGTATTACATTACAAGTTTTCAAAAATTATGATATTTTTAAAATACAAAGTGAATTTATTTATGCTCTTTTGACAACAAAAGACAACACTCTGTAAAAATCGTACTCTTCAAACTTTCTTCTTCATCCAACTTAGTCCCAACAAACTCTCCTTTTGAATTTTTCTATCAACCAAGATTCATAAATCACTGAACTTTATAACCTCAAACAATGGATTACTTATCAACAATTCTAAGCTTACGTGAGCAAACTCATTGTAGGAAAAAAGAATTATTGACAGCCAAAACCATGATGTATAAAAATAGTAACTATGAAATTGCATGATCACATCTCCTCAGCCATCTTCGAACATCTTCCAAGATTCTACCTCACCATTCTTCACTTCTTCAATTTTCATTGAAAACAAAAATATTGTTTCCTACAAACACTCCAACAAATAGTTAGAATAGTTCACACACATACATTCTGGACTCACAGCTTACCCACAACTCCCCCTTTATACCTGCTTCCATAAGGATAGATTTATTAAATAATTATACCCCTTTACAACATGGTAAAAAATTTATGATGAGAGAGGGGGAAGACACATGTACCTTAGCCTTGATGAAAAGAAGGTTGCACACCCATGTTCATCCTCAATTTAGCAAATTATTCCTTCAGTAATGGTTTTGTAAATATGTCAGCAACTTATTCCGATCTAGGAACATAATATATATAATGTCATTTCATTCTTCTCCAACTACTCTCTGATGAAGTTGTACTTTATGTAAATGTTTTATGAATGAGAATGTTGTATCGGGTTCATTGTAAGATTGATTACACTCTGATTATCACATCCCAAGAGTAAGGGTAGATTCACTTCAACAAGTAGATCTTCCAACTGAGTCTTCATCCACATAATTTGGGTAGCAACTTGAGGGGTAGCAACATTCTCGGCTTTATCCCTGCTAATAGTCACTAAATTATGTTTCTTTGTATGCCATCTAACACAACTTTCCCCCCAAAAGAAAACTCCACCAGATGTGGATCTTTTATCATCATCATTTCCTGCCCAATCTACATCTAAATACATAAACAAATAAATATTTTCTATTCCATCATACTTGATTCCATAATTTGTTGTGCCTTTGATATATCTAAGATTCCACTTTCCAAAAATTAAATGTGATTCTATAGGAGCACTCTGAAACCTTGCGAATAAGGTAACAACATAGACAATGTTGGTTCTTGAGGTAGTCAAATATAATAAACATCCAATCATCTTTCGAAATTCTTTATGATCCACTTCCTTGACTTATCCATCTTTATTGAACTTTGTTCTCACTGAAATTGGTGTGGAAACTGGTTTTGAATTTTCCATGCCAAACTTCTTCAGAGGTTCCTTAGCATACTTCTCTTGAGAAAGAAAAATTTGGTTCCACTTCTGTAATATTTGTAACCCAAGAAATTATTTCATTTCCCCCATCATGGACATCTAAAACAACTTCTTCATATCTTCAGAAAATCTTTCATATGACCTTTCATCATTTCCAACAAATATAATGTCATCAACATAAACAATTACAATGAGGGAAGACTCTTGACATTCCTTTATGTAAAGATTTTTGTCAGCTCTCCCCTTCTTGAAACTCATCTTCCTTAAGTAAGTATCTAGTTTGGAATATAATGCCCTTGGAGCTTGTTTTATCCCATAGAATGATTTATTTATCTTACACACATAACTTTCATCTTTCCCAACAATAAATCCATAAGGTTGTTCAATGTAAACTTCTTCATCAAGATTTCCATCTAGAAATGCAGACATCACATCCATTTAAAAAATATTGTAACCTCGTTATGCAAAAATACCAAGAGAAATTCTGATTTTTTCCAATCTAAACACTTGAGAAAATGTCTCATCAAAATAAACACATTCAATTTTTGAGTAACCTTTTCACAATAATCTTTCCATGTACCTTATCACTTCACCTTCTTTATTCATCTTGTTCTGGAAAACCCATTTTGTACCAATAAAATTTTTGTCATCTGGCTTGGGAATGAGTTCCCAAGTATCACTCCTTTCTATATGATCAAGCTCTTCATTCATAGCATGAATCCATTATGGATGATCAAAAGCTTCATTCACATCATTTGGATTCACTTTTGAATACAAAGAAGTATGTGTAACATCATTTTTTGTTCTTCTTTTTTGAACCCTCTAATACTAATCACTAATAATGTTTTGAGCCTCTACTTTCTTCCTCAGCCTAGGATGAGTTGTTCGAATTTCATCCTCATAATATGAAATTGATGAGTCTAATTCTTCTTCTTGAGTAGGATTACCACTATTGGTATCATTATCTGAATCGTTAACAAGACTTTCCTTATCCTGCTCAACTTCTATATCAGCAAAAGTCTACTTTCTGTCTCAATATCTAAAAAAACTTTCACATCAAAATAATCAACAATTCTTCCTATTTCTTTGTTGAAACATTTGTATCCTGTTCTTTTTGGAGTATAGCCAATAAAAATTACACCATATCCTCTTTTTTCAAACATTCCAAGTATTACACCCTTTTTCTTTCTCATTCATGGACTCCCAAAAACTATTTAGTGTTTCAAACATGGAGTTTTTTAATAAAACATTTCATATGGAGTCATATCTAAATGTGGTTTGTAGAAGCGTCGATTTTGAGTATACACTGCAGTAATTATGGCTTGCCTCCAAAAATAATGAGAGTGACCATGTTCAAGTTACATAGTTCTCCCCATTTCATCCAGACTTGAATTCTTCTTTTAAGAAACCCCATTTTGTTGTGGTGTGTATGGTGAACTGAACTCATTCTAAATTACATGATTCTCAAGGTAACTTTAAAATTCTTCATTCTTATACTCTTCACCATTATTAGTTCTCAACATCTTCACTGAATACTCACATTTCTTCTCTCCTTTCCTCCTCGATGTCTTAAAAAAAATTAGATCATCGGACTTATGTCTCATATACATAACGTAAGTAATGCGAGTAAAGTCATCAATGAAAGTAATGAAATAATTATCTCTCTTTGTATATTTCTTTCTCATTGGTCTAAACATATCTGAATGTATAAGTTCCAAGGGTTTTTTTCAATGAATGTAAACTCTCTTGTGCATAGAATTTGTATTCTTCCCTTTTTCAAAAATAGTGCAACACCAATCTTTTATTCTTGATAAATCAGACATATCTTGGACACTATCTCATGTTTATGACATTCACATGTTTCTCTGACACATATTTCCTAGACTTTTATGCCATAACTAATTTTCATCCACCATTCCCATGTGACAAGAGTTCTGCACTTCAACAACTTGAAACAAGTTCCCTTTTGTATATTGGCCTCATGTAACTACCTTTACATCATTTTCACTTTTCACTACAAACCCTTATTTTCTAAAGATATCTTTTTTTCCCTCGTCAAAGAGTTGTGAAGCACTCATCATATTATGTTTCAACCAATCAACTTATAACATTTTCCTAGATTTCAGTTTTTCTTTCCCGATAATGGTTGATCCAACACCTTTGATCCTTAAAGACTCATCATTTCCAAATGTAACTGTTTTTTCTTGGATGTCTCTCACATTCATCAGCAACATTAATTATCCTATAATATGAGAAGAATACTCACTATCAAGAATCCATGGGCATTCTCCTTTGGTATCTTTCAAGGAGGTTTCAACTACAAGAGCTTTTTGTTCTTCCTTTTTCATTCTTCACCTCCAACTACTGAGATTTGTTAAGAACGTTGTTTTGTGCTGGAAACAAAACAAGACATACCTTAGAAATATGTCTAGGTTTTTCACATCTTTCACAAATATTTTCCAATGGTTCCAACTTATTTTAAACTTTCACAGCAGCCTTCACAAATTTCTTTTGAACTTCCTTCTCATACTTCACTTTTTGAGAGGATTTACTCCCCCTAAAACCTTGCCTTCCATAACTTGTGGAATAGTAGTAATGTTTTTTATTGAACCAACACATGTTTTCAGTGTTTCCGAATCCAACACAATACCAGAAGTAACCATAGAATGAATATTTCCATATAAAACATCTATACGGATTGGATTTGTGAACATGCTTCTCAACAACCATCTTTATAGAACTCTGATGACCGCCAACCTTCCTATTTTCAGTCATAACTTTCTTCTTCAACTCAGGTTTATGTTCATACTTATCAGTACTAGAAGTATTAGAAATATTTTTAGACCTAGTATTTTTATGTACTTTAGAATTTTGATCATTGCTGACTTTTGCCACATACATAGTCTTTCCATCATTGTTCTTATCAGAACATTTTCTTTCTTTCCTCTAAACCTTTGAAGGTAACTTTTATAGATCCTTCTTTGGTTCATTTTTATTAGAACATTGACCAACTTCCGAGATAGATTGTTTGAAATTGATATTTATTTAAATAGATTTAGAAAGATTCTATTGGAGAAGTTCTAAATCTTCTTTTTTTGCCTTCATCTTTACTTAAAGAGGATCATTACGATCCTTTTCATTCTCAAAAGAATTCTTCAGATCAAAAATCACCTTTTCTATTTTTATTTTCTCATCAGGAAAACCTTCTATATTATTTAATGTTGAATTTTTATTTATCAACTTCTTTTTTTCCTTCTCAAGCCTTTTGATCTTCCTCAAACATTATTTTAACTCTTCTTTCAGATGATATTGAAGTTGGGTTTCTTCTTCTTCAGAACTATAGCTCTCATAATATTCATTATTCACTACTATAATAAAGGTATTCTCTCTAGTTTTTTAAAAAATGATTTCTCGGACTCATCTTTGTTATCTTCTTCATCTTCGTCTTTAGATAAAAAATTATTCTTTTTTATTTGAAGAAATTTTTATCCTTCCCCTTTGAAAAATATTTATCTTTGTCAACTTGTTTCTTCCACAACCTTATTGGCCTTCTGTCATCATCATCACTATCTTCTTATTTATTATTTTGAGGATAGTTTGCCTGAAAGTGACAATGGATCCACACTCAAAAAATTTCAAGGGATGTTTACCCTTGTATTCCCTATACCTATTTTCAAATTCGTAGAAAACAAGGATAAAATTTCATAAAAAATTTTACATACCTCATCTTCAGAATCAGATTCACCATAATCATCTCCTATAAGAGTCTTCTTTGACTTCTCTCTCTTTACAGCCTTTAAAGACATTTCTCTATCAGCTTTTTTTTCTCTACATATTTTTCTCCCTTTTTATTTCATAATTAATGAGAGTGTTATGAAAATCATCCATAGATAGTGTTTCAGGGTCTCTATATTCTAACAAAGACACTTTAGCATAAAACTTGTTGGGAATAATTCTCAAGATCTTTTCAACAACTGTAGAATCCCCCAAAATTTCACCAAGACATCTGATTGTACTGAAAATGTCATTTATCATTGTAAATAAGTCCCAAACAGATTCTGATTCTCCCATTTTGAAGTCTTCATACTTCAGCCTCCAGATTTTTAGTTTTTCTTTATTCCCTTTTTATTTCCTTCATATATTTTCTTTAACTTATCCTACATTCCTTTATCTGTAGCGAAACTTTTCACTCTTAAAAACTCACTCCCAGAAAGAGATGATAGTAATGCATTTTTATCTCTTCCATCATTCTCATGATTCTTCTTATCAGCAGGTGTAAGAAAATTCTTATCATCAATAGGAGAAAATCCATCAGTTGTAGTTTCAAGAACTTCATACCCAAGAGACTTATGATATGGCATCATTCTATCTTTCCAAATATGATAATTTTTTCTATAAAATATTAGAATCCTATTACTGTTCATTAAATTCATATTTCCATCACAACTTCTCTTCAAAACTTCGGTTAAGAAAAAATGAAGGGAACATAACCCATGATTCCTATTTAAGTTCCCAGTCAAGATCCAAGTATCACAGAGAGGGGGGTGAATCAGTGATATCTTTTTCTTTTTATGTTTCCTTAATTTTAAATCAACAGTCACCTCCTGTTAAAGAGTTTCTTCCCTGCTGAACATGCACAAACATAGGAACAATAGATTTAAAAGGTTCACTACTCAACAAGAGTAGCTACATCCTTTGTATGGTATGGATACAATTCAGTACCACACCATACTCTAGAAAATAATACTTTTATGTGAAATACAATGATTAGGATATTCCCTTACACTCATGTAGCACTTTGAAAACAATCTAATAGTGTGTGTGTACCCTCTTAGAACAAATAGGGTAATGTAATGATTCTGTGATTCTTAAGGAACTTTAATAAAAAAAATCTTTCAAAACAATACATCACCTTCCTACATAGAAGCTGGTAAGAACCTCCTGGTGCAAACATCTTGTGCGCCACACCCTGCTTGTGTGCATCCCTATTTGTGTACCACCTGCTTTTGTGCCACTCATCTTGCACGCCTACCTGCTTATACGCCACTAATTACTTACACGCCACAATTTTTTACATCTCACAACTTGAGATCCTCCTTTGGCTTATACACAATACACTTCTTGAACACACCTCCCTGCTTCTGTACCTCTTACAACTTGCATGCCACTTATACTTGTGCACCACTCTTCTTGCGTTCCACCTTCTACTTCTTGCGTGATCAGAGCTCAAATTTTCTCTCAAGTTTTGAGCATTAAAAAATGAGGAGGGTTTATTTCTATTTATAGGCATTTTGGTGGCTTGCATTCCATGTACACTTGCTCGCCATTCCTACTTGTCTATCGCTTCATCAGTTGCGTGTCGCTCCGTAACTTGTGCGCCACTCCATAACTTGTGTGCCACTTTATCTCTTTTTTCATATTTTGATAAGCTGATGTTGAAATATGACTTGCGCGCAACATACACTTACGCTCCACTTATACATGCATACCACACTTGTGCACTGCATCTACTTGCACACCACTTTTTGGCTTGCATGTCAATCTTTAACTTCAATGCCACTTTATTTCCTTCATCATATTTTAATGTGATGATCTTGAAATATTACTTGCACATAACCTACACTTGTGCACCACATATACTTGTGCGCCACACTTGTAATCCACCTTTGACTTGCACGCCACTTTGTTTCCTTTTCCAAGACACTTATTTACTCCCACAATCCTTTATAAGTCTTTCATCACAAGTTTTCCAAACTTATGATATTTTTTAATTAAAAATCACCAAAACATTTCCATTGTTTTCAAGGCTTTTAAAAAGTGAATTTATTTATACTCTTTTGACAAAAAAAAGACAACACTCTTCAAAAATCATACTCTTTAAACTTCCTTCTCCAATCAACTTTGTCCCAACACTCTCAGTCTTAGAAATTTATTCATAATTTATTTTTGTAATTTCGATGATTTTATTTCTACTGAAGAAATGATAGATTAAGAGTTTTTTATTTGACTAAGACATAGAGATCAAGAATAACCCTCATGTTATGAGATGACCATACATATATGGTGTTCATGTACTCTACAAGAGGAAAACTTGTGACAGGGCTTGGCCCCCCAAACAATATATGAAGTGAGAACTCCATACCATGTGTGTGATAGGTTCTCTATCCCTGATGATATTATTTGACACAAGTGTTTGGGTAATGGAGTAAATAATCCCCATTTTTCTAGGTGTTATTTTTACATCCATTTAGTTTAAGAAGTATCAATTAATTCATGGTCTAGTAAACTATCTATGGAGTTTAGGAACTTCACCATGTGTTGAGGTATTTTCCTCCTCCCAGAGAGTATATAATCCCCCATATATTATGATCTCGTTCTATAAATGGGTTAGGTACTCGCTTGATCTATTTATATACTCTTCCATGATTAGGGAACAACCACCTCAAATGAAAAGCAGTGGTTCTGATTTTTTGTGATTTGTTATACTTAGGTTGAATGATTTTTTGTTATTCATGTCCTTTTAGAAGATTAAACCTAAAGAGCCGAGCTGTGTGGAAGATATCCCAATTCATTATGTTTTCTTGGTTATTTTAATAAAAAATGAAAAATCATTTTGTCATAGCTTACATTTATAAGTTATGTATTTTATCATTATTATACAATAGGGTATATTTATTGTAACATAATCATAAAATTCATTCCTAGACATTTTTTTCTCTATAGATGATGTAATGTTACTTTTTGGACTTATAGGTAATGCGTTTGGGGGAGCAGGTGGTTCTAGAGAATATAAGAATAAGGCATATTTTATTTTGGTGGTACTCATGTCATGAAGTAGAGTTTGTATATTCCACTTTTAGTGGTTGATATTTATGTTTTGATTTTCATCTATTGGTTTTCCATGTTTATAGATTTTAGGTTTCTTGGTAAAGTTAGGATATTTTTATTAGTTGTATAAATGATGTAATTTAGTAAATCCTTTTACTAATTGGAATTCATTATTATAAAATATATATTTGATATGGGGGAATTTTTATAAGTTTATATGATAAATCCTCCCATATCTATAATATGTCATCTTTCCTTTTGTATCCATCCACTGGCTTATTTTCGGAGGACTTGTGGTGGCACACATATTATACTTCCATCCCATGTGGGGTCATAGGGGGCAGGTCCTGTCAGAATTATATCTCACCTATCTAATTTCCATTATTGGAATGATAAAGAGAATAATTTTATACTCCTTTCCTTTTTATTATAATGAGAACTCCCTAGAAAAATTATATACCTAAAAACAAAAAAGGAAAATACCTTTCTATTATTTAAGTTTGTAATGGTGGAGAAGGTAGAAACAACTCATAATCATGACATGATCATCAATCCTTAGGTAATATCAAATGAGGAATGACTTACTGTTATTTTCTTGTTGACATTTTTTAAATATGATTTAAATTCATCTTCATTAAAAAATAAATCACCAATGATGGACACGCTATAATGTAATGAAAATAATAATAAAATATTTAAAAAGAAAAATCTTTAAATATAATATTCATTTTCTTTCTTAGAACTTCTAAAAAAATCATCATTCGACCCAAATGATTATTTTGTGACTCCAATTATTTAAAAAGTATTTTATAATAAAATTGAAAAGTAACTTACGAAATTTGAATTGATATAAAAATTGGATTATTTTCCTAAATTGAGAATTTGTTATTATTTTTTTAAATAGAATAATATTTCTATCTGTAAAATTATTGATTGATTATATATTTAATTTATTCATATAATTTGATGAATATTTGGATTTTTCCTTAAAATTTATCTTGAATTTTCTTTATGAAAGAATGGATTGTTTATTTAGATATGAATTCTTTTTTGTAGGGTTCATTAATAAAATAATTTTTATTTATATTTAAAAATTAGGTTTCATAAATAAATCAAACATTAATAACGACATTTATAATGACTTTTTGGGAATTAAAATTTCTTACAATATTTATATCCATAGTAAATAACATATTTTATGATGAAATTTTATAATGAAAATCATATTAATCATTGTTAGGGTATATAACTATAAGTTATTATAATATATATAAACTCTTTTGAGAATTTGTTTCCAATTTATTTTCACCATAACTCATGAAAAACTTATTTCCAACAAAAAATATCAATCCGATCATAATATCTTGTTATTATATAAATAAATTTCCATCTTTTTACAATTTTGAAGTTAGATGGTAATATTTTACATTATTATTATTTAAAATATGTAAAATTTTGTTAATTTATGTAATGTGTATTAATAATAATAATTATTAGTTTATATGAATACTTAATTAATAATAAATATGTAAATTTTAATTATATTTGACGTTATTAATATTTTTGAATTCATCATCATATATGTAAATTCCACAAAAATTAATTTTGTGACAAAATTCCTTTTACATTTCAAATAAGGTAACATGAAGTTATTTGTGATGGATGGAAAATCCATAAAAAATAACACTGTAATTGTATTTCAAAACCATCATAGAGAACATAACACTAATTATTTTTTTTCTAGTCTAATGAAAATAATATTAATTGCATTTTCATTTTCAACAATAGTCCATTTACGATTCGTTCATGTGGTAAAAAATTGTTTGGGATGAAAATATATTTTAAAAAATCCATCAAAAATAATGGAAATTTTTATAGGTATAAAATATTATTTTGCTATTTAGAGGTTTTCCATTATGAAAACCACATTATTATTTTCCCATATTCTTTTCCATTATTAGACATTAATAAAACCCCATTGATGTGAATTCGATTATCCCTCAATCCTCCAAAATGTTATTTTTTTTCTTATTCCCATGATTGAGTTTAAAATTTTGTTTTCCAAATTTTCTTAGAGGATAAACATTGAATCATGGGTTCGAGTTCATTGAAAAAATGGTGTGATTGGTTTTAAAAATGGATCCAATAAAAAAATAATCAAAAACATGAAAATCAATGATGTATGGCCAATAATAATAACACTAGGGACAGGTGGAAATTGTAAGGGAATCGGATACTACTAATATAGAAGACATGATCATAGTAAAAGAAAATAATACATTACAGAAAATTTCTTATAAAAATGTTTTTTAGATTATAGATGTATTCCATTTTAACATATGGGATATACACAATGTGTTGAACAAGTTCATGATTCAAGTATTTAATATTTCTCAAATTTCACATGTCTTATGACTCCTGGTCATACATTGTGTATCTTAAAACCACGTAATTAGGTGTGTAACCACTAACATGAAGAATGATGGACCAACATGATGTGCACCTCCATTATACACAACATGTAAATTGTGTTAGGTAACTTGAAATGTATCATTTCTACATTACCAGAGATTAAAAAGAATACACATGGAGTATTCTATAAATAAATTGTGTGTAAATATTTTACATGATGTATTGTATATATACAAATTCTTACATTACAATGATGCCAAGAATAGAAGAAAAGGTTATCTAGTGTGTACCTAATGTATACATTGACTAGTCCAATCACCATACAAGTTGTGTACCATATATAAATTAAAAATAATCAAATTCATGAAATTTTGTTGTGGTGGTATCACTTGAGTAACCCTTCCAAAATACTATTCACTTCTTGTACACCACTATATACATAGTGTACTTGGTACTTAGATAGATTGTGTTGCGGTGGTACACGCCCAACCCTTTAAAATAACATTACACACATTGTACCTCACTGGACCTACCATATACTAGGATTTTCCTATAATTCTCATGATTTCACTCTTGGGTGAGTGTTTTAAAAATACAAGTAGTCTCTCCTATGAATTTTTCTATATATAGCACAAAATTATGAATGTATTAGTCATTAAGGCATATTCTTATTGTAGTTTGGGATCCATGATGATCTTAACTCTGTTGTCGAAATGAAATCTGGTGGGTGTGATATTTAGAACCGACAAGGAGTTGAAAAATACCTTTTATGTTAGGGAATGATCTTTCATATATGGTTTTCATGTAACACCCTAACTTAAATTGCCCAAATAAAATTAGAGTGAAGTTTCTATAAGACCACATGTCTGCCACCTCATATGCTTGAGGATGTCAAATAATGGTGAGGGAATAAGGAGGTAGTGCGGAAACTACACACTTGATAAAAATAGTAGTAAATACTATAAATAAGATAATAAAACAACCTGTAATACAATAACAATAGATAATGAAAACATAGTGTAGTTAGAAATGTCACCCCTGACATATATGTATATACACTTGGCTCCCAAAGTGGCAATCCAAAACAAATAAAAGGAATATGTATGTATAGAATAAAAAATTTAGTATCCTTGGTAGTCTATCTGAGTACCACTAGAAACTCCATGCTCCATATATTATCTATATACCATGAGTAACTTTTTCTAACCTAGATACCAAATCATGAGGTTTCCATATTCATTGAGACAAATGTGTAGAATGTGAGTAATATAACTTAGTATGAAACCACCGATGTATTCTTATCATTTTTGGAAAGTATAACAGTAATATGTAATGATTACCATAAATGTGAAAGAATGAAATGGTTAACATATATCGAGCAATATTATTCTCACCAAGCCACAAACATCCCCATTCATAAGTACATCATCTCTATTTCATATGAATAATAATAATAATAATAAATTTCATTATCATTCACCTATAATGGAACCACATATATCTCTCAGTATCTATAAGGACATTGTGTCTTAAGTTAGGCCCAAATTACTTCAATCCCTATATCTACCATCAGGTTAGGCCACATGGTCATCATATATCAGAACTGCCTTGGGATAGGCCACAAGGACACCATACCCAACCATCCGCAACCACAGTTATGAACTGAAGGACATCATTCCCCTATCATGTGTTCAATACCACTATCATTATCATTACATATCATTCAAATTTCACTAAAAAGGGATACAATATCAAGTTCAGCTACTTTATTTTAGAATTTTCTAAAATACATATAAAGGTATGATAATCACACATAATATGGTACAACATATATCATAAGAAAATATAATGTTATCAATTTAATTATTAGAATCATATATCTACATGATATTAAAACTAAACATTAATGAACACGTTATATAGAAATTGTCCTAAATTCATGAATAATACATGACTATCATGGGGTATAAACGCCTAAAAATGTGACCATAATAAAGCATGGTCATTCATGATATGAAAATATAAGCAAAATTTAAAAAATGTTATAAAAATCTAAAAATGGTAACAAAAATAATAAATGAATCACTTATGGATGAACATAGATATTTTCCAAGGGAGAATATCCAAATTAGACCCACACACCAATAGGATATATCCTACACATCAAGGGTCCTATAATCAAATTTCAAACAACCACAAATGAAAATATGGATCAAGATATGATAAATAGGTATACATATATGATTATATATGTGACTCACCCATTTATAAGGGAGATAAACCATGATAAATCATATATAAAATTAAACATAAACATAGAGATTCGATCCTTACTTGTCAGGGATGATACTCATTGTTTGATTGTTTGATGAACAATAAAATAAGTCCTAAATATTTCCAAGATTGAATATGATTTACAAAGATAATTTTTATTTTAGGTGGAATAATATATTGATAGGAATTCCGGAATAGGATAATTTATAGTGCTTTGGATAGAGCAATGTCATAGTGGGTCAAAAAATTTAATGACTATCATGCAAGATAGTTGGGAAACCCACATTAGTGATGGGTTAAAAGTGCATTGGGATTCCACATCATGATCTATCAAAAATTCCATTAACCATTGAAAATGACTATGATTTAATGTCCATAACTTTTCCAAATCATCCAATCCCTCATAAGGTAACTATGTCATAGACACTACTTTACGATGTAGTAACCTTGAAATTGGATGAACTAATGAACTCTTCCATCAACCCTCTATACTACAACCCATTATTAACACCATAGCTATACCAAAATATAAATAAACAAAAAATATAATCACTGGAATGAAATTACCTTACCACACAATGTCCATAACCTCCATTGGAAAAAACAAGACCTACTTTATAGTATCAAATTTGACTTGAAAATAACAATCTATAAAAATGTACCCCTTAAAGAATTGGCATCCCAATGAATGTGTCAAGGCATCACCCTCGAACTAATTATTCCACTAATCACAAAAATATGATTCACAGTTGTAAGATTCCTCCTAGATCCAACCATGATTAGATGGGATCTATATATGTGGCATAGTCATTCCCAATAATACCTTCTCACTCCGGTTTGAAATCCACATAGGGTTCCATAAAAATAAAGTGTCATGATTCGACTCAATTTTACCATAGTTGATCACATGGTTGGTATCAGGCTAAAACCTCTAATGTTGAGACACATGAAACACATTGTGAATTGATCAATATCATGGGGGGAGATCCAAATGGGATCCCACTTCACCATATTGGGTAGTGATGTCAAAAAAACACATTAACAATGACAACTTCTTCTCCTAAACCTAAAAATGGTGATTTCTTAACTGAGAGATCCCCATAATAAAACATTGTCACCAATAGTTAACTTTATGATTTGTCTCTTCCAGTTGACATATACTCAATTTATTCTATGAGTATTTTTCAATAAATTTCATATATGTTACACTCTTTTGTAGGTCTCCAATACCTTTCTCATCCCTAAAACTACTATGTCTCACCAACATAATCATTAATAACAAGACCTACTATAGTGATACATAAAAAGTTCCATACAGATA
The DNA here is from genome assembly GCA_963277665.1 of Viscum album. Classification (NCBI taxonomy): domain Eukaryota; kingdom Viridiplantae; phylum Streptophyta; class Magnoliopsida; order Santalales; family Viscaceae; genus Viscum; species Viscum album. Next base: position 1,416,421,545 of record OY728125.1, on the reverse strand, counting down.
TAATACTATCATTTTTTTATATTTGAATACAACCAATGTTAAATGATCATAACAAGGTCCACAAAAATATAGGATACATGCCTAAAACATGTGTTTGAATACCTAGATCTTACCCTTTGACTGACTATCAGCCTATGGATTTTATGTTGTACTTAGTCTAAAAAGAGTATCCAAAATACTTCTATAATCCCTACAAAAAATGTGACATGAAGTGATCCGCACAGTTAGATATAATGCTTCAGGGAACTCCATGTAATCATATATTCTCATATACTTAAATTATTCCAATATAACCCATTGAATGAGTCATAAGAATCACTAGGAAATGATAAAAATTCAACAATTGAAAAATTATTTTCTGAAAATCACCATGAATCTTCATAGTCTAAGGAAACCACATCATGAATTCCATCATCACATTTTCCCACATCATCATTAGTAATGAATGTGGCTGAACAAAACCCCCAGAAAACTAGTGTATATAATTTAACATTTTTTAAAGTTATTGTGTAACAAATATAGAAAATTACCCTCCTCAGAATATGTCATGAGAAAAAATATTGAATATCATGGTACAATGTTGTCAATCCAAGATACAATGTCAATTATGAATTATGAGAGACTTTCATCATATCCTCTCTCAAGGAATATGACACAATAATCCATCCATGGATAATGAGACCATTATCATAAACTACTAAACATTTTATAAAATGGTATCTATATTCTATTCATTCTAGAATAATTGTACACTAAAAGTGTGACTCTTTCATAGTCTTCACAGGGTCCACTGACAAAAATGTGATGAACAAATCTGAACATTCAATGACCCTAGGATCATTAGATGAATCCATAATCTAATATTTCTCTAAATTCATTATATTACACTCCTTGTGTGATTTGGTCTCACTAAGATCCATCTTCTTTTTCACTGTATAGAAAATACACTATCTACTGACAATTCCATTTCTTGGAGTATAGGACATCTCTTAGTTCAAAATTTTTAGATACTCTACCGTATTCCACAACATAAAATATTGATACAAGTGAGATAATATATATCAAAGATTATTATTGTTGGGGTAAAAAATAAACCCTTTTATAAGTATATAATTTCACTAACACTTAAAGTCATGAACCAAAACAATTTTATTTATGTAGTTCGTCTAGTAGTTCTACTCATTTTGTCACAATTAATTTGAACTATAAGAAACCATATGACCACTTTGTGTCTACACACCTCAAAAACCAAAAAATTATGTATCAAAATATATCTTGAATCTAATCCAAAGATCAAGAGGAATCAATAGTATATCATTCATTGAAATATTATTCAGTTCAAGAAAGGATTCATCAAATATAGAAGTCTACCAAAAAAATACCCCTTGGTTGGTAAGACTAATCAATGGTGCTAATAAGAAAGAAAAATAATTACTGAACCATCTATAATATCAAAATATACTGAGGAAAATCAAAATCCAAAAAATGGAACTCCCATGAGAACATATATTGGTAAAAGAAACTATTGATGTGAAGAACACATTCCCTGGAAAACAAACATATCAAATCAAGAAGCTACATTTTGAAATCTTGATATAAAGTTGATGGGATCAGAGTGTAATTATCATGGTATTAAGGTTTCAATTGTTTAACTTATAATTCCATGAATATTTTAGGATATGATCAAAAAATACCAAGATAGTAGAATCACGATATGGTAGGAAGATCATTTTCATGAGATACATGACACGATTGGGGAATTCATCTATCTAAAAGGATTTAAAAGTCATACATAAAATACATATCTACTATAAACCCATGTTGTTAATTACATAAACCATTATTTATTTATTATATGGATATAATTTGATTGGGTTACATTTTTTAAGTATTTTCTATAAGTGCAAGGTTTTAGAAAAGTTAGCAGAAATCGTGAAACACCTCTATGGAAATTTTTCACATAAAATAGTAGGAACTAGGTAGGTGCATAGTTATTTGAATGGGTTGGAAAACCTATATGTATGAACATGAGTGTCTATACTAATATTGATAGTGGAAAATAGCATGTTTTTCATGTCGTTTTGTCTAACGATGTGATTTGACCATGTGAGGGGTGTTTGGAAGTAGTCGATCCTACACAGTTAGTGCATGGAATTCCTGACCATGTGACTAAACCACAGACCAAGGAAAATTAGATATTAAAATTTAATTCTCAATAAAATTACCTCATAACCACTAGTTTTCACCAAAAAAATGTCATAGAACAAATTCTTCTTACTCCAAACAATATAGTAACCCTTCCACTCAATCTAGGAGTGATCTATAAGAAAACCATAGTCTGTTGGAGGTCTAGATTTATCAATAAGTTCCATATCTTAATCATTTTCCTTATATCACTTCTTTTTACTTCTCATGTCATCATGGATGTACTATTTTATGTATAGATCCATGTTTTTTATGTTAATTATTTTGAGGTATGATTGTTTTGATTGAATTGAACAATATATAAGGTCATTTTTTGGAGTTTCATACAAGGAGATGGATGTTGTTGTTTTGTTCATTGAACTTTACAATGTATTTGAGGTATGTGGATCCAATCTCAAGTACTTTTTATTAAAATTTGATGCCATGGTTTTCAATTGATTGAATTTCAGGATGTTTTTTGAAAAAATTGTGGGATTCAAGAAGAACCTCTTTAATGATGTTTTTAGTACAATTTTTGAAATTGGTTGGTTTTTTGGAAGGTTATTTTGGTTCATGATTTCAAAAATATGGTTTGGAAATAATTATTTTGTTTTAATAATTCATATGTTTTTAAAATTGAATTCAATAAAATAAATTTTACATTGAAATAGGTTGGTATGATTTTTTCCCCTGTTTTTGGTATACTTGGTCGATGTGTGTTCATATGAATTCTAGATAGATAAGGGCATGATGTTTCCCCCATCAAAAATAAATGGATAAGATCATGAATGTAACACCATAAAATATTTTGGCCAAGTGATGAAATGATAAAATGATGACTAACTAATAATAATTATTGTTTTTTTTTCATGGTTTGCATGCATAATGTATGTCTGGAATGTGTATTCCAAATGGTTTTGAGAAATGCCTATAAATAATTTTATGGTTCCTTAATTGGAAAACTATTTTGGTTTGGTAAACTATTTTGGATTTGACATAAACTTGTTAAAGATGTTTTTTCATTATATAAATAGGATAGATTTTTATATCCTAGTGGTGTTAGTAGGATAATCATTGGAATGAATCAAATTTTTACATGTATTATCTTTGGATATTACATGGATTATATTTGAGATCATGTACTTAGAAAACATGTCATTCTGAGCCCCAGTGTTCCTGGAATAAATGATTGAAATATATAAAATATATTAAATATTATGTATGCAATTTTTTCTTAAAAAAATCTAGAATAAATCCAAACTAGGGAGATCAAGTCATAAATTTGAGGTCGCCACTATCTTTAGAATTAATTTTTTACCCTTTTGATACATTATCCTTTTTATTGTGGTCCACTTATTAAAAATTCATTATGATCATAAATAAATAAAAAACTAAAATAAATATTTTATTTATTTTTGAATTAGAAACTGATTTCTCTTTGATGTATATGTTTATAGGATTTCCTCAGTGTTGGAAACTAAAAATATGAATATTTGGATGATCGTTGGAGATATTTCTTGGTGTAAGATGATGAATTGGGATCAGATAGTGGATCATTTCACAAACGTAGTTTGTGGATCTCATCGATGAAGAAAAAATAAAGAACCTTTTTTCATCAATGATTATTCCAAAATAAAGGTAGTATGTTTTTTTAATTTTCTTCATATTTCCTAATCCTGATTGAACTCAAACCAATTCCATGAAACCGATTTATTCACGCATCATTGGAATAATTAAATTGATAGAATTATTTGTTTTTTCGTCATTTTATTACTCTTTGTCCGTCTTCTTATAAAACAACAGATCAAGGCTAAACGAAAAATTATTGAGGTTTGTTCCCCACATTTTATGTCTTGTGTATTTCTCCACAATTTATTCATTCGATCATTGTTTGTGTTTTTTTTTGGGTAATGGTTCAACGAATACTTAGTTTATTATCATTGTATACCCATTATTTAGGAAAAAAAATTAAAACTACATCTATAGAATGTGATGGAGGTTACAGTCCATGAATTAATGAGGTAGGTGGGTAGATCAAGAGAGAATGATACCAGATTGAGGTTTATTCTTCTTCTTTGTTTGTGCATGGTGAATCATACATCGAGGGGTACATTTTTTATCTTTTTTGAGGGAAGATTCCAAATATAATGTGACAACATGGCTTTATAGACCTAGATACAAGATCTATGGATTTTTTTCTGGTGGAAGTCATGGTGGGAATGATGCATGAGGAATAATAGGGGATAAATATTTAGTTCTATAAAATCACAAGAAACAGAACATGTAAATTAGGATCACACGTTGTGTAACCCCCTTGTATGTGCTGTTAAGGTTCAAGATAAATTTAAATATCACATGCTCTATAACTCGGTCACACAATAAATGACCCACTTATGTGAGGACAAACTTTTAATTTATATAGTACACAAAATTAAAAAAAAATTACATGGCCTTGGGGAACACTGTGTACTTGTACACAAACCCAGTTACCATACACAAACACAGACACCACACACAAACATAGAAAGGTGACAATGGTAGGATACATTGTGTCTTTACATGTCATTTACTTCTTATATACATCGTGTATATGAATTATAACAAGTCATGTGAGGATCTTCCACATGGGTAGTCATGGGGATAGCAGTACATGTCATGTACCCCTAGGTACACACCATATACCACCTTAAAAAGTGTGTATAGATATTAGTTTTCTTTGTTTTTACCATTATAGGTTTATAGTGTTCCCTTTGTCCTTTTCCTCGAGGGTATAGTGCATAATTACATCCAAATCATAGGATCATGATCCCATCTAGTGGTTGAGTATTAGATAATGTTGCAGTATCGCTTCATGAGACTAGATTTCAATTATATATCATCTATTGTTCCCTATGTTGTGTTTTTTGAATAATCATTTCCTCCCTTAGAAGGGATTTGATTCTCTCTATAGTAGGTTATTTTAGTTGGGTTTGTGGTATCGTTAATATATGATCTCCTACGTAGTAGGTCGATCCAGATTAGTTTCATGTTGTCCAACAGTGGTCTAAGGCATGGACCATATCTGTGTATGAGGTTATTCTTATATAAGTGATCTTTCATTGGGTTGGGAACAAGGATATATACCACTTTGTTGAGTGTCTCCTATTTTTGCATGGCTTGTGCAGTGGATTCTACTAGATCAATCACTTCTTGAATTTGAATCATATGGATGATAGTTGGTTATGACCACCTGGTGACATGGTGTATTTTTTGAGTATATCTAGTACTTCATGTTATAAAGTGATCATTATACCTTTTATTAGGACTAATATAAATGACCCTCGTTTTTTATTGTTTTTAGGGCATCCTATAGAGTTTTTTTATACTAACACCACATGGTCTTTTCCCAAAGGTGTTGTGTGTTGTGAATATGAAATCCCTTTTGATGATGTCCTAGGAGGATAGGGGTAAGGTGGATCATAGCTGGAGCTTTTTAGACCAAGGTTTTGTATAAAGATATTATATTTGACTTAGTCCGCTCTATTGGAGAATTATGCTATCTTTAATTTTTTTTTCTTTTGTTGGGCCCTTTTCTCCACTTTCATTTCATTTAATATACTACTCTATCGTGGGATCATAAATATATGCATGAATTATTTCAGTTGTTTTACATTTTAGATTTTGATAGGCTTGAATATGTTTGAATTGGTATATATTCTTTATGATAATGCCTCACATTTGTGGGATATTCCTACTTGATGATTATTTCTATCCCCTAACCTTTTAGAGGTGAGCTTGGGATAGTCACTAGTTAGACCATGTTAGGTCTGTTTGTGACAATATGTTATCAGTGGTGGTTGGTTCTACCTTAGGACTAGAGTTGGTTAACATGGTTTGTGGGAGTAGTGTTTAGTGTATCGACTTCATCATTCAGGACACAGACTCCAGTGTTGGTGCAGCAGACAAAATATCACAAATTTAAATTTTTGCTTTATCCATGATCAAAAAACTGTGTCTATAAGTGTTAAAACCATGGATATACGCTATATCCATGATTCTATCTAACCGTGGCATGAAGTGGCATAGATATACCTAAAAGGTAAAGCCATGATTTTCTTGTCCTATAGCCATGGTTTTCCATAGTGTAAACAGATCTATTTCTACAGTTTTCCAAACCATGGTTATATCCCCCATAGCTATCCACCATGGTACCTGGGCTATATCCATAGTTGTCCACTATACCAACAGGGTTATAGCCAAGGATTTCAACCATGGGAATAGCCTAAGATAACCATGGTAATAGCCCAAAAATTATTTGCATCGATCTAAAATTGATCTCTATACCACTGTTATGTGCACCTGCCACCTTACCGCCACGCCATTGATGTATTTGGGAATATATTTATATATTTTTTTGTATATATTATTCAAATTTGTGGAAATGGAATTTAAACAGTGGTTATAGCCCTTCCCAAACATTCTTTTGCGGGTTAATATTTTTCCCGTGTATGGGTGGGAGACCTATCTCCATGGTTTTAAGTAAGAAGGGCTATAAAAAATAAAAAAACTCTCTATAGCCAGGGTTTAAACAAAACTGTGTCTATATCATTTGATAAAAAACTCTATAGTAATGGGTTTACTAAAACTTTGGCTATAACCCTTGGAAAAAACTCTATACCCATCTCTTTACAAAAAGTGTGGCTATAAGTCTTGGAAAAAGACCCTATAGCCATGGTTTAATAGAAATTGTGCCTATAGACCTTTATAAAACACATTGTAGCCACAATTTTATAGAACCATGGCTATTTCTATCGAACAAATAACTCTACAGCCCATGTTTCTAAAAACATTATCTGCAATATTCAAAAATATACCATATACCCACAGTTTTATATAAAATAGTTGATATATACATCATATAAATACCAATAACCATGGTTTTGAAAAACCATGTCTATAGTTCCATTGATATAGCCTAGTTTTCTAGTATTGTATTCATATACAAGGACTTTGATCACCTTCCTTTTGACTCAGAAATTGTAAACATTGTTTTGGGGAAAATTTCAGTACATCCATCATATATGAATTATTATATTTTCCATGTCCATATTGAGTAATCTACCCAAATATAATCTTCTAGCATGGTATATATTGTTTTATTTTAGGATGCCTCCATGAAGAAAGGTTTCTAAGATTCCACAATGTGAACATGAGGATGATCATTTTTGCAATAAGGCATCGGTACAAGGGAATGTAATAGAGATAGTACCTTTGGGTAGTTTACAAGATATATCCCACCCTTTAAAAAGTATCTATTGTTGGAAATACCTGTTGAGGAGGAACACTAGTAGAGTGTATTGCAAGAGTTTTGGAGCCAGTGTCCTTCCAATTTTTTGGGTAAGCTTGAACCATAGATGGTTGAGGAATGGGTTGAGGAAGTTACTCATATTTTTCGCCTTGTGAGCATGCTCGAAGATCATATGGTGGTCCTTGCAGTGAGTCTTTTTTAGGGATTTTCTAGGATATGTTGGTATTTGCACCAAAATTGGGGACAGAGAAGAAGACAAAAAGAAGGCACTATTGACTGCCTCGCAAAGCTTTTTCGTGGAGTCCCCTCACCACTGCGGCTTCCGTGAAGCTAGGAGGCCAGACGCTCTGTGAACGCATTTGACATTCCCGAGCCCGCTGTGAAGCAAGCATGTGGGATGATCCGCAAAAGAATTTGATGTTCGCAAGCCTATCATGAAGAAAATAGGTGGTATGCTCTGCGAACACATTTGACGTTCGTGATCCTACTACGAAGCAAGGAGGCGGGACGCTCCGTGAATGCATTTGATGTTCTCCAGCCCGCCGTGAAGCTAGGAGGCAGGACTCTCCACGAATGCATTTGACATTTGGAAGCCTGCGGTGAAGAAACCAAGTCCCTCTTCACGCAGCATAAGCTCCTCTTTGCAGCGCCTCTTTTTTATAAATATTGGGATCCCCCAGAGCCCAAACGATAGACAATCTGACTATTCGACTTCCCATCTCCCGAATTGCGAATCACTCTTCTGCTCTACAAACCATGAGTTGTGTGAGTTACTTCTTCTCTATGATGTGCCTCCCCTTTATCTTGTTTTTATCCCCTCTTCCGAGATGGATACCTTTCCTGAATCCTAAGGGCCTTCTCTAAGGAAGGGGATCACCAAGGGGACCCGGGTCATTACAGAGCATTTATGATTCGCAAAACACCCTTCATGTACACATGATCCCCATGCTAAGGCAGGGTCACTATACTTCACGAATCACATTGCTTCACAACACCTTACTTAGCAAGGCACAATTTCTCCACAAGAAAGTGCTTCGTGAATGCCTTTCCACTTCACGAAGCACCTCCCATATGAACCTCTTCCCTATGCTTATGCGGAGGCACCCCACTTCGCGAAGCACACCCCTTCGCAAGAGCCCTCCGCCACACAGAGTAATAGAGCTTCACAAGGCCACTGCCTATAAAACCCTCTGCTTTGCAATTCCTTTTTTTTGTGTCCCTCCAGGTTTTAACGATGTGATTTCAAAGTCCCTTGGATGATATCGCCCGTTTCGTTGCTTCACCTATTGCTTCTTCGCATAGCCACGCTACCGTGGACCCCCCGATGGTTCGCTCCATGACACCCACTTGCCACGGCTTTTTATGTCCCCTCTCTATACCAAGGAGCAGAGGGTACCAGTTATGTAAGTCCTAGGGGTGCGGAGAAAACCAACCTCCTCCAAGATGTAGGACGTTAAACTACCAAGGACCCTCGTCCTCAGCACATAACGTTAAACTGTGACCTCACGCCATGCCTCCAATGTGGGGTATCCCACCTTGGACATTCTCCATGCCTACTGGTCTCCAAAGGGGATGATATGCTCCTTATTGGAGTGGAGTTTGTCTGTGGAGGAAGTACGACCATCTTAGTGTAAGCCCCTATCTTTTTTTAGGAGGTAACATCCCTTCTCCTCATTTCTTCTTCGGTCCCCAGGTCCAACGAAGGGTGCGATGGGGGACGGCGCTTATCCTTTCTTCGGTCCCAAGTCCCTCTCCTACTACACTTTTTCGCCATTGGGCCTCCCTCTTGGAGTAAGCACCAACATCTTCGGGCTGCTAACCACGCATAAGCCCATGTTTCCTCTTTGGGATGCTAACCACGTGTAAGCTCCACTTCACTTCCCACGAGCGCACCTTTCACGACGTGATCGCTAGGTCTATGTTATCTCCTGTTTCTCACACCGAGCATAACTCACATGGGCTTAGAGTGAGCATCGACCATGACATCTTCCATGGGCCACCTCAAAATGTAGGCCCCAAATGACACCTCTGATCTACGAGGACTTTGATCCTTGCCAAGGCAGGGTACGTAGGAATCCTCCCCAATGTTCAAGCTCGCCACCCAGTCATCTCGACCTACTTCATGTTGGTTTACCAACACCCTAGGCCGCCTCAATGCATAAGCCCCAAATGATACCTTTTCCACCTAAAATTTGAGGTATTTGATCCTTTATAAGGTAAGGTACGTAGGAAGCATCCCTGAGGTTCAATCCCAACACCCAGTTGTCCTAAAACACCTTCGCATCGATTCAATAGCCCCCATATTCTAAACTACGTGGACTTTGATCCTTGCCAAGGCAAGGTAAATAGGAATCCTCCATGAGTTTCAATCCCACCACTCCAGTCACTCTAAGCCCTTTCACGTCGCTTTGCCCCTATCTCACATGACATTAAACTGTATCCACCATTCTGAACTACGTGGTCTTTGATACTTTCCATGGCAGGGTTCGTAGGAAGCCTCCACGAGGTTCAATCCCACCACCATCCATTGGTCCTGACCATCTTCACGTCGGTGCACCAAGCCCAACACCCATTGGACCACAGCTCCACCATCACGTTGGTTCCCAACCACCTGAACTATGAAGTCTTTGATCCTTGCCAATGCAAGGTACGTAGGAAGCCTCCATGAGGCTCAATCCAAATACCCCAGTAGTTCTGAACTCCTTCATGTCGGTTCACCCCCATCTCACATGACGTTAAACTATGGACCTCTTTAAGAGGTAAGTCGATGTCACTCCATTCATCAGAAATCATGTGTCACTCCATTCAGCGGTAAGTCGTTTTCATTCCATTCAGCAGTAAGCAATTGTGACCTTAATCAATGGTAAGAAGTTCTGACCCTATGCAGTCGTAAGCTATTGTGACCTCATCAGTGGTAAGCTGCTGATATCCATGTCCAGCGGTAAGCCATTGTGACCTCAATCAGCGGTAATCCATTGAAACCCCATCCAGCGGTAAGTCGTTGACACCTTATCCAATGGTAATCCATTGTGATCTCATCCAATGGTAAGCTGTTGAAAACCCTGATTGGTGGTAAGCCATCATCATATAAACTACATGGACTTTGATTCCCTTCCACGAGGATACGTAGAAAGTCTCTTCAAGGCTCAATCCTAAAACCATCATCATCCTCATGATGTCCCCCCCCATTCACCATCCAATTCATAGAACCTTTCATCATCCATCCGGATTCTTACCCGGGCCACCACATACCGATGGGACCATGCCACCCCATTCCACGTTCCCACTAACTGCATTTGGGAATCCACCCATGTGTTGGCCCCAATATCGGTGTTCCCTCTAGGGGGTTCCTCAATCTGATCCACACAAGTCAGTGTTCTGATCAGTCTGATCTGTCTCCTCTGGATGTTAAACTTGCGGCATACCCCATGTTAAACATTGGAAGATGAGGAAAACCTCAGATACTTTCCCATTACATATGATTCCTCACGTTCGATGTGGGATTCCTCAGGCTTCCGCACCCTCGAGAAGCCCTATAATAAGGGACAGCAGACAGACACGCTAATCCCTCAGCGTCTAGACATGCCAGTGATGCCCAACGTGACTACTCCCCTAACTGAAGTTTCCTGCCCTGACCGAACCCCTTGGAATGTTCTGACAGAAGAAGTGTAATTAACTGGTTTCCATGAAGATATGGCACCAAGAAGAGTTTCACAAACAACATCTTAAGTTTATGAGGGAGACCCGAACTAGGTGACGATTTACAAGGAGGAATTCACAGAAGGAAGAACCAACATCCCATCATCCCGTTTCGATCATGGAGTAGACATCCCTAAATAAGGAGCGGATGTCACCCGCCTTTGGAATGTGGGAATGCGGGGCCACAAAAATTACATCCTTCATCACTGAATGAGATGTACGTGCGCGCCCCGGTGAAAGCGTCGGAAATAGAAATGGTGAGCCCGACATGAATTTCTTCTCCTCAATATAGAGATTAGTAGTGCTCGAGGAATCAATGGATTGACGTGTCACCGGATCTAGATATATGTCACCGGGTCCCACCAAGAAAATAGCAGGCCTGGTGTAAAACTCACCAGAAGTTGGGGAAGTATAACGTTGGACATCCCGTTCTACAATGTTGCCTGTGTGGATCCCTCTTACCAATCACTGGAGATGGGATGACGCTGGGGCATTGGTCGTCAGTTCCTTTTTCTTAGAGCACTGATTAGTTAATCTCCCTGCTTTTCAAGAATCAGGTTGTTTCCTTAGTAACGCAATCACCGCTCACCCGTCTACGCAAGGGCAGGGGAAATGCTAGCACAGCTATTCCACATGGCTTCACTACTTCTGTGACAGCCTCTACGTCCACGACCGTGGAGTGTACACACCCCATCTCCCCATCGTAATTTATCCAACGAAGGGTAATTAACAACCTCGTGCATCGTTATGAGGAGGAGGGAATAATCCCAACTCGGGATATGGCCCGTCTGGACCTGGAGGCATCCGCGCCTTATCGTCAATGCCACCCCTAAGGGCCGTGCAAGGAGCCATTGCTCCCCACCCCAACATACAACTACTTCAGAAGCCTTCCCCCGGAGCACCTCGATGAATCCCTACCTTATGCTGATGTGGTAGGTGATGTCCGGACCAGCCCGGTTAGAGTCTCAATCAAGAGGCTCCCAGCGATGGCTCCCACCAGGCCGCGTCAGCGCCGTCGCCCGATCTTGCTGGACGAGGTGCTGGTAAACAATGCACCAACACCACCAGCCCCTGTTCGTCCGACCCAACGCTAGTGTCGAGTGCAAGCTAAGGAGGAAGCCCACCAAGGGGTGTCAATGTCAACAGCTACTGTGGCCCGAGCCACTGCCGATGCATATCATCAAGTCCCTACATACACTGAGCAGCGGTGCTTATATGCCGAACCAGGATCACGGCCCCAACCACCCCACAGGCAGGCTGGGTCGACTCTCCTGGTCACAGGCATGAGTAGTGGTCACCGCGAACCAACCCGCAGCGATGCCACCCCATACGGAGGTCCTCCTCATACCACTACCACAGAGAGCGTGGGCCTTCCCCACTTTGAGGCTTAGTATGAAGGTCCACCCCATGCCACCCCCAATCTGAATGAGGGTCTGCCCTGTGGTAGTGATGTTTAGTAATGAATCCTCTCTCATGCCCATTACACTGGGTATGGAGTCCTTCCTCCCGCCCCCAACTGCCGATGTAGGGACATCGCCCATCCGGTCTCTCTCCAACGTGGGGATCCTCCCTATGTCCTCTCTATAGATACTGAAGGTCCTCCTCACCTTGGAAACCAGAGGGGTAAAGGTCAGTCTCACTCCACCCGCACCAATCATGGGGGTCCTACCCGTCTGCAGCTAGACTAGCACAAGGACCCTCCTCACGCTGAGGTCGCTCGGGAAAACAAGCATGGAGGTCCTCCCCATGCTCATGCTAGTTCTAGTGGAATTTTTTCCCAAACCAGGGGAAGGAAGGCGGGTTGTAGTCGCCACAATAAGAATAGTGGGAAGGCCCGGATAGAGATCAAACTGTTCCACTTATCAGACTCTGAAGTGGAGTACGACTCAGCTCAGGAACCCTCCCCTTGCTCATCCGAGTCAAGGGTCAAGGCAGGGACAAGGCGTGTCAGCCTAGTACTCCCAGAATGTGAGGTCCATTGGATTTCCACCTCCCTCTGCAGGTACATCTAGGAGAATTAAAATCTATTGACCTCACAGGTTACGGTCGTGCAATAACCACCATCATCGCCGGAAGTGCTCTCTACCTCCACAAGAGATCACGGAGAGCTATTCTAGGGACCAATGGCAGTCGAGAAGCAGTGTGAACCATCGCCAGTATCCCAATCCCCTGATCCAGGAATGACATCCATCATCCCATCTTACTACAACATAGCAGCCAGCTTTCTACCCTCTTCAGAAGATGGCCCAAGATATGGCGGCCAGTCAGCCCATTCGCCGTATTCTCCACCAGCCAGCCTGTCGTCCCAGTGGTCAGCCTCTGTACCACTATTAGTTCCTCATCCACCCCCAGTTGGTGAGTGGGGAAGTCAAGGGCCAGACCCTGAATTTGATCCAAGGTAATTCTGGAGCATCCCTGCAGTGGATCACATCCTCGAGATGTTCAGGCCCGTGGCAGTGTAGAATTTCGGCATACTGGAATCCCTCACTTCGGAGGAAGTTGAGTGTTTCCACTACACCCTCTGGGTGACACATTTCAATCTTCATCATCAGAATGTGGTTTATCCAAGGATCCAAATGCATTTCAGAGACATCATTGAGCAGTGTTGTATAGTTGATCTAGCCATACTCCCTGAGGCCCAGTGCCCCGAATCACCAGGTCGTCGTGAGGTTCTCCAGCATCAATGTGTTTAGAGTGTCAAGATACTCTAAAAAATTATCAAGGAGGCTACCCCCCACATGAAAATCCATAGCTGGGGGCAGTATGATTCCCTCCTCTTCACTCCTATCCAGTGGCAGCCCAAATCACTACGAAATATTGAGGACATGCCCCCAGGAAGGGTCACGATCAACATGGTTAACGTAGTGGATGAGGAAGATGAGATCAATATTCTCGATGGAGACTTTCCCCCTGAGGGTGTTCCACCACTGTTGGACCCATCAGGGAGGATTAATCATCATTAGAGGCACCTAATAGGTCTCTATGCGCACACTGAGGCATTGGTACTTGGAAGGAATTCTAGTAAGGGAAAAGAGAACGACGGAGATGTCAAGCACTTTGACCCATCCACCTTAGTGCAGAAGATGGAGGAGGACCCCGAGAAGGCCACGTTGCGCCAACAACATGCCGAGAAAAATAAGTTGGTTGAATAACTCTTGGTTGAACACACTGTAGAGGGATGACCTGACTACGGCAACCCTAGTCTAGTACAGCAGGGCCAGGAACAACTTCCCCTCAGCGAGTTGCCCCCAGGTAACCCTGATCATGTTGCTCATGTGGACAGGGTTAAAGCTAGAGCTCAAGGAAAGAGGGCACAGTATGTCTCTCCAAACCCTCCTGAACAGCATAGTAATCTCATGAATCCATCCTAGGTTCCCCCAGCTGCCCGAAAAGTCGCTCCACCAGCCGCTCCATGAGCTGTTGAGCCTGTCTACCATGCTGAAGAGCTCGACAACGCGCCCGTGATTAGGGATACCCATCAAGACAGGGACCCCCGCCTAGATGATCCTATGGAAGCACTCATATCCCGCCTTGAGGCATTGTAAATGCGTCAGGTGGCGATCCCACCAGATGGTAATCCATATCCGGCATGGGTGGATGATATGCTGGCACCTCCAGGTTTTGGGAATCCTACCTTCTCCCCTTTAACGGGATGGGGGACCCACCTCAACACCTGTCCCACTTTAACTCAAGGTGTGGACCCATGTTAGGGACTCTAGCATAGTAGGAGGCTACCAAGCTCCGTTGTTTTGTTCATACATTGGAGGGTCCGGCATTCGTCTGGTACAGCCTGCTCCCCGTTGGATCCGTAACTAGCTGGGAGGACCTTCGCAGGCAATTCCTCTACCAGTTCAGTTCCACCACCTAGAAAACAAGAATCAGAGACCTCTTCAAGTGCAAGAAAAGGCCTGATGAGTGAGTCACAAACATTTTCACCCAGTGGAAGGGTCTTACATAGTCTGTTAACATGCCACTGACTCAGGATATACTACTAACGATGTGTGTAGGGAACGTCAAGACGGAACTGGTTCCTTCTCTAATCACCCAGAACTACCCTGAATGATTCTGATACTTCTCTGACAAGGCCTAGAACCTTGAGGAATCCCTGCAATAGGCTATCCAGGCATGTCCGTTTCACCCTATAATATTATCGTGGACGGCTACCAGATCCAAACCCGCCGCAGTGGCCCAAATAGAAGCCCCAGGCAACTAGAGTTTCTACCAGTAGCACCGGCCCCACAACCTCATAGAGGCCCTCCACCTCAAGCACAGCCTCCGGCTCAGAAACATCCTCAGAATTGGGAAGAGCCTCCACGTAATGCACTGCCATATCCCAGGCGGGAAAACCAGGATTCACCTCCTCGACAGGCCCCTCCGAATCCTCGTCAGGGCCAGGCTCCAAGGGCCCCCTTTCTGAACATAAAAAATCAGACCTACTCGTTTAGAAAGAATCAGTTTCATGACTATTTTTAGAAGTGTCATAGAGCAGGGGATTGTATGCTTGCCTCAGTGCAGAAGCCTAGAAGATGCAAATCTCACTAATCGCCCCAACTACTGCCCCTATCATCGGATTCTAGGGAACAAACACAAACATTGCTATGTGTTCAAAGACTGGAAACAAGACCAAGTTGATAACAACATAGTCAGGCTGGGCCCAGACCCAGCACAAGTGGCAGGTGTCTTTGTAAGGCAAGAGAGCAGTAGCGACAGTGAATGTGAGTGGAAGCAGGTTTCTAACCATGGGTCCCAGAAGTACGATGACTGGATGGCTCGCAATATGGTTGCTCATGTACATGGAATCATTTGGGAATTCATGAATCAACCGGAGCCTTCTGAAGCTGTGGCCAAAATTTCGGAATCATCATCTCTGCTGGCCTCTTCCCAGAAGAGAAAACATCGATGTCGCAAGAAAAAACAATGTGCCCTGCCAATGCCATCGTCGTCCCGCACTCTTAGTGACTTCATGCCCCCTAAGAGGAGAATTCCTCCCAGAATCTTCCCAGTAGTGGATGAATCTTCATGTGATAGTCAAGGGTACGTTTCAGTTAATACCATGGAGTTCATAAACCCCTATATGACTCCCGATAATGGGGAGTGCCATGCGAACCTCACCAACGTCCCCAGCCGGCGCCAACATCGGTGGAGACACGACCATATGAGTCTTCAGGGCACATCAGTTGACACCTCCAGCCAAGTCGTGCATGCCACTAAGACCAAACCGTTGGACAAGCGCAGAACTCAGCACACGCAGCCTTTTCATCTGATGTCATCAAGACTTCCTCCACCACTATTTGTGCTACTAGATCAGGCAGAGCTACCTTGTCCAGGCTACGGCTAGCCTCGCCCAGCTACAGGCCGATCTCAGTTATCCGGTACTCATCTAGCATCTACTCTTTGGGCCTTGACTAGTGAGCAGTGGGATATTCCCAGCACTAGCCAGCCTTCTGTCCAGTCAGAAGGGCCCGCCATGCCTCCAATCACAGAGGGGCCTATAAGCATAAGTTTGTTCCTGGCATAGAAGTATGATGTTCCCAATCACCTCGTTGGTATCCCAGTGAGGCTTTCCATCCATGAAGTCCTTCTCCTGTCATCAGATATGCGTGAGGCCCTCACTGAGACTTTAAGAAGCCCCCTCCAGTTTGAGACAGAGGAAGCAGCTGTAGAAGCCTTTCATACTGAAGCCTTCGAGAACACCAAATGTCAAGCAATCATTTTTCTCTCTGGAGAGGATGCAGGCTCCCCCATACAGGGGCATATCTTCCCACTGTACATCACTATCCAGTTTGACATCCTGGAGGTTCGTTGCTGTCTCATTAACACCGGCTCTGGGATCAACCTTATCCTGACGCGGACACTACGGATGTTGGGGTTATCCGGAGATGACCTGACTCTATCTGATTTAAGAATCCAGGGATATGATAAGACAGAGCAGACCCTGGTCGACAAGATCTGTTTGAAGACCTAGTTTGGTGGCCTATTTTCCAGTACCGAGTTTTTGGTTGTGTCCCAGGACATCGGGTACAATGTATTTATGGGTAGACCATGGCTCCACCTACATGTGGCGGTCCCCTCATCATATCACCAGTGCCTCAAGTACTCCCTAAATGGTAGAATAGGCATACTACATGGTGATGCATCTCCTTTAACCTCTTGTAAAGCCCGCTACCTAGATTCCAACTACTACAAGAACAAGGATAAGCAGATTCTGGCAAGTGAGGTTGAGCCTTCCATGGTGACAACTGACCCCTGGGCAGGTCTGGGTGACGCATACGTCTTCTCGATCCATCGATTGGATGCCACAACTCCTAATATGGGGAAATTCTTTGTTGTCTCTGGTAAAAGTGTAAATCATATTACCAAGTCCAAGTGATGGCAGAAAATCACCTTGTACTTCTACACAAACCAGGCTCAGGTGATCCCGGAGCCTCCTACCCCCATACGGTATCAGGATGTCTTCCCCATAGTAACAGTAGTACGTCATTTGTGTCTATTTCGTCGGGTTGTGATTAACCGGTTCAATATGACACTCCATTATTTCTTTGATATCATCAAGCATGGCCCCTTGGGCCGAAGACCAGATGGGATCAGATTGACTGCCTCATCGATATGGTCTCAGAAGCACGTGAATCCCCTGATATGTTGTCCACTACTGTCCAGGCTGGTACCAGTCCCCCATCCGGATATGCTGACCCAGAGGAATATTCTCCTTCTAGGGATTCCTCTGCTATTGATGAAGAGGATTTGGAGTATTCTCCTCCACCTTTGAAGAAGGAATCTCCACCACAGTCAGCGAACTGGTACAGATGAACCTTGGTAGTGAGGCGGATCTGAGACCCACATTGATCAATGCCTCCATGTCCCTTGACGAGAAGCATTGGTACATAGATTTCCTAAAGTAGCATCATGATGTATTCGCCTGGAGTTACGATGAGATTCCAAGACTAGATCCTCAGGTAGCCATCCACCACCTCAGTCTCCCAAAAAATCATTGCGGGTTCAAGCAGCCTCCCAGGAAGATGAACCCTTCTCACGATGCCATGGTTGTGGCCGAAGTTGACAAGCTCATCAGAGCCAACTTCATCAAGGACGTCCAGTACTCCATGTGGCTAGACAACATTATGCCAGTAAGGAAGAAGAACAGATATATCAGATTCTACATCGACTTCCGAGATCTCAACCATCTTTGTCTGAAGGATGATTTCCCCTTCCACTGATATAATTGTTGATCAACGCTACGGCTGGGTTCCAAGCCCTCTCCTTCATGGATGGTTACTCTGGATATAAACAGATCTGGATGGCCCCCTAGAATGAAGATTTCACTGCTTTTAGGGAACCCCAAGGTACTTTCTATTACCAAGTTATGCCCTTTGTCCTAAAGAATGCAGGTTCCACCTATCAGTGGGCCATGCACCGCATATTCAAGACAATCCTTGAGACATTGGTGGAATGTTATGTGGATGATCTGGTGGTCAAATCTTGCTAGCTCCAGGACCATCTCAAGGACCTTGAGAATGTGTTTGTCTTCCTCCGTTCCCACCACTTGAAGATGAACCCGTTGAAATGTGCCTTCGGCGTCACCTCTGGGAAGTTTCTTAGCTTTGTTGTCAGGTATCGGGGCATTGAGATCGACCCAGAGAAGATCAAGGAAATCAATCAGATGACTCCCCCAAGCAATATTCGGGATATTTGAGGTTCCCAAGTCCACTTAGTCTATATACGCCGATTCATTTCAAATATGGCTAGCAAGTGTAATCCCTTTTCTTAGTTAATGAAGAAAGGATCTACCTATGAATGGGACGAAGAGTGTTGGACCTCGTTCGAGGAAATCATGCTGTATCTGCTCCATCCTCTAGTCTTGATGCCACCCATCCTCAGAAAGCTACTAATCATGTATGTGACTGCCCTGTAAATATCTCTCAATGCCCTTCTTTCCCAGAAGAACAATGAGGGGATAGAAACAATCTCTACTACCTCAGCTGCATGCTCCTCAACACGGAGACCAGATAATCCCCCATATAAAAGAGCTGTCTTGAACTGGTATTCGCAGTACAGAATTTGTGACACTACTTGTAGAACAACGAGGTACAGCTGGTGTCTCGGGTAGACCCACTAAAGTACATTCTGAACCGCCCATGTTGTCTGACCAACAAGAACAGTGGACGGTACTCCTCCAACAGTTACATATCAGGTTTTTCCCTCAGAAATCTATCAAGGGACAAGCATTGGCATAATTTCTTGCTTCCCATACAACCCCCATGGACCAGTCCCTAGAATTGTATTTTCCCGACGAGTCAATCCTCTCAGTAGATCCTGTCATCCCTTATTGGAAGATTCACTTTGACGGTGCCTCCCGGAGCCCCACTGGAAGGAGACTCAATGATCCCACACTCAACAGAGTGGGTCTGGGTATTGTCTTTTTTACCCCAGTTCAGGCCATTCTTATGTACTCATTCCTGTTGTCAGAAGGTTTCATGAACAACGAGGCAGTGTATCAGGCTCTTATCACTGGCCTCGAGCTGGCCCTCGAGATCGATGTGCCCCATTTTCATGTGAAAGGGTATTCTAAACTAGTCATCAAGTAATTGAATGGTGTATATTTTGTCAGAAAGCCAGAGCTCATACCATTGTTGGAGCGCACCCTCTGGCTAATGTCCTAGTTTCCATCTTAGCCAGAAGTTACTCATCTCGCTCGATCTCAGAACGGGCGATCTGATGCCCTGGTCGGCCTGGCAGCATCGCCTGTAGAACCCAAGCAGGATGATCTGATTATACACGTGGCACACCAGAGATTCATTACTCATGTCACACTAGATGATGATGATGGCCTGCGAGTAAGCCATCTTACCACCAGATCCTCCATATCAGGACCCCCATGTTCTCCAGTTGCAGTGGTTGAAGGGACTCCCAACTGGAGAGACCCTTTTTTCAAGTATCTCCAAAGTGGTTTCCTCCTGGATGATCGGGCTAAGTGCGAGAAAATACAACACCGAGGGCTGCAGTTTACCCTCTAGAGTAGTCCTAGTATTGATTAGATCCTCTAAATGTGCGCTTTTGATGATTTTATCCTCTATTTCATCCAAGGAGTCAAGATTTCTCAGGTCATGTAGGAGGTTCATTCTGGTTCCTGTGGTGCCCACCAAGATGGTTCGAGGTTGTCCCATCAGATCTGGAGACTGGGATACTTCTAGCCCTCTATGATACATGATTGTATCGAGTTTTCCAACAGATGTCATGCATGAAAAATTCATGCTAAATTCATGCATCGGTTTCTAGAACCTCTCCACTCCACCAAGTACTCTTGGCCTTTCGTAGTATGGGGAATCGATGTCGTGGGACCATACCCCCCGGTGACAGCTCGCCAGTGCAGATTCATCCTAACCACCACATATTTCTTTTCTAAGTGGGAAGAATCAGTTTATCTCAAGGAGGTCAAGGCTTGTTCTATCATTGACTTCGTGAGCTCTAACATCATCCACTAGTTTGGAGTCCCTCACGTTTTCCTCACCGATAACAGAACCAACTTCTGAGAAGCCGGGTTGAAGAAATTGTACACCAAGTACAACATTTGTTCGAACCATACCTCCCGCTATCACGCGTGGGATAATGGGTAGATCAAGGCACTCAAAAAGACCCTCTCTTACATTTTGTAGAAAATGGTTGGTCAGAACAAGATTGCTTGGTCAGACAAGATCCCCAACACCCTCTGGGCCTATCAGATGACGACTTGTAATTCCACCTAGGTGACCCCATATTTCTTGGTGTACGGAGCTGAAGCCATTCTGCCCATCGAGATCCAGCTTCCCTCGTTATGCACAGCGGTCTATGACTAGAAGGTGCCAGATAAGGTAGTCAAAATTCGTCTGGCTGAATTAGAAGCACTTGATGAGAATAGGCTTTGTGCCCTTCACAATATGGAAAGGTATCAAAATAAGATCTCTAGGGACTTTAACAAAAAGGTTCACCTCCACTCTTTTCTTCAAGGATACTTGGTATTGGACCTTAGGGCACCAATGATACCTGGAAGGAAACCACCCAAGTTCGCGCCCAAATGGGAAGGACCTTACATAATTCACAATGTTTACCCAAATGGTTCATACTCCTCGGTGACCGTGGATGGTGAGTGTATAAATCCTCCCACCAATGAAAATTTCTTCAAGCAATTCTTTTCTTGATCCACTACTGGTCTTACATGACCTTAAACTGGATGGTCCTGCACGACCTTAAACTGGATGGTCCTGCACGACCTTAAACTGGATGGTCCTGCATGACCTTAAACTAGATGTTTATGCACGACCTTAAACTGGATGGTCCTGCACAGCCTTAAACTGGATGGTCCTGTATGACCCTAAACTGAACGCTGGTCCCACATGACATTAAACTGTTTGGTCCTACATGACTTTAAATTGCACATTGTCCTACATGACATTCAACTGAATTTTGAGAACTACATATGGCTTGATTCTCATCCCCGTGGGATACGTAGGAATTCTCAGATTCCTTGTCTTGAGCCTAGCCCCCAAACTCTTCTCTTTGACTATACCCCTTGGTATAGTTCCCTCAGAAGATCCTTGCATGATATAGTGTAGGCTTCCTTATCCCCACTCATACCAGGATTATAATGTTCGCACTATGTTCCCACTCCCATTCTTATATCCTCCCATGTCCTCACCGCATGATGTTAAACTGCATGGCCTTCCAGAACTATGTATAGCTTGATTCCCATCCTTACGGGATACGTAAGAACGCCTGGACATTTCGTCAGTTGTCCTGGCCCAAACACTAGAATCTTCTCCTTGGGTCAAGACATATGGTAGGGGTGCAGACTTTTGCCTCAATTCACGTTGAGCTAACCTCGATCTGGCCATACATCCCGCTCCCTGGAGACGTTCGCCTATTTCATATATGGGTACATCTATGCTTTATCCACTCATTTGATTGGGACTCTATCATCTTCCCCATCCAGAAGGGCCCCCTAATAATATGGATGATAGGCCTAAAGGATCTCTTACCACTTCTGGATAACGCCCTCGAGGATGTTGAGAAACAATCCGATACAAGTCCCGCATTGTGAATATGTTCAGTGGTTGATGCTCATTTGTTGTTCCCATTTCAAGTCCCTATGGGGACACTGTGTTTCAAACATGGTCAATAGCTATCCTACGTCATTAAAACCACCCCAAGATGTCCCAAAAATTGAGTGTAGTGGTTCATTCTTCCCCGTTATGTCTCCAAGCGATGAACTCCCTTTGAGAAGTTCCAGCTATTAGACCCCATATGACAGGGAGAGCTGAGACCGTCTCATTGTTTCCCACACCGAGCACTGCTCACATGGGCTTAGGAGCTGTGATGAGGTAGAAACCCTACAAGAGGATGTATGGCCTTCCCATTCAAGGCCCAGCCTCAAGCCCCTTGGCCTTTTTAGGGCCCTGGACCAGGTTCTCTCTTATGGGAGTATGCGGTGTGGTATAGTATTATGTCCTCATTCACGTCGGGTTACTTTCCAAGTTGTACACATCCTTGGATGAGATACCTTACTCCTCTCTTCGTCCTCACTGCAAGATGTTAAACTGCAAACTGGTCGGGCCTTTCTGACCGAGGCCCAGCCTCATGCCCCTTGGCCTTTTTGGGCCCCCGGCCTAAGTTCCTATTTAGGGTTGTATGGAATGGTATGGGAATCTATCTTTATTCACATCGGATTACTTTCCATGTCATACACCCCCCCCCCCCTCGTTAGGGTATCTTACCCCTATTCACCTTCAAGAACTATGTGTGGCATGATTCCTATCCTCATGGGATACGTAGGACCGCCCGAATGTCTAGACTTTGGGTCCAACCCCATCTCTCAGAAATCTCCCTTTCACCTTGGCCCCGTGGCCTACCCTTTCTCGGGGAGGGGATTATATGGTGTGGTATGAGATTATGTCCTCATTCACTTCAGGTTTTTAACGATCATACCATGTACCTCTACCTCTTGGGAATTCTCTATCACTTATTCTATACTCATCCCTTCAAATCGGTTACTCTAAAGTTGAGAACCCTCTTCAACCCTCTTCGGTGATTCACCAATGTGCCTAAGGGTACTCTGGTTTAGTACCTGGAATGTAGGACTCTACTCGTATATGCTTTCACCTATTTCTCAGGCTTTTTGTTCCCCTTCATTAGGGCTTCCATAACCTTTAACACCTAAAGGGACCCCCAAGTGGAATAGATGCTAGGCCTAAGGGCTCTCCTACCATTACAGGTCAATGTCCTTGAGGTTCATGGACAAAAAATTGATACAAATCCCACATTTCAAATATGGTCAGTGGTCGATTCTCATTTGATTGTCCCTATTTTAGGCTACCCCGATATGGATGTTGTGTTTCAAACATGGTCAGCAGTCTTCCTCCATCGTCACACCAACCCCATTAAGCCCAAAATGTTGGTTACATGATTCACATCCTTCTCCACCTCATCATGTCCAAATAAAATCTCGACACTCTTGGCACTACCCCTCAGTGCACATTTTCACGTTAGGAGGACAAAGCCGTAGTAAGGGCGTCATTAGGGTCTCCACACTGATTTCCCTTTGGCGTGCATTCCAGGTATTGCAATAAACATCTTCCTCACTTGTTTCCCACACCGAGTTTGACTCATGTGGGCTTAGGGATTGGGTTGAGGTCTGTGCTAACTTAGAAGGTTTTAACTACTCTCTGGTCTGAGCTATAAGACCATAAAATAATATCTCCTCTGGAACTACGTACAACTTGATTCTCGTTCTTATTGGATACGTAGGAACACCCGGACATCTTGTCTCCCGGCCCAGCTCAATGGAGAACTGGTTTCTCCTGCCCCTTTTCTTCTAGTCTTTCCTAGATCCTCGACCCGAGGCTTCCCTCGTGGAATCGCACATGGTGTGATGTGGGATTATGTCCTCATCTATGTCAGGTATGTTTTACCGCACTATGCACATTCCCCTCCTGAACCTCACCCCTCTTATATGCATCTAAGCCAAATGATGTTAAACTATGTTGATTGGTCCTGTCACATGACCGTAAACTATGAAATTATCGTCCTGGACATACGATGAAAAATGGAATTGCATCATGATGTCCTCACTCATGGAGACACCATGTTAGGTATCGGTCACACGCATACCATTTTTCAAACCCTACACATGGCTTGATTCTTGTGGTGATTCCCTGACTTGTCATCCTAGGCCTGTCGCTTCACAGAAACAAAAACCATTCACCTTAAAGGACAAACAAGATACATCAAATATCGCTTCTTTTGGTGTGGGGGCTACACCCGCATGCCCCTTTTATTCTTGGCATTGGCACCTTACCATGCCACTCCTTAGAACAATGTATGGCTTGATTCTCATTTTCATGAGATACGTAGGAAGGCCTGTTCACTTTTCCTCGGGCCCAACTTAACTCTCGTTTTCGGTCCCTCGACCTAAAACCTCTCTATGGAACACATAGTAGTCGAAACCCCAGGTTCCCATTCATGTTGGTTTTATAATTACCCCACCATGTGTCTCCTGCATTTCCTACCATCCATGGTCCGAAATCTATAACCCCAAACTAAGATTCTCCTGTGGGAAGGGACTCGACTCCATCTCTCTAATACGTCTCATTGTCGTATTCAGATGCGTTTTGACAAAGAGCCTGAAGATTATAATTTTCAAAGGGACATTTTCCTCATTCCATTTCCAAGCTTTGTGAGCTCGCTATTTAGATCATCATCCTCTTCCACATCCGAAGGGACCCCCTTCATGGCCTATTCTTATGGCGCCTCAGCTCACATACTGTTTCGGGCCAACATTCCTAATGATCGTGGATGACATTTGTGATAAGTCTCATGTGTCAAACATGGTCAGCGATCAACCCTCATTTATCTATCCCCATTCAAGGCTAACGTGATATGGATACAATGTTTTGAATATACTCAACGTTTATCCTTCATCTTCATGCCACCATCATTGTGATCCAGATTTCGAGCATCGTGATTCACACATTTCCACTTCCTCATGTTCAAGTGGAATTATGACATACTCAGCTTTACTTCTTCGCACATCTAGGTATGATACATGGATGGGTTAACATCATTGGGCCAACATTCACTAAGCGTCCCTTTGTGCTAACATGTTCCTTCCTGTGTCGGGAAAGTCCCACCACTACTTCTTGTTTCCCACATCGAGTAGGACTCATGTGGGCTTTGTAGTTTTGGTAGGATGTGCATCAGCACAGTCATGCTTTTCATCGTCCTGCATGACGTTAAATTGTGCTTCCAGAAATACGTATGGCTTGATTCCCATACTCATGGGATACATAGAGACACCCAGGTATTTTTTCTAGGTTGTAGCCCTAGGAATCAAAAATCCTATTCCTCCTCATTTCTGGCCCCCTGGCCTGACCCCTCGTGGGGAACTATGTAACTGTAGCTTTTCCCTGAACAAGTTCGAGATGCCCCACGATGACATTGGGGAGTAATAGAGCCCCTTAAAAAGAGGCCTTGTCTAAAATAAGGAATGATCCATGATCAAACCGATGTGACCATCTAATGTGATCCCACCACGATGGCATAATTTCAAGAGTGTTGGATTCTGTTTGAACGAACCATCACTCCACATTCCACGCTTTTCATTCCCCTTATTTGGACCCTCGTCTCCATTCATGTCTAAGATAACCCCCTAATAGTATGGATGCTTGGCCCGTGACCTTCCTATTGTCCTTGAACAACATTTTGGAAGACTAAATGATGACATTTTGAGTCATGCCCCATGTTTTGAACTTGGTCAGTGGTCGGCCCTAATTTTCTATCCCCACTATAGGCTAACACAATAAGGGTATTGTGTTTTGAATGTGGTCAATAGTTATTCTTTATTGTCATGCCACCCCCATAGTGTCCTAAATTCTAGGTATCGTGATTCACACCTTCCAATCCCATCTGTTCAGATTGATTCCAGTGCCCCTGTCGTTACCTCGTTCGTGCACAAGATCACACTGGGAAAATGGTAATTCAACTGTTCTGAGGGCCTCATTCTCCAGTCAGGTCTCTCCCATTTCCTCCTGGAAATCTGGGCTAGTTGTTCAAACCCTGGATGCCCAAAGCTTGGTTTTCACTCCTACATTTGAATTGGGGTGATAAGGTGGTCATCCCTTGTTTCTCACATCGGGGCCGACCCATGTGAGCTTAGGGAATGATCGTTGGACACTCCTTAAACATCACGATGATGCAATAAACCAATGTAAACAATGAAACTCATGAATTCTATGGAATAAAACAATCAAATCATGAAAGTAAATTTTAAGGTTTGTATTCATTACAGCACCCGAGGGTCGACTACACCAATGAACGGGTTGACCTCATCAAAAGAGCATAGAAGCTCTGCCACCCTCTGGCTGGTGGCATCCAAGAGTGGTTGCTGCCTGTTCAACTCCTTCTCCTCCTTATCAGTGAGAGGGTGAAATTCCTTGGCCGCAATCTGGGCCCATTCCACACCATCCCGGATAATGGCCATCTCCTCAAGGGCTCGCTTCATGCCCTCTTCGGCCTCCACTAGATAGGATTTCAGTCGCGAGATGAGATCTGATTGTGCATCAAGAGAATTGGAATGTTCATCCTCCTGGGCCTGCAACCATTCAACCTCATTTTCGGCCACATGTAGCCTCTTGATGTTCATCGCCTTCCTCTGCTATCAGCCCACACTGAGGCCACGGTCATACTATCGAATCTTTTCTGACATGAGATCTTAGATGAGCATGTGATGCCGCTGGGCATCCACACTCCCGACGCACAGTTCGAGTACCCTCAAGTGAATTCTATCCATCTCGTCCATCCATAATGCTTGGGGTGTTATGGATGAACCGTGTGATCAGATTCCATGATCGGCGATGGACTATTTTGTTTTCATCCTCGTCAGAGGAAATCTCGTCCTAGTCGGTGTGGTTGGAAAGCTCGTATGCAGGGAATTCCCCCAGGAACTCCTCAGTTGGGTCCACGTCTGGTGTTGGATCAGGCATGGCGGGGCCTAAACTGTCTGGTTGATCCTCATAATTGGATCCCACCTCAATAACCTCAGGCGCATCCCCACTATCATACCTTCCAGTGATCATGAGCGTTGTAGTTCGGTCAGGTTGGATGTCCACTGCCACAACCATTGGCATGCCTCTGGGAAGGGCACTACAAGAAGTCCCGACCAACTTCACTGCAGCGGCCCAGGCCAATTGGGGGACTATACACGCCAAAAAAGGGAATGTTAATGTCAGTTTACATGTTCAGGGGATGGTAGTCGTAAATAGGGTAGAGGGACCTACAGAGATCAAATCCCTAGTCTCGCTCTTGGGATGATGTCATCGGGACCCGAAACTTGGTCCCCCTTATATGGTTGGAAGGTCTGGAGACTCCATGGGAGCCACCTCAAGTGTCCTAGACCCACCAGACATAGGTGTTGATGCAACCACGGGTGTGGATCCCAAAGGTCCCGTGTTGGAACCCACTGAAGGGTGAGAACGAGGTATATGCACAAGGTCCTCCTACACAGTACAGATGCTGATAAGGAATCCAGAGTAACGTATGAGAAGAACCTGAGGAAGGACCTTGGGATTTTACCTTGAGGGCCTCTACGAAATCTTCGAGATCTAAGGACTGATTGCTGACTTCACCCTCCTCCAACGAATTCCCTATACCGGTCTTGTCTCCCTAGGAGGACTCATCTGATTCTTCTGGCAGAGGGAAACACTCCCTCAGGTCAGCAGCTAATAGTTGTGGAGGGATCGTACAATCCAACAGAACCCTAACCAAGTATTTCATCAGGTGAAGGGCACCCCGGGAGTGGATAAAGTCTTCCAGTTCAGCTAGGTATTGCTCCACCTCTACCTAGGATACTGCAAAACTGGATCTATTAAGTCTAATCCATGGCAAGTCCATCTCGAGGTGGTTAAGGTGCTGTCATAACTCAGATGGGGTGAGGAATTTCCAGTGGACTTCCCAGATGTCCCAAACCTCTGGGAAGACAGAATTCTCCGGCATGTCAATATGGTGCAACCGTTTCCCCAGGGCCTGAGTATAAATCCTGTGGAATCCTCTCAGTGGCCACCCCTCTGGATGACTCTGTTCTCCTGGGACCATCGGGTCCACTGCCGCTGCCGGATCTGCTACCACTGCTTCCCCCTCAGCTGGTGTGGGCCTCGCTGCTGTAGCATCCCCACCATTATGGGATGACATCTATGCCTTTTAGCCTCATCCCCGAGCTTGGGGAATCTCACCATCACTGACTTGAATTGTCGACCACTTCATTGTCTCCCCTGGGTAGGCTTCCTCCCAGCTCTGGGCATATTCCATTACCAGCCTAAGGATGGCGATCGGCGGAGGCAGTTCATTCCACATCTTCCCATGTGAACATGAGCCACATTAGCCTCATCACACATGGGTTCTCCTCATGATGCACCTCCAAGTAGACTCGTGGGTTCAGTCACTGTAGGAACCAGAATTTCCTTGCAAACCAGTGTGGGGTGTATGGCTCGTAGAGATGCTCGCGGTCTGCCCTAGCCACCAAGACTCCACCTCGAAAGGCCATGAGGTAGGCCCGGTACTCTTTCGCTCCCCAACCATCATACATGAAGGCCCACGTCGGCAATATGAATGGATGGAAATTGAACTCTTCTACCTTCCATAAATGATTTAATTCTGATGGTACGGTCAGCTTGGTCGGAAAACTCCCTGCGACGTTGAGAATCGAGGGGTGGAATTTCGACCCTAGAGGTGAGATGGGGTTCGGATACTCATAGATCCCCCTAATGTGTGCCGTTATCCACCTGTGCTGGAGGTTGAATGGCCCACATATTCTTTGTGGCCTCTTCCCCTCACTGATGTGCCACAACATCTTATACAACTTGGCGAGAATCAGGATCCCTAGGTTGACCCAACCTCCTATCACCAATGTGGACGCCATGATGAAAGTCCTTGGTCGCACTCCCATGTTGGTATCCCTCACCGGCAGGATCAAACCATAGATGAAATCCACGATGAGTGCCGCCATCCTGACTATTGGATGTTGCTCAGTGCTGACACTGAACCCCTAGGTCTTCAACTAGCTATTCTCCAATGGCCTCCAGTACGAGTGTTCCTTACTCTGATACCCCTTTGGAAGAGTTTGAGGTATTTCTGGGAACTAACAGTATACTAAGAAGTTTAGAAAAAATTTGAACCAATACCTGAAGTGGACATCTCTCACCACCTCCTTATCCTCTCCTGGCATAAGCTCCATCAATGCCATCGCCAAACACAGAATCTGCTTCAGATCCTCCCATACACCCATAGCAAGGAGGAATTCATCGTACATCGCCCCCAGTATCGAGACCCCCAAGATCTGATGCACTTACCATAAGCTGATGCCAAACTCCCCATGATGTAGTTGGAAGGTATTGGTCCCCGGTGACCACCGGCTCAATAGCTCCGGCATTAGCTACTTCGGCTGGTAGATGTGAAACTGGGAAGCCCAAGCTGCCTCATACAGGCCCACTATTCTCAGCTCCTCTTCGAACTCCTCACACGAGGCGCCTACCCAGTAGGCCCAGGCCCAATCATCCATGAAGTTGCCGCCCTGGCACAAGTCTCATTCTTTAGACCACCCCTTCTTAGGGTTCCCCAGTGTCTCCTTAAGGATAGTTCGGTACAGAGAAGGGGATGCCTCCGGCAACAATGCCTTCCTGTCAATGTTGTTCAGATGGTTGTATAAGCAGTTGGCCACGATGGGCGTGAAGTCCTCCCGGACATGACCATGAACCACCCTGAATCATCGGTGCTAACACGGTATGCTCCAGAACCAGTCAGTTGACTCGTATCTACTTGTTTCAAGGATAAATACGTCATCCCTCAGCCAGAAGCCATACAAGGGAAACCTCTTACAAAATGGGTAGTTCTTCTGGATCTCAAATAGCATCTTCACCAATGAAATATGGTCTGAGTGGATACAGACTAACTCTCCTAGTCCCAAACTGTTCCCCATCTCATCCTTCCAGGCAACATCTGCAAGGGCCCCCTGGGTAGCTTCTTGGTGGTACATTCAGTTCTGGAACTTGGATGATTTTTGGGTTGGTTTGCAAAGTTTGTTTGCAGAGCACATTCGCGAAGACTCTTCACGAAGACTGTTCGCAGAGCCCTACCTAGGCGCTCAAGCGCTGTATCGCGGAGTGCAAATGCAGAGTTGAGGACTCGTTGTGCACCGTGAAGACCCGATTCACAAAGAACACTCACGGAGTATGCAGAGATTTGTGAATTGAGAGCACAAAAGGACAAATTCACAGAGAATGGAAAGAAAAAATGAGAGCTCATCTCCCCTATTTATTTGAAATGGCCTTCGAAGCTTCGCGGTGTGTCCAGTTCACGACGAGATTTGCAGTGCGCTCGGCCCGCACATCCCCTATCCGCCTCGTGAGCCCTCTTAGCGAGCCAGCATCGCGAACGGCCAAGGATTTTGGAGATTACCCTCAGAATTCGACCCATGATCTCTTCACGGCTCCAAGTCTAAGGGGGGCATTTGTTGGTGCCAAAATTCGGGACAAAGAAGAATCCAAAAATAAGGCACCATTGACTACCTCATGAAGCTATTTTGCGGATCCCCCTCAGCATCACGGCCGTCGCGAAGCAAAGAGGCGCGACGCTCCATGAATGCATTTGAAATTCATGAGCCTACCACGAAGCAAGGATGTAGGATGCTCTGCAAATTCATTTGATGTTCGTAAGCCCTCCATGAATCAAGGAGGCGGGACGCTTCACGAACACATTTGACGTTCACGAGACCACCACGAAGCTAGGAGGCGGGAGGCTCCACGAACGCATTTCACGTTTGCAAGCCCACCACGAAGCAACCAGTTCCCTCTTCGTGTTGCATAATCTCTGCTTCGCGGTGCCTCTTGCCTATAAATACTGAGCTCCCCCTAAGCCCAAATTATGGAAAATCTGACCATTCCACTTCCCAGCTCCCGAATCGCGAAGCACTCTTCTGATCTGCGAACCATGAGCTGTGCATGGTACTTATGCTCTGCGAAGTGCCTCCCCTTTGTCTCATTTTGATCCCCTCTTCAGAGAGGGATGCCTTTCACGAAGCCTAAGGGCCTTCTCAAAGGGAGGGTAACCCCAAGGGGACCCAGTTCGTCTTGGAGCATTTATTCTTTGTGAAACACCCTTAATGTACACATGATCCCCATGCTATGCCAGGGTCACTGTACTTCGCGAATCACATTTCCTCGCGACACCTTGCTTCGCAAGGCACCTTTTCTCCCTGAGGTAGAGCTCCACAAATGCTTTTATACTTTACAAAGAACCTTCCATATCCACCTCTTCCCTATGCATAGGCTGAGGCACCCCACATCGCAAAGCACCCTGCTTTGCAAGTGCCCTCCGCCACGCGAAGCAACAGAGCTTCACAAGGCCCCTGCCTAAGAACCCCTCTGCTTTGCAATTCCTTTTCCCATTTGTCCCTCTAGGTTTGAACGATATCATTTCAAAGTCCCTTGGACGATACCGCCTGTTGGGTTTCTTCGCCTATTGCTTCTTTGCATATCCACTCTAATGTGGACCCCCCGATGGTTCTCTCAATGACACCCACTCATCACGGCTTGGCCTGTCCCCTCTCTACACCAAGGAGCATAGGGTACCAGTTATGTAACTCCTAGGGGTGTGGAGGAAACCCACCTCGTCCGAGCTCTAGGATTTTAAACTGTCAAGCACCCTTTTCCTCAGCACATGACGTTAAACTGTGACTTCACCCCGTGCCTCGCATGCAGGATATCCTACCTTGGATATTCTCCACACCCACTTGTCTCCACAGGGGATGATATCATTTTTTTGGGAGTGGAATTTTTCCATGGGGGAAGGGAGACCATCTCAGTGTATTCCCCTATCTTTCTTGTAGGAGGCAGGATCCCTGCTCCCCCTTTCATCTTTGGTCTCTAGGGATAGCAAAGGGTGTGATGGCGGACGGTGCTTCTCCTTTCTTCGGTCCCAATTCTCAATCCCACTATGCTTTGTCTCCATCAGGCCTCCCTCTTAGAGTAAGTCCCAACCTCTTCGGGCTGCTAACCACACATAAGCCCCTATTTCTTCATTGGGCCACTAACCACGTGTAAGCACCACTTCTCTTCCCACGGACGCACCTTTCATGATGTGATATTCGGGTCTCTTCTATCTCTTGTTTCTCACACTGAGCATGACTCACGTGGGCTTAGATTGAGAACTAACCATGACATCTTCCTTGGGCTGCCTCGGAGCGTAAGCCCCAAATGACAGCTCTGAACTATGAGGACTTTGATCCTTAACAAGGCAGGCTATGTAGGAAGCCTCCCTGAGGTTAAAGCCTGCCACCTGGTCATCCTGACCTCCTTCACGTCAGTTCACCGACACCTTGGTCCGCCTCAGTGCGTAATCCCCAAATACCACCTTTTCCACCTGAACTATGAGGTCTTTGATCCTTTCTAAGGTAAGGTATGTAGGAATCTACCTCGAGGTTCAATCCCAACACCTAGCTATCCCGAAACCCCTTCGCGTTAGTTCAATAGCCCCCATATCCTGAACTATGTGGACTTTTATCCTTGCTAAGGCAAGGTACGTAGGAAGTATCCATGAGGTTCCATCCCACCACTCTGGTCGGTCTGACCCCCTTCACAACGGTTCTCCCCCGTCCCGCATGACGTTAAATTGTATCCACCATTATAAACTATGTGGTATTTGATCCTTTATAAGGAAAGGTACGTAGGAAGTCTCCACAAGGTTCAATCCCAACACCATCCATTAGTCCCTACCATCTTCATGTCAGTGCACCAAACCGACCACCCATTAGACCCCAGGTCCACTTTCACGTCGGTTCCCAACCACATGAACTACAAAGTCTTTGATCATTTCCAAGGTGAGGTATATAGGAAGCCTCCATGATGTTCAAGCCCAACACCCAGAAGTTCTGACCCCCTTCATGTCGGTTCACCCCCATCCCACATGATGTTAAACTGTGGAACTCTTTCAGAGGAAATACATTGTCACTACATTCAGCGGTAAGCCATTTTCATTCTATCCAGCGGTAAGCCATTGGGAGCTTAATCAGAGGTAATCCATTGTGACCCTATATAGAAGTAAACCATTGTAACCTCATCAGTGGTAAGCTGCTAATAGCCCTGTCTAGCGGTAAGCCGTTGTGACCTCAATCAACGATAATTTGTTGAAACCCCATCCAATGGTAAGCTGTTGACACCTTATCCAATGGTAATCCATTGTAATCTCATCCAGCGGTAAGACATTGGAAACCCTGATCGGAGGTAATCTGTCATCATATAAACTAGGTGGACTTTGATTCCCTACCATAGGGATATGTAGGAAGTCTCTTTGAAGCTCAAGACCAAAACCATCGTCATCCTCATGATGGTTCCACCCCCCCCCCCCATTCACCATCCAATTCACAGAACCTTCCATCATCTATCCTAATTCTTACTTGGGCCACCACATCCCGGTGTGATCATACCACCCCATTCCTCGTTCCCACTAACATCATTTGGAAATCCACCCACGTGTTGGCCCCAGTATCAGTGTTCCCTCCAGGGGGTTCCTCCATCTGATCCACTCTAGTCAATGTTCTGATCACTCTTATCTATCTCTGTTGGACATTAAACTTGCTGCATACCCCGTGTTAAACCTGGGAAGCTAAGGAAGACCTCAGATACATTCCCATGGCATACAATTCCCCATGTTCGAATTGGGATGCCTTGGGATTTTGGGCCCTCGATAAGCCCTATAATAATGGACAGAAGATAGAAATGCCAATCTCCCAGTGTCCAGACATGCCAGTGATGCTCAATGTGACTACTCCCCTAACCAAATGTTTTTTCCCTAACCGAAGCCCTTGGAATGTCCTGACATAATCAGTGTAATTAACTGGTGTCCATGAAGATATGGCACCATGAAGAGTTTCACGAACAACGTCTTAAGTCTATGAGGGAGTCTCAAAATAGGTGATGAGTTCTAAGGAGGAATCCATGGAAAGAAGAACCAACATCCCATCATATGATTTTGATCAAGGAGAAGATGTCCCTAAATAAGGATCGGATGCCACCCGCCTTTGGAAAGTGGGAATTCAGGGCAACAAAAACCGCCTCCCTCATCCCCGAACGAGACAGACACGCGTGCGCTGGTGAAAGCATCAGAAATAGTTGGATATTAGTGACTCAGTGAATTATGATATAAGTATATCCTATTAATTATGTGATCACCTCTTTAGATAGAAATTCAATCCACCTATGTTGTGATCAGTTCATATACAAGACCTTATGCATTTAGAGTAGGGTATTATGAATGTGTAAATGTACTCAGTGAGGTTTACTGATCTCTCATTATAATACTTGTATATGGTGTGGGGTTAGTTTAATATAACTTCAAACTTTGAAAAGGTTTTATTCCCATACATCAGGTATTTAGGTGTATCCCTTTGAATTACCACCTATGTTGTGGTTCTTGAGTGGGCATCGGTGCTGGAATTGTTTTTTGAAGAGCAAGAACAGATAGTGGTTGTTAGAAGTGGGAACTCAGTCGATGAGACCTCAGCAGTAGATTTCCAACAACAGTCACATGGATCAAAGTGTCTTTGAATCATTAAGAGGTTATCCCGACACTCAGGGTTATCGGTGAAGTGCTCTATAGGTGGCTCGAATGACCTAAGAGGAGATATTATTTCTACAAAAATGGTCATGCACATTTGGATTTGGATTTTATGGAGCTTCATACAACTAATCATAATGTGGTCAAGGGACCACTAAGAAAGATACAGATGATGGAGTAGGGTGGTTTG
Source organism: Viscum album (assembly GCA_963277665.1). NCBI lineage: Eukaryota > Viridiplantae > Streptophyta > Magnoliopsida > Santalales > Viscaceae > Viscum > Viscum album. Next base: position 1,416,386,557 of record OY728125.1, on the reverse strand, counting down.
TAGGGTGGAAGAAGTTGAATTGGGTCCAACATGGTAGCAGAAGATGGTCTGAGGTTCAAACGTTTACTACCACCACACTAAGGTGCTCTGATCCTGGCTTAGAGAGCTTGTTGATAAGGATAAGGCTATATGAGGTATATGGATGCCTATGAACCCCATGTATTTATGGATGATACAAGTTATGATACATGTATTTTATAATTTACTTATACTATTAATAGACATAGGTTTTATCCATTCCTTATTTTCTACTTTTATGGTACCAGACTTAGAAATTCTAGTTAATCTGTTGGCTCAACCCCAACGGTTGGAGACTTCGACATGTAGTGATTGAAAAATTTCACATTTGTTCTTTTAGTGTGGTCTGATGCTTAAAGGTTCTAATTTTTTAGTAGATCTATTTTTTCATAAATGAGGCCCAATAACTTCATCTTAGTTATGGACTAAGTATCCATTATTCATTCCCATATTGGTTATTTTAGGTGGATGATGCAGTGTGTCAATAATAACAAAAAAATGTTTTTCATTATGGTTGAGAAGTAGCATTAGGATAGAAGGATGAGCTCTAGCATAAAAGAGTTTTTTATTACTCACCAGTTTGATATAATGACTCTTGGAGTAGTTTATGCTTTGGGATATCACTTTACCACTATGGTGGTAGAGTTTTATTCCATTTCTATGGAGGACATGCTAAGTTTTCTCCCAACTGAGAGCTAGAATTCAACATCAATAAACATCCATGTATGGATTCGAAATATGAACTAGTTTATTTGATAGCCCCATTAGTGCATCGATAGTTGAGGGTCCAATTGGAGAGCATGCACGATAATAGACTAGGAAGACACAGTGTTTCCCCTTTTGTATCCCTAGTTTTGTACTCCTAGAAGGTGGATGGGAGCTTGAGGTTGTGTGTGGATTACCATTTCTTGAGTTATGTGACTGTGAAGAATAATTATCCACTACCAAGGGTTTAAGTAATATTTTTTTAATTGAGTGAGGTGATGTGGTACTAAAACACTGTCCTCAGTTATTGATATCACTAAATTTGAGTATGGGGTGAGGATATACCGAATACAACATTCATATGTAACTTTGGTCTCTATGAGTACTTGATGATTTTGTTCATCCTGAAGAACACCCAAATAGTTTTTATGGGACTCATGAACCAGATATTTCAGAACTTTTTAGACCGGTCTATGGTAGTCATCATCGATGAAATCCATGTGTATTACGCATTTATGGAGGAGAATGTGAGAAACATCAGGATGATCTTAGAAAAACAATGAGATACCTATCTTTAATAAAATTAATTAATTATCAGTTTTGGATTTGAGAGGACTAAATTCAATGAAATTTCATCTCAGATCATATAGTGGTATTGGATCTAGAAATGGATGAAGTGGTACTTACTTTGGGGTGACCCAAGATTGTTTCTGAGGATTTGAGTTTCCCTGGGATGGGTGGGTACTATCATAGGATTGTACCTAGTTTCACTAGATTGTAAGAACCCTTGATATATTTGACTCAAAATGGGATCCCATCATGTGAATGGAAATGTTCCAAATGTTCTTTTAGGGGCCGAGGAATAGGTTAAAAAGTGCTCCTATCATGATAATTATAGATGAGGTTTTCACAAACGTATTGTTTACCGATTTATTTGAGACCAGACATGGTTGTGTTTTGATAAAAATGTAAGTGGTTATTTCCTATGGTTCATGACAATTGAGGAAACATATAAAGCATTATGTGACCCATGATACTGAGTTAGAAGAGTTATTATTCTCTATAAAGATGTGGAAACACTACCTAAGTGGTGAGTGGACAATCGTTTACTCTAACCACAAGGGTCGCAAGTATATATGCTATCAGAAGGATCAAAACACGTGATATAGGTCATGGCTAGAGTTCCTCTATGAAAATTACATTGAGATTATATATGTTTAGAGAAGGGGAACATGGTGGAAGACTCTCTCAACAAGGGATCTCATTATTAGTTGTTGTCTACGGAATTAGATTAGTTAGCCTCTATGCATTTTTCCTTGGTATACAGAGGTGGTTCTTCATATCTTCAGTGTATGGTTGTTACCCGACCTCTTTTATCATGACTCAAGGATGCTCTATGTGAAGATATTGAATATGAGACCTTATGTACTCATATACCAACTATAAATACTTCTAATGGATTTTATTAATATTGGAAGCACACTATCCTATTCCAAGGATAGATGGTGACACCATATAATTTGCAGAAGGAGGTGATGTGGTAGTTTTATACATCCCCTTTGGTGGAACATGTAGTTGTGTAAAATATATACTAGGACCTCCCATGGCCATTTTGGTGGTTAGGGATGATGATGAGAGTTATAGACATTTTCCCTTGTTGTCTCACTTCTCTACAGGTGAAGGTAGAGAACCAGGTACCTTTAGGATTAGCTCAACCCCTTGAGGTTCCATAGTTAATGTGGGATGGGATTTCCATGGAATTTTTGATGGGGTAACAATGTACTTAGAGAGAAAATGATTCAATATGGGTGATCATAGACCAACTCACCTAGTTAGGACACAATCTATTCATCTAATAATAGTGTTTACTATAGAATGTGGGATGCCTCTACATGGAGGAGATATTCCAAATCCATGAAGTTCTCTAAATGATAATCTCTAACTATGATTATCACTTCACATATAGATTATGGGGGGGTTAAAAGTGGATTTTGGTTCATAGTTACACTTGAGAACCAAATTTCAAACCAAAGGGATGTCTAGATACAGTAGACCATTCAGGTCATTGAGGCCACATTTTGGGCTTATATATTGGGATTTAGCCACAGGTTGGATGATCGACTATTCTTGGTGGGTGTTTTTCACTACATCACCTACAATTTCACCATTGTTATGGAAGAATTTGAGGGGTTTTACAGGTGAACCTATTGGTAACCACTTATTTGGAATGATCTAGGTGATTCAACACATAAGGGACTGATGTTAGTACTAGTTAATGTTGAGAACGTACAGATCATCTAAGAGAGGATATGAATTGTATAGATCCATCAGAAGTCTTATGCAGACCGATGAAAAAGAAATATAGAGTTCAAAGAGGGAGAGCATGGGTTTTAGGGATCAAACCATGAGATGTATTGAGGATATTTTCCATGATGGCTAGCTATCCTTAAGATTCATTGGTTCCTTCCATATAATACATATAGTTATAGAGGTGGCGTACCACTAATCTCTTCCTCTGTAGTTCGATGGGGTATAGGAATTCTTCCACATGTCACAACTATGGATATACATTCATGAAATATAACACATTATTTATTGGTGAGAGATAAAAATCAATGATGGATATACCTTTTTAGTGAACCTAGTGGATATCAGTGATCTCTATGAGAGGATACATCACGGGTGATAGATTCCCTTTGTGCGTGTCTGGTGGAAGCATAAGAATCTTCCCGAGAGCACCTATGTGAATGAGACAATGATGAAAGCTCATAAACCACATCTTTTATGAATAGGTTTTTCTATTTTAGATATGAAATTACCTATGGTTGAGATAATGTCATGAATCATATTTTTTCATGTATTATTTTTAAAAAATTTATGGATTTCATTCTAGACTAGGCGCTGAGACAGTGTTTTATTTTGAGGTCTGGTGTACCCAGAATAAATGTTTGAAATATATTAAATAAATTAATCTAAATTCCCATGTATTTTACTTAAAAACTTGGAATAACTACCAAATGAGGTCACCTTTGTGTTAAAAAAACGTGGGGTTTTCTCCTTGGCATGACTGAACCTTTTTTGAAAAAGGCTATTTGTGAAAAATACATCACATGTGTAATTAAGTATAATATATAAAATAATTAAATTATTTTTTTTATTTTTGACATAGTGATAGAATTCTATATTAAGCTTATGGTTATAGGATTTCATCATGGTTGGACACTCAAACCCTGTATATTTAAATGTCCATCGATGATATTTCATGGTAGATTATGACAAATCGTTGATGGTTACACCAATGGAGTTCATGGATCTCATCCGCCATGATAATGAAGAACTGTTCTTCATCAACGATTAATCCAAAATCAAGGTAGGAATATTTTTTAATTTCCATATCATTTATTAATATAAAATTAATGAAGATAAATTCCATTAACATAATTGATATGTGAATCATCAGTATAATTAAATTGTTGTAATTATTTATTCAATTATTATTTAATTCATCTTCGATCGTCTTCTCCTATGAAAATGGATCGAAGACAAATGAGGAATGGTTGAGGTTTCTTCCTCACCTTTTATGTGTTATGGATTTATTTTCAATTTTTTTCATTTGATCATAAATTGTATATATTTTGGAAAATTGTTCGACCAATACTTGGTTTCCAATTATTTCATGACTATTCTCCAGCGCAACGGATCGAAACCGTGGGTATGGAATGTGATTGTAGTTGTGGTTAAAGAATCCATGATGATGGTGGAAAGATATAGGGATAAAGATATCAGATCAAGGGTTCTTCATTTTTATGAATGGATCACATCATATAATATTAAAGGGGTATATTTTTAATCTATTTTGAGGGTCGTATTCTGGTGATCAAGAGACAATAAGTATTGTTCGACCAAGATTTGAGATCTATGGGGTGTTTTCGATGGAAATCATAGTGGTAATGATACATGTGTAAGAATGCATGATAAATATACATATATAGAAATTATTAAGAAAAAATGCATGTAAATCTATATTACATGGTGTGTAGTCCCCTTGGATGCGGCACAAGGGTTCTGGATGATGTGAAATATCACACAAAATGTAACATGGTCACATTCCATGTGATCCCCTTTTGCGAGGCTTAGTGTGTACTTCATAGAGTATAAGGACATGAGAATAAGTACACATCCAAGTCTCATGATTTTTAAATGGACATGGAAATGGATATCATACACGTACATATCTAGGAAACATGGGTAAGATACCATGTGTATCTACACACTGTGTACCTATTCTAAAAGCCTATATATGGAGACTTACATTTTGTGTGAGGATTTCCACATGAGTAGTTAGGGGGAAGATAGACAAAAAATGTACCCACCAGAACAAGCTATGTACACTATTTAAGAGAGTGTGTATCTCTACATTTTTATAGTTTATACTGGTATAGGGTTTGTTCATTTTCTTGGTTCTTTCCCTTGAGGGTATAGTTCATCCTTATAACCGCATTAGAGCATCATGATACCCTCTAGAGGTCGAGTCTTTGAAATAGTTATAGTGTCCCCACATGAAATTGGAGTGCGATCCTCTATCATCCATTGTTCCCTAAGCAATATTTGTGGAATCAGCATGACCTCCCTAAGAAGGTTGTTGATCCTCCATCTAGTAGGTCATATTAGTAGGGTTTTTTGTATAGATGACATATGATCGAAAACGTAGCTTGTTTATCCAGATTTGGTTTATGGTGTCCCCCGTCATACCTGGGCATGACCCTCTATATGTGAATCAGGGTATTCCTAGAACAGTCGGAGTTTATTGGGTGGGGACCAATAATCTAGACCTCTTCGTCAAGTTTCTCTAAGGACATAATTGATTGTGGAGTGGATTCTCCCAAACTGAGTATTTCATCAAGTAGAATCCTATGGCATACAATTGGTTATGGATTCCTAGATGTTTGGTGTATTAACTAAGTGTATCTTGGGGTTTATATTATTAATTTATTATTATATATTGTAATTAGGTAACTATACTTGGTGGTTCATGTTTTTTGGGGGCATCCTACAATGTATTATTATTCTCACCCCGTCATGGGTTTTCCTACACATATCATATCTTATATAGTGCAAGTCCCTTTTAACATTATCTTGGGAGTATAGTGAGAGGGTGGATAAATGCTGGAGATTTCCATACTGAGGTGTTTTACCAAGATCTTTCATTTGACATTTTCCTCACCCTTGGAGTAGGTTAGACTCTATATAATTTATGTTGGACTTGTGTTTTTTCCCTTTTTCTTCTTCTAGTATAGTTAATACTATACATTATAGTGGGATATTATATATGTTCAAATATTGATTCTATTGTTTTAAATTTAATTATTTTTCGGGCCGGTATATGCCTACATGTTTACAATTAGTTTTGGATAATGACTCATATTTATTGGATATTCCTACTAGGCACAATTCTCAAGCCCTTAACTTATTGGAGGCCGGCTTTGGGTAGTCATGGGTTGGACCTCAGCAGGACTATTTCTGACAGTTATTGGGAAAATCCAAATGATTTTTTTAATCATGAACTACTTGGGAACTTTTGTTTGTTTTCATATGTTATCTATCAAGACATGGGTCAAGGGATGTTATCCTAGTTTTTTAGTCATGAATCGTGATAACAAGGGCATGGCCTATTGAGATTTATCCTAGATGTAGTTGGGAGTTTCTTAGATGATATATTTTACATCTTTGTGTTTTAATATTATTTGTTTCCTCTTTGTACTTTGATATAGTTTTGGTTGTAGGTTTTTTGTTGGATTGTATTTTTGGTACTCATGGCTCATATAGTGGGGTTTTTGATATTTTCTTATTTTGTGGTTGATTAATTTTTAATGGGAAAATCATCCCATATCTTTTCATAAAGCCCTTGGAATTTATTACAATCCTTTGTTTTTTTGGTATTCTACCTAAGTCTAGTAACACAAATAATGTCTTCTAAAGCATGTCGGTTAGGGGTAGGGTTTTACAAATCCTTTCAGTTTTTTCTCATTGATTTGAGGATAATAAATTATTTACTCCTTGAATTAGGACAGTAGTAAGGAGTAGGATTGTCAGAACATGAAATTTAGAGCATAAAAATACATACCTAACCTATTTATGCATAATATCATGTCACTAGAGAGTGTGGGTACATGAGTGTTTTCAGACACTTCAAAGAGTTTTTGCCTCGTCGTCATGGGTTTAACTGATGGGAATAACATTAAATAATTTTATAGAAATGAATTTCTACTAGGAATGAATTAATACTTTAGGAGTTATTGATTAATTATTTGTTTCAAATTTTATTGATTTTTGGAAATAGTTGAATATTATAATATTTTTAAAAGCATGTTTGAATTATAAAATATGGTTTTAAAAGGAAAATTTTTTAAATTTTAGAAAGCATGGATGTGATATGTGTAATGTGGTAAATATGAAATGTATAAGACTTCAGTTTTTAGACAGTGATCCTAAATAGAACATTATTTTAGATCTATATATTGGCACCAATTAAGTATTGTATAAATTGACTAGAAGATATCATCAATAATGTGGTTCCACCTGAGTGATGAGTGAACTGAATATTGGTCCAAAGAATCATTCAAGATTATCAAACCAATGAGTTAGGACCATAACCACATAATTTTTCAATAATAATTCCCTTTTTTAGTTCATATTTGATTGATATGGTGAATATAGAAATAATTATAGAAGAATAAACATTTACATATATAAGTTTAGGAATTCTAGTTATCTTCGCCAGAATAGGTGGAAACTATAACACTATGAGAAAGAGTAAGAGACTTGTGTATTCTTAAGTTGGTAGGGAACCTCAGACTCATACTACATGATCAGTTAAAATTCCTCCAAGTCAAAAAGGTAATTTAGGATGAATAAAATGTTGTTACTTAGATAATATGATGAGATATTTGATGAAACCACCTAGAGTATTACACAATTGCAACTAAATGGGCACCTTCAGTTCTCTTATCATGGTTCTCCATAGTGGGGTTTTAGAGGCACATATCATACTTCTCAAGCATCATATTCTTTGATGGGATGAGTGAAGAAGAATAGCTCTCATAAATAGAACAGATAAATCCATAGAGAGTAAATAAATACCATGACTCCATAATAATTGAAATCTCAAAAATAAACTAGTAAAAAATGAAATGAAGCTATGAAAGTGATATGGATGATCAATCGAGATCTTTGATTATGAGAGGTATGGTTAATTTTATTTCCATTATTATTCAATTATTTCTTGATACTGGATCATCACATTCACTTATTTCTTATCATATATTTGAACTAATAGGTTACCTATTAAGATGATTCCATTTGTTCTGAAACATAAAAATCCTACTGGCCAATGAGAATGTTAAGAATTTATGTGAAAAAAATGTTCTATAATGATCTATGGGGTATGTTGATTTTGGATTTATCAATGATTTATATTTATTTCTATGAAATAAAACTGGGTATGGATTAGGTTACAATTTTCAAAGCTCACATTCACTTTTATACACGAGAGGTTAGTTTTACAACTGAAGAAGTTATCAAACATCTATTTAGAGGAAATAGAAATTTTAAAATAAGTAGAGATGAATTTTTTGAATGATAGGTTGGAAATATCAAAAAAAAATTGAGAACATTAACCTTTGGATCTATGTATGAGCTCGAGAATAGAAATTTTTCAATCATATTGGATCAATTTATGGATGTTTCCCAATAAATTGTAAATCCTACCACCCAAAAGTGAGGTGGAATCTATGATTTATCTTTAACATGGGATATTACAATCTAAATTCCATATTATTGGATAAAATTAATAGAATTAATGGAAATGAACATCCTTTGATAAGATCTATAATGAAAATGGGTATTTTAGCCCATAATTTCTCTATGGGCCACAGTAGTCTTATTTAAGAAAAATGCAGATAAAACTCTAAGAATATGTATTTATTATCATTGTAAAGACTCTAAACACGTTTTTTTCATTCCTTGTTCCTTACATTATTAAATTGGTACTATGAACAAGAGATCACAACCCGAAGTAATGAATAGTTTAGTAGATTTGGAAAAATAGATATAAACCTAATAGTTACATTACATTGTTGAAAGTAAACCAATAGAGATACTCCATTGAAAACACCCATAAACTCTTAGAAATCCCACCGAGCCATTTATAATATACATTTTTATGACTAGGGGGATAATAGATTATAAGAAATATGTGAGTTATGATTCTTAGTAAGGGTAAAAAATACATCAAAACCTATAAAAAACATAAACAATAAGGCATGATGAAATAAAAACACATGCCATTAAAACATAATATTGATCATAATATAGAAGCGATAAAAACTTATTAAATAATACCATAAATAATCACATTAAAAATAAAATTGATCATTGATACTCTACTAGTTTAATAATAACATGAATTAACAACTACCAATATCATAATGAGGGAATGTATAATGTTGGTCTTCAAAACATACCTTCAATGATTTGGACAAGACATCTTAAATGGGTAAGACGTTAGCAAATTCCAAAACTAGTTTTCTCATGGGACCTAAATATGAATTGAGGGGATATATCTTGTCATTCCCATAAATTACTAAGTCCAATTCATTCGTCATATAAAAAGGGTTAAACATAAAAAAAACATTCGTATTTAAAAACTAGAATACTAATCATGAATTACACATCCACAATAAAACTGATCATAAAACCTTTAATAAAATAAGGTATTTGGAATAATATGATATCAACCTCTATCAATCATAAAATACAACAAATGATGTTTAATTAGATGAAAATACTCTCATAAAACCATTAAGAAATTCTTGATAGAAATACCCTTTTTTCCTTTGGAAAGAATAAATATTTTGGAAAATATCATTTATATACAATAATATTGTAATCATAATTATCCCATAAAAATTTTAAGGGAAACATAAATTATATTTAAGACATACATAATGTCTAAATGAGGTGAAAAAAAGTAAAAAAGAGTCTTTAGAAATGAGCCACATTAGTGATTTTTAAGAGAAAATAGAAACAAAACATTAAATTCGAGAAGGCTTAATTAATTTCATAATACCATAAAAGAACTAAATTTTTTTCATGATAAAATAGTTACATTATAAAAATATTTTTTCATTATAATATATTATAGTGTGTATTTGAAAATGGGTATGAAATCAAAAAGTAAACTTTTATCAGTCTTTCTTATCTAGAGCAGCTGATAAAAGAACCACATAAAAAATTTATTTTCCCATAAAAGAAAAAATTGTTAAGATAGATACATATAATATGAAAATAAAAAATCATTTTAGGATGATTATTTAATAATAATTAATAATTACATAGTGGTAAATAGGTAGAAAGCGTATCCCTAAGGAAAATGATGATTTGGGAAGAAACCATTACCTTATGTCTGAAAGGGTTCCACACTTGTACTTAACATTTGGATAATGAAATTGGATTTACTAATATTTTAAAATAGAACCTATTAAACTTGTATTTTATCTGTTATAATTTTATTAAGCTCCTTTATTGTCTTTCTTATGAGTTATAAGATTCAATTATATTGATCAGAAGTGTTCGTTTCCTTGGTATTCATGATTGGTTCACATGTAAACATGTACAAAAGATCATGTAGAATGGGTATACTTTCCCATAATTGAAATTAAATGTTATTAATGAACAGAAATAATATTTAATGGTATTATACTTTAGTTTTTTCCATGTATGAGGATTATTCATCATAAAAATGTTAATGATAACTGTTTGGATAATTTTGATGCTTTTTCGATCATCATACAGAAGTTTTGTTTTACTAATTAATATTATTTATGAATAATAGTTCAAAAACACTACATAATTTTTATTATAATTAAAATAGTATTTTTTAACAATAAAAATGGTAATAATACCATCCTGGATAGAGGTATTAGAAAATGAAAGAGTCATCATCCACGATGGTGGTGAATCAACACCTCAAGGATAACGTTATCATTTTTAGAACAAAAAGGGGAAGAGAACGGATTTGATTGTATATATTCCATAAACCTAATAACATTAAACTATATATAATATATTGTATTTATCATTCATTTTTATACATAGAAGGTAATTAAATTATAAGAAAATAAAATAAATCAAAAGAAAAAATTTAAAGAACAAAAGGGGATTTTTATCTAGATTAATTCTCCTTAAGAACCATCATACGGAATGTTAAAATGGTCTTTTGGGTTATAGTTATTAGACCAAAACATGGGGTAGAGTATTTTTAGAGGGATTGGCCAAAAATTGGGTAACCTTCAAGGCCTTGTAGGTGTGTGGATATGGGGTGGTATTTATAGTGGAGGAGAGGGGTGTTTTGTGAATAATATATTCATTTGTCTATTATTTTGGATAAAGACTATGAATAGTTTTAGAATTATCCATCAACATATAATAGTAATAAAGTTGAGTTTGAGATTATTTTTATTACATCATCAAGGACTTTTGTAATAGTGTATGTAACATATAATTTATTTATACCATAAATTACTGTATTTGACTATTCACAAAAATTGTGTATTTTAGAAACATCCCAAAAATTCACCCTAACCATTTTTCATTTTGAATTATTAAAAAATGGACTCTAATTTAGGAAATTATTTTTCCAATTATAAAATATTAAATTTTTAAATAAAATCATTATTTACTCTAAAATACCGATTTTAATATTATCATGGATTTTATGACACTATAAAAAATTAATTATGGTCTCAAAAATTTATCTTATAATCCTAAGACAAATATTTATTAATTTTTGAATATTTTTCATGAAAATAAATTCCCTTTTAAATAACTATTTTAGTTATAAAATTTTGAAATAAAATTTATTTTTAAAAAAATATACCAATACATAATTTAAAATTTTTAAAACATTTATTTACTTCTTCTATGATGTTAATATATTATATTTTCATTATTAAGATGCATAAATTTTTAGTGAACTTTCATAGGTGAATTTACTATTATATTGGTCATTTTACAAAACATAATGGTCACATTAATGTTCTAATAGTCATATTTAATATTATATTGTCATTTTAAACACAGTGTTCTATGAATAATAAATTATCAATGTTTTTAAATTTTAAAATAGGCATATAATAAAATATTGGTGTTTTACATTCTCTCCTAATTGAAAATTTTCATCCTCTAAATTTCCAGAATGTCACCTAATAAAATAAATTGTGTATTTATTCATAAAAAATTTCTCTAATTTCTATATCACCACTTCAATTTTATGATTTTTTATATGTACCATTACCAGCCGAGTCATATGGTTCTTCAAAATATAACAACCCTGCTATTTATTACACACTTAAACCTGATTTATTACATAAAACATTGACTTGATACAACATGGAAGATTGAGAGGTCTAGTATCTTTGGGGCTTAGGAACATTACATAATAACTTTAAACATAGAACAGAACATCTTATTGAAAACTTCCTTTAGATGACCACTACATTCCCTCGTACTTATCATTGCATGGGATAACCTGGGTACATGCATAAGAAAAGGGTGAGCTATAAAGCCTAGTAAGGTAATAAACATGTAAAAACATGAGGAATACAGTAAATGATATAAAATAGGCATATAAATGGAGAACAAGAGAAATGTGAACATAAAGGCATGATAAATCATGTTAATCGTAACATGGAAATGTGGCAACAACACTTAACTTGGAATTAGCATAATCCAAGGCTCATTGCACATGGAGCATGAGTAAACCCTCATTGACCATGAATCATGAGTGAAACCTCATTTCACTTAAATTGTCATGAGTCAACACCCATTGCACTTGACATATCATGATAATATACTTTACCCAATGCATTGGAGCACTATCAGGGCACACCCTTCTTAAACATTTCATTTCATGAAAAAGTGTGTCACATGGATCATGGAATCAATCAACATCATAAGTTATTCCATGATTAAGTGATGTGTAATAAATAAATTAAAGTATCATTCAATATGTATATTTTTATAAAGGATAATACCCTTGATAGAGACATGGGTATGGTATTCACTACACAATGATCTTGGCTTGAAAAAACGCGCTGCAATTTTGGCAGCATAACGGCGTGACATAAGGATTCATGAAAACGGTTCGTGAGATAGAAAAGGGTTTCTCATCATATTTACATGAAATTGACAGTAAAGGGGTCATATATATACATTTCCCAATAAACATAATGGAATTTAGATGCATAATACAAAATAATTACTTGGATGTAAAAGAGGAGAGAGAAATATTTCACGGAATTTTGGCATGGTAACGGGTGTACATGGGAGGTTTTAATGAGAGAAAAGGGGTATAAAATCATACAAAGATAAATATTATAGTATTGGGGAGGTTCTAAATCATACACTAACATTTTAAATTGAAACAAAAGGGTATAACAACTTAATAAAAATTAGACAAATATGAGAAAGGAAGGAATCCCTTACTTGGAAGTGTGATCCCAAAGGCTTGGGAGAGTCTTGAGAGAGGCTTCTTGGAAGCTTGGGGAACCTTGGTAGAATTATAGAGAGAGTATTTCATGGGTTTTTCGAAATCCAAAGGCTTTTAGTGAAGAGGAAGTGGGATCTTGGGTGGGTTTATATAGGAAAGGAGAGGAAAATATTTATTATTTAGGTTTGGGACAACTCACATTAAACTAATCAAAACCACAATCCATCCCATGGTTTTTCCCATGGTTTTTGAAAAAGTGGAGTGGAAAAAAAATTATAAGGAAAATGGTCGAAATTCTTAAAATAATAGGGTTTCTTATGTGGAGGTGAGTCACACTCTCAAGGAAAACAATTTAAAAATACAAAATATTTTATAAGTCTTGGAGGGTCCACAAAATCTATTTAAAATAAATCAAACAAATATAAAATTACATTATTATAATGATAAAATATATATTGTCCGAAAATAATGTTTATATTATTTTATTACCTCATTATTGGGTCATTATGATGTCATAAAACACATTATATATTTAAACGGTATTTAATTTTTACCCAAAAAATCGATTGTCTCGGAAAATTATGAAAAATTCACCGTTTGATAATTTTGACATCCTAATTCAAAAAATAATATTCATTTTATATAAAAAAATTTATAAATATGTGAATTTTTACTTTTAAAATAAAAATTGGCATTTACCGAAAATTCATGGTTTTTGACAAAAACAGTTTTCAAACCTTAATAAAAATTACAATTTCATTCATAAAATTATATGATCATTTATATTTAATAAAAAGTAATTTAATAATAATATTTTATTAAAATATTATTTAATTCAAAAATCCATTAATTCATCAAATTAGATTTCTTAGTTGAATATTAAATAAAAATACTATTTGTGATTTAAAAACTATTTACAAAGTAACAATAATAAAATGAATGATCATTATTTATAAAAAATAATGTACATTGTCATAGTGTTAGGGTATTGTTACATAACCCCTTATAACACCCACATAAGACTGAAGGGTAAACTGTGCGATGGTGACAACTCTTGGGGTGGCTTGGATAACATTGCTTCGGTGGTAATCTCTATTAACTTCCACTTCTCCCATAGTCAGTTCTGATCAAGCTTAATGTGTTCAAGCTCAGCTTGAGCTTGGTCAAGAGTGAAGACCAATGACACGAACTTCTTTCTATGCTCTGACAAATGGGCTTTGTATGAGGCAAATCTACTGGATGAGGGCATAGCTTCCTTTGTCTGAGTAAATTGGATTTGTTAAAGCCCTATATTTATACTAATCATGTGATCACTATTCAACGACTATATCAGAAACGGTCACAATTCATAATGTTATTTTAAAATACAAAAAAATAAAACCAATGAACTCTACATTTTATATAACCATAATAAGATATTTAATTGGATTAAGAGGAATTTACATTAATGAAAGTTTGGGTCGTTACAATATTTCCCCCTTAAGAAATTTAGCCCTAAAATTTCTTTTTCCCACACTAAAATAGTTGTGGGTGACTTTAATTCATTACATCCTCTTATTACAATGTCGCTTCTTCAAAATTTTGGTTTCTCCATAAAACCTTGATGAGAGGAATTGTTTTATTTCATAGAACGTTTTCTCTATGATCTAAGATGTTCATTGGTTTCTCCTCGTAAGAAGGATCATCCTCCATCTGTACTACCTATAAAGAGAGTACATGTGAAGGGTCTAGTATGTACTTATTTAAGAGGGATACATGAAATACATAATGTACTTTGTCTATGGTAGGTGGAAGTGCTAGCCGATAGTCTATAGCCACAACACAATCAAGAATCTTGAAGGTTCCAATGTACCTAGGACTTAAATTCCCTTTCTTTCTAAACCTCATGACCTTCTTCTATGGATATATGTATAAGAATACCATGTCTCCATCTTTAAACTTGAGGTCTCATCGATGGTTATATGCATAACTCTTCTATTGACTCTGGGCTTCCTTGATATACTACTTAATGGTTTTTACCTTTTCTGGCATTTCTTCGACCATTTCTAGTCCTAGAAGCTTACGCTCACCAACTTCATCCCAACATATCGATGTTCTAAACATATTCCCATACAGGGCTTCATAAGGTGCCATTTAGATGCTTGAGTGGAAACTATTATTATAGGATAATTAAACCAATAGAAGATGTTTGTCCCACCCTCCTTTGAAGTCCATAGAACATGATCTTAACATATCCTCCAGTGTATGAATAGTTCGCTCAGATTGGCTATCAGTTTGAGGATGATAGGGTGTACTGAAGTTCAGTTCAGTTTCTAGATCAAGTTGAAGACTCTTCCAAAACGTAGAGGTGAATCTTGGATCTTGATCGAATACAATAGATAGTGGTACTCCATGCAGCCTTACCACTTTCCTGGTATATATCTGTGCCATTTGATTCAATGTGAAATCCTCTCAAATTGCAATAAAGTGTGCAGACATTGTAAGAAGGTCCACAACAAACCGGATTGCATTTTTTCCTTTGGATGTCTTCATAAGTCCAGTGATATAGTCCATGGTGATGTTCTCCCATTTCCATGCGGGTATGGGCAATGGTTGCATCATCCCCTTAGACTTCTTCCTCTCTTCCTTAACTTGCTGACACACCAGGCACTTGATGTACACTTAGCAATATCCTTCATCATATTATCCCACTAATAATTCTCTCAGTGATCTCGATACATCTTTGTGTATCTTGGTTGAATAGAGAAATATGAACTATGCGCATCATCCAAAAGTTCTTTCTTCAGCTCTGGACATGAGGGAACACATAGTCTTTTCCCAAATCTCACAATTCCTTCTTCATTAACATTGAACTTCGAGGATTTCCCATAAATGATAGCTTCCACTCTAATCTAAATTCCCACATCATCCTTTTAAGCATCCTTTAACCTTTCCAAAAGAGACGGTTGAACAATAATTTGTGAAAGGATTCATAATTTTCCCTTCTTTATGATTCCCATGTTCATTTTCATCAAATCTAGAAAGATTGGGTCCTTCTAAATTCTCATCAATGATAGAATTGTTGGGTCCTTTATACTTAGAGAATCTTCCACCTTTTTCTCTTTCCCAGGGTGGTAATGGATTGATCAGTCATAGTCTTTTATCAACTCTAATTATCTTCATTGGCCCATGTTCAACTCTTTGTATGTGAATATATACTTTAGAATTTTATGGTTCATATATATTTCACACTTCTCCCCAAAGAGATAATGTCGCCAAATTTTTAAACCGTAAATCACCCTGGCAAACCCCAAATCATGTGTTGGAAAATTCTACTCATGATCATTCAATTTCATTGAATAATAAGCAATGAATTTGTCATTTTTCATCAACAAACATCCCAGTAACTTCTTCGAATCATCACTGAATACCAAAAAAAGTTTTCCACTTGTGGGTAAAGTGATCATGGGAATAGTTATAAGCCTCCTTTTTAAATCCTTAAATCTTTTTTCGCATTCATCACTCTAAGAAAACTTTACTCTCTTCCGAGTTATCTTGGTAATAGGTTTGGACAATCATGAGAAATTTCTCACAAATCATCAATAATATCCAACTAAACCCAAGAATCTATGGATATTTGTTGCCGATGTTGGCCTCGACTATCCCTCAATTCCATCTATTTTGGAGGGATCCATAGATATCCCATTCCTTGTAATGATATGGCCCAAGAATGTGACCTCTTTCAACTAGAACTCACACTTTTTGTACTTTTCATAGAGATTCTCCTTCCACAAGGTCTCTAGTATAGTTATTAGATGCTCCTCATGATCCTCCTTGGTTTTACAGTATATCATAATATCATCTATAAAGACGAGAACAAATTTTTCGAGGTAATCCCTAAAGACTCTATTCATCAAGTCCATAAATATTTTTTGAGCATTAGTGAGTCTGAAAGTCATTACTATGAATTTGTAGTGCTCGTATCTTGTATGAAAATAATTCTTGGGGATATCTTCCTTCTTCACCCTTACATAATAATATCTTGACCGCAAATCCACCTTAGATAAGTATTGTGCTCCACACAGCTGATCGAATAAGTCATCGATTCATGATAGAGGATACTTGTTCTTTATCATGATTTTGTTAATCTCGCAATAATCTATGTAAAGCCAAATTGACCCATCCTTCTTCTTGATGAAAAGGACCGGTGCACCCCATGGTGAAGCACATGGGTGTATAAACCCTTTATCCAGATTCTCCTGTAGTTGTTTCCTCAACTACTCAAGCTCCACAATAGCCATTCTATACAGACTCTTGTATAATGGTAATGCCCCAGGTATATGATCAGTTGAGAATTTGACATCCCTTTTGGTAGGAAGACCAGGAAATTCCTTGGGAAACACTTCAGAAAATTACCTCACAATAGGAATGTCTTCAAGGATGGTTTCCTCCTTAGAATCTATCATCTGAGCCAGATATGCATGATCATAGGGCATTAATATCCACACTTGATATGATGGAGATAAATAAGATTCATCTTCCTCCTTTCACTTGTATAGAATCGTGGGTCGATTCTCCACATGGCGAGTGATTTCCCTCTCACGGAAATTTTTGTTGGCCCTATATAAGGAAAGTCAATACATTCCAAGAATTGCATCAAATTCCACCATAGGGAGTATGATGTGGTTCTCCATGAAATTCAATCCATAGATTATGATAGGGGAGGAGTTATATTCATGGGCTGTAATGATTTCCCCATTTTCTGTACTCACTGACATCTTTACTTCCATGATTTGTTATGGTGTTGGGATTGTTCAACAAAATTTTTGGGATATAAAAGAATTCATAGAACCTGAATCAAAAAGTATGTTCGCTATTCCTGAATGAATTACTAGCGTACTTTTCCCCACTTCATTTTCGAGGTTCACTTCGGCAGTAGTGATGGAAAAAGCTCTCCCTTGGTGCCTTGGAGGTTGTTGGTTGCCTCCGAAATTTCTTGACTTAAGGCATTGTTTTTTAAGATTCTCTGGTTCTTCACATTTATTGCAATGAAAAACACATTGAAGTTTGAACGGAGCATTCCTCTCCTATATTGTAGCCTTGGGTTAATCTTGTTTTCAGTTAAAAAATATATTCCCTTATCTTCCACACATAAATCATTTCCTCGTCCCCTTCAAGTAATTTTCAGGGTGCTTCTTTCTACACCTTTGGCAAGTGGGGTGCTAGATCTTCTTAGCACCGATTGATTTATCCATCGGACCACCATAATTGAAATCCACCTTATTCTTCTTATCCCCATGATACCCTTGAGATTCTCCAATATCCGTTTTGACCTTGAGGGCACATCAGACAATTTCCTCATAGCTATCGAAGTCACGGATCACCAGCTCTTTCTGTAGGCTAGGTTTCAACCCACAAAAAATCAATCAACCTTGCATTCGGGGGTAACAAAAAAGCCAGAGGTGTATCGTGCAAGCCTAGTGATGTTTTCCTTGTATTCTCTAATAGATTCGTCATTTTTTTTCTTGAGGACAAGGAAGTCCCTTTCCATCTTAAGTCAGATGGTGCACGGAAAATATTTATCAAAAAAAGTCTTTCAGAATTCCTTCTATTCCAATTCCTTGATCTCTTCCTCAATCTTTTTATTTTTTATCAATGTCCACCATTGATTGGCTTCAGCTTCCATAAGATAAGCAGCCAGAAGAACCTTCTCTTATTCGAAACATTGAAGGATGTAGAAGATCTTTTCAATGGATTTGATTCATAGTTCGTTAATTGAGGGATCAGACAATCTATTAAAAGTAGGAGGCCTTTGTCTCATGAATCTCTCAATTGCGACTTGTTCTTTCTTAAGGGGGGTTTATGTTCCTCTTGACCCATGTTTCTATTCAAATCTTGAGTTAACTAAGAGAGAATCATGAAAAAGTTTGTGATTCCCTCTCCCATTGGATTGGGCATCTCATTTGTATATTCATGACATTGATCTTCACATCAGTTGTTAGCCTGAGTCCTCCTATTATCGGCCATTGGCTGGAATAAAAGGAAAGTTAGGGGTAACACATAATGGTTAATCCAAGGAAAAAAATGATGACTTATGAATAACTTGTATTTCCTTAACTTATGAATCCATAGGCTTCAATCTATGTTATCCATGATCTACTTTCTAACATATATTCTTAGGGGAATTTTTTTAATTCCCTTAATAAGGGTTTATACTAAGCTTATGAATTTACCAAATCATATCCCCCAGGAGTGTCATAAACAAGAGTGTAGAAAGTCCCATTTTCATGCACCAGTTCCCATTCGAGTCTAGCTCAAAGCAGTGTTTTTGGGTTTTACCCCTAGGATACATCTGTGCCAGAGCCGCCTCTACCTGCTCGTATCCAAACAGGTATATATTTGATTGATAAACCACTTACTCAATACTCACCAATACTTAGGAATGTTTTCATTATACTTATTCTTATCTCTAATTATTTAGTAGGGTATTCTAATCCTAATCTAAAAAATAAATAAACCTATCCTTTCATACCAACTATAACAACCCTTCTCATATTACACACTTAAACCTAATTTATTAAATAAAACCTTCACTTGATACAACATGGAATATCAAGAGGTCTAGTGTCTTTGGGGATTAGGAACATTACCTAACAACTTTAAACATAGAATAGAACATCTTATTGAAAACTGCCTTTACATGACCACTACATTCCCGCGTACTTAGCATTGCATGGGATAACCTGAGGACATGCATGAGAAAAGGGTGAGCTATAAATCCCAGTAAGGAAATAAACATGGAATAACATGAGGAATACAATACATGTTATACAATAGGAATATCAATGTTTCACAAGATAAATATGAACATAAAGGCATGATAAAGCATGATAATCATAACATGGAAATGTGGTAACAACACTTAACATGGAATTATTATGAGCCAAGGCCCATTGCATAGAGAGAATGAGTAAAACCTCATTCCACATGAAGAATGAGTAAAGCCTCATTTCACTTGAATTATCATGAGTCAACACCCATTTCACATGACGTATCATGATACTATACTTTACCCAATTCATTGGAGCACTATCAGGGCGCACCCTTCTTAAACATTTCATTTCATGCATAAGTGTGATACATGGATCATGGAATCAATCAACATCATAAGTTATTCCATGATTAAGTAATGTACAATAAATACATGAAAGTACCATTCAATATGTATATGTTTATAAAGGATAATACCCTTGATAGATACATGGGTATGGTATTCACTACACAATGATCTTGGCTTTGAAAAACGCGCTGCAATTTCGTCAGCATAACGGCGTGACATAAGGATTCATGAAAATGGATGATGAGATAGAAAAGGGTGTCTCGTCATATTTAAATGAAACAGAAAGTAAGGGGGTCATATGGATACATGTCCCAATAAACGTAATGGAATTTAGATGCATGATACAAAAGAATTGCTTAGATGTAAAAGAGGAAAGAGAAATCCCTCACAGAATTTTGGCATGGTAACAGGTGTACATAAGAGGATTTAATGAGAGAGAAAGCGGTCTACCATCATTCAAACATAAAGAGAATAGTATGGGGGAGGTGATAAATTATACCCCAACATTTTTAATTGAAAATAAAATGGCATAAAAACTTAAATAAAATTATACAAAAAAGAGAAATGAAGAAATCCCTTACTTGGAAGTGTGATCCCAAAGGCTTGGGAGTGGCTTGAGAGAGGATTATTAGAAGCTTGGGGCACCTTGGGAGGATTATAGAGAGAGGAGGTAATGGGTTAGTCGAGATCCAAAGGCTTTGAGTGAAGAGGAAGTGGGAGCTTGGGTGGGTTTATATAAGAAAGGAGAGGGAATTCTATATTATTTAGGTTTGGGACACCTCGCGTTAAACTAATCAAAACCACAAACCAGAAAACAAATTTTTCCAAAAGGTAGTGAAAAAAAATATTTTATAATTCCAATGGTCTAAATTCTTAAAATAATGGGTTTTCTTATGTGGAGGTGAGTTACACTCTCAAAGAATACAATTTAAAAAGACAAAATGTTTTATAAGTCTTGGAGGGTCCACTAAAGCTTTGTAAAATAAATCAAACAAATATAAAATCACATTATTTTAATTCTAAAACATATATTTGTCGAACATAATGTTTATAGTATTTTTTTACCTCACTATTGGGTCATTATTATGTCATAAAACACATTATATATTTAAACGGTATTTAATTTTTACCCAAAAATTCGACTGTCTTATAAAATTATGAAAAATTAACCATTGGATAATTTTGACATACTGATTCAAAAAATAATATTCATTTTATCTAAATAATTTTATAAATATGTGAATTTTTACTTTTAAAATAAAAACTGACAATTACCAAAAATTCGTGGGTTTTGACAAAAACAGTTTTCAAACCTTAATAAAAATTTAAATTGCATTCATAAAATTATATGATCATTTATATTTAATAAAAAGTAATTTAATAGTAATATTTTATTAAAATATTATTTAATTCAAAAATCTATTAATTCTTCAAAATATATTTCTTATTTGAATATCAACTACAAATACTATTTGTGCTTTAAAAACTATTTACAAAGTAACAATAATAAAATGAATGAACATTCTTTATACAAAAATAATGTACATTTTATAGTGCTAGGGAATTGTTACATAACCCCTTATAATACTTTCATAAGACAGAAGGGTAAGGCGTATGATGGGGACAGACTCTTGGGATGGCTCGGATAACATCGCTCAGGTGGTAATCTCTATTAACTTCCACTACTCATGTAGTTGGTTCCACTCAATCTTAACATGTTCAAGATCAGCTTGGGCTTGGTCAAGAGAAAGGACCAATGACACCACCTCCTTTCCGAGCTCTGAAAAATGGTCTTCATATGGGGAAAGTCTACTGAGTGGGGCCATCACTTCCTTTGTTTGAGTAAATTGGATTTGTTAAAGACTTGTATTTATACTAATCATGTGATCACTATTCAACGATTATATTAGAAATGGTCACAATTCATGACAGTATATTAAAATCCAAAAACATAAAACCAATGAAGACCTTATTTTATATAACTATAATAAGATATTAATTGGATCAAGAGAAATTTCTATTAATGAAAGTTTGGGTCATTACACAAAACCTATTCTCTACTGTCCAAAATCTGGATAGTGTCTTCACAGTAAGAAAAATCAGGTTCCAATTAACAAAGAGATATGGAACACATTGTGAACTTCAGAAATGATAGGTTGCATCACCAAAAGATATTTCGCAACTCTAATGCTCGCCATGATTTCAAAAGGTCCAATATACCATGGTCTCATTTTACCTTTAATTCCAAATCATATAACACCCTTCCATGGTGTTAATTTCAAGAAAATATTATCTAAACTTGAAATTAAAAAAAAATCATTTGATTATCAGTGTATCTTTTTTTCCTACTTTGAGCTACTTTTATATGGTTTTGAATAGTCTTTACCCTTCTCTTTGTTTCCACCACGATTTCAAGTCCAAAAATCATCATTTCACCAACTTCATTCCATTAAGTTGGTGTATAAAATCTCATTCCATACAATGCATCATATGGTGCTATCTGAATACTTGAATGGAAACTATTATTAAAATAAAGATCTAGAAAAAATAATTACTAATCCTACTTATATTGAATGTCATGTGGACATGATCTCAACATGTATTCTAATATTGGAATGGTATTTTCAAAATTCTTATTAGTTTCAGGGTGATATGAAATGGTTAAATAAAGCTCAATATCAAAATCTTTCTGAATACAATTCCATAATTTTAATTTTAATCATGGATCCCATCTAGACATAATTTAAATAAATTCTACATAAAGTCATACAACATCATTAATATAGAGTCATGTGAGGTGCTCTTATAAAAAATACTCCCATATAGAGATGAAATATATAGATTTGGAATGTCAATCAACAATCACCCATATTGTATCATTCTTTCGTTGAATTTTTTGGTAATCCAGTGACAAAATACATGGTAAGGTCGACTCATTTTAATGTATGAATAGGCATAGGTTTCATGATTCCTCTATGATATTGTTTTTTTTCATATATTGAAAGAATAAACATCTTGATATATAATTATACATTTATCACTTCATATTATCCCACCAAAAATATTACTTCATGACTCTATACATCTTCGTGCTACCAGGGTGTATAGAGAAATTTGAGCTATGAGAATCATCTAATAACTCCATTTTTAGCTGGGGTGTAGAGGGAACACGAAGCCTATTCCAAATTTTAATACTTCCATCCTCATACATGAAGTCATCCTACTTCCCATCCTTCACATCAATAATTTTTATTCAAAAATTCTCATCATCAGAAAGATAAATTTTAATCCTTTCTAATAAAGATGGTTTCGTAAGCAATTGAAATATTAAGGATGTTTCACCATCCTTGATAATACCCATATATATATTTTATAGATATATGTGCACATGATCCTTATTAATACTAATTTTTTTCATAATTCATAGATAATTCCTCATCAATGCATATGACACCCTATTCAACCTTAATGAATTGTAGTTTGTTGAACATTCATAATCATTGAGAAGCATAAGACATTGCTTTTTCCTCATGTTAAGTTCCTTCTGTGAGAAGATTTATATAAACCTCTTATTATCTATATATATTTCACATAATTATCTATAGATACAGTGTCTCTATATCTTACAATTAAAAATTATCAATGCTAACTCAAGATCATGAGTTGAACAGTTTTGTTCATGATCTCTCAACTGCCTTGATGCATCGTCGAAAACTATATCATCCTACATAATAAAACACACATGTATTTTATTTGACGCATCAATATAAATTCCAAAGGGACCCTTTCCTGATGGTATAGTAAATATATTAGAATAAAATAATATTCTCTTCAATCCTTCAAAACATTCTTCAAATTCTTTTGTCTATACGAACATAACCCCTTTATGAGTAATCTTGTTTAATGGGTTAGATAATCGGGGAAACATTTGAATTAAACATTTATAGTAACATTATAAACCACTGAAACTACATACCTAGATTATGTAATTCAGTGTAGGATATTCTAGGACATTCTCTATCTTCATAGGATCAATTGAGATTCCATCCATAGAGATAATATGGCCCAGAAAAAAACAGTTTAAATCCATCAATCCCACTTTCTAACCTATCCATACAACTACTTTCTTATAAGAGTATCCAAAACAATATTCAAGTGGTTCTCATGGTTCTCATATATTTTGGAATATATAAATATTCCATTAGTAAACAACACAACACATTCATAAGGATATTCCATGAACACTCTGTTTATTAGATCTACACAAATAGTGGTCTCAATAGTTTTCCCAAATGGGATTAATGTAACATAAAAATTCTATACCCAGATTGAAATGCCATATTTAGAATATCTTCCTTCTTTACAAGTATTTAATTATATCTAGATAGAATATCATTTTTTTAAAAAATATTTATCTCCATGAAGTTGATCAAAAATTCATTAATGTGTGGAAGTGGATACTTGTTGTTTATTATAATAGTATTAATTTCCCTATATTCTATGTACAACCACATTAATCCATGTTTCTTCTGAAAAAAATAATAAGAGCTTTCCATGTTGAAACACTAGGTTATATAATAACTTATCATTAAATTCCTATAGTTATTACTTTAACTCCATTAACACCACCCTGGAAATTCAATAGGGAGTCTTTGATATAAGTCTTTAATTAGGTATTAAATCAATATAAAACACAACTTATCACTCTAGAGGATGTCATGGTAAATCCTCTAAAAAATAAAACAATTTATAACAATATAGTAGGTGGGTCTTCAATTTGAATATTTATTTCCTCTTCCAAAGATTTTATTTTATCCTCTTCCATAGGAATTTAATTCAGAAGAGATACTAAAGGTGGACCCAAATATGAATCAGATGATAAAGTATCCCCTTTAAAGGTGGGAAATTCCCTATCTTCATCACGACTCATAATTTCCTTCGCTTTGAAATAAAATTTTTTAGCATTCATTGATATCCAATCCATACCTAGAATTGTACCAAAATATACCACAGCTATGATAATAAAATAGAAATTATAGCATGTTTATATTTCATAATAGGAACTAATAAACACAAATTTATTTCAAAACTGATTCAAATATGATTATATACTAACAAATTCCATGTTATTTTAAGTTATAAATATCTAACATTTAAATAAAACTGGAAAGATATAGAGGAATGTGATGACACAGAATCAAATAAATATTTAGATTAATTTCAAGAGATAATTAAATTACATACCAACACGTCATTAGGAACATTAATTTAGATGTTGTGACTCTGTAAGTATAGCCTTGTTCCTTGAACATTTCTGGTGAAGGTTTCCATGAATCTTATAAAAATCATTTAAATAATATTCCATGTCTTTATAATTGTATCATTAAAAATTGGTAACATCATTTATTCCCTTTAAATCATTGTCTTGGTGGCCTTTTTCACAAAACATCTAACAAACTCCCATCCACAATAGGCATGTTCCAAAATATTTTTTCCACATTTTTTTGTAGGAAATAAATTTAACTCTTCCCTTATTCACTTTCTTTGTTACCTTTTCTAGAGTATCCAACATCTATATTCTTCTTCTTATTTCTTTAAATGTCATAAAATCAATTTAATTATTTCTCTATCTTGATATCATATGACATTATATCTTTATTTTATGAGAATTTTTTAGAGACCATTGTCCTTTCTAAGAATGGTGTTAAATTATTAATTAATTGATCAATAATTATCTTTGGATTATGTATGTTATCCATAACATTCATTGCTAACATTGTGAATTTTTCTTTATACATGGTAATCTTATCAACTTCTTTTTCCTCTAATTCAATAATTACCTCTCCATTTCCAGTGACGATTTAAGAGGGGATTTTTTTCTATGAATATTTCAGTAAAATAATTCCTTTAATTATTTTATATTTCTTCATATAGATTTTTTTAATTAATGACCACCATTTATCTTTATCTCTCAATAGAGGATAAACAACAATGATTAGCTTCTCTATTTAATTGCTTCCAAAAGAGAGAAACATATCCTCTATGGAACTTATCTACTACTCAATAAAATGTATTTGTGGTACTATTAACTGTTACAGTTTGTCACATAAAGTAGCCTAACATTGTTAAATTTCATTGTGGATCGTGATTCTCTATTATAATAAGGTTATTTCTCATAAGGTGATTCAGTTGTCCCAATAGAGTTATTGTAATTCCCCGACCCCAGTTACCCAGAGTCAGTGCATTATTACATAACATTGGCATGATCACAAGAATGATAAAGTCTTGAAAGACCGATTAGTTTAGTAGCCTTGGAATTACTAGATACATTAATAGAGTTTACATTACATCATAAAATGAAAACTACAACAACATAGTCTCCATAGTCCACACTCATACTATCCCTACAGGTCATTCATAATTTAGTTCTTCACAATCCTGGTAAAAATAAAACATTTAAAGGGGTGAGCTCAGATGCTCAGTAAGGATAACAATATAGCAGAAGCTTCCATAGATAAGCATAAACACTTAATGCAATGTATAACTAAAACAGAAGACTTTTAAACTTGAACTTCAGCATAATATGGCAAATATAAAATGAAATAATTCCATTTAATTATTCACATGGATATTCTACTAGTCGAATAATCAAATGCAATATCAATAACCACTTTCATAATGATGGAATTCATAATGCCAGACTATCATAACCACATATCCAAGGCCTCGTGCCAAGACTACAAATAATATTTTGTCAAGGCCTCGTGCCAAGACACTAGTTTGTCTCATGAGACCTACCGATGCATCAAGGAGCTATAGCGGGATCCACCCATCACTTATTAAGTCCAATGCATTCCTCATATGAACAGGTTTAAACATAACATAAACATTCGTATTAAAACTATCATACGAAATGTCAATACTTTGACCACAAACCATAAATGGTATAAAAATAGCACATCCACAGTCAAACATAAATCATTCGATACAACATGGAATATTGTATTCTATCACATTAAACTCAATCAAGAATAATGAAGGATATTGACAATAAAATAATCATCAAACTATTGAGAGAAGTGTCCCCCTTTTTCTTCAAAACATTTACAAGTCACACTATTTGTCAAGAAGCTATTTAAAATAGATTTTTGAATCAAAGTATCCCATACCAATTTGAATGTTTTAAAAGGTATTTTGATTTTAAAACTTTAATTTCGATATATATAAATCCTTAAAACCATTTTTAAAACATGGACATTAATGAGAAAGATTTAGAATAATAAATCTTTAAAACATTTAAAATCATATTTTAGTTAGAGTTACTAACCAAAAGAGAGACACTTCAATACAAATAATTGAGGTAATAAAAACTTTTTAATATCATTAGAATAAATGGATTCATCATATATTATGTCAAAGTACATTATATACACCATATAAAAGTGATTTGGTGTATAACAACAAAGGTGTCTTAATGGAATGTAAATTGCGATGAAATCTCTCATAAAGGTCATATCCTTAGGTTAAGGATAAATCAACGACATAATTATGTGTGAAAAATATAAATACACTTAATATGATTGGATATTCATTGTAAAACAATCAAAGGACATTCACACATATTCTTGTAAAAACAACCCCAATGAATTGGATGTTTAACTCAACAAATAGAGATTGAGTAAAAATTACTCTTATCAAGTTCATACTGATGACTTGAGAATTTATCAATGGAGTGATTATGTGTATCAAAAGTATATCCACATAAAGGGGAGTGGAAATTATGACATAATCAAATGAATAATGATTCCACACATAATCTTGGAGTAAAATAATCAATGAAGTATGCGTAAAACTGAATGAGTGAAAATTGGAATTTCAAATTCCCTTATCAATTTGGTAACTTACGAAACATACACCCATGAAAGACGGATCATACAATGATGATGTAAATATCCATAAATTAAACTATATTACACAATGAATATAATCATGGGCAGTACACACACCACATGCAATAAATAAGTGGTGAAAAATGGAAATCTCACGGAATTAAAAGTGAGATAAGAAACCGCTTGCTTTGTACTTTCTCCTTGGTCGATTGTAGGTTAACCTCCTTTATAATGGTGAAATATTTTTATTTAATTTACATTAATATGATATCATATTTGATCTTTTAACATTCATTTGTTAATAATATCTTAGTATTATTGTCATTTTGGGTGTTAACGGATTCGTTTTCCTTTATCTATTTGTTATGCGGGCCATATTTGTTATGGATTGGATGTATCTTATTCATATACAGAATTATATCATGTCTCTAAAAATTATTTTTAATCATCAAATTAAATTTATTCTTGAATGGATACGATGGGGAATGATTCCCATCACGTTCGCGGAGACGGTAATCCGTACATAGGCACAAGTGAAAATATCATTATTTTGATATTAAAATACTATATAATTGGATGGTATATCATATATACAGAATAATTATCATGTTATATTTATTATATACATTAATTACTCATCATTATTATACCCATCCAAATAATAAGTTATTGAATAACAATTACACCACAACGTGGAGACGGTAAGCCGTACGTACGCACGTATGGTGACTTGTCATTCAAAGGATGGATAGAATATAGAATATGGTTATACCATATTTATAATAACATCATAGTATATATAATATATTGGAGTTATTATTTTATAATGGGAATAACAAATAAAGAAGAAGTTGAAGAAGAAAGGAACTTGAAAAAGGGTGGTGAAATCATTACCGCTTCTTCGGGTTCTTCCTTTTGATTTGATCAAAAGGGCTCCTTAGGTTGGATTTCCGATCACAATAATGCCTCTAGGTTGTATTTAGGGAAGTTTAGAGAGTATTTGGGCAGGTTTTGGCCAAACCAAAAGGCTTTGAAGGTGTGAATTAATGAGAAGGGTGATTGCCCTTTTATAAGAGGGGTGAGGGGCACCTTTGGAAAAACTAAAACTATTATTTTATAATAAATTCATATTCGGTTTCTAATGGATCCAAAGTGGATTATTTATAGGTTAAGGTGGGGATATGTCGAAAACCACTCAACCAATATAATTTAGACAGGTTTGGGTCATTATATTAACCTTATCATTAAGTATTAACTCTTAGTTAATTAGTTTCACTTTTACAATGTTTCTTTGTATTTTTATATTATATGGTTAATAAACTTACTATATACATCCAAGAGACCCCCAAGTGTTCCATTAATAATACCCCTATCATTATATAAGTCTCTTGGATGAACCTTAGATTTTTAGGAATTTAATATCAATTAATAATATAATATTTGTTTTAAAAACTCTTTTATGTCAATTTTGACACTATTCAATAAATGATTTTTGTAAAAATCATAACAGAATGATTAATTCAAAAAAAGTTAATTAAATAAATAATAACATTTCATATTAACCTAGAAAATTAGTGTAATTCATGAAAAGTCTCAAATTATATTTATTTGGGTATTTATAATATCAATTATTTTAATTGTTCACTATTATGGTAATTACTGCATCATCATTGTGTCATAAATAAATTAAATTATATAATGTCTATAAATTACAAATAAAATATCATTATGTAGGAAATGTTTTTATATTTCTAATGAATATTTATAATATAAAATCCAACATATATAACCCTATGTAAAAAATGTGTTTCCAAAAGATATATGCTTATGTCATTTTTATATTTATTTTAACTTAATTAATATAAACTGTCATTATCACTTACAAGTGGCTCCATGGGGTCCAAAAATCAACCCAAAGATGCCCATGGTCGGACATTCATCAACCAATAAAGTTAGGACACGTTTTAGGGTAATTTAATATTATTATAATATTATTTATTTACCCTTATTTACCGGATTTACCCTTTAACCATGGTAAATAAAATATTTACTGAAGTAATTATTCAAAATGTCTAAAAATAAAAGTTACCTATTTACACAATTTGGACATCCAGATTCCAAATATGGAATCCATTTTTCCAAATTCAATACACATAAGTGGCAGAAATTAATCTAAAATTAATTTCCGTTGTTAAAACAAAAAGCGTGTTTTTAAGAAATAATAACTATCAAAAGATTGACAGTTGTTTATGTCCGGTTTAAATGTGAAATTATGTTCAATGACCCACATTGTATTACATGGTAAAAATATATTATAAATGTAATTTAAAACCACTTAAATTCATAATTTATTACTATTAATTATTTCGATTAAAAAAGTTGTTTTTAATTAAAATTTAGTAATTTTCAATATTCATCAAAATATAAAAGTTATCGGAAAAGTACCAAACTTTTACCCTAGGCTAATTTCGTTATTCCGAATCCAATAATGAAGTCTATTTTAAAAAATTGAAAACATAAAAGTTTAATTTATTAAATTAAAATTAATTCTCTCTTTCCAAACCAAAGGCCTATTTTTAAGAAATAATAACTATCAAAAGTTTGACACTTGCTTATGTCCAATTTCAAGGTGAAATTACTTAAAATGGCCATCATAGGGTTAAATAGTAAAAATATAATCTATTTATACTTCAAAACCTTTAAAATGTATAATTTAAAAATATAAATTATTTTGATTAAAAAAATTGTTTTCAGTTAAAATATAGTATTTTCCACTATTCACCCAAATATGAAAGTTATCAGAAAGACACCAAAACGTTATTGAAACAAAATTCTTATGTCCTGATTCTAAATAAGAATTTCATTTTGTCAAATTGAATATATAAAAGTTTCAAATACTGGATTTAAAAAGGTTTCTCCATTAAAAGGCGGTAAAATTTTATTTTTTGAAAAATACTTCTTTTATCAGAAAAAATGAATTTGTTCATAAATCATGTCTTGGAAACTCATAATATGGATTAAAATTATGAGGATAATATAATATTTAAAATTCAGTTAATACTATTCATAACCTTTTTTGAATGGCTAGTTTGGTAAGTCGTGGTGCGATTGAACTCTGTGTTGCGTACAACACACGCTATTGTGTTATTCAAAGAGAAGTGTATCGTGGAATATTGGGGTGTTACATTCTCCCCTACTTCAATAAATTACGTCCTCACAATTTTTAAAATTGTGCTTGGGAATATAATGGAAAGTCCCACATCGGAAAAAGAGTCAATAAAACTATCACTTTAAAAGAAAGAAAGAGACGTAAAATGGTTTCCCGAGTTAACCTATACCAGGATTCCATGTAGAAAAACATGGATATGGATGATAAACTAAGTGTAAAGTTCTGATGGAGAGGGATAGAAAACATGATCAAGAGAAATTTAACAATAATAAAACCAAAAACTTGTGTTGGGACAAATAGTCATTAGTCTCCCAGTATAAAAAGTAAACGGACAACATTTTTTGTTTTAAGTTACATTACATAAGGATGAGGAATTCATTTATGATATTGACTAAGAACATAAAGATATATACTTACTTTTTAAGTAGAGTTTCATCCTTTAATAAATTTCTACCACTAACTCATTTATTTTTAATAATGAGTATTCAAGAAGACTTGGTCACACTGTAAGAGCTAGAATAAACTTCTATAGAATAACATGATCCACGTAGGATAAACTATATATTTATGTTGTCTTTAGAGATTAATCAAAACCAAAACGGTTAGTATAAGATCTGATAGTCCCCCCAAATGGATATTCCATTAGAGAAAAAACACTAATCTTAATTTCTAAAGTTAAACCAACAATACCCCAAAGTTAAATAAATACCATTCAATAATCAATTCTCCTTAAAATCAATCAATATAATCCAAAATAATATTGAAACCCAAAACTTATAAGAATGTAGTGTTCCACGTTAAATTTTATCTCCAAATGACATCAACTACTCTTATAGTCACATACTTAAAAGTAATTAACCTAATCACATATTCTTTATTATAGGTTAATCATTTCCATAAATAACCCAAATCACTATAAATCCACAATAAAAACATAGATAAAAATCCACCATTACTCCCCAATTGAAATCCCATAGTATTCTATTTTCCTTGGTCATATAGTGTCCCCAAAAAAGCGAACATCTTCTAAAATATCATTTATCACTTAATCACCAAATCATTTTCCTATAATAAGGGTATTTATAAGATCCCAAATCAACTTATTATTGATAAATAAAATCATTTAACTAAAATAATAGTCACACTATCCAAGGACTTCACGTAGTCCAGTGGTAGGCGATAAATCCCAATCACACTTGGGTTGTGGGTTCGATTCCCGCAGCTTTGTCCGACGCGACGGGTTGTCACATGGTTTGAGTGTTGTCCTTTTTCAAAAACTATATTTTATAACATTACCAAAATGAGATAAACTCCTCAAAATAACCATAACATAATTTAACCACAAATGTTATCTCATTCCTTGCATTTTCATTCCAAATTATAATAACATGTAATTGCCTCAAACCCAATGATCGTATCAAACCAAATGGTTATTTATAACTATATCCACAAGAGAAAAGATAATTCTTCCTCAAATATCATTCTCACATGGAAAACTACAAGGTTAAAAAAATACAAGAGAAAATTATTTCCAAAGTAAACCCATCAACAAGGAGCACTAATACTTTTTAAACATTTCTCCAACCATTTATTTCCACATAGCTTCTTCTTTGTCCAAGAAAATATCCTATAAAATAGGGCATTCACTTAGTTAAAGGTCAGGTCCCCTAAATTTATGGAAAATGGCTGTAAATGGATTCTTGGGACCATTTTTATCTTCTTCCATAGTACTCTTCATTTTTCTTCAGCAATTCTTCACTTTATGTCCTTCCTTCCCACACATAAAGCATTTCTTGGTCCTATTGAGACACTTTACCTAGTGTCTCCTACCACATTTCTTGCATGATGGAAATTGAGGTTTCTTTTCTCCATGGTCTCTATTGCTGGAGCTCTTATCATTCATCACTTTTCTCTTCCTTGTTGAGTCCGGGAGTTGGTTAATATTTATATTGTTGATCATATTTTTGGAAAACTGATTTGGCATGAACACGATATCTTTCACGCCTATCAACACTCCATTTTGTTGCTCATTTACACCACTGTTCCCACCTTGTACATCATTCTCAAAGTTACTAGGACTTCCTTGGAATCCAACCATTGACTAAAACCAGAAAGCATTGTGTGAGTAACAGTAGTCATAAAATTATTTGAATAATATCATGTCACCATATTCTCAATTTGAAACACATTATGATTAACCAAGGTCATTTACTCTCATATTATATATAATACTTCAAATCAGTTTTTAAAGAAAATGTAAATTATCCTAAGCATATCCCTTGGGAGTGTTGTCACCAAGAGTGCATCAAGGCTCGTTGTCGTGCACCAGTTCCTGTTCGAGTCTAGCTCAAAGCGGTGTTTTCAGGTTTTACCCCTAGGTACATCTGAGCCAGAGCCGCCTCTACCTTCTCGTATCCAGACAGGGATGTATTGCTCGGAAAACTCACAAAATCTCTATAATACCAAAATTCTAGGAAGTTCTCCTATACTAATCATCAAAGTTTATCTTAGGGATACGTGATCTAATCAGATTTTATCTAAATCTATCTTCCAAGGTTTGTACTAAACTTCCTCTTATACCAAATGTAACGCCCCAACCCCAGTTACCCAGAGTCGTTGCATTATTACATAACATTGGCATGATCACAATAATGATCAAGTCTCGAAAGACCGATTATTTTAGTAGCCTTTGAATAACTAGATACATTAATAAAGTTTACATTACATCATAAAATGAAAACTACAACAACATAGTCTCCATAGTCCACACTCATACTATCCCTGCAGGTCATTCATAATTTACTTCTTCGCAATCCTGGTAAAAATAAAACATTGAAAGGGGTGAGCTCAGATGCTCAGTAAGGATAACAATATAGCACAAGCTTTCATAGATAAGTATAAACACATAAGGCAATGTATAACTAAAACAAATTACTTTTAAACTTGAACTTCAGTATAATATGGCAAAGATAAAATGAAATAATTAAATTTTCTTATTCACATGGATATTCTACTAGTCAAATAATCACATGAAATATCAATAACCACTTTCATAATGATGGAATGCATAATACTAGACTATCATAACCACATAGCCAGGGCCTCGTGCCAAGACTACAAATAAGATTTTGTCAAGGCCTCGTGCCTAGACACTAGTTTGTCTCATCAGACCTACCGATGCATTGAAGATCTATAGTGGGCTCCACCCATCACTTATTAAGTCTAATGCATTCCTCATATGAACAGGTTTAAACATAACATAAATATTCGTATTAAAACTAGCATACAAAATGTCAATACTTTAACCACAAACCATGAATGGTATAAAAATAGCACATCCACATTCAAACATAAATCATTCGATACAATATGGAAGATTTTATTGTATCACATTAAACTAAATCAAGAATAATGAAGGATATTGACATTAAAATAATCATCAAACTATTGAGAGAAATGTCCCCCTTTTTCTTGAAAACATTTAAAAGTCACACTATTTGTCAAGAAGCTATTTAAAATAAATTTTTGAATCAAAGTGTCCCATACCACATTGAAACTTTTAAAAGGTATTTTGATTTGAAAACTTTAATGTTGATATAAATAAATCCTTAAAACCGTTTTTAAAACATGGAAATTAATGTGAAAGATTTAGAATAATAAATCTTTAAAACATTTAAAATGATATTTTAGTTAGAGTTCCTAACCAAAAGAGAGACACTTAAATAAAAGTAATTGAGGTAATAAAAACTTTGTAATATCATGAGAATAAAGGGATTCATGATATATTATGTCAAAGTACATTATATACACCATATAAAAGTGATTTGGTGTATAACAACAAAGGTGTCTCAATGGAATGTAAATTGAGCTGAAATCTCTCATAAAGGTCGTATCCTTTGGTTAAGGATAAATCAACGACATAATTATGTGTGACAAATATAAATACACTTAATATTATTGGATATTCAGTGTAAAAAAATCAAAGGACATTCACACATATTCTTGTAAAAACAACCCCAATGAATTGGATGTTTAACTCAACAAATGGAGATTGAGTAAAAATTACTCTTATCAAGTTCATACTGATGACTTGAGAATTTATGAATGTAGTGATTATGTGTATCAAAAGTATATCCACATAATGTAGAGTGTAAATTATGACATAATCAAATGAATAATGATTCCACACATAATCTTGGAGTAAAATAATCAATGAAGTATGCGTAAAACTGAATGAGCGAAAATTGGAATTTCAAATTCCCTTATCAATTTGGTAACTTAAGAAACATACACCAATGAAAGAAGGATCATACAATAATGACGTAAATATCCATAAATTAAACTATATTACACAATTAATACAATCATGGGCAGTACACACACCACATGCAATAAATAAGTGGTGAAAATGGAAATATCGCGGAATTAAAAGTGAGATAAGAAACCCCTTACTTTGTACTTTATCCTTGGTCGATTGTAGGTTAAACTCCTGTATAATGGTGAAATAATTTTTATTAAATTACACAATAATTATTTACATTAATATGATATCATATATGATCTTTTAACATTCATTTGTTAATAATATCTTAGTATTATTGTCGTTTCGGGTGTTAACGGATTCGTTTTCCTTTATCTATTTGTTATGTGAGCCATATTTGTTATGGATGGGATGTAACTTATTCATATCCATAATGATATCATGTCTCTAAAAATTATTTTTAATCATCAAATTAAATTTATTCTTGAATGGATACGATGGGGAATGATTCTCATCGCGTTCGTGGACACGATAATCCGTACGTACGCACGAGCGATAATATCATTATTTTGATATTAAAATACTATATATTTGGATGGTATATCATATATAAAGAATAATTATCATGTTATATTTATTATATACATGAATTACACATCATTATTATACCCATCCAAATAATAAGTTATTGAATAAAAATTACACCACGACGTGGAGACGGTAAGTCGTACGTACGCACGTATGGTGACATGTCATTCAAAGGATGGATATAATAATGAATATGGTTATAAAATATTTATAATAACATAAAAATATATATAAGATACTGGATTTATTATTTTAGAATGGTAATAACAAATAAAGAAGAAGTTGAAGAAGAAAGGAACTTGAAAAAGAGTGGTGAAATCATTAGCTCTTCTTCGGGTTCTTCCTTTTGATTTGATCAAAATGGCTCCATAGGTTGTCTTTATGATCAAAATAAGGCATCTAGGTTGTAGTTATGGAAGTTTAGAGAGTATTTGGGCAGGGTTTGGGTGAACCAAAAGGCTTTGAAGGTGTGAATTAATGAGAATGTGGAGTGCCCTTTTATAAGAGGGGTGAGGGGCACCTTTGGAAAAGCTAAAACTATTACTTAATAATAAATTCATATTCAGTTTCTAATGGCTCCAAAGTGTATTATTTAAATTTTAAGATGGGGATAGGTCAAAAAGCACTCATCTAATATAATTTAGATAGGTTTGGGTCATTATATTAACCTTATCATTAAGTATTAACTCTTAGTTAATTAGTTTCACTTTTACAATGTCTCTTTGTATTTTTATATTATATGATTAATAAACTTACTATATACATCCAAAAGACCCCCACGTGGTCCATTAATTATACACCTATCATTATATAATTCTCTTGGCCAAACCGTATATTTTTAGGAATTTAATATAAATTAATAATATAATATTTGTTTTAAAAACTCTTTTATGTCAATTTTGACACTCTTCAATAAATGATTTTTTTAAAACTCATAAAAAATTATTACTTCAAAAAATGTTTCTTAAATAAATCCTAACATGTCATATTAAACTAGAAAATTAGTGTAATTCATAAAAAGTCTCAAATTATATTTATTTTGGTATTTATAATATCAATTATTTTAATTTTTCACTATTATGGTAATTACTGCATCATCATTGTGTCATAAATAAATTAAAGTATCTAACGTCTAAAAATTATAAATAAAATATCATTATGTAGGAAATATTTTTATCTTTATAATGACTATATATAATCAAAAATCCAACATATATAACCCTATGTAAAAAATTGTTTTCCAAAAGATATATGCTTATGTCATTTTTGTATTTATTTTAACTTAATTAATATAAAGTGTCATTATCACTTACAAGTGGCTCCATGGGGTCCAAAAATCAACCCAAATATGCCCATGGTCGGACAGGTATCAACCAATAAGGTTAGGACACGTTTTAGGGTAATTTTATGTTATTATAATATTATTTATTTACCCTTATTTACAGGATTTACCCTTTAACCATGGTAAATAAAATATTTACCGAAGTAATTATTCAAAATGTCTAAAAATAAAAGTTACCTATTTACACAATTTATACATACTGATTCCAAATATGGAAACCATTTTTCCAAAATTTAACACACATAAGTAGCCGAAATTAATTTAAAATTAATTTCCGTTGTTAAAACAAAAAGCGTGTTTTTAGGAAATAATAACTATCAAAAGATTGACAGTTGTTTATGTCCGGTTTAAATGTGAAATAATGTTCAATGAACCACATTGTATTACATGGTAAAAATATATTCTAAATATAATTTAAAACCACTCAAATTCATAATTTATCACAATTAATTATTTCTATTAAAAAAGTTGTTTTTAATTAAAATTTAGTAATTTTCACTATTCATCAAAATATAAAAGTTATCCGAAAAGTACCAAAATTTTAACCTAGGATAATTTCGTTATTCCAAATCCAAAAATAATGTCTATTTTTCCAAATTCAAAACATAAAAGTCACATTTATTAAATTAAAATTAATTCCCACTTTCCAAACCAAAAGGCGTATTTTTAAGAAATAATAACTATCAAAAGTTTGACACCTGTTTATGTCCAATTTCAAGGTGAAATTACTTAAAATTTCCATCATTGGATTAAATATTAAAAATATAATCTATTTATACTTCCAAACCATTAAAATTTATAATTTAACAATATAAATTATTTTGATTGAAAAAGTTATTTTCATTTAAAATATAGTATTTTTCACTATTCACCCAAATATGAATGTTATCAGAAAGACACCAAAACGTTATTGAAACAAAATTATTATGTCCTGATTCTAAAGAAGATTTTTATTTTGTCAAATTAAATATATAAAAGTTTCAAATATTGGATTTAAAAAGGTTTCTCCATTAAAAGGTGGTAAAAGTTCATTTTTTGAAAAATAATTCTTTTATCTGAAAAAATGAATTTGTTCATAAATAATGTCTTAGAAACTCATAATATGGATTAAAATTATAAGGATAATATAATATTTAAAATTCAGTTAATACTATTCATAACCTCTTTTGAACGGCTACTTTGGAAAGTCGTGGTGTGCTTGAACTCAATGTTGCATACAACACACGCTATTGTATTATTCAAAGAGAAGTGTACCGTGGAAGATTGGGGTGTTACAGTTATAAGTTGTTCAACTCCAGTTTCAACTCCAACTCTAACTTTATTATATTGTGTTGGAAGGAAATCCAGACATGAAATGAATGCATTGATAAGCATTCCATTCATTCCACTATGTGCCATTTCTATACAATAGAATACACAAAATTATATTATTAATCATAATGTATAATTACAAAATATTAAAATTTAACATAAATTGAAAATTTTATGCACATGAAATATCATCCTCATAGACATGGTTTCTTGGGGGACATATTTAGATTTAAGTATTTCATAATGGTTTGTAAAGAAAATTTGAATTATCCACATCATATCCCATAGAAATGTGAAACCAGATGCACTATAAGGCCTATTGTTGTGTACTAGGTTGTGTTGAGTCCGGCCCGACACACATGTCATAGTTGTTACCCATGAGTACATCTGTTCTAGAAACATGACCACATAGAGAATATAAACATGAATGTATTTCTAAAAAGAGCCACATAATCTGTACCATTCCAAAATTATAGGATTTCATTATATGGTTATTATAAGTATATATATTTGGGTTAATATCACTAATAAATGTTTTAAAAATCTATTTTTCATGGTTTCTACTAATCTTACACTCATACCAATGGTAAATGCTGGTTGGAGTAGATAACTCAAGAGGGGGGTGAATAGAGTTTCTATAAAAATTTCTGTTAAATAAGCTCTTTACAAAATAATATCCACCTATAAAATTATACACAAAGTCAGTTTGAAGTGAATTTATAAAAGTCTTGAAGGTTCAATTTTATTCTCAGAATATTGATGAGTTCTCAGTTTTACTAACCTATTGATTAACAAAACTTTCGAAGCAAACATAATGATTCAAAATAGATGTAAACACTTGCTAAACTAACTATCAAAGTTCAGGTTATCTTAATGTAGGAAATACATATCACATAAGAAATATAAGATAATCAACAGAGTGGATAAAACAAGAGGTTCAGTCTCAAGATGAGACTTAGTCCTCTCTACTTGGTGATCACATACCACCAAGAAGCTTTTATTAATAAAATTTTTATCCACACCCTGGATCGGGATTTACAATGGCATACAGAATTTCCAGGTCACACTTGACCTCTACCACAGTTATTCATGGGAAAAAAACAAATAAACAGATCACACAGGATCTCCTCTACAGTTCTACGTGGGATACAAGTGTAGGTGAGAATTAAGAATGAGGGTTTTTAATATCCTCTAGTTATTCTTAGGAGACAGTGTGTGTGATACAAACAAATATACACACCTCTCAAATAGTAACAAAATAAC
The DNA here is from genome assembly GCA_963277665.1 of Viscum album. Classification (NCBI taxonomy): domain Eukaryota; kingdom Viridiplantae; phylum Streptophyta; class Magnoliopsida; order Santalales; family Viscaceae; genus Viscum; species Viscum album. The sequence continues at coordinate 1,416,346,365 of OY728125.1, read as the reverse complement.
ACAACAAAGCTATTAAAAAGAAAAGACTTGGGGAATCTCCATTTGTTGTGCTATAAAGCTATGGACTCATTTAATTTTGAGAAAATGGAATTTGAGTCCTCTTCTAGAAGTTGTATTCAGAACAGAGTATCACAGTTTTTGTAATCCATCTTTAAGGAGTGAAAAGGTTCAGCTCTTCAAGGTCTCAATGTACACTAAGCTTTTGGAGAAGGTTTCTTATTACAATATTCTTGTAATCTCAAGCACTTAGTTCCTCTATTTTTTTATTCGCACAGTCTGTGTCTCAGTGTGTACTACTACGTGTACTTAATCATCTTTAACATGAATGAGGAGGTCATTTTATACTCCAGGATCCTCTAGGAATGAAGATCTTCGCACATGCATGTACCTCGTACTGTCTACAGATAGTCTTATAGACAACATTAAATAATGTTAGAAACATTAATTTGTCTAAATATGACCGTTAGAAATAAATTTGAATTAATAAACTCGAAAAAATTATTTATAACAATCAGTGAGTCATCTTCGATCTGTTGACTTCGGTTTGATATCATTGGTTTTTCATCTTCGGTGTGTCGACTTTGGTGTGTCATTATTCAGTCTGTCCACTTTGGTGTGTCATTATTATGTCTGTTGACTTTGGTCTGTCATTCTTCAGTCAGTCATTCTTCAGTCCATTGACTTCGGTCTATCGAACTTTGGTGTGACAAGCTTCGGTGTGTCGACTTTGGTTTGTCAACTTCAGTGATTCAAACTTTGGTTTTGGTGTGTTGACATCAGTTTTGGTGTGTTGACTTCATTTTTGGTGTGTCGACTTCGATTTTGGTGTGTCGACTTCAGTTTGTTGAACATCAGTCTGTCGACTTCGGTGTGTCTAACTTACCATTAGTTCTAAGGAATCTAGAATGATTGCAATGTGTCTGTCTTACCAGACTAACTGTTATGAAAAATTTTATGTATAAATACATTTTTTAAAATATTTATTCATGAATATAAGCTATTGAATTATTAAATTATATGGTTATGTATGACATAATTGATTCTCATAGAGATATTAAAATTGCATGAAAGAGTAGAATTTTTATATTGACATTATCTGTGATTATGAAAACTAAAATATCATGGAGGGTCCACTACAGTATAATGAAGGGTCCAACAATCTCCCCCTTTTTAATAATCACAAATTATGGCATTCATATAAATATACAGAATAAAGATATCTTTGACATAGGTCAATTAAATTTTCCAATATAACTAAAGATTTTCATTGCTATAATTTAGTTAAAACGAATCTCCTCCTCAAAAAATGGACTAAGAAGAGTATATGACATCCTTATATTCTCCCCCTTTTGGGATTAACAGAATGATAAAATTAGTAAGGATAAATATTATAAAATAAAGATATCATAAGAATTTTCATTAACATGCATAAGTGTACAAGGAAAACAAAAAGATCAAATCCCTATAAAATACATAATCCATCATTAAGGGTTTGGATGCTGATGAGCATTGCCTTTGTCTGAAGGATCTAATGGAGAAGGAGAGGGTCTGGGAGTGGTAGAGGGTAGAGGAGGTCTGAGGATAACACCAGGTAGGGCAACACCATTAGGGACAATAGCTGTAAGGCTATGCCTTCTCTCTGACAACACACGACATGGAGACTACTCAGTAATGATCGGTCGAATATGGGAAAGAGACTAAGAGACAGTCATTGGAGCAGGAGGCTGAGAGGTAGTACCAACTGAAGTAGCTATAGGGACCACAATAGCCTCGGCCTGAACATGCAGATAAGGTTTGAGCAGGTTGATGAAGTCATTAATGATTTAACCACTATATTGCATTGCCTTCTCGAAGTTGTCCTTATTTACCATAAATTTACTCAGCAAATGTGTAAACTCTTTCAATTTGAGAAATTTATTTTTGAATACTTATGTGACTGGAGGGATTCTAATATTTTCTACCAGAAACTTGAAACTATTGATAAGGTCATTCTTGGTATAAATCTTAGCGAAATACTTATCCACCTTTTCTTAAATTTCTTTCTGAGCTGTAGAGGCTTCATTTGTGCACTGCCTGACCAAATTGTACACAATATCTATATTTCGATGAACGTTTTCAAGAGATTATTTGTCTAAATAAATATAGAGTTTTTGAATTTCATCTCTCATCACAGCCTTGAGAGACTCCAAATCAGTAATAACACTTCTTCCACTCCAAGAACAAGATGGGATAGCCATCATTTTTCCAAGATCTTATTTCAAATTTTTCAAGTCAACACTAAGTAGATGAGTTACTAAGTTCTTTACGACTTACAGAACACCACTAAAGAAGGCCTCAAAGTTAGAGGTTAAGGAATTTAAATCATTTCTATTCTTTCTTACTTCTTCTCTCAGTAAGGTGTAGTTTCTAATAATGGTTTCTGGTGTAGTAATAAGATTCGGTTGAATCTCCTGGATCACCATTCTTACAATCTTTGTTGCATCATCATCTGAGATACTTATAGAGGAGGAGGCTTCATTTCTAGATCCAAATGAAGCTATCACATATTCACATAGCTCATTCTTAAACTTTTCAAAATCATCCTTAGTGACATAGTCACTGGGAACTGACTAAACTATAGGTTCTAGAGGTGGAGGTTTAGCTATTAGAACAGGTGAAATATGTTCTAGTTCAGTAAGGACTTCTAGAATGGAAGGAGGAGGTACCCTTTCCTCATCTGATTCATATTCTAAACCAAAAATAATATATCATAGATCACTATTCCACTCTCTATTACAGGTCCAATATCATAGCTCAACAGTATCATTTCTTACCCTTCTTCCCTGAGGCTTAGAAATAACATCAATATCATCAACTACTTCATCCTGGTCTCTGGCCATAAAAACTTGTCTGGGAACAGGAACCAACCGAACTTCAGGTTCTGCCTGAGCTCCAGCTACTTCAACTTCACTAGTTACTTCATCAATTTGAGACACTAGAACTGCATCTTCTTCCTCATGGCCAGAAACCATAATATCATTCAATTCATAAATGAGCTTTTGGTTTTCAGCATTAGGATGGAGTGGCCTGTCCTCATGTTCAGAATCTCTATGACCATCATCTTGTTGATCAACATGCTCAACACCATCACCAACCCCATGTATAGATTCCTCATTGGATATTTCAACCACCTGTTGTCCCACTTTTAGAGAGTCACTCACATGCCCATCATTTTCTCCATCATCATCACCATCATCATCATCATCATCATTAGATTCCTCATCTGATTTTCTAACATAACCTTCAATTCTAGTAACTTTAGTTTCTTCCCGATCTTCATCGCCTAATAAAGATTCTCTTGAGGGAAATTCCATATGCAGACTAGCAGGTCCATAAGTTGTGTTTTTGGGTCTCTCGGCAATATCAGGATCACTCTTATCATTAAAAGGAGATCCTTCTTCCCTTGGCACTTCAGGTTCAGTATCCTCATCCGAATAAACTGGAACTTCTCTTGGTTTGAGACTTGGATCAACATGGTCCTTTGTTCTTGAAGGATGGTCAACTGGACTGAAATTTTCATACAAATTTTCTTCAGCTCCTACCCAACATCTTTTCCATGGGTTCCAAAAGATTTTCATTCTTTTACAAATGTCTTTTTGAAGACAAAATCCACTGTAGGAACATATCACTTCATCTCCATCTTCTACAGAATCTAATTTTTTCAACATGGAAGAAATAATCCATGGATAATATAAATAGGTTGCCTTCTTGGATGGATTTATCAAATCAGAGATATGCACCATACAATATCTGCACAGATTCACATTTATTCCTTGTTTCAACAAAAAGATCAAGAAAACATCCAAATATTTCATAGCAGAGAAATCTCTCTTCCTTGGGCAACTTGGATATTGTATGAACTTAAAAAGAAGTCTTAATTATTCTTAAAATTCATTAGAACAATCCTCCTAGATTCTTCATTTCCAGTAATCTTCTTCAGAGCATATTTATAGGAAAACAAATATGAAGAAGGTGGAATATTACCCGGATAGTCATCATAGACACCTTCATGAGGCACTTCTAAGTAATCAACCCATTCTTTATATGAAAAAACCACTTTCTTTTCCTTTACCATAGATTTTATCTTTGTTGCCTCAGATTCATCCATTGATATACTCAAATGTTGATAGAATTTGTGCACAAGAAGGTGATAATAGGGTCTTTCATTATTGGTGAACCAACTGAGCCACACTTGAGATTTCAGTACCTTTAATAAAAATGATTTTATTGACAGAATCCACTCAAAAGAAACCTCCTTTTCAGCTGTAACTACTCATCTTTCTAAGCTCGGTTTCGTAGTCACACTGGTCTCACCTTTCTGATGCTTAGCAGAAGGAAATTTTCTAGGTTCTTCCATTGAGAGCTTAGTCCTAGCCATGGTGAAGCTTCAAATTCAAATTGTGTTGAGAGGTCAAGAGTCAAGAGAGTGTGTGACTAAATGTAGAAGGCTTTACATCATTGGAGAAGGTGAAAAGTCAGGATGGATTGTACTAAATATATCATTTAGGTATTGTAAATCATAAAACACAAAATTTAAACGTGGAAACTTAAAATAGATAAAACATCATCATTTCATTTAAAGAAGACAGAATTTATAAAAAAGCCCTTAAATATATCAGTGTCACAGAATCAGTTTCAAGATGATCAGTTTCATAGGAGATCAGTTTCATGAATCATTTTTAGAAAGAAAGGTTTTAGAAATATCGGTTTTAGAAAGATCGGTTTTAGAAATATCAGTTTTAGAAACATTAGTTTTGGAATGATTGGTTTTAGAAAGATCGGTTTTAGAAATATCGGTTTTAGAAATATCAGTTTCAGAAATATTAGTTTGATAAAGATCGGTTTGAGAAAGATCAGTTTCAGAAAGATCAATTTCAGAAAGATTGGTTTCGGAAAGATCGGTTTTAGAAAGATTGGTTTTAGAAAGATTGGTTTCAGAAAGATCGGTTTTAGAAAGATTGGTTTCAGAAAGATCAGTTTTAGAAATATCGGTTTTAGGAAGATCTCCTACTGATTTATCATTCCTAATTCATGTCTAATATAATTCATTCTCTCATAATTTAAGGGTTTAGTGAATATATCAGCAAGCTGATGTTCAGTCCCAATAAACTCAAGAGTTATATAACCCTTTTGATAACGATCTCTCAAAAAGTGATGTCTTACATCAATATTTTTTATTCTAGAATGAGATATTGGATTTCTAGAAATTTTTATAGCACTTATGTTATCACAATTTATGGGGATATGTATGAATTGAAATCCATAGTCTAATAAGGTGTGTTTCATTCAAAAAATTTGTGCACAACAACTACCAGCAGTAATGTATTCTACTTTAGCAGTTGATAATGCAACTAAATTTTTCTTTTTATTGCACCATGATATCAATGATTTTCCTGTAAAGTGACATATTCCAGAGTTACTCTTTTTATCTAATTTACATCCACCAAAATCAGCATCTAAATAGCTAACTAAATCAAAAGGTTGTCCTTTAGGATAGAAAAATCTTAAATTTGTTGTATACATGAGGTATTTGAAAATTCTTTTAACACTATTTAGGTGTTACTTCTTTGGGTTTGCTTGAAATTTGGCACACATACACACACTGAACATAATATCTGGCCTACTAGAAGTTAAGTACAGAAAACTCCCTATCATTGCTCTCTAAGAAGCTTGATCAACTAATTTTCCATTTTCATCAAGATCCAACTTACATGAAGAACTTATAGGAGTTTCACTACTCTTAATGCTATCAAATCCATATCTTTTGAAAATATATTTTGTATACATACATTGATTTATGATCATACCTTCTTTATTTTGAAATATTTGAAATCCAAGAAAATATTTAAGTTCACCCATTAAACTCATTTCAAACTCACTTTGCATTATGTTTGAAGAGTCATTCCATAAAGAATTTTTAGAAGATCCAAAAATAATATCATCTATATATATTTGGGCTATTAAAACTTCTTTTGAAATTATTTTTATAAATAAAGTGGGATCTACAAGTCCTTTTGTAAAACCTTTAAAAATAAGAAAGTTACTCAACCTTTCATACCAAGCTCTTGGAGCTTGTTTCAAACCATATAATGATTTTGATAATTTTAACACATGATTTGGAAATTTTGGATTTGTAAAACCTAGGGGTTGTTCAACAAAAACATCCTCAATTATATAAATATTTTTTAATGCACTTTTGACATCTATTTCATAAAGTTTAAAATCTAGGAGTGTTTCATATGCAAGTAAGATCCTAATTGCCTCAAGTCTAGCTATAGGTGGAAAAGTCTCTTCATAATAAATTCCTTCTTCTTGATTATATCCTTGTGCAACTAGTTTATATTTGTTTCTAACAATATTTCCACTTTCATCTACCTTATATCTAAACACCCATTTGGTTCCAATGGTCAAAGTATCCTTAGTTTTGTCGAAAAATTTCCAAACTTTATTTCTTTCAAACTGATTAAGTTCTTCTTGCATGGGCATTACCCAAAATTCATCATTGATAGAATCATTTAAATTTTTAGGTTCAATATGTGACAAGAAAGCTTGATGTTCAACCTAGTTTCTCAAGGAATCTCTGGTTTGTGTTCCTCTATCTAAATCTCCAAAAACAGCATCTAAATGATGATTCATAAAGGTTATAGTTGGTCAGGATAAATTAAGACTCCATATTTCAAGTTGGTCAAGTTGATCTGGTTCACTACAGTTAAGGTGAGGATAAATTTCATAACTGGACATTTTCACAGATTCAATCTCTTGATGATTTGTGATTTTATCATTAATGTCCAGATTGGACATATCCTCTTCAATATTTTCTGGTGAGGTCTTGGGCTCATGTCGATCTGCTTCATCAAACTTGTTGTGTACAGATTCCTCTACACATTTGGTCTTCTTGTTAAAGACTATATAGGCTTTTCTTGATGTAGAATATCCAAAAAATATTCCTTCGTCACTTTTCAAGAAATATTTATCTAAATTATCTTTAGTATTTAGGATATAAACTTTACGTCCAAAGACATTAAAGTAACCTACTTTGAGTTTCCTATTATTCCACAATTCATAAGAAGTTTTCTTAAGAATGGGTCCAATTAAGACTCTATTTATTATGTAGCAAGTTAAGTTAATAGCTTCAGCCCAAAAATAAATAGGTATATTATACTCACTGATCATTATCGTAGCAATTTCTTGAAGGGTCATATTTCTTCTTTCCACAACTCCATTTTGTTGAGGTGTTCTAGGAGGAGAGAAATTGTGACTATAACCATTGTGTGAGCAATATGATTCAAACTCCTAATTTTCAAATTCATGGCCATGATCCCTTCTCAAGGTATTAATTCTTAGTCCACTAAAATTTTTCACAAATTTGGATTATTTGATAAAATAAGATCAAGCTTCACTTTTGTGATCCAGAAAGTATAACCAAGTGTACCTAGAAAATTCATCTATAAGAACATAAACATAGTGATTTCCATTTAAACATGAAAATATTTATGGTCCAAACAAATCCATGTGAACCAACTCAAGCAGTTGAGAATTAGAAATTTCTTTCTTTGGTTTGAAATAAAATTTGTGTTTCTTTCCCTTTTGACAGGGATTTCATACTTTATTTTCAAGAAAGTCTAATTTGGGTAAGTCTCTAACTAAGCCTGTTCTAGTTAACTTCCTAAGAGAGTGTACATTGCAGTGTCCTAGTCCTCTATTCTAGATCCAAGACTCTTTGTGAAAGGAATTTAAGCAAGAAACATTTTTCTGAGCTAAAGAATCTAAATCAACATCATATACATTCTCATTTATAAGAGAAATAAATTTTAAATAATTTTTAGAATTAAAAACATTACATGCATCATTTTCAATCTTGACATTGAAACTATCATCACACAACTAAGTGATGCCAAGTAAATTTTAATTTAATCCATCAACAAAAAGTGTTTTGGAAATTAATACTATATTATGGTTACCAATCTGGGCCTAAGCCGATGATTTTTCCTTTTTCATTTTCACCAAAAGTTACGTGTCCACCATTAACTTTGATTAGGCTCTTGAAGCAAGATTAATCCCCTGTCATATGTCTTGAACATCCATTTTCCAAGTACCATAGAGTCTTATAGTAACTCTTTAGGCAACATCCCTACAAAACAGATTAGACATGGGCTAACATTGGTACCCATATTTTCTTGGGTCCTGGGAGGTTAGCAAGTAAAAAATTGGGAACCCATACTTGTCTCACATATTTCCTATAATCAGAAGATATATTTTTAAACATAAACACTTATTTTTGTCCTTTAGAGAATTATTTTTCAAGAAATGGTCCAGAACTTGAACTAGTTCTGAATTTTCTAGATTTTGGAATAAATTTAGTTTTAATAATCCTTCCCTGTCCTAGTTGATATCCTTGACCAGTTGTATATTTTGGGGAAATCTGTTTTCCTAGAAACTGAGTCAAGGTATCTCTACCTGTAGTAAACTTCTCAATATATCATTTTAATTGTTCATTGGATAATTTAATTTTAGTGTTTTCTTTTAACAGTTGGAAGAATTTTTCTTTTTCACTATCCATATTTGACTTATAATTTGCATTTAAAGCATGTTGTCTATTTAATGATTTATATTTGTCCTTGAGCTCTTTAAAGATATCCTCAAGAATTTAAAAATATTAAAATAGTTCATCCTTAGTAATATCTTCATCATTATGTGACTCACTCTTATTCCCAGAATAATAGGCATTATGTATAAGAGAGTTAAGTGTTACCTCAGATGTTTCTATCACGAAACATAAGTTAGCATGATTGTTCTGCTCACTATCAGAAGCATCAGATCCACTAAAGCTATCTTTTTAAGCAATCTATGTGGCTTTCATAGCCTTTTATATCCTTTACCCTTGTCTTCATATTTCTTCTTAAATTTCATCTTGGGACAGTCTGCCTTTACATGACCTTTTCTTTTGCACTCATAGCAGATTATTTCATTTGACTTGTCATTCCATTTTCGGTCTATATTCTATTTTCCTTCACTATCATACATTCCCTTGTAGTTTGAATTCTTAAAGAATTTCTTCTTTCAGTAGAAATTTTTGAACCTTCTACCAAGATGAGCCATTTCCTCATCACTGTCTGAATCTGACTCTTCACTAATGGAACTGTCTACAGGAACTTGAATATTTTCTTTATCTTTGCTCTTTAAAGTTGAAGTATTGAATGCTAATGACTTCTTCCTTGGTTCTTCATCTACCTCTTGATTTACTTTAAGTTCTTATTCATACATCATAAGCTTTACAATTAGTTTTTTTCATTGGAAGTTTTTCTATCTCACATGATTGATGGATAGAAATAGAAGTTCCTCTCCATTTGTCAGGTAGGAATCGAAGCAGTCTCCTGATTTGGTCCTTACTGTCCACTAGTTTTCCAAGTAGACTCATAGTGTTCACTATTTTATTGAACCTGAGACACATTTCCGATATAATTTCATCAGTTTTCGTTTTAAAATTATCATATTTAATAGTGTATATATTTAATCCCATTTCTTTAACATTAGTTGTTCCCTCGTGAGAGAAATCTAAAGTATCCCAAATTTCATATGCAGTTTTACAAGCATAAATACAGTTAAATTCTTCATCCCCTAGGGCACAGTACAAAGTATTCATTGATTTAAAATTATTATTATAGGAAGATTTGATAGATTCATCCCAAGTGCTTCTAAAAGTTTCAGGTATTGTATATTTACTTTCAATAGAAGTCTAGATTTCAAATCTCATACTTTCTATATGTATCTTCATTTTATGTTTCCACTGAGCATAGTTAGTTCCATTAAAGAAAGGTGTTATATTAGTATCATACCCTACTAGTCTACTTTCCATGATAAAGGTTGTAAAATAATTTCAAAGAGATAAAAATTTACAATTAACAGAAATATTAAGATCTTTGAAACACAACTATAATCACAGTTGACACAATTTCAAAACCTAATAATAACTTTCAAAATTCCTCTGATACCAAATGTTGTTCGGAGTAGATAACTCAAGAGGGTGGGTGAATTGAGTTTCTATAAAAATTTATATTAAAGAGGCTCTTTACAAAATAATAACCCCCTATAAAATTAAACACAAAGTCATTTTGTAGTGAATTTATAAAAGTCTTGAAGGTTCAATTTCATTCTCAGAAGATTGATTAGTTCTCATTTTTACTAACCTATTGATTAACAAAACTTTCAAATAAAGCCTAATGATTCAAAATAGATATAATCACTTGACAAACCAACTATCAAAGTTTAGGTTATCTTAATATAGGAAATACATATCACATAATAAATATAAGATAATCAACACAATGGATAAAACAAGAGGTTCGGTCTTAAGCCGAGACTTAGTCCTCTCTACCTGGTGATCACCCGCAACCAAGTAGTTTAAATTAATAATCTTTTGATCCACACCCTAGATCGGGGTTCACAACAGAATATAGACTGTCCAGGTAACACTTGACCTCTACCACAGTTATTCATGTGAAAAAACAAATAAACAGATCACATATGATCTCTTCCATAGTTCTATATGGGATATAAGTGTAGGTGAGAATTAAGAGTGAGGATTTTTGATATCCTACAGCTTTTCTCAGGAGATAGTGTGTGTGATACAAACAGATATACACAATGCTCAAATAGTAACAAAAACAACACAACAGAGCTATTAAAAAGAAAATATTTGAGGAATCTCTGTGTGTTATGAAATAAATCTCTAGACTCATTGAATGTTGAGAAAATGGTATTTGAGTCCTCTTCTAGAAGTTGTTTTCAGAACAGATTATCGCAGTTTCTGTAATCTAGCTTCAAGGAGTGAAAAGGTTTATCTCTTCAAGGTCTCGATGTACACTGATATTTTGGAGAAAGTTTCTTGTTATAATATTCTTCTAATCTCAAGCACTTAGTTCCTCTCTTTTTGTATTCACACAGTCTGTGTCTCAGTGTGTTCTACTATGTGTACTTCATCATCTTTAATGTGAAAGATGAGGTCCTTTTATACTTCCGTATCCTCTAGGAATGAAGATCTTCACACATGAATGTACCTCGTACTGTCTATGGATAGTCCTATAGACAACATTAAATAATTTCAGAAACATTAATTTTTCCAAATATGACCGTTAGAAATAAATTTTAATTAATAAATTAGAAATAGTTATTTATAACAATCAGTGAGTCATCTTCGATCTGTTGTCTTCGGTTTGATATCATTGGTCTTTCATCATCGGTGTGTCGACTTCACTGTGTCACTCTTCGTTATGTCGACTTCGGTCTGTCATTCTTTGGTCCATCAACATTGGTCTGTCAAACTTTGGTGTGACGACTTCGGTGTGTCAAGCTTCGATGTGTCGAATTTGGTTTGTCTAACTTCAGTTAGTCAAACTTTAGTTTCGGTGTTTCAAATTCTATTTCAGTGTGTCGACTTCATTTTTTGTGTGTCGACTTCGGTTTTGGTGTGTCGACTTTAGTTTATTGAACTTCAGTATGTTGACTTCGGTGTGTCGAACATACCATTAATTCCAGGGAATCTTGAATGATTGCAAAGTGTATGTCTTACCAGACTAAGTGTTGTGAAAAATTTTATGTATAAATACATTTTTAAGCATATTTATTCATGAATATAATCTATTGAATTATTAAATTATATGGTTCTGTTTGAAATAATTGATTCTCATAGAGATATTAAAATTGCATGAAATTATAGAATTTGTATATTGACATTATTTGTGATTATGAAAACTGCAATATCATGGAGGGTTCACTACAGTATCATGGAGGGTCCAAAACTCTCCCCCTTTTTGATAATCACAAATTAAAGAATTCATAAAAATATATATAATAAATATATATTTGACATAGGTGAATGATATTTTCCAATATAACTAAAGTATTTCATTGCTAGAATTTAGTTAAAACGAACCTCCTCCTCAATAAATGGACTAAGAAGAGTATATTCCATTCTTATTTTCTCCCCCTTTTTGGATTAACAAAATGAGAAAATCAGTAAGGAGAAATAATATAAAAGAAAGATACCATAAGAATTTTAATTAAAAGTCATAAGAATACACGGCAAACGAAAAGATCAAATACCTATCAAAAGATACAATACATCATTAAGGGTTTGGATGCTGAGGAGTTTTGCCTTTATCTGAAGGATACAATGGAGAAGGAAAGGGTTTGGGAGTGGCAGAGGGTAGAGGAGGTCTGAGGATAACACCAAGTAGGGAAACACCAGTAGGGACAGTAGCTGTTAGGCTAGGCCTTCTCTCTGACAACACACGACTTAGAGACTGCTCAGTAATGATCGGTGGAATTTGGGAAAGAGCCTAAGAGAAATTCATTGAGAAGGAGGCTGAGAGGCAGTACCAATTGAAGCAGCTAGAGGGACCACAATAGCCTTGGCCTGAACATGCAGATAAGGTTTGAGAAGGTTGATGAAGTCGTTAATGATTTCACCACCATATTGCCTTACCTTCTCGAAGTCATCCTTATTTTCCATAAATTTACTCTCCAAGGTGTAAAATCATTCAATTTGAGAACTTTATTTTTGAATGCTTCTGTGACTAGAGGGATTCTAAGATTTTCTACCGAAAACATGAAACTATTGATGAGGTCATGCTTGGTTTAAATCTTATTGAAATAATTATCCACGTTTTCCTAAATTTCTTTCTGAGATACAGAGGCTTCATTTGTGCACTGCAGGACCATATTGTACACAAGATCTATATTTCGATGAACTTTTTCAAGAGTTTCTTTGTCTGAAGAAATATGGATTTTTTGAATTACCTCTCTCATCACAGCCTTGAGAGACTCCAAATCAGCAATAACACTTCTCCCACTCCTAGAACTAGATGGGCTAGCCAACATTTTTCTGAGATCTTCTTTCAACTTTTTTAGTTCAACACTAAGTAGATGAGTTACTAAGTTCTTTAGAACTTAAAGAACACCACTAAATAAGGCCTTGAAGTTAGAGGTCATGGAATTTAACTCATTTCTCTTCTTTTTTACTTCTTCTCTCAGAAAGGTGTTATGTCTAATAATGGTGTTTGCTGTAGTAATAAGATTTGGTTGAATTTCCTAAATCACCTTTCTTGCAATGTTTGCTGCATCAGCATCTGAGATACTTATAGAGGAGGAGGATTCATTTCCGGATCCAACAGAAAGCTATAACAGATTCACATAGCTCATTCTTAAACTTTTCAAAATCATCCTTAATGACATAGTCACTAGGAACTGACTGACCTATGGGTTCTAGAGGTGTAGGTTTAGCAAGTGGAACAGGTGCAATATGTTCTGGTTCAGCATGGACTTGTGGAATGGGAGGAGGAGGTACCCTTTCCTCATCTGATTCATATTCTAAACCGAAACAAATATATCCTAGATCACTATTCTACTCTCTAGTACAGGTCCAATATCTTAGCTCAACAGTATCAATTCTTACCCTTCTTCCCTAAGGATTAGAAATAACATGAATATCATAAACTACTTCATCCTGGTCTCTGGCCATAATAACTTGTCTAGGAACAGGAACCAACCAAACTTCAGGTTCTTCCTGAGCTCCAGCTACTTCAACTTCACTAGGTACTTTCTCAATTTGAGACACTGGAACTAAATTTTCTTCCTCCTGGCCAGCAGCCATAAGATCATTCAATTGCTAAATGATCTCTTTGTTTTTAGTATTAGAATGGAGTGGGATGTCCTCATGTTTAGAATCTATAAGATCATCATCCTATTGATCAACGTGCTCAACACCATCACCAGCTCCATGTACAGATTCCTCACTGGATCTGTCAACCACCTGTTGTCCCACTTTTAGAGAGTCACTCGCATGCCCATCATTTTCTCTATCATCACCATCATCACCATCATCATCATCATCATCAGATTTCTCATCTGATTTGTAATCATAACCTTCAATTCCAGTAACTTCAGTTTCTTCCTCATCTTCATCACCTAATAAATATTATCTTGAGGGAAATTCCATAGGTGGACTAGCAGGTCCATAAGTTGTATTTTTGTGACTCTCAATAATATCAGGATCACTCTTATCATCAAAATGAGATCCTTCTTCCCTTGGAACTTCGGGTTCAGTATCCTCATCCGAATAAACTGGAACTTCTCCTGGATTGATACCTAGATCAACTTGGTCCTTTTGTCTAGAAGGATGGTCAACTAGATTGAATTTTTCATACAACCTTTCTTCATCTCCTACCCAACATCTTTCTCATGGGTTCCTGAAGATTTTCATTCTTTTTCAAATGTCTTTCTGAAGACAAAATCCACTGTAGGAACTTATCAATTCATCTCCATATTCTACACAATCTAATTTTTTCAACATGGTAGAAATCATCCTCGAATAATATAAACAGGTTGCCTTTTGGTTGGCTTAATCAAATCAGATATATGCCTCATAAGATATCTGTAAAGATTCAATTTTATTCCATATTTCAAAAAAATGATCAAGAAAACATCCTGATATTTCATAACAGAGAAATCTCCCTTCCTTGGGTAGATTTGATGTTGTATGAACTTAAAAATAAGTCTTACTTCTCCTTAAAATTCATTATAAATAGTCCTCTTGGATTCTTCATTTCTAGTTAGCTCCTTCAGAGCATCTTCATAGGAAAACGAATATGAAGAAGGTGGAATATTTCCCAGATAGTCAGCATAGACACCTTCATGAGGCACTTCTAAGCAATCAGCCCATTCCTTATATGAAAAAACCACTTCCTTTCCCTTTACCATGGATTTCATATTTGTTGCCTCAGCTTTATCAATTTATATACTCAGATGTTGATATAATTTGTTCAGAAGCTGGGGATAATAGGGTCTTTCATTTTTGGTGAACCAACTGAGCCACCCTTGAGATTCCAGTACCTTTAATAAAAATGATTTGCTTAATAGAAGCCACTCTGCAGACACATCCCTTTCAGCTATAACTACTCAGCTTTCTAAGCTCAGTTTCATAGTCCCACCGGTCTCACCTTTCTAACGCTTAGCAAAAGGAGATTTTCTAGGTTCTTCCATTGTGTGCTTAGTCCTAGCCATGACAAAGCTTCTAATTCAAATTGTGTTGAGAGGATGAGAGTTGAGAGAGAGTGCGACAAAATTTATAAGTCTTTATAGTAGTGGAGAAGGTGAAAGGTCAGGATGTATTGTACTAAATATATCATTTAGGGATTGTAAATTGTAAAACAAAAAATTTAAACAAGTAAAGTTAAAAGAGATAAAACAGCGTCATTTCATTTAAATCAGATGGAATTTACAAAATAGCCCTTAAATATATCATTGTCATAGAATCAGTTTCAAGAAGATTGGATTCATAGGAGATCACTTTCAAGAATCGGTTTTAGAAAGATCGGTTTTAGAAATATCAGTTTTAGAAAGATTGGTTTTAGAAAGATCATTTTAAGAAATATCGGTTTTATAAAGATCGGTTTTAGAAAGATCGGTTTTAGAAAGATAGGTTTCAAAAATATTGGTTTCCGAAATATCGGTTTGAGAAAGATCGGTTTTAGAAAGATCGGTTTCAGAAATATCAGTTTCATAAAGATCGGTTTGAGAAAGATTGGTTTTAGAAAGATTAGTTTTAGAAAGATCGGTTTCAGAAAGATCGGTTTTAGAAATATCAGTTTTAGAAAAATAAGTTTTAGAAAGATCTCCTACTTATTTATCATTCCTAATTCATGTTTTATACAATTCATTCTCTCAGAATTTAAGGATTTAGTGAATATATCAGCAAGCTGATGTTCATTCCCAATAAATCCAAGAGTTATATCACCCTTTTGATAATGATCTCTCAAAAAACTGATGTCTTACATCAATATGCTTTGTTCTAGAATGAGATATTGTATTTTGAGAAATTTTTATAGCACTTTTGTTGCCACAATTTATGGGGATATGTCTGAATTGAAATCCATAGTCTAATATGGTGTGTTTCATCCACAAAATTTGTGCACAGCAACTACCAGCAGCAATGTATTCTGCTTCAGCAGTTGATAATGAAACTAAATTTTTATTTTTATTACACCATGATATCAATGACTTTCCCAAAAAGTTACATGTTCTGAAGGTACTCTTTCTATCTAATTTACATTCACGAAAATCAGTATCTGAATAGCTAACTAAATCAAATGGTTGTCCTTTATGATAGAACAATCCTAAATTTGTTGTATACATGAGGTATTTGAAAAAAAAAATTAACACTATTTAGGTGTTACTCCTATGGGTTTTCTTGAAATCTTGTAAAAATACACACATTGAACATAATATCCGGCCTACAAGTAGTTAAGTACAGAAAACTCCCAATCATTCCTCTATAAGAAGTTTGATCAACTAACTTTCCATTTTCATCAAGATCCAACTTACATGTAGAACATATAGGAGTTTCACTACTCTTAATGCTATCAAATCCATATCTTTTCAAAATATCTTTTGTATACTTACTTTGATTTATGATCATACCTTCTTTATTTTAAAATATTTGAAATCCAAGAAAATATTTAAGTTCACCCATTAAACTCATTTCAAACTCACTTTGCATTATGTTTGAAAAGTCATTACATAAAGAATTTTTAGAAGATCCAAAAATAATATCATCTGCATATATTTGGGCTATTAAAACTTCTTTTGAAATTACTTTTATAAATAAAGTGGGATCTACAATTCCTTTTGTAAAAACTTTAGAAATAAAAAAGTTACTCAACCTTTCATACTAAGCTCTTGGAGCTTGTTTCAAACCATATAAAGATTTTGATAATTTGAACACATGATTTGGAAAATGTGGATTTTTAAAACCTGGGGGTTGTTCAACAAAAACATCCTCAATTATATAACCATTTTGAAATACACTTTTGAAATCCATTTGATAAAGCTTAAAATCTAGGTGTGTTGCATCGGCAAGTATGATCCTAATTGCCTCAAGTCTAGCTATAGGTGCAAAAGCCTCTTAATAATAAATTCCTTCTTCTTGATTATATCCTTGTGAAACTAGTATAGATTTATTTCTAACTATATTTACACTTTCATTTTCCTTATATCTAAACACTGATTTGGTTCCAATGGTCAAAGTATCCTTAGGTCTGTTTACAAGTTTCCAAATTTTATTTCTTTCAAACTGGTTAAGTCTTTCTTGCATGGACATTACCCAAAATTCATCATTGATTGAATTATTGATATTTTTAGGTTCAAGCTATGATAAGAAAGGTTGATGTTCAAACTGGTTTCTCAAGGAAGCTCTGGTTTGTGTTCCTCTTTATAAATCTCCAACAACAGCATCTAAAGAATGATTCATAAAGGTTCTAGTTGGTTTGGAGAAAGTAAGACTCCATATTTCAAGTTGTTTAGGTTGATCTGGTTCACTATGGTTAAGGTGAGGGTAAATTTAAGAACTAGATGTTTTCACAGATTCCATCTCATAATGATTTGTAATTTTATCATTAATGTCCAGGTTGGACATATCCTCTTCAATATTTTCTGGTGTGGTATTGGGCTCATGTGGATCTGCTTCATCAAAATTGATGTGTACATATTTCTCCACACATTTTTTCTTCTTGTTTAATAATATATAGGCTTTTATTGATGTAGAATATCAAATAAATATTCCATTATAACTTTTTGAAGAAAATTTATCTAAATTCTCTTTAGTATTTAGGATAGAAACATTAAATCCAAACACTTTAAAGTAACCTAATTTGGGTTTCCAATTATTCCACAACTCGTAAGGAGTTTTCTTAATAATTGGTCTAATTAAGACTCAGTTTATTATGTATCAATTTGTGTTAATAGCTTTAGCCCAAAAATAAATAGTTAGATTATACTCACTGAGCAATGTCCTAGAAATTTCATGATGGGTCCTATTTCTTCTTTTCACAACTCCATTTTGTTGTGGTGTTCTAGGAGAAGAGAAATTGTGACTATAACCATTGTGTGAGCAATAGGATTCAAACTCCTGATTTTTAAAGTCATGGCCATGATCACTTCTCAAGGTCTTAATTCTAAGTCCACTAAGATTTTCCACAAACGTGGAGTAATTGATAAAATAAGAAAAAGCTTCAATTTTGTGATCCAGAAAGTATAACCAAGTATACCTAGAAAAATCATTTACAAGAACATAAACATAGTACTTTCCATTTAAACATGGAACTATTGATGGTCCAAACAAATCCATGTGAACCAACTCAAGAGGTTGAGAATTAGAAACTTATTTCTTTGGTTTGAAAGAAAATTTGTGTTGCTTTCCCTTTTGATAGATATTGTATACTTTATTGTCTGGAAAATCTAATTTGGGTAAGTCTTTAACTAAGACTTTTCTAGTTAACTTCCTAAGAGAGTGTACATTGCAGTGTCCTAGTCATCTATACTAGATCCAAGACTCTTTGTGAAAGGAATTTAATCAATAAACATTTTTCTTAGCTAAAGAATCTAAATCAACAACATATACATTCTCATTTCTAAGAGAAGTAAATATTAAATCATTTTTAGAACTAAAAACATTACATGCATCATTTTCAAACATGATATTGAAACCATCGTTACACAACTGAGAGATGCTAAGTAAATTTTACTTTAATCCATCAACAAAAAGTACTTTGGAAATTAATACAGTTTTAGGGTTACCAATCAGGCCTAAGCCGGTGATTTTTTCCTTTTCATTGTCACCAAAAGTTACGTGTCCACCATCAACTTTGATTTGTCTCTTGAAGAAAGAATAATATCCTATCATATGTCTTGAACATATATTTTCCAAGTACCGCGGAGTCTTATAGGAACTCTTTAGAAAATATCCCTACAAAGTAGATTAGACATGGGGTAAATTTGGTACCTAGATTTTCTTGGGTCCTAAGAGGTTAGAAAGTTAAACATTGGGAACCCATACTTGTATCACAAATTTCCTATAATAAGAAGATATATTTTGAGACATAAACACTTTGTTTGGTCCTTTAGATAATTTTTTTTCATGAAATGGTCCAGAACTTGAACTAGTTGTGAATTATCTATATTTTGGAATAAATTTAGTTTTAGTGATCCTTCTCTATCCTAGTTGATATCCTAGACCAGTTGTATATTTTGGGGAAATCTATTTCTTAGACACTGAGTCAAGGTATCTCTACCTACAGTAAACTTCTTAATATCTCTTTTTAATTTTTTATTGGATAACTTATGTTCAGTGTTTTCTTTTAATATATGGATGAATTTTTCTTTTTCAATATCTAGATTTGACTTATAATTTTCATTTAAAGCACATTGTCTCTTTAATAATTTATATTTTTCCTTGAGCTCATTAAAGGTATCCTCAAGCATTTCAAAATATTCAAATAGTTCATCCATAGTCGTATCTTCATCATTATGTGACTCACTCTTATTCCCAGAATAATAGGCATTATTTATAGAAGATTTAAGTGTTTCCTCAGATGTTTCTATCATGAAACATAAGTTGGCATGATTGTTCTGTTCACTATCAGAAGTATCAGATCCACTAGAGCTATCTTCTGAAGCACTCTAGGTGGATTTCATAGCCTTTTTATATCCTTTACCTTTGTCTTCATATTTATTCTTAAATTTCATCTTGGGACTATCTTCCTTCACATGACCTTTTCGTTCGCACTCATAACAGATTATTTCATTTGAGTTGTCATTCCATTTTCTGTCTTTCTTCCATTGTCCTTCACTATCATACTTTCCTTTGTAGTTTTACTTCTTAAACAATTTCTTATTTTGGTAGAACTTTTTGGACCTTCTAGCAAGATGAACCATTTCATCATAACTATCTGAATATGACTCTTCACTTATGGAATTATCTACAGGAACTTGAATCTTTTCTTTATCTTTTCTCTTTGAAGTTGAAGTCTTGAATTCTACTGACTTCTTCCTTGGTTCCTCATATACTTCTTGATTTAATTTATGTTCTTCTTCATACATCATAATCTTTCTGATTATTTTTTTCACTGGAAGTTTTCCTATGTCACAATATTCTTAGATAGAAATAGAAGTTGCTCTCCATCTGTCAGGTAGGCATCGAAGCAGTCTCATGATTTGATCCCTACTGTCCACTGGTTTCCCAAGAAGACTCATAGTGTTCAATATTTCATTGAACCTGAGATACATTTCAGATATAGGTTCATCAGATTTAATTTTAAAATTATCATATTTAATAGTGTATTTATTTAATCTCATTTATTTAACATTAGTTGTTCCCTCTTGAGAGAAAGCTAAAGTATCCCAAATTTCATATGCAGATTTACAAGCATAAATATGGTTAAATTCTTCATCCTCTTGGGAATAGTACAAAGCATTAATTTCCTTATAATTATTATTATAGGATGATTTGATAGAATCATCCCAAGTGCTTCTAGAAGTTTCTTGTATTGTATATTTACTTTCAATAGAAGTCTAGATTTCAAATCTCATACTTTCTAGATATATATTCATTTTAAGTTTCCACTGAGCATAGTTAGTTCCATTAAAGAAATTTGGTCTATTAGTAGCATCCCCTTCTAGTATACTTTCCATGATAAAGGATGAAAAATAATTTCAAAGTGAAAAAAATTTATAATTAACAAAAATTTGAAGAACTTTGAAACACAACTATAATCACAGTTGACACAATTTCAAAACCTAGCAGTAACATTCAAAATGCCTCTGATACCAAATGTTGGTCGGAGTAGATAACTCAACAGGGGGGTGAATTGAGTTTCTATAAAAATTTCTATTAAAGAGGTTCTTTACAAAATAATATCCCCCTATAAAATTAAACATAAAGTCATTCTGTAGTGAATTTATAAAAGCGTTGAAGGTTCAATTTGATTCTCAGAAGACTGATTAGTTCTCATTTTTACTAACCTATTGATTATCAAAACTTTCTAAGCAATCTAAATGATTCAAAAATGATATAAAAACGTTCTAAACTAACTATAAAAGTTCAGCTTATCTTAATCCAGAAAATACATATCACATAATAAAAATAAGATAATCAACACAACAGATAAAATAAGAGGTTCAGTCTTAAGCCAAGATATAGTCCTCTTCACTTGGTGATCACCTGCCACCAACTAGTTTATATTAATAAACTTTTTATCCACATCCTAGATTGAATTTCACAACAGAATATAGACTGTACTGGTCACACTTGACCTCTACCACATTTATTCATGGGAAAAAACAAATAAACATATCACATAGGATCTCATCCATAGTTCTACGTGGGATACAAGTGTAAGTGAGAATTAAGAGTGAGGATTTTTTATATCCTCCAGTTATACTCAGGAGACAGTGTGTGTGATACAAACAGATATACACACTACTCAAATAGTAAAAAAAGAACACAATAGATCTGTTGAAAATAAAATAGTTGAGGAATCTCTATGTGTTGTGCAATAAATCTCTGGACGCATTGAATGTTGAGAAAATGGTATTTGAGTACTCTTCTGGAAGTTGTCTTCAGAACAGAGTATCATAGTTTATGTAATCCAGCTTCGAAGAGTGAAAAGGTTCATCACTTCAAGGTCTCGATATACACTGAGAATTTATATAAAGTTTCTTGTTACAATATTCTTGTAATCTCAAGCGCTTAGTTCCACTCTTTTTGTATTCGTACAGTCTGTGTCTCTACGTGTACTACTATGTGTACTTCATCATCCTTAATGTGAAATATGAGGTCCTTTTATACTATAGGATCCTCTAGGCATGAATATATTTTCACGTTCATGTACCTCATACTATCTACGGATAGTCCTATAGACAACATTAAATTATGTCAGAAACATTAATTTTTCTAAATATGACCATTGTAAATAAATTTGAATTAATAAACTGGAAACAGTTATTTATAACAATCAGTGAGTCATATTTGATCTGTTATCTTTGGTTTGATATCATCATTCTATCATATTTGGTGTGTCATCTTCGGTGTGTCAACTTTGGTGTTTCATTCTTTGGTCTGTCAACTTCGGTTTGTCATTCTTTAGTCTGTCGACTTCGTTCTGTCGAACTTCGGTGTGACGACTTCAGTGTGTCACGCTTCGGTGTGTCGACTTTTTTCTGTCAAACTTCAGTGATTCAAACTTCAGTTTCAGTGTGTCGACTTTGGTTTTGGTGTGTTGACTTCGGTTTCAGTGTGTCGACTTCATTTTCGGTGTGTCGACTTCGGTTTTTTGAACTTATGTCTTTGGACTTTAGTGTGTCGAACATACCATCAATTCCAGGGAATCCAGAATGATTGCAAAGTGTTTTTCTTACCACACTAAGTTTTGTGAAAAAGTTTATGTATAAATACATTTGTAAAAATATTTATTTATAAATATAAGCTATTGACTTATTAAAGTATATGAATCTGTATGACATAATTGATTCTCATAAATATATTAAAATTACATGAAGGAGTAGAATTTGTATATTGACATTATTTGTGATTATGAAAACTACAATATCATGCAAGGTCCACTACAGTATCATGTAGGGTCCAACAGTAAAGATACCCAACCCAGTAGCCCAGTGTTGGTTCCATACATTTTTAAATTTTAAAATGAATATATAAGAGATCATATCCCAAAGGAAAGAAAATATTTTAGTAGCTCTACAAACCCAATTAAACATAACAGGTTCGTTACATCATTGAATGGATAATCAATATAAAAATTCAATTGGAAACCCCCATAAACTACAATATTATCCCAGAAAGTCATTTATAATATACTTCTTCACATCTTAAGAAAAAATAAATCATATGAAAGGGGTGTGATCAGATTTTTTATAAGGGTATGAAATATAGTGTAAGCTAACATAAACATGAACTATAAGGCATAATGAAATAAAAACACATTCCATTAAAACATAATCTTGAGCATGCTAATTAAAAAATTAAATAAATAATCACATGATATGGAAACTTATCCTTGTATATTATTCTAGTCAAATATTCACATGGATTAATAATTATATATATCATAATTATGGAATTCATAATGTTGGAAATCATCGAATACCATCATAGCTTTGGCTGAGACACCATAAACAAGAAAGACATCATCCAATACCAAAAATAGTTTGTCTCATGAGAAATAATGATGCATATAGGTTCTATAATAGGCCCCTATTATCACTCAGTAAGTCCAATTCATTCTTTATTTGAAAATTGTGAAACCTAACATAAACATTCATATTGAAAAACTAGCATACGAAATACGAATAGTTCAACTATAATCCACAAACGTTACATCCACAATCAAAATGATCACAAGCCCTTTAATAAAATATGGTATATGGTATTATAACATATAAACCTCTATTGGACATAAAATCCCAAAAAGGTTGTTGAATTGGATGAAAATACTATATTAAAACCAATAATAAATTCTTAAGAGAAATTCCATTTTTTTGAAAGAAGAGTTTTTTTGGAAAAAAATTATATAAAACTACATTGTAGAAATCATTTGTTGATAAATGAAAGTGTAAGTGAAAAATAAATTATATTTAAATAATAAATTATGTCTAAATTATGTTAATACATGTAAAATTAGTCTTTATAAGTGAGCCACTTTAGTGTGGTTTAATAGAAAATATAAATGATAAATTAATGTGGAAAAGGTTTAATTTTTTACATAAAACTATGAAATAACAATTTTTTAATGAAACAAAATATTGATATAGAAATATATTGGTTCCTTATAATAGATTTTGGAGTGTACATGAAAATGGGTAAAAAATTGTGAAGTACCATTTAATCAGTCTTGTTTATCTGGTAGAATTGAAAAAAGAACCATATAAAACAATAAATTCAATGTCAAGGAAAGAATAATTTAGATAGAAAATTAAATTAAGAACATAAAAATATATTTGAGGAGGATTAAATAACCATAATTAAAAATTAAATTGTAAAAAAATAGATAAAGTGTGTCTCGAAGGAAAATGGAGGTTCTGAAAGAAACTCTAACCTTATATCCGAAAGCATTCTTCATTTTTGTATAACATCTTAGATAATGAAATTAATTCATTTATAATTTTATTTTGAAAATATTAAAATTGTTTATGATATTTTATAATTTTATTAGGTTCATTTGTGGTCCTTTTTATGAGTTATCATATTCAATTTCAATATTCAAAACTATTATTTTACTTGGTTTTCATGATTAGTTCACTAGTATATATGTACAATAGATAATGTGAAATTGGAATAGTTATCCATAAATTTAATTATATGTTATTAATAAAAATAAATAATATTTAATGGTATTATATATCCTATATTACACTAATTAGGATTATTCATTGGAAACAACTTTAATTATAATAATTTGGATTATGTTGGTGTTTTTTTGATCATCACGCACCGATTTTGTTTAATTAATATTATGTAGTTATACTATTTCCAGAACACAAAATATGTATTTATTTATATATTGTAATATTTTTAAACCATACATATGGTTTTATGACCTTATATCAAGGTAGTATCAAAAAATGAGAGAATCATCATCCACGAAGGCGGTGAATCTATAACTTGCAGACAATGTATTAATTTTTAGAACAAAAAGGAGAAGAGAATAGATTTGATGGTGGATATCCCATAATCATAATAGTATTCTAGTATATATAATATATTAGATTTATCATTAATGTGTTTTGATAGAGGAGGTAAAGAAATTATTATAAATGAAAATAAATTGAATGAAAAGACCAAAATAACAAAAGTGGATTTTACCTCTTGAATTCTTATCCTTTAAACCCGCCTTAAGAATATTCAAAATGGAATTTTGGGTCAGAAATGTGGGAAAAAAGTGGTAGATAGGTTTGGAAGAGATATTGGGTAGAAATTGGACATGATTCAAGTATTTGTATGTTTGAGGAGAAGGGGTGTTGTGTGGTGGTATTATTGTCTAGGAGAGGGGTATTTTTTGAATATTTTATTCTTTTGATTATTATTTTGGCTAAATATAATGAAATGTTATAGAATTATCACAAAATATATTTAAATATCAATGTACTGTTAAATATTATTATGATTACACTATCAATGGCTCAAGTAATAGTATATTTAATTTATAATATATATATTCTGTAAATGACATTATTTCACTGTTGACCAAAAATTATACTATTTTAGAAATATCTCAACAATTCACCGGATCTATTTATTGAAATATAGAATTAAAAAATTTAATCCATTTTATAAAACCAATTTTATAATTATTATAATTTTAATTGTTAAATAAAATCATCATTTTCTACAAAAATACCAATTTTAATATTATAACTGATTTTATGATGCATTAAAAATTTAATTAAGGTCTCATAAAATCATATTATAGTCATACTAAAAAACTTATTAATTATAAATATATTTCATGAAAATAAATTTATTTTAAATATTAATTATAATTATAACTTTTTTAAATAAAATTTTTGTTTCACAAAAATACAAGTACTTGAATTTTCATTTTCAAAACATGTATTTTCATATTTCATGGTATAAATATATTATATTATAATTTATAAGATTACTAACTTTATGTATACATTCATATTTTATTATATTATTATGTTATTCATATTTCTATTCTAAATGTTCATATTACTATTTCAGTGATCATATTTAATAGTATATTATTTTTTTAAACTTGATGTTGCATAAACAATAAACTATATAGGATATTAAATTTGAAAAGTGGAATACCATAAAATCATGGTATGTTATAATAATAAGTTTAACCAATTTATAATGAATAATTGTTATCATATTACATGAATTGATGATATGTTTGATCAATTTATGGTAGCTCAATGGTTCTCTAAAATTGACTTGTATTCAAGATATCACAAATTGTACTTCTGAAAGTATGATATTATAAAGTCATATTTAAGGAGTAAATATAATCTTTATGAGTATTTGGTTATGACTTTTGGTCACATGAATTCACTAGATATCTTAATGGAAATGAGGGATCAAAATTTTAAAAGGTGACTCTATTCTTTATAATGTTTTTTTGACTGACATACTGGTGTAATGTAGGTTAAAGGATGCCAATGAGGAAAAATTAGAAATTGCGTTGGGTATGTTGCAAGATCATAACATATATTTGAAAATTTTAATTTTTTTATTTTTTTATACCAGAGGTATGTTTCCATTGATATTTTATCTATTAAAAATGAGTTTTTATGGATCTATAAAATATAGAGGGTATGATCTCTTGGAAACCTCAAAATAATGTATTTAAAATATCTAGTATCCCTATCATGGGAGTACACTATCGACATTTTTTTCATCAATTTCCATGTGTGGAATCACCAAAGAAAACTTTGACAAGGAAATGTATTCCTTTCCAATGCAATGATGAATTTTTTAAATCATTTCAAAACCATAAAGTTAACTTTACATCATCACTGATTTTGATATATCAATAATTAGAAAAAGGTTATGTGGTGTATTATGCTTCACCAAGATCTGGTTTGTGATGTGTTCTCATGTAGGGAGATCATTTTTTTACTTATGTGTCTTATAAGTTATAATTTCATGACAATAATTACACAAACCATGATTTTTAATTAGATTTTATGGTCCATGATTTGAATACATGGAATAATTACCTCTTTTGTGAGAAATTTATGGTTTTTACTGATCATAATATCTTGAAACACATTTTCATAATAGGTGATTTGAATCTATAGAAAATAATTTGGTTGGAGTATGTTCAATTTTTTATCTTTGTGTTAATGTATAAAATATTTAAAGGGACTTCTATGTCAGACTCTATGTTTAAGAAATCATATAGACAATTGGAAAAATATTATTTAGATCAATGAGAGCTAATGTCAATGATAGATGGCATGTGCATGGATTGTGAAGACTGAGATAGTGATGTAATTTCCCTTCTAGTTTCTTTTTTTCTTTATTTAATTAAGAATGTTATATAGAAACATATATCTAATTATAAATGTATGTTTATGAGGAAAAACTCAATGGTGAGAAGATAATTGAGGGATTTAAGTAGGATGGGAATTAATTTTTGATGTTTCTAGATCGTATTGTTGTAACTTTAGCTTGTGAGGAATAATTCCTTCATGATGACCACCATTTGATATGGGATGTTCATATTGGAATAAAGAATATGTATAATGAATTAAATGTACAATTTCCATTTTCAGGTTTGAAATTAAATTTTGTTGAGTCTTTAAAAGGTATATCATGGATTTTTTTGATAATAGGATTCCAATTGAGTGATTTTGTATTGGATCACAATGATGGACCATTTCATTCATATTATTGAATCTAATATGGTGGTATAATTTTAAAATATTTATAACCAATAATTGGGAAAAAACATGGAGTACAAACTTTGATCATACCAGACTAAGATATAACATTTAAGTCTCATTTTTGGAAGTCCTTATAGCATTCCCGTAGGAATTGTCTGAATATGAGCATGAAATATCATCCTCAAATGGGTGTAAAATGTAAAAGGATGATCCAAACATTGTGGGAATGATTATTGATTTAGTAATGTATTCTAGTTAATCATGGTACAATCAGATATTATTATTGTAGTTCTCTTATAACAATTATTATCCCCTTGATACATAGACACTTCTGAGATACTTGAATGTATTGGTGAGGTGGAATATCAGTTGGCTTTTCCACTGAGGTTTATTCCATTTCATAAGTTGTTTCATGTATTTCAATTGAAGTACTATCAACCTAATCATAACCATGTGATTCGAGTGAATCACATTTTCCTAGAGTTAAATGCTAAATTCTTTCTTATTCTAGTGAACATTGTGGATAGGTGAGGGACAACATTCCATCATCAATGAATCAGTATACTGTGGGTTTTTTCTTGGAAACATGGATAGACTAAGGAAGAAATGTGGTATTGTGAAAAGAAAATAGAGGGCAAATGTCCTATACAATTTTTGGACCACAATTTTTCTCTATATTCCTTGGACAGAATGACCAATGGTTGGTAGAATTTAGCACATTTTTTCATTTAATTGAATATTTATTTATGGTTTTTATATATAAAACTGATTGGGTTATTTTTTGGGAGCTTTATAAAATTTTTAACATGTTTTTGAGTCTTTTATAGATATTCACAATTTGAGTACAGATAGTGGAAACCATGAAACACCTCCCATCAAACCATGTAACTAAACCTGTGGGAATTGGGTGTGTAGATGGTTAGGTGAATGGTTTGGCCAAACCATGTTGATAACCAAGAGAAACCATGGAAGGATGTATATAGAGAAATTTCATGGTTGGTGTTTGTGTTTTTATAAAAAAGTGATACAACAATGTGGGGTTTCTTTGGAGAAAATTCATGGTGTATAGTTAGCATATAGTTTATTTTATTGTTCCCACTAAACATTCAATATGGAAAATTAAATGATAAAAATAGTGTATCTAATTCCAATAAACTACTCAACCACTCATTTATCCCCTTAAAAGTCCATAAAACAATTCACATTCCTCCAAAATATGTGGAGACCATTCCTTTCAATTTGGCAGTGATCTATATGTGAATCATATATCATTGGATGCCTAGATTTATCGGTAGTGATAATTATTGATTTTTTTTCTTTGTTATCTTCTTATTTTCTCTATTGATATCATGGATCTATTTTGTTGAGGATAGATCAATATTGTTTTATTTTAATCATATTGATATACGATTGTTTTGATTTAATGTAAAAATATCTATGGTCATTTTCAAGAGTTTCAAGTAGGGTTTTTGAAGTTGTGTCTTTCATTGGTTTCTCCAATGGTTGTGAGGTAGGTCACTTCTCTCTCGACTACTCTTGATTTGAAAATGAATTCTTGTATTAAAATTTATTTAATTTCAGGAAATTTTTATGGAACTATTGGGTTATTGGATGAGAACATTTTTAGTTATTTTTTTGGGAAATTGTGGAAATTGGATTTTTTGTGGAATGATATTTTGGTTCATGATTTTAAAATGATGGTTTTAAAATCATGGTTTGGTTTTGTTATATTGAAATGTTTTTATAAATGGTTTCAATAAAATAATGTTGTTATTTGAATATATTGTAATTATTTTTTTAAGGTTTTTTCATACACAGTTGGCATGTGTTCATATGAATTTGGAACATACAAGGGAGTGATGGTTCCCCAATCAAAATGGGATGGAAAAGGGAAATAAATTTCACACATAAAAATAGATCACCCAGTGATTTCATGGTGAAACGATTAACCACCACTTGTGAGAGTAGGTAAGTTCATGGTTGACATGGATGCATGGATATAAGGAATGTGTATCCACACTAATTTTAAAATTTGTTTTGAATGATTTTTTGGATTATTTTTTGGAAAAATATTTTGGTTTTGAAATACTATTATTAATTTTATATAATATTCTAAAAAGTATTATAAATTAAATTATATAAATGATATAACATGTTCTCTCCTAGTTAAATGGGTTCGTATATCATTGGTGAAATATGAATAAGTTGTATACACACACCATGCTTGGGAACATTGATGCATTTATAGTTATTATCTATCGATACATAAGAAAATGCAATGTGTCATAGTTATTTAGTGATTAATTGTGATACCTTGGGAATGGATGGTCGATTTAGATCATGGAGGTAGTTTGGAGCTTCTATGTTAATGAATTCATTGTCTTTCATTTCTATTGGTTTTGGGTTCCACTTTGTACTATATTATAGTTTTTTATGTTTTTTTATAATGGATTTTATTTTTTTGGTACTCAACAATCAAATAATGGTTCTATTAATGTTTTCTTGGGGTTGGGTTTTTTATTTTCAAATGTAAAAATCTTCCCCAAAATGTTCATTAAGACCTTCATGTTTATTTACTACCTTTAGTGACTTGGTGATGTATCATATGCCCAGTAACACCCAAAATCTTATCAAAATCCAATGGGTGAGGTGAGGGGTGTTTCATATTCTCTTGAAAATCATCTTAATAATATCCATGTATTTAACCCACAAATAATCATATCTTGAATAAATATCAATATTAAATAACCATAGGGTTCCTTCTAACTGGTCATGGAGATCACCAGTTCTATTTAGAAGATACATATTCCCCATTGTCACATAATTTAGCTTCATGTATTCCACAAAGTGTCCTAGACTACCATTATCATTTTTGGTGAACCACATGTGATCCCCTAGATGATATGATACATATGGTGTAACCCTTTATCTTTATGTCTTATTATAGAATCATAATTTCTATCAACCCAACCAGTTTTGTAGGTTACAGTACCAAGAAATATTAAATATTGATATATATTAATATCTTTGGAGTATTTCCAAATTATTCCTTTGGAAATACATCCTAGTAGAGATCAAAAATATGCGAAATGATGTAGACCCAATTTATAGTTACACAGTGACATATAATCATTTAATCTAAGCTATGATGGTTCAATTATGGATTTAATATTGTCCCATAATCTGAGATTTTACATTACTCTCATTTATTATCAAATAATTATAATCCTTGGGTGAAATAAAGGATACCTGCCTCCTATAATAGTCAATTTTAGAATTAAAGATAGTCTTCTACTCTATTTGATGGATGAAATAAAATCTAGATATATCATTGCTGGTGAAATATCTCAAATATCTATATAGGGAAACATCTAAAAGACACTCTAAATATATATATGCATATGATGAAATTTCATTCCTAATGGTATGTTGAGAGAAATAAACTGATAAGACAACTAAATATATATTCTTAGACCAATACATGATCCATTAGATCATATCATTTTTGTATGACATAAATATATGGAAAACACATAATCAAATAAAACCTTATAATAAGGATTGTGAGCAACACACTAATAAAATTTTTATTCATAGTCTAACCACTTGTTTTATTACTTCGTACTTGGGATAACCACCCATCTTCCAAATTTTTTGGTCTTGGAATAATCACATGGGTAAACTACTTTTCACTCTTAGGCTAACCACTAGGGTATAATCCTTCTTAGTATTATAATAACTACAAATATACCCTCCTTTTCAGGATTAAGCTAATGACCTATATACCTTCTGAGCACATCGAACATTTATCATTACCCAATGCATTAGAGTGTCATATAGGTTCAACCAATCACATAATTAAAATTATACATGTGGGTTACAGATGATCATAAAACATTAGTTATATCAGAATGAATGAATAGAAATGAATTTGATAAACATTTCTTCATAACCTATGGAAAATAAATTGGTTTCATAAATATTTTTTCATAAAACCATAAACCATTCAAGGTAAGGGTTGATTCGTTGGATCCAATCCTTAGTAATGTATATGTAACATCAAAATATGTCATCATAGTTGGGAATTAATTATGCAATATAACATGGAATATTTAATTAGTAAAATAGCCTTCACACTTGAAAAAACTTAATAAAACATAAAAAAACTTCAAAATCAATTTCATTGAAAGTAACCATTTAAAAATATACAGGAATATTTAAAAATAATTTAAAATATTTAATGAGTAAAATATCATTTCATATTTGATAATATCTTTTCAATACATTAAAAATGTTGAATAAATATTTTCATTGAAAATAACCATCAAAACATATAATTTAATCATCAAAAAACTAGTGGTCATGATGTGGAGAAATTACGTTCATGCTATACATGGTAAATCTAATTTTCCTTTATAATTTTCAATTAAATCAAAATCCATATTTTTTGGAAAGTGACATGAAGATTCCTTTTAAAAAAATAAATGTAAAAAATTCTTAAAATCCCATTTTAAATAATCATAATATTGTAATAAAAAAAATTGAAAATGTTTTATAAGACATGTTTTTTGGAATAATATAAACTTCCATCCAACAAAATAATATTGTTAAATTATAGTTAAAACTTTTTATCAATTATTTTTGATACCAAAGAGAGGAAGATTGGTAATATATATTTTAAGTATAACTAATAGACATAATAGAATAAAATTAATGAGTTTATTGAGTGATATATCACTATATTTTCTCATTGGATTTATAATTATAAAATATTCTGATAAATGATAAGATTGTGACATGAAACAATTACCACTTTTATAATATTAAATCATAATTACCATGAGATAATAAAATTAAATTAATCTTATAATTTCATGAAAATAAGGATATTCATGATACAATATATCAAATTTTTAGTATATATTCCTCATAAAATAATATAGGTTTACAACATTACATACATGTCAAAGAAGAAAAATTGAGACAAAAATCCATTTCATATTTGGTAACATTGAAAAAATAAACCATAAGAAATTGGGATCCTAAAATGAATATGTAAATATAAATAGTTGTAAGGATAATCACAAAAAATAGTTTTAGGGATAATATATAAACCTCATAAAAATCACATGGTGAATATTGATTATATCTCATAGAAAATAATAAGTGAGACAGAAATTCCTTTCCGTAAGTATCAACATCCTTAATACTCTCATAAATGTCTAGAAAAATAAATATAAGCTTAAAATAAATCTATTACAGAACCCCACATACATATATAATTCCAAATATTATTTAATTATGTTATTTTATTAATAATTTATTAACAATTCCAATTTAATTCCATGTTTTAGGTAATGACTGCTTTGTTTTTCATATATCTTTTGATTTGTTATTTTAAGTCCTCATACAACGATCAAGGATAAAAAATATACAGAATAATAAAAACGAAATAATTATTATATTGATGAATAAATTATACTTTTAAGACCAATAATAGAATATGGTTTTAAAAAATGATGTATGTCATGATCATGGAGATGATAGGACATACGTACGCATGAGTAACACTTTAATTTTTCAATGATTGTTATGGTAATGAGGTAGGTAGTATCTTATATATAATGAATTACTATAATATCATAAATATAATATATTTTTTATATATACTTATATATATCATAAATGTGGTGTGGTGAATTAAACAAACCCACATCACTTTGTGAAATTTGTAGCCCACACATATATGAACAACATTATCATCTTCTAGTGAGTGTAATGTTAAGAAACGAAACAATATATTTAATATTAATAAACATAAATATTTTATTAATATCATAATTATGTCATGTATATTATATATATTTATTATATAAACCCTTATTATCTTTTGTTTAATGTGCTAGTAAAAATGAATCACATCGCTTCACGTGGCAGTAGTTGGCCATACACACGAATGACAATGTTATAACCCCAATGGAATGAAATGTTAAAAATTTATATATAATATAATCACTCCATATGTATAATTATGTTATAAATATCATATATATAATTTATATCCATCATCCTTACCCACTAAGAGAGGTGGAAATGGAAAAAACAAATTACATCAGTTTGTAATGTTGTAGTCAATCGTACACATGAATAATTATTTAGTAGCACATTTGTTGGAAGTGAATATTTTTTAAATCATTAAAGTAACATAAAAATATATTTATATATTTATTATACCAAGGTTATTATGTTATCATGGATTATGCTTTTTTTGAAGAAGGTGTAGAGATAAAGAAAATAAAGATACACATTGAATAATGTTGCCTCTTCTTTGGGTATCCTCCTTAAGATGGAACAAAAAAACTACCAAGGTAGAATTTATGGAAACAAATAAGACTTATAGGATTTTATTATGGTATTTTTTTAGGATGTTATAATAGGTTTTGTTCGACCCAAATTGAATGATTGGTGTGAAAAAAGTGAGGGGAGTGAGGGAACTTTTATAATTGAGGAGGAGTTACGTTTTATTAAAAATCAGAATGAGTTTGAAAATGGGTGGTCACTATCACCTAATTTGGATCCAAAATTATCAATATTATAAGGAAGATATTATACAATTGATCAAACCCTCACAAAAAAACATGTTTTCAACATTGTGTTCTTTAGCCTTTATGTTTACACACTTTTACCACAATATATTCAAACTTGGTAATGGGTTTTTTAACCTAAGTCATTAACTAATGAGGTATAAAATAAAATTATTATTATAAGATATTTTAAAATAATTATTATATAAAATAAAATAAATTTATCAAATATGAAACCTAAAGGTTTTGAAAATTAATTTTTAGACTAGCACATGTAAAGTTCAAAAAACTTCTGTTAGCCTTTACCGCACTAATTAATTTTTTTATTTACTCATTATTATGATAAAAACATTATGGAAACCACTTTAAAAAATATTAACTATTATGATTAAAAATAAGAAAACTATTTTTTAAAATTAAATTTATAGATGTGGAATAATTTATCTTAAAATATTTCTCATAGACGTGATGAGAAAGGGTACTTTCAATGAGAAACTTTCCAAATGTCTATAATTGTTTTATATGAAAATTAAACATTAAAATGATTACAATGATCTAAATTGGATTAATAAATATATATTATGACTAATAATTATTTAAAACAAATTTAGAATATAATTTAACATTATAAAAAATTTAACCGAAAAGGAAGTTGTCAATTAAAATTCATTTTTTTAACTATTTATAAAAAAGAATATTTCAAAAAATTCTCAAATATTTAAACTAAACTAAGTTTGAAATTATGATTTAAGAAATTAAATTAATTTTCTAAAATAATTTTTCTTGATGTTTCAAAAATAAATTTTAATATAAGTTCACTTAGGGTGAAAAAACTGTTACCTGAAAAACATTGTTTTTAAACAGAAAATTGTATTTATTTTTTATATTAAATTTAAATAAAAAAAGAATAATGTTAAATATTTTAGATATTACATAAAATATTAATTTAATTTAATTAATTCATATAATATTTTTTGTAAAAAAAATTTGGTAAAAACATTGGTATGCATAAAAATAGTTTTTATTAAAATATATCCAATATTTTTTAATGGATATTATTTTCATCTATAATTTATTTATAAAAAAATTATTTTAAATATTTATGTAAAGAATTTATTTTCATAATTTAGTTAATCATGTTCATACGAGCAATTCAAATATCTATGTAATAACTTGCATAGCGATACTTTAACAGTATTTAACATTTCATTTAAACATTGGTGTTGCATGAAACACATGCTGAACTCAGTGTTGTGCATAATGCAATATAAAATATATGTAATGTATAATACAAGATTAAATTGTTTTTGTGTGAAGCATAAGCTAAACATAGTGTTTTGTTTAAAGGAATATAAAAACTATGTTTCATGAAAACAAATCTAATCTCAGTGTTTTGTGTAACTCAAGATAAACCCAATGCTTTATGTAAAGAAAAATATAGAAAATATTAAATTTAATTGAGAAAAATATTTAATAAAATATCAGGGTGTTACATTCCACCACAATTAAAATAATTTTCACCATTGAAATTCATCACTTTGGTTCCAAAAACTGAGTTTTATATCTCCACGTTACACCGTAAGGTTCCCTCAAAGCTTC
Organism: Viscum album; assembly: GCA_963277665.1. NCBI lineage: Eukaryota > Viridiplantae > Streptophyta > Magnoliopsida > Santalales > Viscaceae > Viscum > Viscum album. Next base: position 1,416,310,882 of record OY728125.1, on the reverse strand, counting down.
CTTAAGATGGTAGTTTGTAACACCCTGAGATTATGAGAATGATATTTTTTTAATTTATTTTAATATTATGATATTTTACATTTTATAAAACATTGAGTATAGATTTTGTTATATGAAACAACTAAGGGGGGATTTAATTATATAAAATACCATGTTAATCATACACAACAAGAAACAATTAGATTATATTGAAGTACACACAACACAATGTTTGGATTGTGTTACACACAAGTATGAGTCCCTTAGATATCTTGTGTTACACAAAAGGTTGAGTTTTACCAAAATATAAGATAATAGTATTATTATTATGGCTACCATATAGCCATTGGAATAGAATTTACAATTTATATTTACTAAATTGTTAAAATATGATTCATACTTTTATATCAATTTAATACTTTAGTTATCAATTAGTATAAGTGAATGTAAGAATTATTTGAATTAAAATAAAATATTTTTCTATGAAAACATTGTTTCTATATACCAAAACAATTTTATCTTTACAAATTAAACAAAAAAAATTGATTAATGTTTTAAATAAAATTTATATATTATATATTCAATTAATATTTTTGATAATAATCCAGTAGTTTGTATTGGTATAAGAAAGAAATAAAACCAATTTTATGAATAAAAATATGTATTTTTCTAAAAGATAATTTTGTAGCCTTTTAATGGAAAACCCATTTAAATTATGACTTTAGAAAATTTTATTATATTTTATATTAAAAATAATCTTATTTTTTTAAATAGGATATTAAAATTCACATTGGGTGAATTTTTTGAACTTTTCTGAGATGTTTGATTTTTTTATGAACAGTGAAAACACAAATTTTACTTTAAACCCGCTTTTTTATCTAATTTATTTATATAGATAAATTATATTTTAGTTTGGGTATAAATTTTAATTAGAACTATTATAGATTAATTAATCCAATTTATCTCATTTTATCCAATTTCAAATTGAAATTTTATATAATAACATTTCAAACATTATGACCCTTTCATTTTAAAACCCATTACTTTGGCACATCTTCAATATTAATTTTAAATTAATTTCCACCACTTATATGATTTAAGATTGTAAAAATAGATTCCATATATTGAATCATAATAATTTATAATATATAATAAGGCTAAATTAGTTTGTACTAAAAACATTAATGAAAGTAATTAAAATTGATTACAGTGATTAAGAGAAAAATTAGCATAAAAAGGATTGATCCTTAATGATAAAGGCCCAAAATAATCTATACATTTATCCAATATACGTTGTATGATCATATTTAGTCCTTATCCTCTATTTTAATTGTTTTTTATAATTATTGTATGCAGTTCTCATGGGAAAAATGTGGATGGAATTCCTTTTTTAAAATTTAAAAGAATGTCACACCTCTTCCACAATAAAAAGGCAGTCACCCCTCCAACTTATTCAAACCTAACAAACCCTTTGTATTTTAAAAAAATTGTTCACATAAGATCCAAAAATCCCTCCATTATTCCCATAATCCTCCCTTTTTTCAACAACCCAACAAAGGATTCCCATTGGTTATAACCAAGAGGTGTTACCCAACTGAGTGGAAACATATTTCCTTAATGAAATTTTTTTATTTTTATTAATATCACCACAACTAATATAATTCTATTATTATATAATAAAATATATATAATAAATATAATAATATTTTTATCCTATTATCTTTACCTATACTTACACACATTTATAACTAATGGGTACGGAGGATACCATTCTTGGGTACGAAGAACTACCGCCTTAAGAAATGATGTTGTTCATTTTTCATTTAAACCCTATCATGGTTCAGAATTATGGTGGAAAATATGTTTTTACATTATATATATTATATTAAGGATGTATTGACAATTATTTAATTATTATATAAAACATAACTTCATGTTTTAATTTTTTTTAAATATGATAACATCGTTTATGGACGTGTAAACTACCACCTCCTCAAAGCAATGTGATTTGTTCACTCATTGCGTATAATGTATTAAGGATGGTTTTATTTAAATTTTATGATATATATAAGATAATATATCTATCTTAATGATTATATATATATATATATATATTTCAATTAAATTATTTCTTTCAATACAACAAAAAATCGAAACAACGTACATGCGTATATATGGCATACCATCTCCATGAATGGTGTATTCCATTTCATATATCATTATTTTGTAGAATACTATAAATATATATATTATGAATATTTATGATTTATTAGCCCTGTTTTATAGTATGTAAATAATTAAATAATGACCTATATAAGAGGATAAATAATAACAGTCAAAACCTATTCTAAAGACAACATGGATATTACCAGAAACCTAACATTATAATGTAATTGTTAAAAAATGGTTCATATAGTGTCATAATAAAAAAATATGCTATTATATATAGTAATATAGTTATATGGAATATTTATAAAAAACATTCAATAATTATACCATATGTTTGAACGTGTATGAATAATTTCAAGTCTTAGTGTAATTGTTTTCTAGTGTAACTTTTATTTTCTAGGAGACCGAAGCCATATTCACATCCAATTTCTTATATGTGGTGTGTATAATGTACATTGATGTATTATATTATTCTGGAAATTAAATTTATGGGTATTTACATAACCATTTTTCAAACAATATTTCATAGGTTTTATGTTTCAAATGTTACTAAATCGGTAAAGACATTTTGTCTTAATTTGAATTAATTGAGACACAAGCCATGTTATAAACCTATTGTCTTCTATGAAGAGTATAAAATTCCCTTTAAAATTTTATATCATGAATATATTTCATTAAATGATATATTATGAATCAATTACTATCATTTTCTTACATGGGTAGTATAATTTAATCTTACCAATTGGTAGGAGTTTATTGCAACAATATGATGGTTTAACTCGATTGTTTAGGATTATGATATTTTTGATGAAACATTATGTTACATCATTTAATAAAACTAAGGAAAATTATTATCCTCTGGTTAGTCATAATAACATTATTATTTATTACCATTTTATAATATTTTCTAATATTGATAATTAATAATGTTTTTTATAAAATTGGACTTGATCTCCCTCTTTGATCAGAAATATATGATCCTTCAAAAGTATGTTTCTAAAAAGTGTTATGAAAAATTTCTAATATTATCCTACAATATTTAATAAAAAATGTTCCTATTTTTTTTATCCAAAATGGTTTTAAAAAAGGAATCTTATTGTAATTTTATAGTTAAAACATTTTTTTAAAACATTTATGGTGAAAATAGAGGTTTTTCATGTTTGTATTTAACCACTATCATGGCCATCCTTCCTTTGAATCTTAATTTTAATGTTTAAAAGATTCCTTTTTAGGAAAAATGTTTATCTTAATACTCTAGACCATTATTTTTTTAATGGTATTTTTAAAGAAGAAAGTATTAAAAAATGTTTTTCTCTTTAAAAAGTGTTTTATTACATTTTCAAAGCTCACTTTATATGTTTTAAAATTTTTTTTTTTAAAAATAAAATGATATAAATTATTAAAAATTTCATTTTTATGTTTTAAAATTATTAAAAAAATGTTTTCCGAAATTTTTTTTTTCTTCCTTTTTAAATAAATTTATTTTAATATTTTTTTAAGCTGATTTTTTAAAGGAAACATTTTTTTAAAAAAAATCACTTTTATTTTATATGTTTTCAAGGAAATGTATTAATATATTCTTTCATAAGTATTCAATTTTATTTTAAAATAAATGTTTCTAAAAAGTTTTTGTGTTTTAAAATGATTTTTTTCAAAGGTAAAAGGGTGTTTTCCTAAAGAAAGTTTTTTAAAATATATTTCAAAATTATATTCCATATAAGATGTCATCTATGGGTGTTACTATTTTATTTATAAGGAAATAATCCAATGTTTCCATTAATATTATTTCTCTATGTGGTTTATGTTTTTATTTCACGATTCTAATGAAATCAGTTTCTCTTTCATCAGTTATATGTTTATGATTCTCATTTCACTTTCATGAGTTATATGATTATAAAACAAACATATTTTCCTAGGTTATGATTTGATGACATGATTATGAAACTTTTCCTTTTCCACAAGTTATGAAATGATTACATTTTTATGTTACATGATATTGATGAGAAACAATTTTATGGGTAAGATAAAAAATGGGAAGCTAGTGTGTCCTAATTCAAAATGGTAAATAGGTGCCTCTTAATCCATTAAGGGAAGAGTGGGAAACCAGATCCACATTGGGGAGATAGGGAAACCCAATCCACTATGGGAATATGGGGAACCCAATCCACTATGGAAATGTGGGGAACATTAATCCCTTATAAGGAATGGACTGTGATTGGGGATGGTGTTATTTCTCACCCAGTATTTTTATTCCCCATAAAGTGCCCAAATAAGTTTATGGAAATGATAATTGTGTTATTATGAAATATATTACATGTTTATGTGTTATCCAAAAAATTAAAACTTATTCCTATTATACTATGACTATTCTCATATTCTTTATTGTATTATGATTTATGTCTTATAAAATTCCAATCATTATACCATATCTCATGTTTTTAATATTTTATAAGAAGGTTGTGATCTTCAAATATTACGTTGATGTTATCATACCCTTATGTTCATGTTATGCTTACATATTTCATTTATTCACCCTTATTAAGCATTTAAGATCGCCCATTTATTATGAATCTTTTCCCTAGGTTAGGAAGAACTTTTTTAAGTTGAATTAAAATACTGTAAGATCATTATGGGAAACATTAAAGCTATTTCACCAATTTAAAATATTTGTTCCAATATTCCAAATGTAGTAAACTATTTTGGTCCCCATTCATTCACCTTTGTAAGGTGATTCATATTAATATAATTTGATTTAATATCTATGTATGTTATACCTGGATCTCTATAGTTGGTAACAAATGAAAAGATTAGTCAAATTTAGGAATCCTCTATGATAAAACATTAATGATATCCCTAGGGATATTTCAATGTATATGTATAGGGTGTATCCAAGGATGAGTTTAAAGCTAAGTTAAGGGTTTGGAAATTTTCCTAAATTTTTTTTAATGTATAGAGTGATTAGTTTTCTAAAAATACATCTTTTTTTGGATAATATAAGTGGATCTAGATATGGAAAATATATACATAGGGGTGACGACCCCAAAAAATATTATATTGAACTCGAATGAATTGAGAACTCATGCACGACAATGTGCCTTATTGTACACATGTTTTCACACTCTTAGGGGATATGAGATGGGGAATTCAAAAACACGTTTCAATCAATTATGATTGATTTAAATAGAGGATTTATATGATTAACCTAGGATTAACCTAATTCATCATAGATTAAAGAATAATTTTTCATGATTTTGACATCAAATATGTAATTTTTTTGATCATGTTGGTTTCTACTATTATAAGTTATTATAAAACTATAAGTTATTATTTTATTTAAATTTAGGAACCATAAGGAACTAGAATAATGGAAAATAAGATTGAAAATATGCTGATGAGTTGTCAAATGGGATGATCACTAGAGTGAAGGAACTTTTGATCATTCCTAATTTGATTTCACCGATCATGGTTAACACCATATACCTTAACCAACACTCAAAATCACAAAATAAGATAATGAAAGAGGTCACTAAGAGTTCAAGAAATGGAGAAAATGAAGGAAATATGTTTATTTTCCTCTATTTCATGATTTTGGAAAGAATCACTGAATTTAATTTCTTAGAGGAATAAGAAGATGTTTTAAATTTAGAACAGAAGGACATAAACCAAGTAACTTTAAAGGAAACATGAATAATTTGGTTAATGAAAGGGATATACATGTTTTCTTCCATAAAACATCATTTATGTTTAAATTATTTAAGTGTATAATTAATGGTGATTATGTAAATCTATATATTAAAGTGGAAATATCACAGTGAGAATAATCAAGGTGGTGAAAATAATTTTTATATTACTGATGATGATGATGAGACTATTGATTAAATGTTAATGGGAAAATTTATTATGTAATAAGATGATGTTTCCTTGTTAATGGATAAATGATTAAGTGGAATAACTGATGTGTTTAGGTATTTTGATTCAAGAATTATGAATTGTGAAATATATATATTTTGTAGTTTATTTGTTTGGTAAGGATTTACAAGAATATATTGAATGGTTATGATAGACTAGAAAGTGATTTAATGGAACGGTGATGTTTATAGGAATCACATGATTAAGGTAAATTTTACCCTTAATATGTTCAAAATATTTAGATAATGATGTTTGGATATAAATGTGAATGATTTGAATAAGAAATTTATATTTTACTGATTACCTCATCACTAATAATGAATTTTTTGAAAAGTGTTTTATTATATCATTGAAGAATATTAAAAAAAATTATATTTAAGTAATATATCAACTAAACATTGTAATAAAGAAACATTCATGCTTTCAATAAGGATTTATAGTAATCTAGGTTAATACCATGTTTCAATAGAATATGTGATTAATGTATTCACATGTCAGTTATGAGAAAAAAAGCTTCCATATGATATTAAAGGTACCAATGTAAACCTTATTTAGTTATCATCTTTTAATGTATTGAATTTTTCATCTTTTTTAAGGGTTATAATGTTTACCATTTATAGAATGGTTTATGATGAATATTGGAGAATGTTTTAAAGATTAAAGTATTATCTCACAATATGAGGCTTTATGCATATTTTATAACTTATGATAACCATTTTGGTGTGATTATAACTAAAGGTAAATAAAATAAAATATAATTCTATTTATAGATATCATGATCTATTAATTCTAATGGAATAAAAATTTAAACATTATTTATTCTAATACGATATGAAGTTGAAAAAAAAGTTGAGGATGTCTTCAAATCATGTAAGTAAATCTTATCCTAAAAATTATTTTACTTTTGGAAAAAAAATATCTTGAAACAATAAATTTTAACCTAGTGAATTTGTTTCCCAATAATCGTATGGCCGATTAGATCATCACATGTTTAAGGATTTGTGATCATCAACTATATCCTACCCATGTTCTCTATCACTCTTCATCATAGAATAATTCTTATATTTCTATTCAATGTCCATGTTTTCCCTTCCCACCTATGGTCTCCTATGTTAAAACCTATTTGTGTTACTTTGGGTAACCATTATGTTTCCAATTTTCCTGTTTTGTAGGAATTTTTATTATTAATTTTTACTATGTGGTTTTCCAAGAAAGTAAGATTGAATTATTATAACATTGATAACCTAAATTAATTTATAGAGTAAAATTTGTTTTATAAGTGGAATAATATAACACCCCAAGATTCATGGATTTTATTCAAATTAATTTAGTATTTTGATATTTTAAATTTAATGCATCAGTGAATATAAATTTAATTATAAAAAGTAATCTATTTGGATTAAATTATACATAACACCAATTCTATATTTCTCTACATGCAACACTAAGATTATATTTTGATATAATAAGCACTATGTTAGGATTATATAACACACAATTCAAAGTTCCTTTAATATCTTGTGTTTCAGTAAAGGTTGAGTTCTAAAAAACTACCAGATATTATTAATATTATTATTAAAATATTATAATAGATAACATCTAGTCATTCGAATGGAAGTTAAAAATAATATTAACTAAATTGTGAAAATATTATTTACGTATATCAAATTAATGTTTTGATATTCATTTAGTAAAACAAAATGTAAGATCTATTTTAAAATAATAAAATTAATTTTCCAAGAAAACTATTTTTGTATGTAAATGCTCAATTTTATCTCAATAAATTAAAAAAACCAACATTGATTAATTTTATCAATAATTTTTATATATTATTTTTTCAATCAATATTTATGACACTCATAATATATATTTTATAGGAATAATATAAAAATATATCCAATTTTATGAATAAAAAATGTATTTTTCTAAAAAATAATTTTACCCCATTTTAATATAGAACACATTAAGAATATGAATTTTGAAAATTTTATAATATTTATTATAAAAAATAAATTTTTTTTGGAAGGAAAATATGAAACCTTTCTTTCTGATATTCTTTATGTATTACTATGATAAGTTTCATTTCTTGATTAATAGTGAAAAACACTAAATTTTAATTTTAAACTACTATTTCATAAAATTTATTTATATATATATATATATTAGTTTACTTTTAAAGTTTATTTTGATAATTTTACATCAATTAATATAATTTATGTCTTTGAAACCAATTACAAATTGAAGTTGGATATAATAACATTTCAAACGTTTGGACATTTTCACTTAAAAACCCATTGTTGTGGCATGTGTGCTGGATTATTGTTAAATTAATTTCATCCACATCTGTATTTTAAATATGGAAAAATAAATTCTATATTTATGATCAGAATAATTTATAATTTCTAATAAGTTAAACATATTATTTGTATATGAAAATATTATTAAAAGTGATTGAAATTAATATTTCAATTAAGAGAAAAATTAGCTTAAAAAGGGATTAAACCATAAAATTGAGGTCCAAAATGATTAAAACACTTTCCAAAAATCCAATTTATATTAATATTTCTACCATATACTCCCTTTTGAGGTTTTTTACCAATATTGGGTCCAGTAGTCATTGGTAAAATGTTGGTGGAATTCCCTTTTTAAAAAAAATTCAAGAATGACACTCCTCTTCCACTATAAAAAGTCACTCACCCCTCCCAATTATTAACACATATAAAGTACTTGTTCTCAAGGGAAAACATTTAAAATAGGATCCAAAAATTCAAACCCTAATCCTTAAAGCCTCCATTTTTTGTATAAATATATCCATGGAATCCCCTCGGTGCAAACAAATATTAGTTACACAAAGATGAGGTGTAGTCCTTCCTCAAAATCCTTTATTTTATTTTCAATATCTTCCACATAAAATATTCTTAATATGTGATTATATAATAATACAAGTATAATAAATATATATATTTTTATTATCAGTTTATACCTAAGATTATAGACAATTCCTTCTAATAGATAACTAACATACTGTTCTTGTGTACGGTGCCCTACCGCCACACATTACGATGGTGTTCGTTTTTTCTTTACCACAACTCATGGTTAAAAATTATTATAGAAAACATTTTTATATATGGTATATATGATATTTATTATTCCATTATTTTTTAATTATTATATAAAACATTCCTCCATTATTTCCTTTTTTTTAAATAGGATAACTTTTTTGTGGATGTGTGGACTACGGCCTCCTCAAAGCCACAAGATTCATTTATAAATTACATGGAATAAATTAAAGATTTTTTTAGTGAAATTAAATTATATATATTACATAATAATTATAAATTAATTATGTTATATATATATATATTCATATATTTAAATTACTTACTTTCTTTCTATATGATAAGAAAAAGGAAACATCGTTCATGCGTACATACGACATCCCATCTCCGTGAACTGCATATTAAATTTCAAATATTTGTATTTTTTAGATTATTATAAATATTTATATATTTAATATTTATGATATATAAATAATTTTTTACATTATTTAAATAATTAAATCATGATCTATGCTATAGGATCGTGAATAACAAGTCAAAACATATACAAAAGACAATGCATAAATTACTTGAAACATAACGTTATCATGGATTTATTAACAAATAAGGAAAATAAAGTCATAATAAAATCATATATGATATTAGATAGAAAAATATAGTTCTATTTAAGATTTATAAAAAACTTTTATTCATTATATAGGAGGTTTTAATGTGTATGTATAATTTCAAGACTTATGGTAAGGGTTTTCTTATATCACTTTTAGTTTTCTTGAGACACAATCCAGGTTCACCTCTTATTTCTTATATGTGGTATGTATAAAGACCATGGATGAGTTATATGATTCATATAATTAAAATATTTTTTATTTAAATTTTTATTTTATTATCTTTCTTTTATGGGTTTTATTTTCAAAAGTTACCAAATTGATAAAGTTATTTTTCTAAATTTTCCTTATTTCATACACATGCCATATTGTGAAGTTATATTATTATTTGAGGTGAATAAACTTCCCTTTGATATTTTATCTCAATAATATCCTTATTTACTTGATATTTTATTCTTCATGTAATTTCATTTTTTTACAATGGTGTATAATTTAACTTTACCAACGGGTAAGAGTGTATTGCAAAAATATCAACATTTATAGAGATTGTTTATGATTATACTTTAATTTATGAAACATTATGATAAATAATTCAATAGAAACCATGGAATTTATTATCTTATAGTTATTTATGATAAATTAATGATTTTATAAAAAATAAAGTCTTTGGTACCAAAGATAATTGTGAAAGTGTTTTTAAGAAAACCTGACTTTATCTCCTCCTTCAGAAGGAAATATGTGTTACATAAAAAGCAAGTCATATAAAAACTTTTTCAAAAATGGGCTTATGTTATCCTATTATAATTAAACTAAATTTTTACAAAATTTTTTCTTAAAAAAGTGGTTTTAAAAAAGGAATCTTCTTGTTTTTTTCTAATTAAGACACTATTCAACACTTTTTATAGTGAAAAGGAATATTCACCATGTTTGGATTTATTTTCCATCAAGAACTTAATTACATTGAATCTTCCTTTGCAAGAATAAAATATTCCTTTTTAATAAAACTTTTTCCTTACTATTCTAGATATTCATTATTTTTGAAATCATTTTCAATGATAAATGAATTAAAAAAATAGGTTTAAAAACAGTTTTAATTAATTTTCAATGATCTCTTTATATTAATAGAAAAGGTTTTTTTCAAAGAAAAATGATTTAAATGATTTCAAAAAATCGTTTATATGTTTTCAATTTATACTCCATGATAATGATTTCCCACATTTGTTTCAAACTTCTTTTTCAAACAATTGTTTCTCAAAAAAAATTCACGATAATGTTTTCATGGAAAAATATTTTGAAATAGATTTCAAGTATCTTTTATATTTTTTCAGAGATGATTATTGTTTAGATTAATTTATAATTATTCATGTTTATGTTAAAATAAAATCATTTTTAAATAGGTTTTATGTTTTAAAAATAATTTATTGAACAATGAAATGATATTTTTATGAAGAATTTTTTAAAAAAGAGATTTCAAAATTATTTTACATCTATGATGACATCATTTTTTGTTACTGATTCCTTTTTGGTGAAATGATCCAAAGGATCCATTCATATTCTTTCTCTGAATAGTTTATGTTTTGATGGAATGACATCTATGAAACCCATTTCTCCATTGTTTTTTATATGTTTATGAAACCAATTTATCTTTAATGGTTTATATGCTTATGAAACCTGCTTATTTTCATATGTTATGATTTAATATAATAATGATTAAACATAAGATTTTTTATAGGTTATAATATTATTACATTTTTATGAAAACCATTTAATTCCATTTATTATGATATGATTTTTTATGATATTTTGGAACATGTAAGTGTGATTTAATTGTGAGATTTGTGGGATTCATATCTTCCTCCAATGAATTAAGTAAATATTTATATCTAATTAGATAATTATGGTGAAAATGTTGACATTATTAATCCAAAATTTGGAAAAATGTGTATCTTTATCTAAAATGGGAAACATGTGTGTTCTAAAAAAAACTAGGATGATGGTAAAACCTAATACACTATTAGAAGATGTGGAAACCCAATCTAGTAAAGAAGATATGGAAACCCAATCCCTTATAAGAAAATGATTTTGATGGGGGATGGTGGTGTTTCCCACCCAGTAGTTGCAGTTTCCTTGAATCACCCTGATATGTTTTTGGAAATGAGCCATGAATTATTGGGAATGATATTACATGTTCATGTGTTTTCCATATATTCTATATATTATTCATATGAAATTATCACATGGTTCATTTTATTTTTTATCTTATGATTCATGTCTTATTAAATTCAAATGTTTATTCCATGCCTTATATTTTCAATCTTTGATATGAAGGGTATGATATTCAAATGTAATGACCATGTTCTCAAACCCTTATGTTCACATTATTCATTACTATTTACTTTATTTAACCTTATTGAACAATTTACCTCACCCCATTCTTATGTTTCCTATCCCCAGTTTATGAAAAAATATTTTAAGTAGAAGTACTAAAGCGGAAGATATTTGTGGGAAACATTGATCATCTTTCACTATGTTAGAAGATTTAGTTCTATGTTTCGGGATGCACAATACTTTTACAGTCCTTAGTAATGTACTTTTATAATGTGTTAAATATTCATAAAAATATGTAATATCCATATAATTTAATAATTGGTCTTTATATGGTTTATCAATAATGCATTAACCACATGAGTGGTCCTATTTTGAAGAAAATTCACTATGAGATCCTGAATATCTATTGGTTGTTCCTAATAATTAATATCATGATCTAGTAGTACGACCCCTAAGTTAAGTGCAACTGGATGATTAAGTATGTAATTTCTAAGGTGTGATACATGGAAGACCTCATGAAACTTAGATATGTTCAATGGGAGTGCCAAACAATAATATACTTCCCCGATATGATCAATTATTTTAATTGCGCCCATATTTGTAGGGATTAGATTTTATTTGAATCATAAGTACAATTAAAAAACATTGTTTGTGATTCAATAAATTTACATTTTATCTCTTACATTAAAAAATGGATTTATATTTTTTTATTCTAGAAGCAGTAATGGATCAAAAGACCAATGTTAGAATGATAATTCTCTCTGTTTATCCCAAATTTAAAAAATGGGGAGTGACAGTTCACTAATATAAATAAATAATCATAGGGTTATATAATAATTTTAATATATAAAACCACATCCAATGTAAAACATCAACCATTCCATAAATGGTTAACCTTATAAACCTTCTAAAATATTAAAATCAAGATCAATAGAAACATTTTTACTAAATTTTGAACATTAATTTTTTATTAATCCCTCAAATAATATCATATATCTCTTAATAATCACATAGAAAACATGGGAATAACATTATCATGTATACACTAGAAACATGCTAATAACCATAATTATCATAAAAACATGTTTAGAACATAAATTATTATTTATATCTTGAATAAAAAATTGATTATTTGTGATATTACATAAATGAAAAAATGTCGTAAACTCCATCAATGGTAGCACAAGTCACATTTTCAAACAATTATTAATCAGTTCCTAGTTAATGAGTAAAATAATATTTTATTTATAAATATCTATCATATATTTATCTGAAAATCCTTATCACAAAACTAGGAACATATTAAGGGTTATTATTTCATTTATCATATGTTCAATACAAAATATCGTCATTCGATTAAATAACATTAATAGGTCATCTGCACCATTCAATATATTCTTTAAAATCCTTAATTGAAAAGATATACTGAACAATCATTATATATTTCATTATTCATATAACATAATCCTTGAATTCTCATAAATTAATAATTCAATCATCCAAATTTCTTCTCAAACCATTAACAAGGCTTCATCATCTTATTCCTCAATACATCATTAATTTCATATTTCATTTCTTGTATTTTTATCGGCAAAATAAAAAAAATTAATCATACAAACTTTTGATTATCTTTATGAACATTCCCCATAGGAAATAAATTTTCATAACTCATATACCTTCCACATTTATGACATTCAATAGTCAATTATACCTTATGACTACAATTATTTTCATCCAATTCATTAATTATTTTTTTCTTCTTTCATCAGTAATTAATTAATTTTTGTCAATATATTCTGCAGTCAAAAAATCTAATTATCCCTTTAAAATATTACCATGAGTGTTTTTTCCCACATTATTGATGTATATGAATTTCAAAAATCTTTTTTCATTTGTCTCCACTACTCAAAATCTTAGTAAACTATATCCTTCACTTCATTTGTGAGTCTGAGAGTTGGTCAATGTGTATGTTTTTAATATTTTTATGTGATAAATAATAAGGAAAAATTAGAATATCATTTTCTCTAATCACCACCCCTTTTGGTTTCTCATCGAAAAATTTCTCATCATATTCAAATTTAACCCATTTCCATCTGGTTTTGGCTTTTGAATAAAATCGAAAATCACTGTGTGAGAAACAATAATCACAGTATAAGAACATATAATAGTACAAAATAACTTATATGGTGTCAAAATTAGGACACATTTTCTCAATCTATTAATATTTTGGATTAATATTTTTCATTCAATGTCAGCATTTGTTTGAATCCACCATCATGGTTCATATGAATATTCCGAATTTCCTAAGAATGTACATAGGAAGTGTCAATATAGGTCTCTATAATGTATCATTATCATTATTTAGGTGATAACTGATTCAAGATCAATGTTCCATTTTTAGGGTTATTACACCTTGGTACCTTTTTAAAATATTCACATCCACTTTCATTGTCCAATAGGAACATAATTTCACCGAAATGAATAGATCTATAATTTATCAAAATTTCGTAACATTTTCCAATACAATGACTCATCCTTCAACTTATATTAAGATATATCCAAAGTTATATCCTTAAAACTACCCATAGGGATCTCTATAATGAATTCTAATCCATGTTTCTAAAGGATAACTAATTAGTTTATCTAATAAAAATCATATTTACCCATGCATCTCACACATAGATATTACAACTTTTTAATTTAGTCTTCAATACAATAGATAAACACATGCATGAGGACTATAATAGTTTAGATTTATTGAGGCTAGTTACAAAAAATTCCAAACATTCCTTCAATATATCCACCTTCCCCATTAGTACTAAAATATAAAACATTTATTCATAACCTAGGTGAATTGAACATAACAATGGGTATGATTAAATTATTAATAGTGGAAAATAATAAAGATATGTATGCATAAAATGATAATTAGGGTATAAGAACCCGATTATAACATTTGAATACCATGCCCAGAATATAAAAGAACTCAATCTTGATTCATGGAATATAGATTGGATTTTTATGAGAAATTAATCATAAGGGAATAAAAGGACATGATCTATCAGAGAATAACATTGTCATAAGAAATATATATATGTAAAAGACATAATCATATAAAAAATTATTAAAATTCGTCTGATAAAGAAATTCATAACAAGACTGGCTTGAGATAACCATCCATGTCCCCACTTTAGACATGGGATAACTACCTGTGTACCCTATTTTTTGAGCTTTGGATAACCATCCATGTACCCTGTTTTTTCAGTTTTGAATAACCACTTGTGTACCCTAATTTTCATTATTATTCTAATAACCTATGTACCATCATTGTTTAGGGTTGGTCTAACCACTCGTGTACCCACTGAGTTCTTAGAAAATTTATCATTACCCAATACAGTTGATGGATATATAGGTCCCACTAATCACATAATTTGTATGATAAATACATGATATAGATGATCATAAAACATTCCATATATCCAAACCAATGAAAATATTTTGTTTCATAAACATTTCATCATAACATTTGGAAAAGAAATAGGTAACATAAAAATCATTTCATCCAAGCATAAATCATTGAGAATAATAATTAATTTTTATAATTTTTTTATTCTCATTTGTACCATAAATTTAATCATCTTGGTAAAAACAATAATAACAATATTTTAATAGTATTTTACATATCATGTACATATAGTGTTACATGAATCACTAGGTAAACTCAGCGTTTTATTTGATGCAAGGTAAATTCAATGTTATGTATAATGAAATATTAATAGGGTGTTATATGAAATAAATGAAAAACTATTATTTGTGTGTAACAATAGCTAAAATAGGTGTTTCATGAAACAAAATATAACCTAAATTTTTAATGTAACTCAATATAAACTCGATGTTTCATATAAAAAATAATATTGAAAATATTAAATTTATATGGAAAAAAATTCTCAAAATAATAGCGTATTATATTCTAAAACCATTAAAATAAATTTCTCATGAAAAATTTTTCACCTTGGTACAAAAAAATGATGTTAATTATTCCTCATTACATCCTCATGTTCCAACATAGCTTCCATAATTTGGTGGTTTCTACAAAAAATAATTAACCAACACTGTTTTCCTATTTTATTGAACATTCACTATTCAATCAAGACTCTATTAGTTGTTCCCCATAATATATATCATAATACAATGATAGGACCTCTGAGTTAAGTAAATGTGATTAATTAGGTATGTACATCCTCATGAGGGATTCATGGAACACATCATGAACATGAGAGAGGTTCGATGGGAGCACCAAATGATAAACTATTGTCCTGATATGATCAAGTATTTTATTAAGACCTATATCACTAGGGATTATATTTCCTTTTTTTGTTTTCAGTGTTTCATCCTTTTTCGCATTGATAATTTTACACTTTATCTCTTACTCCAAAAAATAGAGATAAGATTTTGTATTCATGAAGTAATAAAAGATCATAATATCCATAATATAATGACAATTCATTCTCCCTATATATAGTTATTAAAAGGATAACATTAGATATCCAACATGAATAAATATTCATATGGTGATATAATATATTAATATCTAATAGATTAACCAAAGTTAATCTTATATCATTCCATAAATGGTTAAATATATAACCCTTTCAAAAATATATAAATAATTATCTTTAGAAGTAAGGTCAATAATTTCAGAAATCAATATATCATTAATCCCAAATTCAATATGAATTATCTCTTAATTGTTAAATAAAAAACATGTGAACACCATTATTATGTATTCCCTTGAAACATGGATATAAATTGATTTTCCATGAAAACATATTAAAAAAATACAAGTTTCATTATTCCTTAAAGAAAACATAGATTATTTTTGGTATTCCTTAAATAATAAAATTCTATAAACTCCATCAATTATAGAAGAATGAACTTTTCCATCTAATAATTAACTAGTTAAAAGTAAATTAGTAAAATCCAATATTCGTTATATATATCAATTATATATATATACTTACATCATTATTAGTACAATAGAAATATATAATGTTTTATCTTTCCATTAATAATATGTTTTCCATGAAATATAAATATTCCATTGAATAAAATTTCATGTTAATCATCACCATTCAACATATTCATAGAAAAACATAATTAAAAACCTATAATAAACAATCCTTATATTTTTTTTATTGATATATTGTAATCCTTGAATTCCAATATATTAAAACATCAATAATCCCTCTTCCTTATCAAACCAATAACTATGATTCATCAACTTATTACTTAATAACTCCTTCCATTCATATTCTATTTACAGTTTCTTCATCCTTAATAGAAAAACTATTACTAATACGACCTTTATAGTTCACTTCATGATATTTCCTCATAGGACATCTATTTTAATAATTTTCATACATTCAAAAATTTATAATTTAACAGATAATGATACATTTGGGAGACCATTACTCTCATGCACCATGTTAAAAAACATTTCATTCCTCCATATAAATTACCTCCGTTGTGTCCTTATATTCCACACTCAAAATATCATATCATTATTTTCTAACAATACCCTGAGTTTTTTCTCCTATATTATAGACATATAATAAATTAAATATACATCCATAAATCTTATCCACTACCCAAACTATCAGTAAACTATATCATTCTCTTCTCTAGTGAGTCCAGGAGTTAGTTAAGGTGTATATTGTTAATCATATTCTATTATAACTATTTAGTCTTTCTCAAAATATAATATTCTCATATCATTAAAAAATTTGGATTCTCAATAAGAAAATATCCTGTTATATTTAATTTAAACCAAGTTTAATATGGTTCCCTCCATTGATTAAAATAAAAATCATAGTGTGAACAACACTAATCCTAGTGAAAACCACATAATCATGAAAACTCACTTGTATGGTTTCTAAATCATGACACCTCTTTTTCAATCTACGAAACCTTAGGAATAATCATGTTCCTTCAATGTTAATATTTATTTAAATCCATAATGAAGGTTCATAATGTGTTTGTAAATTTCCAAAGCATATCACCTATATGTTTCAAATTAGGTGTCCCTCAAGGCCTATTATCTTGCACGAGGAGAGAATCAACTCAAAATAAATGTTACCTTTTTGGTGATATTACACTATATACCTTTATACAAGATCCACATCCACAGGTAGAGTCAAGATAGGGATGTAATTTCATAGAAATTACATTCTCTATACTATACCAAAATCCCAGTACAATTTCTGATACATTAAATCATCCATAGACTTATATTTACAGACATACTCATACATATCGTTATAAATATACCAAGAGATATAAATAATGATTTCTTATACAAATTTATAAAGGATAACCACGACATTCATATGATACCAAATATAGAAACCCAGGATTATCACACATATATTCTACATCGTTTTAAATTAATATTCAATACATTACACAACACAAGCATGAGGACTATAAAATATTAGTGTCTTTAGAGATTAGGAACAAAATAATCTAAAAGGATAGTCATCATCTTCTATAAATATATTCTCATTTTTTACCTCCACTCAAATCCTTTCATCATAACCTGGGGAAGGGAAACAGAAGATAGGGTGAGGTTAAATGATTAGTAAGGGTACACAATAGAGATATGTAACCATAACATGAGCATAAGGGTATGAGTACATAATAATAAAATTTTAAAACCATAACCTTCATATAAAATAACATGTTCTTGTGTCATATAATAAATATTTGTATTTTATATGACCTGAATCCTATTGGAATCAAAGTATATGAGCTAAGGAAGTATAAAATTGGAACAAGACATAGATGTATAGAATATACATAATTATAGAAAACCTTATTATAAGGATACTAAATAATAAATTCATAACATGTTTATCTTGTACAAACCACCAGTGTGCCTACTTTAGGATTGGTATAACCACCAATGTACCCTATTTTTTATAGACTAGGATAACCACCCATGTACCCTATTTTTTAGGATTGGACTAAAAAATAGTGCACCCTCATTTTTAGGATTGGTCCAACCAATCATGTACATTTCTTTTTAGGCTTAAGATAACCACATGAATACCATCAAAGATCATGGAACATTTATCATTACCCAATACATTATAAGGATATATAATTCCCACCCGTTACATAATGAAAATAATATATATGTTTTCTACAAGATCATAAAACATTTATCATACCATAACAAATTAGAATTAATGGTTTTCATAAATATTTCAAAATAACTTGATGAAAGTAAATATGTTTCATAAACATATTTTCTTAAAAAAATAAACCATTAAATATAATAATTATTTCCTTTGACCATACTCCCTGTAAACTATAAGTAACATATAAATATTCCATCTTAGACATAAAATGGGTTTGAAAGATCTTATGGAATATTAATTTTATAAAATAGAATTTCTACTTGAAAAATAGACTTAAAATAAAAAAAATAGAAAAATGTTTTTAAAAAAAATAACATTTTAAATGTGTACAAGAATCATTAAAACCCAATTAATACAATTATTGAGGAAAATGTCATTTTTTATTTGATAAAAAAATTTAAAACATGAACCATTTTTAAAATAATTTTATGTATTACTAACATTGAAAACATATAACGGAATAATAAAAGAAAATAGTAATCATGAAGACACTACAATATGTTCATATTATACACATTAAAACAATGATTTCTTTTACATTTTCAGTAAAATCCAAAATAGAATTGTTTAGAAAGAAATATAAAGAATCTATTTTATAAAACTTTTTAAAATGTAAAAGTTTTTAAATTTTATTTTAAAAACTAAATTGTTAGTAAAAAAGTCATGAAAATTATTTTATAAATCCTGGTTTTGGAAGGAAACATATTTACAACCAAAGATAGTTATGATCATTAATTTTATTAAAAAACAATTAAATATTATTTTAAGTATAAATGAGTGAAAATGATACTATAAATTATAAGTATCGTGTATAAAAATTATAATAATATTAATGATTTCTGTGGTGGATATATAATAATATTTGTATAAATGTATGTATAATCATAAACAGTACTGATAAACGATGATATTGTAACATAAAACTTTTACCACATTAATAACATAGAATAAAAATTCACATGAAATAATAATACTCAATGAAAAATATAATATCTTGAAAATAATGATATTCCTTACATAACATATGAAAAGGATAGTATATACACCTTATAAAATATTATAGGTTCATAATATAACATATGTCTCAAAAAAGGAAAATTGAGAAGAAAAAAATCCCTTACCGCTTTGGTAAGATTTAAATAATAATCAAAATGAAATAGGGGTCCTAAAATGGATATCTAAATCCTAAAAGAAATATTTATATGAATCATTAAATACATTTATTGAATATATATACACTATAAATAGGAAAAACATGGTGAATATGGATTGTGTCTCAGAAAAAATAAAAAGTGAGAATTAAATCCCATACTATAAGTATTAAATTATTTTATACTAGGTCAAAAATACACTATAATAAATATGAGTTTATCATAAATATATTATTCAACCAATATTAAATAAATAACACCAAATATTACTTACTTATTGGTTTCTGATACCTATTTATAAAAATTCCATTTTAAAGTATTTTTTCAGGTAATAACTGCTTTACTTTTCATATATGTTTTGATTTTTCATTTTTGGTTCACATAAATTGATCATTGTTCCAAAATAAACAAAATAATATTCATTAAATAATTATCCTATTTATATATAACTTATATCATTAAAAATCATAAATGATGTTTTAACGACCCGAGTCTGGAGCCCCTCCACTGGTGCCCCGTACCTGGTTCGCCACATGACCTCAAGTGCGTTTCCCCGAACGCCAGAGGCTGCCAACTAGCAGCAAGGGCCTTGGTGAGTTGGTGGGGAAACTATGTCCTCATTTGGTAAGGTATAAAAGGTAAGGAAACAACAATAAATAGCGGAAGCAGTGAACAACATGCATAACAACAGAAACCAAACAGCGGAAGCAATGTAGATACATAACTATGATGGTAATGATGCAGTAGGTCCAAGTATCTAAGGAAAACAGCAAACACAACAATGTGTTGAAATACAACTGAAACCAAGTTCAAAGGAAACAAAGTAAGCTCCTCAGCATCGTGAGCCACGGCCCAGTCCCATGCTCCCCAGCTCCTGATGCAGTCAAGATCCTGAAGCAGAAGGGTGTTTGCCCTTATCTATACCTGCAGCAATATAGTCTGCTTGGGCCCAAAAGCATGGCCCAAACAGGGTGTGAGATACAATCCTAGTAGGAAATCACCCAAATATTTGTGCCTAACAGTCAATGAATACATGGTAGTAACAGAACAAGAAGCAGTAAACAGAAAAGCACAAGCAGCTACAATCCACAGTTCTAACAATTAAAGCACAAAATTAATCAGTCAGTAACAAGAAGTAAACAGGTAACCCTCTAGTTAGCTCTCATAGACTAACCCCTATGGTTCAACCTATAAGTACTAGCAACCCTCTGGGAATCACACACAGTCTCACCCCTCTGGTTCAGCTACGTAAATTAAGTAGACTCTCTGGGGAAGCACTCACCGTCAATTCCCCCTATAGTCTTGTATCGTGCTAAAGGCTCTCTGGGGAAGCACTCAACGTCAATTCCCCCTATGTCCCGCGTCGTGGATCTACAGACTCTCTAGGGAAGCACTCAACGTCAATTCCCCCTATAGTCTCGCATCGTAATAAAATGACACTCTGGAGAAGCCCTTCCGTCAATTCTCCCTTTGGTCTACTACTCTAAGTTCTCATAGTCTTGAGTATAACTAAACATGCTCAGTGCACATGTGTCATCCAAGTAAACCTCAAGAACTACTTGGCTATCAACTAAGGCTCAACAGCAACAACAAAAAAATAGTTCTGCTATCCTACAACTAGGCATGGCAACTGGAAAAATGCCCAACAGGACATGGCAAAGAAACCTGAGCACAAAATAAATTACACTACTCACAAGCAATAACCTATACTAAAGCAATCAAGAAAAGTTGGAAACAACAGGGGAAAAACAGGAAACACGCAATACCCCATTCACAGGTATTGGTGGAATTTGTACATAATATTCATCAACTTTCTACAGAAATGCACAAACCACCTACCTCAATCTGAGGAGATCGATATACGTGAACCTCGACGACAGATTCCTCTTAGAACAACATAGATATGAGAAAATTCACAAAACTTCCATCCCACAATAACTTGGAAACGAGGAGGAATCAAGAAACAAGGATAAAGAAGAAGGAAGAACTCACCGTTGTGATTCCAACACAATCGACCGTGCACAAATCGGAGAATGGATGGCGAGGCGAGAGCTCGTCAAATATTCGGCTGTACGGGTCACCTTGGACGGACGAAAACTAGAGAAGAAGATGGAAATGGGGGTTAGGTGTGACCCTGGTCTGTTTAATGAAAAAAATAAAGTACACAGCATGTACTTTTTAGAATACACAGCGTGTACTTCAATTTTCCATACTCTGAATTATCCGGCCTCCACCTCAGCCTTACACACCGTGTGTGTGGCCCAGGCATGGCCAGCACACGGCTTCGAGCTGGATCAGAGAACACGACGTGTACTTTGAAAATTTCCAGAAAAAAAAAATTTCTTAAAAACTCCAGAAAAAAAAAGGAAAAACGTACCTGAAAAGAGATCTGGGTTCTTACAATGTTTTTTTAAATTAAGTGTGTTATGATATTGGATATGGTAGGTCATACGTACATATGAGTAATGTTTCCATTTTTTAATGAGTGTATAATTAATATATTATATTTATATAATAATATAATAAAATAAATAATATATTATTTATATAAATTTACTTATAAAATCATAAATGTTTTGTTGTGATGAAATGTGAGTTTCATCGCTTCGTAGTGGGGGAGTTAAAATGTATATGAACAACATTATCATCATTTAGTGAGTGAAAATGTAAGAAAGAAAATGATAAATTATATTTTTATAATGATGAATATTTCACTAATATCATTAATATTTTATTTATATAATATATTATTTATTAAATTTATCTTTATTATATTTAATGTAAAGAATTAGTGAACACGAATCAGATCTCTTCTTGAGGTGATAGTTCATCATACGCATTAATGACATTATCATATCCCATAAGAAATGGAAAGTATAAAATTTATATATGATATAATGGCTCAATGGATATAATTATTTTATTAATATAATATATATATATATATTATCAATCATCATACCCAACCGCGAGAGTTGGAAATGAAAAAACCCAAGTCATTTATTCGTGAGGCGGTAGTCCACCCTACAAACAAAAGATGATTTGGAACCCATTTGATGGGTGTGAAGATGATTGTAGTTAATTCTATAAACATAGAAACATATATTTATATTAATGATACTCATTCTATTATATGATAATGTTTTAATATTAACTAAAGGAGGCGGAGGAATAAATAAAATAAATATTCTCTTTGAAGAATGGAAATTCTTCTTCAGAAATCCTCATTAAGTATACACCAAAATCCTTCGTATTATGTATTATTAAGAAAAATATTTCATCTTGGATTATATTATATAATTTTTTAGTTTATTTACCATGATTTTTGCTGACCATAATGGATTTTGATTTTTGAATAATTGAGATGGGTGAGGGCCATTTTATAATTGAGTAGTGTAATTTTATTATATCCCAAAAAAATTAAAATGGGTAGTCACACACACCTCATATGGATAAAAAAATTATAAATAACATTGGGTAGATATTATATGGTTTATATAGGGCTCCAAAAAATATTTTAAACATGTTGTATTTTAGAATTTATATTTACTCCCTTATATAACTTCAGTTTTCACCGCGGTGATTAGTTTTTAACCTAGGGGATTAAATCATTAATCCTAAAATAAAATGTTTCTTGTTAGATTATTGGGTCCTAATTATTATTAATAAGATATGAAAATCTATCAAATAAAAAACAAATGTTGGTTGAGATGTAATTTTAACATTAGAACACGTAAAGAGAAAAAAGCACTACATCTATTCCTAAACATTGTATTTAATTTTTATTATCCTTAAAAATTATTATGATAAAAAATATGTTTAAATTATGAACCAGTATTAATTATTTTGTTTCCAAATATTTAATCCTTTTTATTGAAATAAATTTACAAAATTATAAGTATGTAATTTAAATTTTTTCCACAAACACAGTGAGATGGTAAGGTTTGAAAGAAAAAATTTTAAAAAGTATATATAGGTATTATTTCAAAATTCAATATGAAAATGGTTCTAATGTCATAAATTTTATGAATATATTTATTACTTATAAATTTATAAATTTAAAATAATTTAAAATTTAATTTATCAAAATAAATAATTAAAATGAAAATTTTGTTTTTAATTAATATTTATTATTTTTTAGTAGTCATCAAAAGAATATTATTTAAATAAAAATATCAATCATTCACTATAAGATAATTTTTAAATGATGAATTAAAATTCAAAAATTATTTTTTAAAATAAATTTTCAAAATTTTTTGAAGGATATTTTTAAAACAATGGCATAAACAATAATAAATAAATTTATAAAAAATAGAGTTTCTAAGCATAAAAGTGGATTAATTCTTGTCTTTTGTCTAGAAAACACATAATATGGATGTTAAAATTTTAATTTATTATATAATATAAAAATTTTATTAAAATCATTTATATGAATTTTATTTTATTGAGGAAAAACATGTTTTTTAAATAAAAATAGATTTTATGAAAATGATATCCTTTATTTTCAAATGGTACATATTTTGATTTATAATTTATTTTTATCCATGGAAATAAATTTATGTACATGTGAGAAGACTTTATACTAATAATTATTTAATATTTTTCAAACCCTCCATTAAAATGACTAGGTGATAATTATCATAAAAATATTTTAATAGTATTTTACATTTAGTTTAAACATGGGGTTGAGTGAAATAAATTCTAAACTAAGTATTTCATATAACAATAGAATAACATGGTGTTGCATGCAATGAAAGCTCAACTCAATGTTGCATGAAACAAAATTTAATTTCAATATTTTATATAATTCATGCTATGCTTGGTGTTGGGTGAAGAAAAAGCAAAACATAGTTTTGTGTGCAACACAAGTTAAAATTGGTTTAGTGTGTAAAGAAAATTATAAAAAAGTGATTTTTTTTTGAAAAAAAAATCACACAATCTCACTGTGTTACGGGTCTACCTGTACCGTACATTATTTCCTTTGTTATCTTCCTCCTGCTACAAAACATTCCACTCACCACACTAGTAGAAGGTCCACCCACATGAGTACGGAATGATGGAAGAATATTATCTTCTCCACCATCCACCAGGACCTTCTTAAGTGTTAAGAAAATTCATAGAACTTATGAGAATGTAATTAAGTCAAAATTCTAATCCTATCATCGAATATTATAGTGACCTCTAATCTCAAACTTCATTTCCTTTAATAAATCATTTCCAGGCCTTACAGGGTAAAAAAAGTAGTTTAGTGAAAGAAAAAGATTATTATGATATTATTAAAGATATATAATTAATCTATCTAAATTAAAAGGTTTGATATGATTCTATTTTTTTGGTAAATAATTCCCTAAATATCACATTCTTTATGTCCTATCATGAAAGCCTCTCATGTCTACTTTATTACCACATGAAACCTCTTCATCATGTGGCCTGTACCAAAAGCATAAACACCCTTATCTTGACCAATTAGTCCTCATATATATCTACAAATTCAAATATTCATAGATTAATAAAAATTCCATCCCCTTTATCAAATATTCCCCTAGTTCCCTAGAGTCATGGATGATATCAGAGCATGAAATCCTTGGAATATTTAACTTTTTTCTTTTCTATGCTTCCACCATGGGTAGGTATAATGCAATATTGTAACACCCTGATACCTTCTATCATGTATGTTTTGAGATTTTCTTTGGTTTTTCATTTTATATTCTTGAGTAATACAGATAATAAATTGGGCGGATACTTGTAATGGTAAAGACATAGATTTTTTGTAATTTTCAGCATAAAACCAATTGTTTTTTTGTAGTTAACTGGGGATTTAAAAACCATTTAATTAAGTTACATGATGTGTAACCTTTTCCTAGAATATTTCATGAATTAGTTACACAACATGTAATGTTACATGTTTTTTACTATTTATGATCTGTGTAAATATTAAAAATTAAATTTTATTAATGTTGGAAAAACATCCATCAAGGTAACATTGAATCATTTTTGGGATCATTTTTCTTGTTGAAAAATAGAGTTTCCTTGGTCAGTTGGGGTCCTCTAGTGATATTTTTGAAAATCTATGTTGAAAAATATCTAAGACAAAGGAATGTTCACTCTGGATATAGTAGAAAAAATAGATACAAGGTGGTGTTTTTTCCTAGTGTTTGCTAAATTTTGGTTCCTCAAAATCAAAAAATGGAAGAAACATGTTTTGGGAAAAGGATATTGCACAAAATATTGAAGGTGATTTCGAAACTTGTCCAAAAGGAATATTTTTGGTCATAATGTCAAAAAATAGAAATGGTATGATGTGCACGAAATATTTGGTTGCGTAAAATAAACCTGTGCACCTAATGCGATGTCAAATTGGGTTTTTCCTGCAAAAAGTGGATCTTGCATGACATGGTGAATCTTCCACACAATGGCCAATGTTTCTTATAAATAAGAGGTGACCCCCTCATTCGAACTATCTCAACACTTTAAGAGAATCCAAGCTCTAGATCATGTAAGATTTTATAAAAATGGAGTTGCATGAAAGAATTGGATTTGCGCACAAGCTAAGGATGTTAAGCATTATATTTGAGTTTCACGTAATATTAAAGTTGTGTGAAAAAAGTGTTTCATAAAAAATCAATCTTGTATGCAAGGAATTAATATTGCACAGAATATGCAATAAGGGTTGTGCGATAGATTTGTATTTTCCCAATACACTTGTAGTAAAGTTATATTCATTAGTGGATGAAAGTGGTATATCAGTAGAGAACCTATATATAGTAGATGATGAATTCATTAGGGATAATTAAATGATCATTAAGTTTATAAATTGTGATTGGATCTTATAAAGAAGCAGTCGCCACACTTTAGTTGAGTGAGCAGTGAGCTTTTAAATTGTGATTGGTTGTAAACAAGGAGGGAGAGTGAGTCTGCTTTGAACATTGTAAACAACAATGTGCTTTTAGTGAATTTGTTACATCAACACATTTCCATTTTATTCTCCTTAGATGTAGCACAGTTAAGGTGAACTAAGTAAAAATTGATTTTTCTTGTTCATGCTTTAATTTAAGATTAAACTTTTCTACGGAAAAGAGGGAGAATAAAATTTTTTAACAAAAAAAACAAGATCAAAAGGGATGTAGTTTCAATATTTCATACCCTGATCCCCACATATTATGGTATTTTAACTAGTGGACCTAAAAATTTGTATCAGATAGAGGTTAATATATATGTTTATCTCTCAATTCAGGTCATCAATCACAATGGAATTACGATATTCGATGGGATAAATTTTCTCCTATGGAAATATCAGATGAAAAAACTACTTCTCATCTTTGGGAATGGATGTTTTTATTGTAGCAATGCATGGTATTTCAGATGATATCAACATTGGTGTTTTTTCAAAAGCTGAAAAAAATGAATTGGATGTTGACACCAAGGGAATAAATGCTTTATTGGGAGCCATATATAATGAAATATATACAAAGGTGATGTCATCAAAAACATCACATGCTATGTGGGAATAGCTATTGAATATATATAAAGATGATTCAATAGTCAAAGTTCCAATGATACAAGTTCTACAGAACAAGTATTAATATATGAGAATGAAACCAAAAGAGTTTTTTTTTCATTCATTGACTGGGTAAATATTGTTGTGGAAGACATCCGAGGTCTTGGAGAAGCCATTGAAGATATTATGATTGTGAAGCATATCCTGAGGAAACATACACCTTGGTTTAATCCGAATGTTTTATTATTGGAATACAAAGATATGAAAGGGATGACATTGGATAATAGGCATAGTACCCTAGTAGAATATGAAATGAGAAAATATGATAACGATGTTGTAGAAAAGGGGAAGTCTAAATAGGTGGAATTCAAGGATATAAAAAAGATCACCATTGAATATTATTATGAATAATTAGAGATATATGAGGTGGTGTAATTCCTTTAATCAACTCTTCAAATAGGAAAAGGAATGTTCAAAGGAAAACTTCCACTTTCTTTCTTTAAGAGTGGAAGTTTGAACAGTTTATTACAAGATTTTCTAATAAGTACGAAGTAGATGATGAGGATAAAGTTGAAATTCCCATGAAGAAGTATTCAACCTATTTTAAAGATAAAAAATAGTTCAAGAGAAATTTATTTAAAAATAATAATCCTCTTTCACAAGAATGTGATTGTTTAGATGCATATGTGGTTTAAGAGGTTGAAGAAATAGAGAACTGAAAAGATCGTGGAGAAAATTCTATGGTGGTAGTTTTCATTAGTGCATAAAAAAATGAAGATACTGACATTGAAAATGAAGAATAATTGAATGGAATAGTTTATTTGAAAACTGAATTAGAATCCTCTATTAATGAGATAGATGTTTTGAGTGACAAAATAAATAAAATAAACAAAGTGGTTCATGATGCCAAAATGATATATGTAGAAATAGGAAGAAGAGATGTCTGAGATGGTGGATGAAATAAAAAAACACAAGTCTTCAGTACCAATGAGATCGAAATAGGTTACTGAGTATGAGATCAAAATCAAGGATCAAAAGTGTGAAATTGATGGTTTGACCAATTACATAAGGGATCAAATCAAACGTATTAAAGAATATGAAGTTGATGTTATCATAATATGATGAAAGGTAATAGACCAAGAAATGATTTTTACACCCAATTCAATACCAATAATGAAGATCATTCATAATACTGATAAGTTAAATGTGGTGCATAGTGGTCCAACGGAAAGGAAACAACAATAATGTTCAAATGATAAGGCTGATGTGGGTCTTGACAGAAAACAAAACGTTGTGAATTCTTAAGTCATACTGCAATAACCTCTTTCAACAATTCATGTTTATTTGTGTATGAAGGATAATCTGATGATTTAGAGAACCCAAGGTACACCCAATGGTACATAAGTGACACTTAGGAATGCACCCTACATCTGGTGATATTATTGTGGATAAATGGGACACTCACAAAATGTGTGTTCTATAGCTAAGAGATACATATGAGCACAGGAAAAACATCGGTAGCCAAATAGAGTTGGATATTCTAGAATATATTTTGAGGGACTTTTTTGATGAGGTCTATTTGGCCAGAATGCCAGATACTATACATCGACAATGCAAAGGAATGTTCTAATGCAGAACCAAAGTGTCTAAAAGTAGTAAATAAATGAATCGACCGGTGATATGAAAACAAAAAATCTATTTTCAGCATTGAAGGATGAATCATGTTCATTATACTATGAAGAAGATCAATATTTCCAATCTATATAGAGTATTAAGTCCAAAACATGGATCAGAAAAAAGAGATATGAGAATGAAGTGATTGCTAAAAATTCCCTTATAACATCATATCATTCTGGTATGTAGATCCTTGATAGTAGTTTCACATCCCATAAGCTAAGGAAAAATTATATTGTTAGTGGAATAAAGTATGAGAAAGAAAGAGTTGTCAAATTTGGAAATGATAAAGGTATGATGATTATTAGCTCAGGAAATGATAGGTTTGGGGACTAAGAGATTAGACTTTCTGATGTCTTTACAGTGGAAGTCCTCAGTCATAATATGATTAGTATCAGTCAACTATGTGACTCACGTAAATCTATAATATTTAATAAGAAAATATATATCCTCAAAGGAAGATATGGTTCATTTTTTCTACAATGAAAAATAAAAAAGGGAAATATTTACCGTGTAATTAGATTAGAAGATATTTGATTTTTTCCATAGAGGAAGAAAATTGGTTGTGGTATAAATGACTTGATCATTTATTCTAGTCACACATAGAAGATCTGGTAAAATGTGACAAAACTAGATACCTCCCTAAGCTATCACATGATAGTAATCATACATGTGATGCATGTCAACAAGGGAAGATCATCCTAAAGATGTACAAAGCAATGCAAAAGAATTTAACAGGAGTTCTTGAATTTGTACATGCTGATGTTTGTGGACCTATCTCACCAAGATCTATAGATGGGAAGTGGTATTATGTTATTTTAATTGATTATTATATAACAATTTCATAGGTATTTTTCATTTCCCATAAATCTGATGTGTTTAGTAGTATAAAACATTATTATAGGAAATCTTAAAGGATGATTGGGTAAAAAATTATGAATTTTCTTACTATTAATGATACGAAATTCAAAAATATTCATGTAAAATACTATCTCATGAAGCATGGGATGAGGGGTCATGTTTATTTGGTGAGAACTTCTCAAAAAATGGACTGATAGAGTAGAGAAATAAGATTATCAACAACATAGACAAAACTATTCTAATTGAAAAGGACCTGCTAGATAAATTCTATAAGGAATAAGTCTTGACATTAGTCTACATTTCTAATAGGGCTCTGATATATCTTAAGGAAGGAAAGAATCCATATGAGATATCGTATGGAAAGAATCCAACATTAAAATACTTTCAAATATGTGGAATTAAGTGATTTATTCTCAATAAAGAAAAACACAAGAAATTTGAGTCATGCAGAGATAAGGGGATATTCCATGGATACTCAGGAAAAAGAAAAGTATATAAATTATTTAATAAGAGGATATGAATATTAATTGAGAGAAATTATGTCACTGTATTGGAAAATAAAGATAATATTTAACAATATAGTGAACAATTTCCTATTGAATTTGATGAGGATGTAAGACACATAGGGGGAGAAAACGTGAAATGTGTTGATTCAGAAGAAGATACTGATGATGAGAAAGAAGAATCCAAGTCTATATCTATAAATAAGCCAAAGCATCAAGATAAAATAGACAGAAAAAAACATCATTGGTGATCAAATAGTGCCAGTTCAAACATGAAGAATAAGGTCTTAAAACAGACATCTTTCCTATATCAAGTAGAGCCTAAATGATTTACTGATGCAACTTAAGATGAAAATTGGGTTTAGGAAATGAGTGAAAAGCTGGACCAGATTGAGAAGAATCAGAACTTGGAGATTGTTGTGATTCCAACAAATAAGAATTTCATGAAGACTAAATGGGTCTTTTACAACAATATGAATGAAGAAGGCATGGTGATTTGAAATAAAGCACAGCTAATGTTAAAATGTTACTACCATATAGAGGGTATAAATTTTGAGGAGACATTTTTTCCTTTTGCAATGCTAGATATAGTAAAATTATTCTTGGCCATTATAGTGAAATAGAAGTTCAATGTTTTCCAGATGGATTTCAAATCAAAAAATATCAATGGGGTTCTAGAAAAAGAAGTGTATATTGAGAATCTATATGGTTTTCTCATTCATGAAGATGATAAAAATGTTTTTTGGCTGAAGAAGCCATTGTATGGTTTGAAGCGGGCACAAAAAGTGTGGTATTCAAGACATGATTAGTTTTTAAAGAAGATTGGTTTTTATTTTGGTGGATTTGATTACAATATATATCTGAAAATGATAATAATCAAAGGTTGATGGTACTGGTTTATGTTTATAAAATAATTGTCATTGGATCATATGAAGCACAGTTTAGACAGTTTTATAAATTCATTAAGAGTGGATTTTAAATTTCAATGATTAGTGAATTGACATTTTCCCATGGTTTATAGGTGACAGATGGATGTAATGATGCATTCATTTCTCAATAAAAATATTCCAAGGATGTTTTAATAATGTTTTTAATGGATAATTCCAAGAAGATGATGACTCAAGTTTCTAACTGAAAAAAACTATCAAAATATGATGATAGAAAGAAACTTAATGTCCTTGAATACGTGAAAATTATAGGAAGATTACTATAATTTATAGTGACATGGATTGATAGTTTTTTCTACATACTAAGAAGTGAGATATCAAAGAAATCCCCTAGAATGCCACATGCTTACAGTGAAAAGAATACATCTGTATATCAAGGGAATAACTGATTTTGTTATGATGTATAATGAAAAATCTCATTCTGAGCTATTGATATTTATAGATTTAGATAGAGCTAGATCAGCAGATGATAGAAAATCAACATTAGGAGGTTCTTTTTATCTTGGTAGATTATCTATTTCTTGGATGAGAAAGAAGCAAGATTGTATTTCACTGAGTACCGTAGAAGCAGAATAAATTGTGGTTACTCTTTCATAAACAGAGTTATTTTGGATAAAGAAACAGCTTGATGACATGAGTGTTAATGCAAAGTATCCTATAAGAATCCACTGTGATAATTCAAGTGCTATAAATCTTAGAAAAAATTCATTCCATCACTCAAGGACAAATCAAATTGAAATAAAAAATTATTTTATCAAGGAGAAGATAGGGAAAAGGGATTTTGAAATTGAATTATGTCCCTACAAACCTATAGTTTATATACATTATTACAACTTCCTTACTCAAAAATGCATTTCAAAGGTATGAATTTGATTCGGGAGTTTGGTTGACTCCCCACACTTGAAAAAGTGTGGATGTGGAATTCCCCCTCTCCTTGAGGTATGGAGTGTTTTCCTCTAATGTACTGACATGTGTTCTAACACTATTTCAGAGTACATAGGTGTGACCTTTGGGTTCATTGACCAAGGGGTTGAAAGTGTGGTTCACTAAGGGGGAGAAATTTTCACTCAGGAATGGAGAAAATTACTTATTCAAGGAATGGGGAGAAGTTGACAGGTGGAGCAGTGAGATAGGGGGAGTTAAGCATGAATGTGGAGAATCTGATAGGGGGAGTGACATGATGATCATTCTCAGTGTTATGAGGAAACAATAATAGAATATCTTAGAGAATAATAAGAATTCCAAGACACGAGAACCCATGTAGTGAGACATCGGAAGTATTAAATCAGATGATTCTATACATGATTGGTCAGACAAGATATATCAAAATAGCTATTGTTCGTGATGAAAGTAGTTTATTTTTTTCAAGAATTAGTGTCAAGAATAAATTGATTCATTGCTGACCTTTTCATTATACTCCTTTTTCTCATGAATATCATTTCTCATGTGGGATTAGAGTATGTATTGATTAAATCCTTTATTGATATCTAAATCGCATGATGCGAATGGTGGTAGAAATGGATGAAGTTATAAGAAAGTATGAATTTATGAATAAGTTATCAAAAATCCAAAATGTGGATATTGTTTGGAAAAAATCCTTTAAGGTAAAATTGAATCATTTTTAGGTTGATTGTGTTTATTAACAAAGATTTTTTTCTTGGTCCATTGTGGTGTTCCAAATATATTTTTAACAATATATGGGGAAAAATATACAAGACAAAGTAATGGACACTCTTGAGGTGGTACAAAAGAACCGAAACAAGGTGGTGCCATTTTCCAATGATTTACAAATTTTTGGACCTCAAAAACATAAAATGGAGAAACATATTTTTTGAAAAGGATTTTGCCCACAAGATTGAAGCTAATTTAGAAAAATATGCATAAGTCTTGTGTTGGGTGTAGAATTTTAAAAATAGAAAAGGCATGAAGTGAGTGAAAGTTTTGGAAATATGTATGAAAGATACAGTCACGCAAAAGACATTTGTGTGACCAATGAGACGTCAAATTGGGGTTTTCATGCACAAAATAGATCTTTCACAACACAGTGAATCTTACATGCAAGGGTTGTCACTACCTATAAATAAGAGGTGACCTCATCATTCGAAGCATCTCAACACTTAAAGATATTATGACCTCTGAATCGCATAACATTTTAAACAAAGGGAGTTTCATGGAATAATTGGAGTTGCATGAAAGCTAAGGAAGTTGTGCATAGGATTTTAGTTGCATTCAAGATTCAAATTTCACACAAAATTTGTTTCATGAAGAAAGTTATATATTGCACGACTGGAATTAAAGTTACGAACAAAGCGCTATAACGATTGCGTGAAGGATTCGAAGTTTCCCAGTACACTTGTGGTAAAGTGGTATTCATCAGTGGATAAAAGTGGTATATCAATAGAGAATATAAATACTGTGGAGGATTCATACATTAGAGGTAATTAAAGGACTTATATGTCTATAATCTACGAGTTGATCATCTGATGAAGCAGTGAGCACAATTCAGTTGAGAGATCAGTGAGCTTTCGAATTGTGATTGGTTGTAAACTAAGAAGAATAGTGAGTTTTATTCGAAATTTTTAAACATTAGATCAATTTTATTAGATTTGGTACATCGGCACATTTCTTTTATATGATCATTGTTTGTAGCTTGATGATTGTGAACCAAGTAAAAATTAATGTGTATCATGAATTCAATAATTTCTATTCATACATTTCTATCAGAAAGATAGAGAATAGAGTTTTTTTTACAACAAAACAAGAACAAAAGGGGTAGTTGTTTTAATCTGTCATGCAATGATTCAACCCCCTAGTTTATTTTACATATTGGATTAAACAATTAAAAATCATCATAATTTTTATCATTTTTGGGAATCAATAATTACATGATGTGTAATTGGGTTAAAAATCGTGTATGATTTTGATTGTTAGTTTTATGAAAGTTTCTCAGATGAAATTATAATTTTTCTCCTCCAGGTTTTCTTAACTCTCAACCTAGAGCCATCCCCAAATGTTTTTGGGGATCTCTAATCCATATAGAAAATATGTTTAGTGATTGATCATCATTGTGGTTGTGGTTCTTCTCTGAATATAAGTTGAATTCCTATATATTTCATCACTATATCATTTCCTCTTGATGATTTATTTCTCATAATGGTATTGGTGTATCTAAACTCCATGTTTTTAATCATTATTCTAGGTTGGGTTTCTAGATCTCCTACATATTTTCTATTAATTGGGGATCCCCATTTCTGGTGAGTGATTCCATGAAAAAGGTTGGTATTTCTATTTAATAGTTCCTAATTGATTAATTCTTAACTTGAATGTTTTTTAAAATTTAATTTAAATGAATTAATAATGTACAACATGATGTTAATTAGAATTGAAATTTATATGGAATGTATTTTTAGAGAGACTCTCAATTCCAATGGTATTGATATTTGGGGTCTTAATTGAAATTGATGAAACTTGTAAAATTATTTGATAACGGAATTTGAAAAATTGTCTAAATTGGTTTCATAAAAAACTATTAGTTTTTTTTAATTGAAAATGTGTAAAAGGATTAAAAACATATGTTTTAGTTTTGAATGTGAATTGCAATTTTGAAAACAAAAATTGGGTGATTGTAGAGTATTTTGAAATGAAATGTTTTTTCAATTTATACTAATT
The DNA here is from genome assembly GCA_963277665.1 of Viscum album. Lineage (NCBI taxonomy): Eukaryota > Viridiplantae > Streptophyta > Magnoliopsida > Santalales > Viscaceae > Viscum > Viscum album. The sequence continues at coordinate 1,416,275,331 of OY728125.1, read as the reverse complement.
GACTGAGAACATGGGATCATGTTTTGTTGGTGGGTTATTTTTGATAATCACACAGTGATGGTGATTCCATAGAAATGGATTGATGCTTTATTACTCTAACAGAAACCTAGTTTGGAATATTGTATCCATAGTGGGATATCGATGAGTCATATTCAGTTTGTGATTAAGGGATTTGTGTACATATATTCTCATGATAACTAATATGAGATGTGTGAGGATATCCTAACATGGAACTATCATACCTTAGGGAGTATAAAGATATTTATTTTTTGAATACATTGATTTATATACCATTGACTATGATGTTTTTATACTCATGCCTAATAATTTATATAAGTTTTTTTATATAAATTGTTTATTTAAGCCATGTTATAAAATTTTTTCACCATTTTAAATGAAATGAATGATTCAGTTTAATGTTGTGGCCCATTATTATGGATCACATGGTGAGACCATATTTGTATTGGTAGATGACACCCTACCTTTTCATTTTGTGTTGGTTGTTTTTCTCTTACATGGTTTGAGTAAAGGGAATGCACCTCTTAGAGGAGGTGGATATTGTTGAACCCTTAGAGCTTAGAGTGACATGTCCTTTGGTATATAGAGTTTGTATTATTTTAAATTTGGTACTTTGAGGACATATTTTTTCTTATTTGATATACATATTTGGTTTATAGTACTATATACCATTAGAGTTTTTGAGGATACTAATATGTATCTATTTATTTTCTATATTTGTGGAATATTTGTTTCGACATATTTATTGTGTGATGCAAGTTTCTTGTGACCAACCCATGGGGATTAGGAATGGACATCTAGGTATGTCAATTCCATATGGGGTGTTAGGGTACTAGGTTGTCTGTGTTGTCTTAGGACAATGTTTTATCAAATGTGAAGGTTGTGGATCTTACATTGATTTGAGAATATAGTTGAGAAATATTAGCGGTACATAGAATGTAGTTCTAGGTCAGTGGATGGCCCTATATCATTGTCATGATCATTAAGATACCATGGGTGGTTTCAGATGGATTACATGAATTTTAGTTATTGTTTTTATCTAATTTTTGTTTTAGATAGGTTGAAATCCAAATATAGTTTATCTATCTAATGAGATTAATTTTCCTTTTTTATTTTGTATGAATGTTGATCTGATTAGTAATTTGATGTATTAAATGTTGATTTATGATTTTTTTAGTATTATTCCTATGAGAATACATGATAATATGATCTAGGAGGTATCTACTTGTTAACCACATTTAGAAAATCCTCTCCTGGAAAATAATCTAGCTAAGGTTGTTGTGTTTGAGGTCTAGGGCCTAGGACATACACCTATACCCATACCTGCTCAGGACCTAGTTATGTAACCTCATAAATATGAATCCCTGAATAATTATCAGGAGTTACTTCATCGAATTCCACATTATTTCCACTACTCTAATGATCCTTAATATTATTAAGACTGAATGAGAATGATATAGTTTCTCTTTTATGTCATAGAAACTCCTAGAGTTATTAAGGTAAAGGGTTAAAGCCTTCAATTTTGGGGGACAATAAAGGAGATGATGAGATCCCATAGTTAAAGTGGAGAAGAATGAGAGTTTATCATGGAGGGACTAGAAGTTTCAATTCACTGAAACATTCTATCAAGAATATAAGTTTTTGGCTAAGGTGATAGAGTTTTTGAAACTCAATTAGGCTGACATGGCTTTGATAGAATATGAGAACATATTCATTGAGATTTTATATTTATGGAATGAGATTATATCAAATTATAATATGATGATGTGATCGTTAAAAATATGACTTCGATCTGATTTTCATTATCATGTTTTCTTAATGAATCATTGTTTTTATATTGATATTCCATATACATATTTAATGGTGGATCTTGATTTGGATAGTAAGTTAGGGTTAAAAAGTGTTTATTTTTTTCATATTGGCTCTTCTATGGGTTCCCATAATGGAAAGAGAATGTTAGAAATGTCTCATGGTGGATCTCGATAGCAGGGTTCTTCTCTACTTCTTGTAGTTCCTGGTAGAGGGCCTTTGACTTTCTACCAGTATGGGAAGAGTGGGAATTCAAAATGGTTCTACATAGAGGCACCCTAGATATGTGGTTCCTACGATCATTCATTACACTTATATAAATTAGTTTATAATTTATCTACATCGCATAGTGAAATTCAATCATCAACACCAAAAACTAATGTGGTGCAAGGGGGTACTACTGGATCTAAGTGGTTCTAGTGATAAGCATCTAGAATGAAGCTTCCTCATGAAATGTAAGAGTCCTTATAGGAATAATATACATGTCCAGTGACTTTGAGGGGTACCGTCACTATTGATTTATATTTTTTGACTAATTTATTTGATACTCGTTCTTCTTGATCATTCACTTTAACTCATATTGTGAATATGATAAATCATCATATAGAGATTTTATCATATGTAATAGATATTTCTACACCCCTCAAACTAAAGAGAGATTAGGGTATTTTTTTCCTTTTTATATGATTTCATCATCACATATCGATCTTACCTTGAATTTTATGGTTCTAAACAAGAAACCTCTTTATTTTTTTCAGAATGGATGTGATCATTGTCAATAAAGCATGATTTAATTGAAATCTTCAACAAATCTTCATAACGACACCCGATATGGTGTTCCATAGCATTCAGGGAGAATGGGACCCAAGAAAGAGTTGATAAGGAAATTTTTATCTAGCTTTTTCGAAATTGATATTAGAGTTTTCTATAGATATAGAGTAGGAATCCTTGTGTTTTTATCTCACACAAGTTTTCACCAAGTCTCTTGAATTTTTCCTTCTAACTTCTTTGGTTTTCCACCGATATGGGAGGTATAATATTTTATTGATTTAGTTCTTGGTACATGAAAAATATATATTCGTTATTACCACATAGAAAAAATTGAAATAAAAGAGTTAAAGACTATACTAGATTATCTCTTAGAGAATGGATTTATATTCCCATGATTTTAATCTTGGGTGGTGACTATAATAATTGCTGACAGAGATGATTGATAACATCACCTATGTGTAGAATACTAAAAACTCAATAAAGTTATTGTAACAAACAAGTATCTATTTCCAAATATTAAGGATTTGTTTGAACATATGAAAGAGGAGAAGTGGTTATTTAAAATTGTTATTTGATCTTGTTTCCACCAATTGAGAATAAATAATCTCACATTTAGAAAAAAAACCTATCAGATATGGTATGTCCATTATGAGTATCATATAATGCCATTTGGTATAACCAATTCTCCTATAGTCATCATATAAATGATGTAATTTATTTTCATCAAGTATCATGATACATATTTTGTGGTCTTTTTGGATGACATCATGGTTTAATAAATTTCCAAGGAAGCCCATGTGTGTCATTTGAGAGTAGATAAAGAATTGATATGAAATCACCAACATTATTCAAGCTATCTAAATGTAATTTAGGGATGTAGTGTTTGAATTTTTTGGGACATGTGGTCTTGAAAAATTGAATTTCATTTTATCCTAAGATGGTTATTGATTTCATGACATGGGAGAAAAAGTGAAATGTTTCTTATATTTAGAGAATAATAAGTTTAGTGAGATATTATCTCAATTTTATTAAGGATTTATCAAAGTTAGATTATCTGATGAAAACTATATCTAAAAAGTGGTAATGTTTTCTTGAAATTAGAAATAGCAGAGTTAGTTTTTTAAGATAAAATATATTTTTTACTTCTATACTGGTGTTGAATCTTCTAGTGGTCAAGATGGGCCATGTGGTCTTTCAAGATTCATAGGTTTTAGGTTTGGGATATGTTCTATGCATGGTGATTACTTGGTAAGATATGTCTCACAATATCCTAGGAATGATGAGAAATATTATCTAACCAATGACAATGAACTTATAGCTATGATGTATTCACTTATTATTTGGAGGCCCTTTATTTATGGAGAATGTTTTACCATGTATTTTGGCAATGAGAGTTCATGTTTAATCATCTCTAAAAAAGACTTGAATCTCTACACAACGCACTGGTGGAGTACCTATAATCATTTGATTTCTATATTTGGTGGAGTACATATAATATTTTGATTTCGAGATTATAAATACAATTGGGAAAGGAAATTTTATTACTGATGTATTGAGCAGGAAACATCCAACCAAGTCTATAAATGAATCATTAGAAGTGTGGATTTTGGTGTAACTTTTTCCATAATTGCTTACTGGAGATCAGGAAATAGAGGTTGATGTTTTCATGGATAGTGTTTAGTTGACCTCCACTATTCTTGAGATGTTTCTTCAAGAAAAATATATTGATTTTGAACTCTGGGGCATTAGGAACCCTATTTGTAGTGGGGAGATCACTTATGAATGGTTGTTCTCTGAGGAGGGTATCTTATGTTTCCAAAACCGGTATGTTGTATCTTTTCTTATAAGTAATGTTATTAAGGGGTATTTCCATAATCCATAGTGGGAATTGCACCAAAAAAATATAAATATGTTCTTTGAAATTAGGTGATGATTCTTATGGCTGGGTATGATATGAGATATCAATAAACATTGTTTTTCATTCTAATAATTTCCAATAAGTCAAGGAAAAGTATCATATACCTTTGATTTTCCATCAGACATTTCTACTACCAATATTGAGGTGGGATGAGTTTTCTATGGAAATTGCGATTGGGTTTCCACACAACTAAAGAAAGAAGAATGTGATATGGGATGTGATTGATAGGCTGAGAATATCATCTCAATTTATACACATTTGGGATTCAGCTAGAGTTGAGGAGTGATAAAATCTATATGTGAGTGAAATTTTTAATTTTAATGTAGTTCAATATGTTTCGGTGCGGATGTGCGTCGGGTTTCTGTTCCGACGCTGTTCCGCCAGGATGCGTTCGCGCGTGCACCCGTCGACCCGAGGGGATGGGCGCGCGCGGCTTGTGGTCCCGCAGTCCCGCTTTCCAAAGGCGGGCGGCATCCGTCCCTTGTTCAGGGGCGTCTGATCCTTGATCGAAACCGGGATGATGGGACATCGGCTCCTCCTTCCGTGGACGTCTCCTCGGAACTCGTCGCCTAATCCGGGTCTCCCTCATAGATTTAATAATGTTCGTGAATCTCGTTCCCGGCGCCATATCTTCATGGACACCGGTTAATTACGCTGCTTCCGCCCAGACGCTCCAAGGGGTCTGGTCGGGGCAGCAACCTGCGGTGAGGAGATCGGGTGACTCCGGGTGTTGGGGGCGTGTCTTAACACTGCAACTCTGCATGTCTGCCTTCCGTCCCTAATAGGGCTTCTCGAAGGCATGATGGCCTGAGGCATCCCGCACTGGGTGCGGGGAACTGTATCACCTGAGGTTTTCCTCAGCTTCCCATGTTTAACACGGGGTATGCCGCGAGTTTAACGTCCAGCGGGGATGGCATCGGACTGATCAACACGAGAAGTGGATCAGATGACAGAACCCCTTGCGAGGAACCTCCGACGCTGGGGTCAGCACATGGGCGGCTTCCCAAGTGAAGTGGAGTGGAATGAAGTGGCATGACCCCACCGGGATGTGGCGGCCCGGGTAAGGATCAGGATGGATGATGGAGTGAAGAGCTTGGACCCCGTAGGGGCTTCCTACGTACCGCGCGTTGGCGCGGATCAAAGTCAGCGTAGTTCGAATATACAGTTTAACGTCATGTTGGACGTTGGCAAGCCGACTCACGAGGAGATCGAGGCTGCTGAATGGAGGATTGAACCGAACCACCTCGCACAGAGGGGGATGGAACGGCCGGGTGGATCACAGTTTCATGTCATGCTGGACGTTGGCAAGCCGACTCACGAGGAGATCGAGGCTGCTGAACGGAGGATTGAACCGAACCACCTCGCATAGAGGGGGATGGAACGGCCGGGTGGATCACAGTTTCACGTCATGCTGGACGTTGGCGAGGAAAATAGAAAAAGGCAGTGGGGAAGTGCAATGGAGATACACATGTGCAGTCCCCCACAAGAGCGGATTCATAGGTGAATCGACGCGAAGGTGAACCCGGGAGGGGTCCACGGATGGACGAACCGACGTGAGTACGACCGGGACGACCAGGTGGTGGGCTTGAACCTCGGAGAGGCTTCCTACGTACCCTGTTTAGGAGACAGGGATCAAAGTCCACGTAGTTCGTTCGGTTTGTAGCACTCTACCCCCGTGGGCGAAGGCCACTCCAATCCCGACATCCCTGCAGAGACGAGCGGGTGGGGGCCACATCCAAACCAGGAGGACCCTGCGTGCGGGGCACGGGATCAGGTGATGCAGACAGTTTAACGTCATGCCGGACGAAGTACAGTTTAACGTCGTGTGTTGAGGACGAAGCGGACGGTTTAACGTCTTGCCGGACGAAGTACAGTTTAACGTCGTGTGTTGAGGACGAAGGTGCTTGGCAGTTTAACGTCTTGTCACGCGGACGATATGCTAGGCAGTTTAACGTCGTGCAGCTTGGACGTGGTGCGGTTTAGCGTCATGCAGGACGAATTGCTGAACAGTTTAATGTCTTGTAGCTCGGACGATATGCTAGGCAGTTTAACGTCGTGCAGCTTGGACGTGGTGCAGTTTAGCGTCATGTTGGACGAAGATGCTTGGCAGTTTAACGTCTTGCCGCGCGGACGATATGCTAGGCAGTTTAACGTCGTGCAGCTTGGACGTGGTGCAGTTTAGCGTCATGCAGGACGAATGCTGAACAGTTTAACGTCTTGTAGCTCGGACGAAAATGGTGCCACAGATGGGTCTGTGTCACGTCGTGCGAGCCTGGAGGGCCGCACGGGAAGACAACGCACGGTGCGGGCACCCGGGATGAAGATCATCGGGCGCCACGCAGGCGGGTACCCTCAGGGGGTCAAAGGGGGCGACCTCGGCGGATTGCGCGCAAAAGGGAAGCATGGTGCGCAATACCGCGGGTCGGCGCGCAAATGGGCGGGCTGGCGCGCAATTGGGCCAGCGCTTTGCGCGCGGAAGATAGAGATTGCGCGCACCGGGCTTCGGATAGCGCGCGGGGGCAACGGCTCAATCTCTAACGAATGGCCACTTTGAAAAAAGGGGGGTGCGCGCAATCGGGCTGGATTGCGCGCACCCGGGGGCAATTGCGCGCAAGAGGCTTCTTTTGCGCGCGAAGGCCTTTGGGTGAAGAATTAGTTCAAAGGAAAGGAGCCAAAGGGATTGCGCGAGAAGGAGAACCCCGAGGCTTTCTTGCGCGAAAGAAAGGAGGTTACCTGAAGATCGGCATTTCGCGCGGAAGGGGTTGGATTGCGCGCACGAGAGACCGTTCGAATTCCGGCAACCTCCAAAACGTCGGGGGTCGCCTTATATTTATAGGCAACCCCGGGCGCGGAATCTGGTTCGCGGGCGCGGAATTCCCTTCGCGGGCGCGGAATCGGGCCCGGCGCGCAAGGGAGTCGCGCGGGCCACGGGCGTGCAAAATTGCGCGCCGGCCCAGCGCATTGCGCGCATCCCGGGAGGTTTGCGCGCGGCTCATCAACTTTGCGCGCGGGTCTCCAAAATTCCGCGCAAGGCTTCCGGGACCTCCGAAACGGGCTTCCGACTCCAAATATGACCTCGCTCCCCGCATCCGGAGCTTCGTTTGGGAACAACGGACTTTTACGGCATCTACAAAAGCCCCCCCTCGGAATCTGATCGGCGAGAGGTCACAACGATCGGGTTCCGAGGGAGACGCCGGAATGCCGAAGTCCTGGGTGGCACGGGACTGTGGCGCGCAAAAAGGGGCGTCGGGCGCGAAATTCACCGGTGCGGTCGCGCAAAGCGCTTTCCGCGCGGCGCGGACTCCCGGGCTCGCCTATAAATAGGGGCCCTGGGTCCCCCGCACCGTACACCGGCCTTCCGCGCGACAAGCATTCGAACTCTCGTGCGTGAAATTGCCCTTTCCGGCGTGGAATTCACCCTTTCTTCGCGCAAAACTTTCCGGATTTCGGCCTGTCTTTGTGCGAATACCCGGGGTTTTACGCGACAGACTTCCCGATTGCGCGCCGTCCACTAGGATTGCACACCAACTCTCAAACTTCTCTGCCAGCCTCGTCCGATTCCCAACGCTTCATCCCTTAACCCGCACGACTCCCGGAGCTTCTGAGATGGCCGCGAATCAAGGGAATGAGGGGGATGCCGCCACTCGCAGAGCTGAGATGGCGACGAACGAGGAGGTCTACGGATCCAAGGAAATTGTTTCCAGCAATCAATCCTTGTTCGACTTGCTGACGCCGGCCCAGAAGACATATCCGCTGTCGGACAACCTGCCGCTCTGGAACGTTGGCATCCTAGATGAGGTTCTGGTGCCAGGGTTCGAGGTTGATGCGCCACGGACCTGGGTGACTCGGGAGGACGAGCTTCCCCGCTATAACATCACCAACAATGGGCATCCTGCCAGGGAGACCAGACACTTAGATGTCTATGTCCTGAACCCGAGGAAGCGAACCATCGTCGGGGGTGAGCCTACTGCAGAGAACTCTCCAGCCCTCTACTCGAGCACATATCGCCAGAGTGTCACCGACGACACCAAGGGCTGGCTGAAGGACTGGGACTTGCGGTCTGGGGGCAATTTCACCAGTGAGTGGGCCTGGGAGTTCTGGGTACGCCACACTTGCGATCACTTCGTGGAGGAGCTGCGGTACATCGGCCTGTTTGAGGCGGTGTGGACGTCGCAGTTCCACTTCTACCAGCAGTCCGAGCTCGGGCCGGAGCTGTTCACCCGCTGGTCCCCGGATACCAACACCTTCCATCTTCACCATGGGGAGGTCGACATCGGTCTCTGGGACATCCACTGCATCGGAGGTATCCCGCTGGAGGGTTACCAGTACGATGAGTTCCTGCCTCCGAAGAACATCTGGGAAGATAGGTCACGGACTCCCATTCTGACATGGCATCTGCTTGACCTGGCTACGCAGCGGCTCGGGATCAAGGACTTCCACAAGGACATAGCCTACAAGGAGTGGTTCGGCCAGTTCTTGGAGCATGACCCGACGGTCAAGATGCCAGGCAGGGGGAAGCGGTGCCCGACCGCGGCTCAGAGGAGCCGGAACGGGTCGTACTGGCGGGTCCTGGAGACGGGCGACTACCGCTCATGGGGGTACCGCGTTATCGAGGCCCGGGACACAAATGTCTGGTACGCGGCGTTCCTAGCCTCCTTTCTGAGTGGGTGGCTCCTGCCAGTGCGGGACGCGAGAATGGGTGTCCGCCCGGCGACACTGGCGATGGCGGGCGCCATGGCTGCCAACAAAAGATACAACCTCGGGGTCCCGGTGCTGGCTAAGCTGTACGCCATCCTGGGACGCATCTCGCGAGGGGGGTCTCCACGAAGGATCTGTGGGACCTTCCAATTCTTCCACGGCTGGGTGGCTGCTCACCTTGGTGGGTACACGTTTCCGAACGCCATCATTCCTCCGGGCAACGGCCTGCGACCCTCCCTGCTGAACATTGCGGGGGTTGCTCCGATGACCCTAAGTGAGGAGGGCGTGAGGATTCGGATTGGCAATCATGCCAATTTCAACTTCAGCCCATTCCCCACTCTCGTTGGCCAAATGATCGACAACGGGCAGGGTCCGCTGGAGCAGCACGAGTACTTCCTGAACATGCGGGGCGGGGTGCTCGTGGCTCGGATCGACGGGAAGGTGATCTGTGAGCCCTACATGCCAACCCGGTTCGCCAGGCAGTTTGGGTGCCTTCAACGGATGCCGAAGAGGGTATTCACTGCTGTCCGGGAGGAGACGAACCCTGGCGTCCTTCGCCAGATGTGGCTGATGTTCGCCGCCTTTGGTTCTGGCGACGTCATCACTCTCCCTCCTACCGGGGTCGACGCAGGCTTGGCAACCGAGTACGCCGAACACTGGGTCATCGCGTACCCCGAGGGGCTTCTACGGAAGCCAGTTCAGCGGCTCGAGGTCACCCGTGCGGAGACCGGGCGTCAAGGAAGGAGGCGAGGCGCCGCCACACGGGGGAGAACGGAGGCGCGCCAAGCAGCGGAGCCGGCGCGAGCAGGGACTTCGGCGGCGGGCACATCGCAGGCTGCCGCTACGACCTCGGCGCCCAGAGAGGGGGCACGTGCGGTGGTCGAAGAGCGGCCCGGGAAGCAGGTAAGGCGTCTGCTCGAACCCTCCCACGATGCAGTCTTCCCGGCGCTGTGGTCGGCCTGGATGACCCTGCGGCAGTCACTGGGGACCGACGCCATCTGGCGAAAGATACTCAGAGAAGGAATCCATCTGCCAGAGGTCGGGCGCCTCCAGATCACCGACAGGGTGGACTTCAACCTGCAGTATGCGTATCTGACGGCCATGGACGTGTACGCGCGCCAACGTGGTCAGCGTGCGGAGCCATCCCTTCTGGTGAAGGTGATTCTCGGTCTAGAGCCCGCTCCAGAACAGATACCGCCGGGGGAAGACGACAGTAGCAACGACTCCGAGGAAGAGGAGGAGACGGGGGAGGATGAAGACTCCGAGGGAAGGTCCCATCAAGGGAGCCCGCGGGAGAGCGGCGAGGTGGCCGGCTCTGACAATGTTGATGTCACTGAGCTCCTCGAGGTCCGCTTCTATCCCTACTCAACCTGCTTCATCCATTCTCTTATGCAGCTTCTAACCCATTTCTCTACCTTTCTCAGGAGCGCACGGATGTTGGTCAGGCGTCCTCAGCGGGAGTTGGAGAGGCGCCAGCAGGACAAGGCGGGGGCCAGACACCCATCATTGAATTGACAAGCGCGGAAGGGTCCCCTGCTGCAACTGTTCCTGCGGCGGCCGGGGCAGCGGAAGATGACGCTCTGAACTCCCGTAAGTCTCCTTACTTTACTGCTGGTGCTTGCCATTGACGATCCGTGACTAACCACGGCATGCCCTACGCAGTGATATCAACACTGGAGGCTCGTCAGGCTGTCGAACCCGGGCCATCCACGAGTGGACCGGTGGCAGACATGCCGCCTGCTCCGGAACAGACTTCCCACACCGAGCCGGTCCCACCAACTGCTGATCAAGGGGCTGCGGACACCGGCGGTGCTGACATCGGAGAGAGGTCGGGGGCTGACGAGGGTGTCAATGCCACTGGGGCGGGAGAAGAAGGTCGCCCAAATGTTGGGGAACCTATCCCTCGTGAGGACATCCCAGGGGCGGACCCTACAGCAGACCTGCTGGCTGCCTTCCCTACCTACCGGCCTGCCGACCCTGAGGAGATGGACGACTCGGATGCAGAGGCGGTCGAGGAGAGCCGGATAACGCGCCGCAGGGGGTGGAAGTGCATCCAGTGCTTCCACAAGCGAGACCCATCGGAGTGGCTGGGGCGCATGGGATCCCTTCAAACCTGGCTGTGCTTCCTGTGTGCCGGGGGAGCTGATGCTCAATGCCTCCATCTGACGGTCCGTGATTTCATGGTCGAAAAGATGCGCGAGAGCCGCCGGCGTGCCGACGTCGCACAATGTCGGGACATGTCGGAGAGAACGCGGGCGCTCTTCGTGGCGGAGCAGGAAGTCCGGCGCCTCGAAGGGCAGGCGGCAGAGAAGGAGGCCTTCGTCGCAGCGTGCACTGAGCTTGTGGAGCAACTAACGGCCCAGCTGATCGACGCCCAGGTACAGCTGACGGAGGCGGGCCAACAGATGGTCACACTTCAAGTCGAGCGGGAGCGTGCACAGGCCAGGATCGACGAACTGCGTGCTGCGACCGCCGACGAAGAGAGGGCACGCAGAGAGCGAGAAGCAGCCCTGGAGGCCGCCAGCCAAAGGGTAGCGGCGTTAGAAAGACTAATTCAGCACGATAATCCCTAGGGGCTTTGTTTTTGCCATTCCCAGAACATTTGCTTCCGCTACTCAATATTTCGATCCATTTGTATGAACCAATATATTTATCTGTATCTTTTGGCTTAACATGATCAACCACAAATTGTCTCGCGGGAGCGTTAACCAAGCTTCAGGAATCCGTAATTGGGCCTGCATTTCTAAAGAAAAGAGGGAGATCATTCCTAGGAAAGGAGACCTCAGACCTAATCAATGTATCATCCCCCAACTTTTTCCAACACACGAGCGGGACAACGCTAGGGGCGTTGAGATTTTATCCGAACATAGGGAGATGAGAAAGGGTGAATCGCGTGTCCCGAATTCAGATATCCACAACGGTCGGCCTTCCAGGAAATGCCCAAGACGGCAAGTGGACAATGGATCAATCGACCATACTACTGCAATAGACGGACCGAAGGTCATCATTCATATTGCAGGAGGCGGATCACATGCCATCATCAATGCCGCTTTGGGGGTTCCTTCAGGCACAAGGGTGGAAATCCAGATCAACAGGGCATGCGAAGCGTGGGGCGAAGTGATGATTTGTTCGGACAGAATCCAACGCTCTAAAAATTGCGCCACCGTGGGGAAAGTGTATTAGGCGGATGCACTAATCTGTCCGTGAATCACCCCAATTCTCAGACAGAACCTCTTTGACGAGGAAACTGTCGCTTCCCATCATTGCGATGGGGCATCCCGAGCTGAATCGGGGAGAATATCACAACTGCACCACTCTACCCGAAGTCAGGCCAGACGGCCGGCGACGAGGAGGGGCGGGACTTAGCGATCCCTGAGGCTGGACCCGAGTCGAGATGCCCGGGCGTTCCTACGTACTCCATCAGGCTGGAGATCAAGCCACACGTAGTTCTGAAAGTGCAGTTTAGCGTCATGCAGGACGTAGAACCCCGTTTGGGGAGATCTTAGTTTAAGGTCGTAGAGCTTGGACCAAAGGGGCAGATCTTAGTTTAAGGTCTTAGAGCTCGGACCATAGGGGCATATCTTAGTTTAAGGTCTTAGAGCTCGGACCATAGGGGCAGATCTTAGTTTAAAGTCTTAGAGCTCGGACCATAAGAACCTCAAAGTACACCACATCGTGGTCCTATCTCCTGGATATGCGAAGATGCACTGAGGGATAGTGTCAAGAGTGTCGAGATTTTGCCTGGTCAGAATGGGGGGTGGAAAATGTAATGTGAATCATGCGGCCATTCACTCAAGGACTGGGGGCACCGGCGTGACGATATAAGAATACTGCCGACCGTGGCGGAAAAGCAGCATCAATATCGCACTGACCGCTGATGGAATGAGGCAGCAAACGAGCATCAACCGCTCAAGCGCAGGATTCATATCGATTTGCTGCCCGAGGCCCTTGGGGGCACCAGCTCGAGTCGGTGGGAGAGCTCTGAGGCATTGTGTCCAGACCGATCACGGGGGCTCCACCCAGGGCGTAGGCGATGGGTCCGAATGAAAGGGAGCACGAAGCCTGAAAAGTGGAAGGAACCTGACCAAGCTGAACCTGACCCTCCTGGAAATAAACCAGAGTACTCTTGACACCGGTGGACCACTGTAAGGGGTCGAGGGACACGCCATGAGGGTGACCCGAAGGCGGCGGATTCCCCAGAGAAGGGGGAATCTCTAAGAGGTGGGGGGCTGGACCCGAAGTTTCAAACATCTGGGCGTTCCTACGTATCCCATAAGGATGGGAATCAAGCCATACGTAGTTCTTGAAGCGCGGCGCAACACAATCGGGCACCAGCGCGGGGAGGGGTGCGGGTCTGGCCCTCGCACCCAGAAGAAGCATCATTTGATATTTCTTGTTTGTCCTTAAAGATGGATGGTTTTTCTTTGTGCAGCGACATGCCTGTGATTAAGGAATCCCTGGCGTCGCCACAATAATCAAGCCATGAAAGGCATTGATGAATGGCGTGGTTATTAACCAGCGCCCAACGTGAGTGTCCTCTGAAGAGAACATCACAATGCAGTGTCGTTTCTCGTCGGGCGGCCAAGACGATCACAGTTTATGGTCGTGTGGTAGGACCAGACAACACAGTTTAAGGTCGTGTGGTTCGGACCATGGAGGAACCCGCTTATTGCGATATGGCGGACTCAGCGGAGGTGGGAACATACCCAGCCCTGCGGTCACGCACGATTCCAGGAGAAGAATCCTGGGATAGGGGCATGCGTATGTCCATCACCCGAGGGGCATAGATGCTAGCCTCCAGCTATACTGGGCCCAGAACGCGATTGTTCGGGTGACTCCTTCCTCCTTATGGGGACGAGGGTCCAGCTACACATGGCCCTTAGGGAGGACATCATCATATATCCTTGGTGCTCAGATCGTGGGAGCCTCGAAAGACACCATTACCCTGGTTGGCCTGCCTAACGTGTAAAGGTGTACTGAAGGTCAGTATGAAGAGAGTGTCGAGATTCCACTACAACGCAAAAAGGCGGAGTGTGATGAGGACTGCGCAACCAATGTTCAGAGCCTGAAAGAGCCGACATGGCGATCAAGGATGTCGCTGACCATATTCGCAACACAACATCCGATCGCGTCAGCCTAGGACGGGGCAAGAAAACGAGCATCAACCGCTCAAGCGTAGGATTCATATCGATTTGCGGCACAGGACCCGCCGATAAATCGACCTGGAGCGGTAGGAGAGCACTGAGGCATCGTACCCAAACCGCTAACGAGGATCCCTTTGAGTGAAGGCTCGAACAAGAGGAAGCGCGCGGCCCGACAAGCAACACAGGACTTGTCGGGATTGAATCCGACACCACTGGTCATAGACCGAAGTACCCAAAACATGTTAACAGATCACCGGAAAGGGTCGGAGGACTCATCCTGAGAGCAACCAAAAGACAGCAGGTCCCCGTGATCAACCAAGAGACGGGGCTGGACCTGAGACACAAGCATCCAGGCGGTCCTACGTATCCCATGAGGATGGGAATCAAGCCGCACGTAGTTCTTGAAGTGCAGTTTAACGTCATGTAGGACGATGAGGGGTGTGAGGTAGTCTCACACACGGGGGAGGCGTACGGCGCGGCCAGTAGACCAACGTGAATGAGGACATAATCCCCCGCTCACGCCATACGTCTCGCACAAAAAGGAGGGGAACTTGGGCCAGAGGCCCAACGCGGGATAGAGATTCCCGGGAAATGGGGCTGGGCCTGAAACATGAATGTTCAGGCGGTCCTACGTATCCCATAAGGATGGGAATCAAGTCGTACATAGTTCTTGAAGTGTAGTTTAACGTCATGCGGGACGAAAAGAGAAAGGGGGGAGCAGAAGGCATCCCCAAACGTGGGGGGCGTACAGCGTGGCGAGCAAACCGACGTGAATGAGGGCATAGCCCCACGTTCACACCATATGCCGCACACCCGGAGGCAACTGGGCCAAGGGCCCGAGATGGGATGGAAATTCCCGAAGGATGGGGTTGGGCCTGGAATATGAATGTTCAGGCGGTCCTACGTATCCCATAAGGATGGGAATCAAGCCGCACGTAGTTCTTGAGGAGCAGTTTAACGTCATGCAGGACGAAGACGCTTGGCAGTTTAACGTCTTGCAGCGCGGACGTGGTACAGTTTAACGTCATGTTGGACGACTGCTGAAACGTTTAACGTCTTGTAGCTTGGATGAGGTGCAGTTTAGCGTCATGCAGGACGAATGCAGTTTAACATCGTGCAGGACGAACTGCAGTTTAACATCGTGCGAGATGAAGTACAGTTTAACGTCGTGTTGGACGAACATGCTTGGCAGTTTAACGTCTTGCCGCGCGGACGAAATGCAATCAGGCAAAGTACTTCTTGAGGAACCTAGCGTTGGTGGGAGGAGTGACACGCTCACCATCCATAGTCGCTAGGGAGTACGCGCCATTGGGATAGACTTTGTGGACGACAAGAGGTCCCTCCCACTTGGGCTCCAACTTGGGTGGCTTCCTGCCAGGGATCATTGGCGTTCTTAGGGCCAGAACTAGGTCACCCTGCAGGAAGGAGCGGAGGCGAACCTTCTTATTGAAAGCTCGAGCCATCCTTCTCTGATGCCTCTCCAAGTTGTGCAAGGCGCAAAGTCTATTCTCATCCAGTGCTTCCAACTCGACTAGACGGGCTTCAGCAGCTCTGTCCGGCGCTTGCTGGTTGTAGACCGCAGTGCGCAAGGACGGTAACTGGATCTCGATGGGCAGGAAGGCCTCAGCTCCATACACCAGGGAATAAGGGGTCATCTGGGTGGAATTGCGAGTCGTCGTCCGATAAGCCCAGAGGGCGTTGGGGAGCTTGTCCGGCCAACTCTTCTTGTTCTGAACAACCATCTTTTGCAGAATGTTAGAGAGGGTCTTGTTAAAAGCCTCAATCTGTCCATTCGCTTGCGCGTGATAGCGAGATGTATGGTTCGAGCGAATGTTATACTTGGCGTACAACTTCTTCAACTCGGCTGCTCGGAAATTGGCTCTGTTATCCGTGAGGATAGCGTGAGGCACTCCAAATCGATGAATGATGTTGGAGGTCACGAAGTCAGCGATCGAACAGGATTTGACCTCTCTGAGTGGAATCGCCTCTGCCCATTTGGAGAAGAAGTCCTTAGCGGTCAAAATGAACTGGCACTGGCGAGCCGTCGCCGGCGGGTAAGGTCCCACAACGTCTATCCCCCAGACTGCAAAGGGCCAAGAATACCTGGTGGTATGGAGACGCTTCGGCGGCCGATGCACAAATTTCGCATGAACCTGGCACGCATGGCACCTCCTGGCATACTCGATGCAGTCATGGATCATGGAGGGCCAGAAGTATCCCAACCTCCGAATCTGGTGGGACAGCTTTGGCCCAGTTTGATGGGCACCACATGAACCAGCATGAACCTCTTGCATGACTCGTGGGATCTCAACTCCATGGAGGCAACGGAGGAGAACACCATCAAATCCGCGTCTATATAGGATCTGCTCCAGGCCGGGACTGCTCTGGAGGACAAACTGCGATGCGCGGCGTCGAACTCGTTCGCGCTCGGCCCGATCCGACTGTAGAATGCCATGTTGGAGGTACTCAACCAAAGGCGTCCTCCAATCAGGGGCTGGTTCGACTGCCATATCTGGGTTACTCGGGGCTCCGGGCATAGGGGAAATCGTGGTGAGATTACTTACCGACGGGCCGCGATCTCTCTCCGGGATAACGGGAGCGATGAGCCTGCGGTGCGTCACGCAGACGATCAGGTTATCCTGTTCAGGCTCTGCAAGTGACGCAGCAAGGCTGGCCAAAGCATCTGCTCGACCGTTCTGCGACCGGGGAATATGGACAATTTCTGGCCGAGAAGGGAACTGGGCCATCAGAAGGAGGGTGCACTCCAGCAACGGCACAAGTTCCGGCTTCCTGACAACATAGTCGCCATTGATCTGCTTAACGACCAGCTCAGAGTCCCCTTTCACACACAGATGGGGCACGTCGATCTCGAGAGACAACTCGAGGCCGGTGATGAGGGCATGGTATTCCGCCTCATTGTTGGTACAGCCCTCTGACAACAGGAAAGAGTATGGCAGCACGGCTTGCTCCGGGGTAATGAAGACGATACCCAAGCCCACTCTGTTGAGCTTAGGATTATCAAGCCTTCTACCGGTGGGGCTCCGGGAGGCACCGTCAAAGTGCATCTGCCAGCATGGATCGGCTCGATCGACCGAGAGAATGGCCTCATCAGGAAAGCCTAGATCCATCGGCTGATCCGCGGAGGTTGGGTGAGCATCCAGAAAGTCTGCCAATGCTTGCCCTTTGATGGCCTTCTGAGACACATACCTAATGTCGAACTTCTGTAGAATCACAGCCCACCGCGCTAGACGGCCAGTCAACATAGGCCGGCTCAGGATATATTTCAACGGGTCTACCCGAGAAACCAACTGTACCTCATGGTGCTGCAAGTAGTGCCGTAATTTCTGTACGGAAAATACGAGCGCCAGGCAGCTCTTCTCGATGGGGGAATACCTGACTTCCACATCGAGGAGCATGCGACTGAGGTAATAGAGGCTATTCTCTGTTCCCTCGTTGTTCTTCTGGGCGAGAAGGGCACCCAGGGACCGTTCCAGGGCGGTCACATAAAGGACCAGCGGCTTCCCGGATACAGGCGGCATCAGAACCGGAGGTTGAATCAGATACTGCTTGATTTCCTCGAAAGAGGTCTGAAACTCTTTATCCCATACATAGGTGGCACCTTTCTTCATGAGCCGAGAAAAGGGCTTACACTTTCCGGCCAGATTCGCGATGAATCGGCGTATATAGGCTAAGTGGCCTTGGAACCCTTGCAGTTCCCGGATGTTACCTGGGGGAGGCATCTGGCTAATCGCCCTGATCTTCTCTGGGTCGATCTCAATACCCCGGTATCTTACCACAAATCCAAGGAACTTTCTGGAGGTTACCCCGAAGGCACACTTCAACGGGTTCATCTTCAGGCAGCGAGACCGGAGGAAGCCGAACACTTTCTCAAGATCTTTGAGATGGTCCTGATGCTGGCGCGATTTGACCACCAAGTTGTCGACGTAGCATTCCACCAGTGTGCCGAGGATTGGCTTGAATATGTGGTGCATCGCCCGTTGGTAGGTGGCACCTGCATTCTTCAGGCCGAAGGGAATGACCTGGTAACAAAAGATACCTTGGGGGGCCCTGAAGGCAGTGAACTCCTCATCCTCAGGGGCCATCCGGATTTGGTTGTATCCGGAGTATCCATCCATGAAGGAGAGGGCTTGGAACCCTTCTGTGGCGTCAATCAACATCTCTGTCACCGGAAGGGGAAAATCATCCTTCGGACAGTGGCGGTTGAGATCGCGGAAGTCGATACAGACTCTGATCTGCCCGTTCTTCTTCCTGACCGGCACAATGTTGGCCAGCCATTTGGGGTACTGAACTTCCCTCACGAAGTTGGCTTTGATAAGCTTGTCAACTTCGGCCTCAACCATGGCACCGTGGAATGGGTGCATCTTCCTGGGAGGCTGCTTGAACCCGCGATGGTTCGCCGGGAGACCAAGGCGGTGGACGGCTACCTGAGGATCTAGACCCGGCATCTCGTCATAGCCCCAAGAGAACACATCACGGTGCTGCCTGAGGAAGTCCACGTACTGCTGCCGCTCCTCAGAGGGCATGGCGGCACTGACCAATGTGGGTCTTGGATCTGCTTCGGTTCCAAGGTTCACCTGTACTAACTCATCGACCGTGGCGGGGACGCCCTCCTCAAATGCTGGGGGTGCGTCTTCCACGTCCTCTCCACTCGGGGAGGGATCGTCCACGGGAGAGACTACGTTGAAAACTGCATTGGGGCTACCAGATCCTGCTGGGCCGCTGGTGCTGGCATGGGCGGTCGCGGTCATCTCATCAGGAGACTCACAGGCCGTCAAGACCATGGCCACGTCCAACCGATGAATCGGGAGGACGTAAGCGTCATCCAAACTTGCCCAGGGATCGCTTGCAACAGCGACAGGCTCAACCTCACCTGCCAGGATCTGCTTATCCTTGCTCTTGTAATAGTCCGCGTCCAGATAGCGGGCTTCACATGAGGCAAAAGGAGAGGCATCTCCCTGAAGCACGCCTACTCGACCGTTAAGGGAGTATTTGAGGCATTGGTGGTATGATGAGGGAACCGCCGCATGAAGGTGGAGCCATGGCCTGCCCATCAATGCATTGTACGCAGTGTCTTGAGAGACTACCATGAATTCGGTGTTGGCAACCAAGTCACCGAACTGGGTCTTCAAGCGTATCTTGCCGACTGGGGTTTGCTCGGTGCGGTCATACCCCTGGATCCTGAGGTCGGAGGGGATCAATTCTTCCTCAGACAACCCCAATCTCCGGAGCGTCCGAGTTGGAATCAGGTTAATCCCGGACCCCATGTCGACAAGACAGCGCCGGACTTCAAGGCCATTGAACTGGCCAGTAACATACAGCGGACGAATGTGCCCCTGTATAGGAGGATCTTCATCCTTACCAGAGAACGAGATAACTGCCTGACATTCGGCGTCCTCAATCGTTTCGGCGTGAAAGGCCTCTACAGCCGCAACCTCTATCTCAAACTGGAGGGGGCTCTTTAGGGCTTCAGCGAGTGCCTCGCGCATCTCAGATGACATGCGCAGAGCCTCAAGGATGGAGAGCCTTGCTGGGATGTCGGCCAAGTGCTTCAGGACATCATACTTTTTGGCCAAGCGCGAGCCCCTGGTTGCAGGAGGTTGCTCTACGGTTGGAGGCATGACGGGCCTTGCTGATTGGACCGGCGGCCGACTGGTGCTTGGCGCATCCTGCTGTTCATTGGTTGAAGCCCGGGAAGTAGTCACCGTACTGGGGTCAGGAGGCCGGGACGGACTTGCGGCAGGGCGGAGCTGATCGCGACGCGGCTGAGGCGGTTCTGCCTGGTCCCACACCACAAACAGTGGCGGAGGCGAATCTGTCATCCCCGGATGGGGGGGCTGCACGCGCTGAACTCGGTTTTGAGCCTTCTGCCTAGTCTCAGTGGCGTGCACGTCCTGGCCGGAGGTACCAACTGCTGTGCCCCGGCGACTCCTGTTGTTGCGATTCCTCCGACGGTGGCGACGACCGGGGACACTAGGTAGGTCCACCTGGTGTTCTTCAACTTCGGGAACCGAAAAAGGGTTTACCAGCTCGATGGTATTAACCGAAGCGTACCCAACACTGTCATCGGATGAAACATTCATCACCGGGCGGATCCGGGGAGGGACCCCCAGGCCATCGACGTCGTGAGACGGAGTTCCCGATTTCCCTTTCCCAGCCCCTGGCGGGTTCCGTGCCCTGGTGCTGAATGCTTGGCCGAGCAGCATGCTGGTCTTCCAACACCTCTGAAAGCCATCGGTCTTCGTATTGAGGAGAAGAGATTCACGTCGGGTTCACCATTTTTCTGTTTCGGTGCGGATGTGCGTCGGGTTTCTGTTCCGACGCTGTTCCGCCAGGACGCGTTCGCGCGTGCACCCGTCGACCCGAGGGGATGGGTGCGCACGGCTTGTGGTCCCGCAGTCCCGCTTTCCAAAGGCGGGCGGCATCCGTCCCTTGTTCAGGGGCTTCTTCTCCTTGATCGAAACCGGGATGATGGGACGTCGGCTCCTCCTTCCGTGGACGTCTCCTCGGAACTCGTCGCCTAATCCGGGTCTACCTCATAGATTTAAGAATGTTCGTGAATCTCTTTCCCGGCGCCATATCTTCATGGACACCGGTTAATTGCGCTGCTTCCGCCCAGACGCTCCAAGGGGTCTGGTCGGGGCAGCAACCTGCGGTGAGGAGATCGGGTGACTCCGGGTGTTGGGGGCGTGTCTTAACACTGCAACTCTGCATGTCTGCCTTCCGTCCCTAATAGGGCTTCTCGAAGGCGTGATGGCCTGAGGCATCCCGCACTGGGTGCGGGGAACTGTATCACCTGAGGTTTTCCTCAGCTTCCCATGTTTAACACGGGGTATGCCGCGAGTTTAACGTCCAGCGGGGACGACATCGGACTGATCAACACGAGAAGTGGATCAGATGACAGAACCCCTTGCGAGGAACCTCCGACGCTGGGGCCAGCACATGGGCGGCTTCCCGAGTGAAGTGGAGTGGAATGAAGTGGCATGACCCCACCGGGATGTGGCGGCCCGGGTAAGGATCAGGATGGATGATGGAGTGAAGATCTTGGACCCCGTAGGGGCTTCCTACGTACCGCGCGTTGGCGCGGATCAAAGTCAGCGTAGTTCGAATATATAGTTTAATGTCATGCTGGACGTTGGCAAGCCGACTCACGAGGAGATCGAGGCTGCTGAACGGAGGATTGAACCGAACCACCTCGCACAGAGGGGGATGGAACGGCCGGGTGGATCACAGTTTCACGTCATGCTGGACGTTGGCAAGCCGACTCACGAGGAGATCGAGGCTGCTGAATGGAGGATTGAACCGAACCACCTCGCACAGAGGGGGGTGGAACGGCCGGGTGGATCACAGTTTCACGTCATGCTGGACGTTGGCGAGGAAAATAGAAAAAGGAAGTGGGGAAGTGCAATGGAGATACACATGTACAGTCCCCCACAAGAGCGGATTCATAGGTGAATCGACGCGAAGGTGAACCCGGGAGGGGTCTACGGATGGACGAACCGACGTGAGTACGACCGGGACGACCAGGTGGTGGGCTTGAACCTCGGAGAGGCTTCCTACGTACCCTGTTTAGGAGACAGGGATCAAAGTCCACGTAGTTCGTTCGGTTTGTAGCACTCTACCCCCGTGGGCGAAGACCACTCCAATCCCGACATCCCTGCAGAGACGAGCGGGTGGGGGCCACATCCAAACTGGGAGGACCCTGTGTGCGGGGCACGGGATCAGGTGATGCTGACGGTTTAACGTCTTGCTGGACGAAGTACAGTTTAACGTCGTGTGTTGAGGACGAAGCGGACGGTTTAACGTCTTGCCGGACGAAGTACAGTTTAACGTCGTTTGTTGAGGACGAAGGTGCTTGGCAGTTTAACGTCTTGTCGCGCGGACGATATGCTAGGCAGTTTAACGTCGTGCAGCTTGGACGTGGTGCGGTTTAGCGTCATGCAGGACGAATTGCTGAACAGTTTAACGTCTTGTAGCTCGGACGATATGCTAGGCAATTTAACGTCGTGTAGGTTGGACGTGGTGCAGTTTAGCGTCATGTTGGACGAAGATGCTTGGCATTTTAACGTCTTGCCGCGCGGACGATATGCTAGGCAGTTTAACGTCATGCAGCTTGGACGTGGTGCAGTTTAGCGTCATGCAGGACGAATGCTGAACAGTTTAACGTCTTGTAGCTCGGACGAAAATGGTGCCACCGATGGGTCTGTGTCACGTCGCGCGAGCCTGGAGGGCCGCACGGGAAGACAACGCACGGTGCGGGCACCCGGGATGAAGATCATCGGGCGCCACGCAGGCGGGTACCCTCAGGGGGTCAAAGGGGGCGACCTCGGCGGATTGCGCGCAAAAGGGAAGCATGGCGCGCAATACCGCGGGTCGGCGCGCAAATGGGCGGGCTGGCGCGCAATTGGGCCAGCGCTTTGCGCGCGGAAGATAGAGATTGCGCGCACCGGGCTTCGGATAGCACGCGGGGGCAACGGCTCATTCTCTAACGAATGGCCACTTTGAAAAAAGGGGGGTGCGCGCAATCGGGCTGGATTGCGCGCACCCGGGGGCAATTGCGCGCAAGAGGCTTCTTTTGCGCGCGAAGGCCTTTGGGTGAAGAATTAGTTCAAAGGAAAGGAGCCAAAGGGATTGCGCGTGAAGGCGAACCCCGAGGCTTTCTTGCGCGAAAGAAAGGAGGTTACCTGAAGATCGGCATTTCGCGCGGAAGGGGTTGGATTGCGCGCACGAGAGACCGTTCGAATTCCGGCAACCTCCAAAACGTCGGGGTCGCCTTATATTTATAGGCAACCCCGGGCGCGGAATCTGGTTCGCGGGCGCGGAATTCCCTTCGCGGGCGCGGAATCGGGCCCGGCACGCAAGGGAGTCACGCGGGCCACGGGCGCGCAAAATTGTGCGCCGGCCCAGCGCATTGCGCGCATCCCGGGAGGTTTGCGCGCGGCTCATCAACTTTGCGCGCGGGTCTCCAAAATTCCGCGCAAGGCTTCCGGGCCCTCCGAAACGGGCTTCCGACTCCAAATATGACCTCGCTTCCCGCATCCGGAGCTTCGTTTGGGAACAACGGACTTTTCCGACGTCTACACAATATTCAATAGTTTTTTAGAGAGGTTGAGATTTCACTTATCACTTTTTGAGAGGCCTTCAAGAGGAAATGGGATATTAGGTTCATTTTAGTACTACATACCATCAACATATGGATGCCTAAATAGAGAAAGGTGTATAGATTCTTGAAAATATTCTTTATTCTTGCATCCTCGATTTTGGGGGATATTTGGATGACTATTTTGGATTGGTTGAGTTTTCATATGACAATAGTATCAAATCTATGATCATAATATCTCCTTTTGAGGTATTGTATATCTTGACTTGTAAATATCCATTATGTTTTCACAGATTGGTGAAAATTACTTATTGGACCAATATTGGTTCAAGAGTTGACAAAAAAGAATAAGTTGATTTATTAGTGGATTTTGATGGAATAGATCCTGTTTAAATATTATTCTAATCATCATTATAGGACATTGAAATTCCCAGATGGCGATACGGTGTTTTTTTAATGTTTCACATCATTTGGGTCATTAATGGTTTTGGAGAAAAGAGAAGCATTATCCTTATTTTGTGGGAACTATTGAGGTTTTTGAGTTAGTGGGGAATAAGGATTACCATTTATCCTTTCCTCCATATTTAATGTTGATACATAACAAATTCCATGGATCGCAGCTGTGAAAATATATTTCTAATTAGACTCCTTTTTTTAGAGGTAGTGACACTGATGTTAAGCCTGATTTTTCTGTGATTGAGTTTCTAGTAAGGATTGATGATTTTGAGGATGAGGTAAATTTTAGGGGGATGACACATTTGGATTGAATGATATGGTTGAACGGTTATGATTCTCAAGATACATGGTAGTGTGAGGTTATGATGAGAGATTAGTTCCCTCACTATTATGAAATACAAGCTTCTTGACTAGATTTTAAGGGATGGAATATTTTTTTGATGGGTATGTTATAACAACCTAATACCTTCTATCATGTATGTTTTGACCTTTTCTCTATTTTTTATTTTTTCATTGGTTGATTAAGGACATGATAAAAAAAAGGAGGATACTATTAATGGTAATTCCAAGGATTTTTTAAATATTCAGCATAAAACCAGTAGTATTTTGGAGTTTTCTATAGATTTACACATCATGTAATGGAGTTACATGTCATAGAAACATCACCTGGTGAATACATGAAAATGGTACACAACATGAATGGTTACACATAGTGTATATTTTACCCAATGGTTAAATATAAAAAATATTGTTTAATTAAAAATTGGATGGGTTTTTCATCATATTTGGGATTGGATAATTGCACGTTGTGTAATTCTGTTACACGTTATGAAAAATTATGAGGTCCAGTTTTAAGAAGGCTGGAAAACATAAATTTTTATTTCATCCCCCTTTTTTTCCTTCTCTCTCAACATATATCCATCCTTATTCGTTTTTTTCAATATCCTATCACTTCTAAACATTTTTTCAGTGGTTGATCATAATTATGGTTTTAATTCTTCCCTATAGGTAAGAGGTCTCCTAGTCTCTTATTTCTCTTTCTATCTCATCCTATTATAGTTTGATAGGTCATATTACGATTGATGGATAAAATATTCATGTTTTTTATTCTTTTTTCTAGATTGAGTTTCTCGAATTTCTACTCCGTTCTCATTCATTGGTGTGCCTCGATATGAGTGTTTGATTTCATTAAAAAATATGGTGGTTCTTTCTATGATTGTAAAATTGATTAAACTATTAATTGGTAGTTTTTTGGAATATGATACAACTTTATTGTGATAAAACAATTTGTTGTGAATTTCAATTGAAATTTATATGGTATAGATTTTGGAAAAAAAACCCCTAATTCTAATGGAATTGGATTTTGGGGCATGAATTGAAATTGATAAGAATTATTAAATTATTTGAGAATTGAATTGGGGAAAATGGCATAAATATTATTTATTTGAACCCTAGATTGTTATTGAATTTAAAATTAATGAAATAATGATAACCCCATGTTTTGTATTAGAATGTGAATTTGAATTTTGAGAAGGAAATGTAGATGATGGTGAATAATTTGTAAATGAAATGATTTTCCCATTTTCAATTAGTTGACTGATCACATGTGAGCTTGGGTATTTTAGGGGTTATTTGGGAAAATTATTTTAGGATGTTAATTTCATTTTAATTTTTTGACATTATACCACTATAATAAATCCTAATTCATAAGATCTTCTTCTTAGTGGAATTTTTATGATTATTATTCAGCATGATCTCGAGGGACATATGTATGCAAATTGACGTGATCACTGAAAATAGATGTGTTAGGATCACATAACATAGAAATATAATACATTGTGGAATATTATCTTGTTTATTTTTTTTATTACATTGATTTATATAAAATTGATCATGATACTATTTTACCCATCCCTAAATATTTTTATATACTATTTTATAAAAAGTGCCTATTTAATCAATGTTTGAAATATTTTCTCTCATTTTAAAGTAAAAGAATTAATTGGTACATTGTTATAGAATCTTATTATGGAACACATGATGGGAACATATTTGGATATGGATCTCACACCCTATATTTTCCTTTAGGTGTTAAAGTGTTTTCTCTTTCCATGTGTATATAATGGGAATGTGCCTCTTGAATGAGGTAGTTGTTATAGAATCCATGGATCTAGAGTGACATGTCTTTTAGGACTTGGAGTTTGTATTTTTTGAATTCTGGTACTGTGAGGAGGTAATTTTTTGGTTTTTGATATACTTGTTTTGTTTCTAGTATTATATCCCTTTGGTGTTTTTGAGAATATAGATTTGTATCTGTTTCTTCTATTGTGCTTGAGGTAAATTCATTCTAATGTTTTAATCATATGAGTCCAAGTGAAAACTTCAAACCTATGGGGATGGGAATTCCATTTAGGATACATCAGTGTCATCT
This sequence comes from Viscum album, assembly GCA_963277665.1. Taxonomy (NCBI): domain Eukaryota; kingdom Viridiplantae; phylum Streptophyta; class Magnoliopsida; order Santalales; family Viscaceae; genus Viscum; species Viscum album. The sequence goes on along the minus strand of OY728125.1, from coordinate 1,416,248,968 downwards.
CAGGTATTAGTGTATATGGGCATCTAAGCTGGTTCATGAAAAATAGAATCCTAAATGGGGTGTCTCCAATGTCTAAACACTTATAGAAAAAAGTGGAGCATTCTCATGTGTATCCTCCTATATAAACCCCGGTACAATAAGATAATTCTCCCAGTGTGGGAGCATTGAGGTACCCCAAGGAGGAAATTTATGAAATAACAAGAATATGATTATAATTTCTATAAAAAATTCATACAAAAATATCATAATTATTTATAAGGTTCACTTTAGGGATATCTATGAAAATAAAAATATTTATATATCTCTTTAGAATAGGTATAACCCTTTACATTATACACAACTCTCAATTCCAATCCTCAATATGTCCACATTAATGATAATAATATATATAGAAAACATAGTTTCATGGTCAGGTTTAAATAATTCCAACATAGATATATCATAATAGCAAGAACTTTAAAATAACACTCAATATATAATTGAGTTTTTTTTAAATAGTTAACATAATAAAATAATTTAACTAAAGAACTACTTGTAATCAAAAAAACTTATATATATACTTTATGTGATCTAACATGAAAAATAATGATTTAGGAACACAACCAAATCACACCAAACTATAACACCACTCCCTTATTTGGAAACATGGAGATCATTTACACAAGAGAAAACTAAGAATATAGAAGCTCAATTACTTGAGTTATATAAAATGAATCATTATTCTAACTTATTCAGTAATAACAACAAAAAGAAAATGAAACTTATCCCATGATTCCATTTTTTTAATGTTGAAAAATTTATTTCTTAAACAACACCAATGTGAAGCTACAAAAAAGGCCAAATTCCTACATCCCCATAAGAAAGTGGTATATAAGAAACTATTAGGGTAAAAACATTTAGTGGGGATACAATAACATTTTCTATAATAACTATAAATTATAATGATAATATCATAAAAAACAATGAATACAAAAGTGGAAGATAAATAAATCATAGTGATGTTTCCAATTTCAACCATTTCACAAATGCCTTTAAAAAAGATTCCAAAGTGAAAAGATAAAAAATTTCAGAAACATTGTAGGTAGACAAATATTAAACTTTAGGGCATACTCTAGAGTCTATCTTGGTTAAAGTACCATCTTTGTGCACTACATACCAACTCCCTTCTCTGATCCCCTTTCGTTTACCTAGATCCCCAATGATTAAATATAGATTCACATCGAGATGGCCTTGTAGGGTGTGAGTAATAAAACATAGTAGGGAACCACTGATGTTTCCTTACCATGATAGAAAAAGTATAACATGTTCATTCATTCATAAAATAACTTAATAACAATGTAATGACAAAGTTTTTTCAAAATATTGTGTGCTAAGTAAGCATACATGAACCTTTTTCGTACCTGCTTCTTCTCTTTTCCGAAGTAATGATCACAATAATATTTTTCATCATGTGGAGACTAATAAGCCACTATTTAAATTTTTTAGAATCCATGGGTTCGTTGAGTAACATTATACCCCTATTATCACTACCTTGGTTATGGTATCTAAGATTTCATTCTCCTAACCTATGTTAAACACCATCATTGATATTTTGAGATATCATGGACACTCTCCTTAAATGGGATAACCATATCATGATAGTTCACTTGTTCTGTGGACTAGCAACAATGACTCCACAAGTATGATAATTGAATATAATAGAGTACATCATATATATGTAGAAAATATATTATCATCATGATAATCAGTATCAACTTAAAATTAAATGTGATCTACATCAAATGTTTACTAACATGATACATAGACATACTCCTATAATTCAGCATCATACACAAGCCTCTTGGGATACAAATTCACACAAATGGGATCACAATCAAACATAGTTATTCATGATATTCTAATATAATCATCTTATCATGGAAAAAATGTTATAAAATTACCTAAATTATAAATAATATTTTACCACAATCACATCAACATCAATATCATGGTTTTATTCAAGAGAATATCCAAAATAATTCCCCTACACCAACAAGATCAAGACCACATTCTAAGATGACTAGAATCCAATATATGATAATCACAACATATATTATAATTCCAATCACATCGGGATATAGTAAAATAGTCTTTGATATTAAATTCAACCCTAGAGAAGGGGAAACACTAGAATAACAAGAGTATAACTTGCATATACACACCACGAGTTGATCCTCCATTATTGTGGATGAAGACAATAGTTCAAAGGATGGAAGCACTCTAAACGGGTCCCTAGTTCCATCCAAGATTTGATAGGAATGTTTGAGATAATAATATGTTTTATTGGAATCATATATTAATAGTTATTCATAAAAATAATATATTACTATGTAGTTCATTGGGATAAAATGTAATGGGTCTCAACATAGAAAGTAAAAATATATATAAAATTGTCCATGCCATAGTGGTGACTTCTAAAAAGAATTTCTCAAATACAAATTTTTTTCAATGATCTAATCTTAAAATACAAGTAATTGAAATATGGTGACATGGAAAACATAATGTCACCACCATGAATTCCTTATTGGGAAGTTATGTCATAACCACTACACAAAGAAACTGTGAGCCTGAAATTGGGAAAAACATTGAACCCAACCTTTGGGACTCCACTCCACAGTCCACGATCTTCACCATAGCTATATAAAAATTTCTATAACCAAAAAATATAACCTCTACACAATAATTATATAACCACTCCAATGTTATACCCTTCATGGTGAAAAGACAACCCATGTTATAGTGTCCATATCTACCTGAAAATTTGTGTTGTTATATCTTTTTTTCTCCATTAATGACATAAATGTTTTGCGTTAAAAACTTAAAAAATCATTAGGTACTCCAAATATTGTTGTACAAACTACAAAAAGAGGTATGATCCAACACTATTGATGATAAGATTCAGATTGTAATTTTCAAAAGATATAAAATTCATGTTTTACTTCTTTTGGATGATTCATAAATTTAGTGGGTAAATCAAAGAGTGTTTAGATTTGTTTGAGATGGAGTACTTGATTTTGGTTACCTATTTTCCTTTAATTATGTCGACCTGAATTCCATATATTAATTCAATAAATATTTTCTTGGAATTTGATGTAATATATTTATACATAAACCAATGTAGTATTTATGAAAAATAGTGTGTCTATGTAAATGATGCATAGATTGATATTGGGAATGAAATTGAAGGAGGTGGTAGAGAAATTGAATGGGGACCATTAGAGATATTTTCATAGCTGATACTTGTGGTTTTTATGTCATATTGTTCCTTGAAAACATGACTCATGATTTATAATAGTATATGCTCAGTTATTCTCCCAAATAAAAATAATGTGTCGGATAAGAAAAAGTTTGTGTCTCTTTGAAACATTAAACTTGGACTCTATGATTAAAAATCAACTAAAACCAAAGACATACACATTATGTGTTAGAAGGGAAATATTAAATAGCTTTACATGATAAGCCTATATTATGGAAACACTTTATTAGTAACTAATATAGTATCACACATCATTCATGAGATATTACATGTCATATATAATATTTTTGTTTAAATTTTTCATAATTTATTTATAGGTTCCATTAAAAGTGAAAATTAATTGAAGATTTTCTGAATATTTGCGCATGGGGTGTAATTATATGGCCTTATACATTTTCAAATACTATATGTGAGTCCATATTCGTATTTTTAAGAAACATTCAAGCTATAGAGATGATGAAAGGGGTTGTTAGTGGTGCTCAGACTATATACAATTTTGTTACTCAATTATGTTTTGATGAAAAATCTCATATTTTGGTTTAGGTACTCACATAGTGCTATACTCGATAGGATGTGGTCACAATAATACTGATTGAGTTTATGTACACCCCCATTGGATTGGGTAGAAACCACCATCCATGGAGTCAGTAATCTCAAACTGGTCAGGGAAAATTTCTACTTATAGGTAGACTATTATATTTTTCAACATAGATATGACTTAAAATTTGATATTACACAACTACGGCTTCATGGAGTTGTCAGAGATATTTTAAATACTAAGAAACATATGTGTTATGTGTCTTATGACATATCAAACATTCCTGATTTCCTTGGTATATTACTTAAAACTGGGATATTGACTAGGGTTCTATTTATAACATTGGTTATCTTAATTATTTGACCATAACTATTCTTATTCATTTGGTTTACCTGAATTTTGAATAGATTTTAATTTTCTTTCTAACATCCTTGATGTTTTTATGGAATCTTAATGGGTATTTATTTAATCCTACCCCTATATGGGCCTTTTTTCCCAAACGTGATATATATTTTCAAATAATATGAAACTTTTATGTTATCATGGTGGATACAGAGCCAATGGAGTTTCTATATTTTGGTTCTGTATGGTGATTTTTATGTTATATATCATATATAGAGCTAATTAAAGAAGTAGGTACATTCCATTTTTTATCGGTATGTCATACAATTATATATTGTTCATGTGTATTTGATTTTACTTTAATGTTTTTTATGTGGAATTGTTATAATTATTAGAATAAAAATTCATTTTAAACTATAGTTTTGTTTTCAATTTATTTTAACATTATAGCATTGGTTATATTTCATTATATTGTAGGTTTTTAGTTTATTAGAGGAAATAATTGGGTTAAGTCCACCGATATGCTTTATATTTCTACATACTGTTTTGACCAACCATTATCTTATTTTAGGTTTGATTATAGTTCACATTAGGAAGGACTATAATCCAATGTGTTGGTGATCCAAGTCATCTCAGGGTGGTATCCTTGTGGTAAAGTATTCGGGACTAATATTGGAGTTAGGATTTAAGAGATGATTTGTTTGATAAAAAATTTTAACTATTGTTAAAGTTTTTAGATTATAGTTAAAATAGTATGGAAACCTCATCTATGAATGGTCAGATAAATAATACTTTTCTAGGTCTCTGTTAACTTCTAGTCATTTCAATACCCTATGTAACTATTTCTAGTGAATAAAGGGATGGTACGTGCATCATGTGGAATTAAATTTATGATTTTCCAATTTCTTGAACAATTTTGATCAAACAAATATTACATTATATACATGGCTTAATTTTTTTAATATAGGATTCCACACTATATATTACCAGAACAAATCATGGATTAGACTAACCCTTTCTAGTGATACAACAACCAATTTATTGTTAGTTTAGTGATGAAGATCCATTATAAAAAATTAATTATGTTGTATCAACACCACATTATTAAAGGGAATATCATTCACCCATTGTGTAAAAATAATAACCTACACATATGGGGAATATTATATTTATTTATTTGATTGAAGAGAGTACACATAGCTTGATGATTCTATATAAAAATTAACACATGTAGGATCACAAGTTTTGTCAAAATTCACATACTTATGAAATAATGTTTCAGATTGAGTTAGTGATCCAGGAAATTCATATTATTAAATAACTCATTGATCAGATTTAAACTCTTTAATTATGTATTATTTAGGGTGTTAATATCCATTGGTGTTCATCGACTACCCAAACTCCTAATGAGGACACACTATAGTGGTCATAATATGACAATTTATGTAATGAATTGTAAAATAAAATGATATTGAGAGTGATATGATTTTAAGTTTCTATAGATATTCATAAAGTAAAATTTACTATTTTAGTGTACAAATTCTAGTTCATATACCTAATAATAAATTCATAAGACATGATTCATGATGGATTTTTTAGCATATTAGTTTCAGAAATGAATGTAGAGGGGGTTTTACAAAGTAGTTGTACCTCTTTGAATCACTATATTTAAATAAATTTTAGAGATACATTATGATCATGAGTTTCCTTTAGGATAAATAGTTATATATCATGGATTCTTCTGCTCTACTTGTTGTCAAGTTACTGGAATCCACTAGATAATGAAAACAATTAGGATCTCTTAATCAATGGAATTTGAATTATTTGATCCTATAATAAGTTATTAATATCTAAAATATTCCACAAGGAGTTTAAATAATTTTGATATGAAATTTTATATACTTATAATGTTAGAGGTCATTTATATTTATTTTTTCCTAATATATCATATGATAAGGGTTATTATGGTGGTACCATGTATAAACATAAACAATAGATGTTACATCAAGATTAGGTTACTTCAGTTATTGACAAGGTGTTATCTAGGTGTGGTTTAGTTAGTGGATAATTTTGAAAAATATGTGGATATAGGATTGGATGATTCTTGGATACATACCCACTCCACCTCTAGGTAGTGATCAAGATTCTTAGGGTGTTAGAGGATAAGTCCCTGTACGAGATAAGGTGATAAATGGATAGTATTTGTAAGAGACAATTATATTTAAAGGTATGTAATAATTCATCCTAACTCTTGCACTCAATATTATCTACTTGTTCATTATATGCTCTATTCAATATTTATAATTGGTATGTGAGTTAGAAAAACTATTAGGTCCCCTAACATAACTTCGTTTAATAATATAATAAAATTGTGTTAATCTTACTCTCACCTACTTATATTAACAGTATAATATTGATTCAGTAAGATAGATTTTCTCATGGGATCACATATTCAATAATATAATAACAAGTATCTTATTCCTTTGAATGTACTAGTTATAAAAAATCCATGATTTGGTGTATTCCAATTTTTTCAAAGTGATAGTTTGTTGATAATACTAGTCAAGGTTTTACCTTATTAATAAGTGTGGCTATTTCTGGTAGAAACATCCAAAACAAATATTTCATAGTGTTTTCAATTTTTGTATACTTTATTTTGAATGATAAATGATCTCTATTAATTTTATAAGGAAAAATTAAAATGTACAATGGTGTAGAGGTCAGGATCATTTTCACCTTTTGATGGTGTGGGGGAATTATTTTCTACTCTAGGAATATATTAATGATTTAATAAATATTCGTAAATCCTACTTCGTTACTAGCCTAGGAATGTTTTCCCTCATTCTTGGGATTGGTCCTCACTATAAATTGATGTGAATATCTATTTAATATTAAAGGTCTCTCATTAATAATAACATATGTATGTATTAATGACTATTTATGTTTTTATTATTACATAATAATTATTTTTCATAGGTTTCTATTGTTTAAATCAATATAGTAAGGATATATGGGGGTTAGTATCAACTAGGAAGGTAATTATTAATAGGTTTTAGGATCAAGACCATAAGAATGGAGTTCTATATATCATTAAAAAGGAAATCAAAACCCACATAGTTTGATGCACCTTAAAGAGACACTATGTACCTTTTGAGGTCATGTGAAATGGACTTCCTCAATGTATTTTATCATTGAATGGAATTGGTGACAAGGTAGAGGGTTCTTATAAATTCATAGTGTAGGGTTTTGGAATGATCGACTCTTTTTGGTTAACCTAAAAATGAATATGTCTCATCAAAATGGATTTGTAAACAACATTGATAGAAAACAAATTCGAGTAGGGAGATGATTTCATTGGGAATATGGACCTAGGATATGGTTTATTGAACTCATGGGGATATATAAATCTGAGAAAAATATATCCTCATCTTCAATATGATATAAATAGAATGTTACACTAGGAAATATGGCCCTAATGGAACAAAATTTGAGAATTTGGGGAATATGTCCCAGTGGGGGAGGATGTAAATGGATTTATGATGAATATAGAATAATAATTTTGGATATGGAAGGTTTTTATGGGTTTTTATTTCATAGATGCATCCTAAATAATCATTTTTATATGAATCAAATCCCACATGCTTCGAGTTTCATAGATTAATAATGTTCAGAAGTATTATAACTTCTAGCATTACATTATGGGGTAAAAACATTAATGTGGAATTTTTCATCATAAAAACATAAATTATGTTGTGTTTCATTATTTCATGTGACTAGGACTTATGATTTAGAGAATACAATATAACTAATTATTGAGAAATTCTTATGAATTGGGGATATACTGGGGTTTATAAATCATTAAAAAATTATTTTCTTGATATGCAGGAATGAAATATTTGGGCTAACACCTAAGTTAAGGACCATCATATGTACTACCTCTTCCCATATACCAATGTATGGCAAAGGAAAATAAGGATAATGGGTAAAATAGACCTATAAGGGAGATATGTTGGGGATTAAACATGAGCTAAACATGGTGCTTCTTTATAAATGGGAGATACTAAGTGGGGTTACAAATGGATGTGTGTGACCCTAGTATGGTTGTACCTATCATATTTAGGATTTGATATGATGAAATAATGAATGGTTTCCATCATCTTTTATATACCTAAAAGGTAACCTCAAATGCTCATGGCTCATTCGGTGTACTCAGAAATCTACCAAGAACCTAGTCAAATAGATCATGTGCATGGGCTTGTCATGTTTTATTGTATGAACAATGAGTGGCTTCAAAAATGTCCCTATAATGGTAACCCTTTTTATTATGAAGAAAATGAATGAAAATCTCCTATGTGTCCTATTATTTATGGAGGAAAAGAATGAATTTCATTTATAAATGGAATATAGGATTGATTTGGTTGTACACTAGTGTGAATACCCTTATACTGTATATATAGAATCATTAAAGGAGGAATTAAAAATTGAATTCAGGAGAAATATTATGGGGTTGGAGTATTATGTACCATTGATGTTGGGTTGTTTATAGAAAAAGGGTGTGGGGTGATAAGAGGATGGGTTTCCTTAGTGGTGGGATTAAATTTTTATTTCACTTGTGTGGTCTATCTAATGAATTTTCCCCTATGTGATACATGAGGAAGGTGTCTCCCTAGTGATAATAAGTTATGGTGGTTACCTACTGATAAATGGTTGAGGTTGTTCCCCAAGTGAGTGTACTTGATAATTATGGTTCTCATAGGAAAGGGAATTTGGTTTGGTTTTTCTATAGTATGATTGGTTCACCATTGATATCTTTGGATGAATAACACATAATTGGGTCACATTATAAGGTCGTATCAACCTAGTGACGATGCAATTGGAAGGATGTTGTTTCTTACACTGGTTTTTAATGCATTAATTATAAATAAACGCAATTACCCACTATGTTGGTTAATTACACATGGTATTAATCCTATATGAGTAACCTAAAGGGGTTCTAAGCAAACCATTTGAGACTATGGTGAGTATTTTGTTGAACCATCCCTTCATCATCAAAAAAGATTACATTAATTTGTTAAGGGTTCAAATTTATAAGAATATGAAATACCATGAGTGAAGGAGAGTTGTAATTATAGTAGTGCATGTTGGTTAACCTATCCCTAAATATTTTTGCACATATTTTGTGAGAAAATATTTAATTTAGTATATATATTGGGAAACAATTAAAGGGATTTTATTTAAACCATAGTTTATCCTTTGGGACATCTTCCTTCATCTATTTGAGGCATTCATCCCTCCTCAATGTATTTAAGTTTAACCAAAATGAAAGAGAATAAACCAAATACCCACATTAACATTTAATCTAATTAGAACAATGAGTATTCAATAATATAATCATTGTGAAAATGTAAAAAATGAATTTTTATAGAATTTTAACACTCTGCACTTAATTATATACTAGTGAGAACATGTCGAAAACACTAGTGGTCTCTCTCTTTTGTTAAACACATTATTTCTTTGGCTTGTATCATGAATCATAAGCTTCATAATGCCCACAAAACAAAACATAGAAATAAAGTTCTATATGGTTATCCATATAAATAAATGCCATAATGTGGTTGAGAATAAATATTGTTCACACCCATGTGATTCACACAAGAATTTGGTAGATATAGTTCCCTTACCTTTTATTTATATTTAGAACTCTGATGTTATATGTGTATTATTTATTGGACCCTTTGATTTCATTAATGGTCCAAGGTGAATTTTTTGGGGAACTTTTGTTTCATTAATGATATGAAATGAGTTTCGATAAAGGAATTGTGAGAAGAACGTTGGAAAGAACTTAGTAGAATTTATTTTCACTATGAAAATTTTTCACCCTAGTGGTTTAGTCATCTTATATCATTTCTCTAATGAGTCCATTATTAATTTTTAAATTCACTCATGTTGAATTACTAAGATTTATTATTAGAAAAAATGGATAATATTTCTTCATATTTTTTTTGATTCTGTTATTATTTCCCAAATAACAAAAATATCCATAATTATTAAGACCAAATTAATAAAAAACCACTATTTGACATTATAATCATGAAATCCTAATCAAATTTTATTTACTCAAAAAATAATAATATTGAATAGAATAACATTTTATGGATTCATGCATCCAATAAATAGTTCCCTGCCCAAAGGGGGCCATCCAACCATTCATATTATTTCTACTCAGGTTCTCCCTAGAAAAAATAGAAATTTGGATGAGTAAATTATACATGAATCCACTAGGGAGTTATCATGTTTCATAGTCTATACTACTGAATCAATTAATGATGATCCAAAATCCAATTCAAACATTAATTAATGCTACTTTTGGTGTTAGAAAATAGAATGGAACCTCTAGTTGATCCTACTTCCTTAAGTAAAATTCTCAATGTAAGGGGTGTAGGCATATTGATTGAAAAAATACATTATTATACTAGAGGCCCACCTGTGGGATAATAAAATCTATGTGGGTATCTAAAAATTATTGTTTTTAGCCTAACTCCATCATTATCTAATCCCCAATATGGCTAGATAATGACTTTATAGGACTTAATCATTTAATCTAATACATTATGAGATTGAAATTAGTGATTGAGATACCAATATGATCAATGTAATACAAATGAAAATGGGTATGTGTGATGAAATTCTTCATACTCAAATAATTTGAGAATAATTTAATAAAACCCCTACTCTATGAAAGGACGTTGTAGGACTATATGAGAGAGAGATAAGGATGAAAATTAATTCATTTAACAATTTTACCTTTGGATAATCAATCAAAATATTTATTATTCCCTATGGATAAAGGCACTAATGGTAAAGGCTGAGTTCTTTCCATACCATACACTCTGGATGGTCTCAGAATAATTAATTTTCAATTAATTTTCTTGGGAATAAAATAACATTTGTTTAACATAATATTTGATAAGGTAGATCCAATAATAATCTGGTGGGTCTATTGTCCATGTTTGTCATCATGTGGTTGTTACATGCATGAGGCACGTGTAATTAGGTAAGGGAAACCACATTTGTAATGAAAACTCAAATTTTATCTTATATAACAATGAATATTATTATTCCATCCTTAGGGATAATTTATCATGTGTTGGTCATGTCCAATAATGTTAATCTACCCACATGAACTACATTATGATCAAACTCCTACTTGTATATATAACAGTGCACCTTGAATGTTATAAAATTAGGAATAGAACCCAGACATTTAAATATTCTTGTATTCCCATGGTGCATAGTTTGACTAGTATGTGACCAATACACATGAAAGATTAGGCTATATATCAACTTTTTATAAACCATTCATCATTTACATTCACTACTTATAAACCACTTATTGCTATAATCATGTGGAAGTGGAATCAGAAGTGTATCATGCTCCCAAAGAACAGGCCACACATGCATCCTATTCTCCATCACTACCCATATTTCACAGTGGGTTTCACCGGTTCTTAGCCATCGTCTCCCTGGATCTTTGATCCAGGAACCTCAGTTGATCCTCAAGTGCTTCCATTGTCTCCTAATTAGAAAACAGGCCCTTTTCCTTCATTCTAGGAGGCTCTATGCAGCAGTGTGTCCTCTTCTTCTCTGTGTTTTTCAAAAATTAATGTGGCCCAGACACTAGTGTTATGAGTGGGATCTAGGATATGTATGGATTTCCCCTTGTCTAATTTTTAGGAGGCTTCGATATACTTGAGGTGGGTGTTGGTTGCCCCGTTTTGGGGTGTGAAACCATCTTTCTTAGTATTCCAATGTATTGTGGATTCTTGGGGTCTTAAGGTTCTATCACAGATATATCTGATCCATAGGTAGTCCTACTGTCTTATTCTTATTTCCTGGGAGGTTTTTCTTTTGGCATGGTGCTTTTCTCCTTGTTCAGTTGTAAGGTGGTTTTTCAGTCTATCCAGATGGTCTTTAGATTCTCATTATGGTAAATATAACCCAGTGGTGGCAGTCTGGATCAATCTACCAGGTCTTCCGCTTCCATTTAAGAATGAAGTATTTCATAAGATGATTGGGGATTCCCTTGGATGAATCTTGTGCTTGGATATTAGGACCAAGTCCTGTGTAGATATGTATATGGCACGAATTTTTTTGGAGTTGGATCTTTCTCATTCGATTCTTGAAAATCTTGTTCATTGGGTGCAAGATTCTTTTTCTTGGAATCAAGTTATAGTGTATCCTGTGTTTTTGAGATTTTGTTCCAAATGTCTCCTCCAAGGTAATTTTTTGCAGTTGTGCCGACGGAATAGAGATATGAGTGTGAGTTTGTTCAAAGATGATCAATGTTCTTTTTTTCCATTGGGAATGTCTCCGGAATAATATGGGAAGAAAACTAGGATTCTAATGTTGTGATTTCTATCCCTTATTCTGAGCTACTATATGATAAGTAGCATAAAGATGGTTTGTCCTATAAAGAGATAGTTCCTTTTATTCTGAGACCAATGTCCCAGGTTCAATTTTGTAATGGTTTTTTTATTATTCAAGCACATATTATTCAAAGTATTTTCTTAATATGAATTTTATTCAAGGTATTTTGCTCTGACAATCTGGGCTTATGAAGTTACCTTTTTTTAAATATCAAGGTTCTTTTAAAGGGAGGGAGGACTCCTTAGGAGTGGATTTTTCTTCTACTGATTCTATAACAAATATTAATACTTCTACTCCAACTATTTCTTGTTTAAAAGGTATGGTAGAATATTCACCTTCAGTTCAGAATGGTGGGGGGACTATTTTTACTCTAGGTAGAAGAGGGAGATCAGGTGATTAGTATTTCTCCTCCCTCGCAATTGTTTATATACTGAAAGCTAATAGAGTCTGTTTGATTTCTCAGTCCAAGCCCCAAAAGGTGAGGTTTTTATCTCACTTTGAGATGGCTATATGTTCTAGATCCAATACCATAACCATATTTTATCAATTATCCCAATACTCATATAGAATTCATGGGGTATTTGAGCCCGGATTAGGTTAAATTTTCAAATTTTAGAGTTAATTAAACACAAGGTTGTTATGGTTGGCATTCTTGAACACAAGAAACACCCAAATAGAATTGATGAATTTTCTAGAAAACTAAAAATTCATGGATTCATTCATGTGGACCCGATCAATAGTCATATCTAGATTTTTTGGTATGAAAGTGTTGGAGTGGATTTGATTCAAGTGGATGATCAATTCATCATAGTAAAGGTGACTTGTGATCCTTATACATTCTTTGTTTCCTTTGTATATGGTAGTTGTGATTCTCAACAAAGGTTGATTTTGGGGATTAGTCTCAATTATTTTGATCATGGTGTAATTCTAGGGATTTTTGGGGGTGGTTTTAATATAATTGCTGATCCAGATGAGAAAAATAGGAGAGGTCCTTTTCTCAGGCGGGATAGATTAGATTTTACTCAATTCTTGGTAGGGAAGGGGCTTCTAGATCTTGGTTTATCTAGTGATAAATTTACATGGTGTAATAATCATAGGGGGGATTGCAGATCATGGAGTCATTTAGAAAGATTTTTGGGTAATTTTCATTTCATCTCCATGTATGCTAACACTGAGGTGGCACATTTGGTGCGTGGTATTTCAGATCATTCTACTCTTCTGATCACTTTATCTTCTGGTAATGATCATTACAAGAGATTCATATATTATCAGTATTGGGATGATAATATGAATTTCCATGATTTAGTTAGGAAGTCTTGGAATGAACCCTCCCAAGGTCACACTTGGAATGTTATTCATAGTAATATTAGAATACTTGAGCTTAGATTATAGGTGTGATTAAAAAACCTCCCTTCCCTGGACATTGATCTGCAGAATATCATGCTAGAAGTCGATCATCTAGAAAAATGTCTAGAGGAAAACTAGAATGTTTGGGTTTTTGATGATCTTATAAATAAAAAATATGTCTTGGTAGATATGTTCTTAACGGAGGAGTGTTTGGCCCAGGATAATGAGAGAATTAAGTGGTTAAAAGAGAGAGATAGAAATACAGCGTACTTTTATGCATGCATTATGGAGAGAGAAAAGTTTTCTAGTCCTAATATATACTTGAAGATGAATATTTTACAGAAAATGGGGATGTTATTGGAGCCCTACCTAGCTCCTATATTAAAGACCTTTTGTCAGGTCCTAATGTCCAGCTACTTAATGGATATCCAGGGGAACCCACAGATCTTTTTGAGGTGATCCCAAATTGTGTTTCTGACCGAGATAATGATGATCTTGGGATTCTTCCATAGGAGAAAGAGATATTAAATTCTTTGATGAAGCTTAATTCGGATAGTAATGCTGGTTCGGATGGCTTCCCTGCCTCTTTCTATAGGTCTTCATGGGAGGTTATTAAGGATGATCTTATTATGGAAATCCAAGATTTTTTCTTAGGTGGGAAGTTGCCTCGTGTTGCAAGTGCTACCACCATGGTATTCATTTCCAAAACCAAGAACCCCTCTTATATCCTCCACTTTCATCCTATAAGTATGTGTAATGTTCCCTATAAGATCCTTACTAGTCTTATCAATTCATGGATTTCTGTTAACCTGCCTTTATGGATCACAATAGAACAACATGGTTTTGTAATAGATCGTTCTATTCAGGGGGCTATAGCTTTGGCACAAGAAATGGTCAGGGAAATTAATCTCAAAACCCAAGGATCTAATATGGTTATTAAACTTGATATAAATAAAGCTTATGATCATGTAGAATGGAGTTTTATTAACAAAATCATGGCAGGTATGGTTTTTTCTTCCTGGAACATTGATATAATTTTTTGTTGCTTTTGTTCTTCTTGATTGGAAGTATCTTTTATGGGTAGGAACTGTGGTTTTTTTAAGTCTACATTCTTCGACAGGGGGGCTCGATTTCCCTGAGTGTTTTTATCATTGTACA
This sequence comes from Viscum album, assembly GCA_963277665.1. Classification (NCBI taxonomy): domain Eukaryota; kingdom Viridiplantae; phylum Streptophyta; class Magnoliopsida; order Santalales; family Viscaceae; genus Viscum; species Viscum album. Next base: position 1,416,233,861 of record OY728125.1, on the reverse strand, counting down.
GGATATTCTCAGCTGGATGATTAATAGGTTCCCAAATAATGGTGTTATTTCTTAGTATCAGTGTAGGATGGGGTCCCCTTCAGTTTCTCATCTCATGTTTGCAGATGACAGTATAATTTTAATAAATGCTTCAAGCCAATATTTGTAGGGCTTAAAAATGGTTTTGGATGAGTATTTTCATTGGAGTGGTCAGAAGATTAATAATAACAAAAGAGGTTTCTATATTTGCAGCAGATGTTCCCCAGGTTGGATATCAACTATAGGTCATATATTGGACATTCCGAAAGGGTTTTTCCCCATGAATTACTTGGGAGATCCCCTTTCTTCTAGGAGACTTTGAATCTGTGATTTGGATTATCTTATTAATAAGCTAATGGCTCATGTTCTTAATTGAAAAAATATCTACTTATCCTTATGAGGAAGAATAACGTTGATAAATAGTGTGCTTCTGGACACCCCTATCCTTTCTCTCTCCTCTATCAAGGTTATAAAGGTGATGATCAAAAACATTGATAGAATTCTGGCCAATTTAATTTGGGATCCTAAGGTTATGGGTAAGAGGCATTGGGTGTCATGGGGTAGGATGGATCATCCGGTGCATAAAGGTGGAATAAATGTTCATAGTCTTGAAGATACTCTTACATGTATGCATGCAAAGCTCACATGGGAGGTTCTAGAAAATTTCACATTATGGGGAAGATCTATGAATGGAATTTTTGAGGGTGGTCGGTTTTTGTTGAATAGCCATGCCTCCCCTTTCTAGTCAGGGATTAATTTAATAGTTGAATCTCTTAGACCTTTTTATCAATGGCTTGTAGGGAAGTGTGATATTTTGTTCTGACATCATAATTGGAGTGAGGTGAATATTGGGTATCTAGGATGTCCTGCTCCAAACATTTATTTTAAAGAGGTCTGTCAATTCCCTGCTTTTACCAATGCAGTTTTAGACAGTGACCAATAGGCCCTTTTCAACCCCATCAAGTTATCCTCAAACCTAGATATGTTTTTATTTACTCCTTCCCAGTCTGGGTTTTCATGACATTGGACTATCGCCAGACCCTAATTATGTAGGATACATTTAATGCATGGAATGAAACCCTCTAGTTAAAAATATCCCCATGAAGTATAACAATCTGTCCTGGAGGATTTGAAATGGTGGTGTTTCTACGGATGAAAATGTTAAACGTTGTGGTATTTCCATTGTTTCCATATGTGTTTTCTATAAGAGTCATAAAAAATAAAACTCACAGCATCTTTTATTTGATAGTGAATGGTCTCATGCGGTGTGGGGATATTTTTGGAGAGTTTACTGCTATTTCTTCTCCAACTATGGATAATCATCCTTTTCTTGGAGTGCTGGTTTCATGGTTCAGGTGAGAGAGGCATTGAAAGAGTGGCCCGTGCTGTTATACTTCATGTCGACTACTGGTGTTTATGACCGGAAAGAAATAAATCAATCTATGAGGGAGTGGTTTCAAATGGATGGTTTATTATCTGTAGGATCAAACTTTTACTCATGGATATCATCAGGGCTTTAGGAAATTGGAGGGAGGCTCCTTCATTGTAGAAACTAATTCCAAATCTTCAGTTTTTATCTAAGAAATTGATCAACATATGAGCAACTGGTTATGTTTGAATCATCCTTTAAGGGGATTGAAACTTAACAATGATGGCTCGTGTGTCGACATTTTGATTTGTGTGAGAGGTTTTGTGCATGATAGTGGTGTCTCTATCTTCCTAGATTTCTCTTCTAGGCTCGAATAGGGTAACTCTCTTCAAGCTGAGCCAATGGTTATGCTCATAGGACTTAATATTTGTAAGCAGAGGAATTTGGAGATTAATGAATCTAAAACGGATTCTATGATTTTGCATAATGCAATTCATGGGAAGGGTTTTATTCCTTGGTTGATATTGTATATATTTAGAAAATTTCGGGCCCCATTGGTGGAGATATTAAAGTTTCTTATACATGGAGGGAGGGTAATAAAGCTGCATACTACCTAGCTTCGATGCACATCCCTATTACGGAGTGTTTATTCTTTCATGACTTGTATAGTTTGATGCTAGAGGGTGTTAATATTCTTAGAGGATACACCCTTGGTCTTTACTATTTTAGGCCCCCATGATACTCTTTTTTCTTTGGCCTTCCCTAGTGGACCTTGTTTCCTTGTATTCTCTCCATTTCATACTTAATAAAAATTTGATGATGAAGGGTACAAGCCACTTATTTTATAAATAGTTGATTGAATCAATGACTCAATCATAACCTCGTCATTTTGAGATGTAATACAAGATGGGTTTCTCACAACTAGGGTTGATGGGGTTTAAATTAATGAAAAAATCTTTCCATATAGGGTTGGATTCTACTTTTATTGCGTTCAAATGGTGAATATGTCTCCTTTTTGTGGGTCATTCACTAGGAACACTGAATGGTCCTAAAAGATTTCTTGTTAATGATGTTTTGAACTAAAATAAGTTCCCTAATAACCAAGATACTAGGGGATTATTTAATCCAAATTTCCCTACTGTACCAACATATGGGTGCGTGATTATATGTCATGTAATTAATGGGGGTCAAAAATATTTTATCTTTTGATTCAAATTAAAGAGGAATCCTGGGTGGGATGAATACGGGAAGATTAAATCATCGAAATGGTTTCCTCAAATGATGAGGAAAAGTCAAAACTCGTGGAAATTTCCCTATAATTCATGCCATTATAGAACATGGAATGAATGAAATATCTCCATAGGCATATGTAAGTACCCATGACCATGGGACCCCAATCAAAAAACATTCCTAGGGAATGTTTTTCTCAACAGATAAATTATAATTCCCACTATGAACACATCCTAACTAGTGATGTTATGTAACATAACATGAAAATTTATCCCATGATATATTTTATTTCATAATTATGATCTTTTAATCCTATGGAAACTATGATGAAACATATAACACCCAAAATAGCATAAAAATTTAACATTTCTTTATCAAGAGACCCTAATTTTCCAGATGAGGAGATAATTCCACCTTAATCATTACTGATAAATAGTTCTAAAAAAATTTATTTGGATAAAATGAATCTTTAATTGATTTCACTATATGTTGTGTCTATATCTGAGTTACTAGGGACATAAGATAAGGATCTACATAGATTCATCAATGTGAACCAATATGATAAACTCATAGAGCAAGTCGCCCAAGAGTTGATAGAATAGACTCATAAGGAATCATATATTTTGTGGAAGGAATCCTACATTAAAATGGAGTATAAGAATTATTATGTTATCAAGATGAAAATGAGTTCCTAGTAGCCAATGGTGTGGTCCAAGATTGATGAACCCTAGGGAAAGAACAATCATTTGACTGAGTTGGTTGATGAGATATATACCTTGTCTAAGAAAGAGACCACCAAGAGAAAAATCATTCAAAATTAAATTGATACTTCTCACAATACATTAATGAATCTATGAAATATAGTTGAAGGATTAATATTGTCTCTATTCATTAGCTTCCCATTTTTGTGATGGTGGTGAGAGGCATTGACCAAAATTTCTTAGGCATCTGTTGAAAGAATTCTCGGATTTTTCTATCCTGGTAATATAGACTCTAATAAATGAATGATCTTATTCCTTGTTATTTTTATTATTTTTTAAATCATGATATTCTACTCTCATTTACCTACAATGTCATGTCATATATTACATTCTTATAACTAATTCATAATAACATAAGAACCCCTAGTGAGAAATATCATTATACCCCAAATACTTTTGAACATTGAACTAGAAAAAGATGTTGCAAGGACCAAGCCTTAAACATTACACAACATAGGACCATTTACTAGTCTAGGGTCTGGATAATTAGACAGAAGCTTAGAATTTAATTGAGTTGAAATAAAATTAATCAAACAAAATCCAAAGTTTTCATCCACACACGTAAAAATGATGCCATCCAACTTTGGACTTTCAAGTGACCTATGAAAAATAATTTTAAACAAGAGGTAAGTATTGGAAATTCCCATTAAGGGGTTTTAAAACAAGACCATAATGAAATAATTTTTCGTTAAATCATTTCTTTAAATACCTGTTTTAAATCATGAAATTAACTCTTCAAATAACATGTCATCGTCATTTTCTTGAGATATTACGAAACATCTTTTTGGAAAAAATCATGCAAAAAATAGCTAAACTTATTTAAGAGTTACAAATAAAATACATTATAAATTATGCACGCACTTAAGCAGGAATGTATGATATACCACCTATAAGTTATATAATGTTCATACATATTTATGTATGACATTCCAGGGGTGCGGCTACAAATTTACACATGAAATAATATCTAGTCAGAAATTGAACTGACAATGGTGTCATTTATTATTCCACATAAAATGCATACCATGTTGTGACAGATAATTTCGTAACCTTTGTTTGTGGATTGGAAACTAATAATTAATCCTTCTTAATAAATGATATACCTAAGTATAAAAAATCATTGTGCGTGCACCTCAAAATGTATAACTGATCAATACATGTTCATAATAGAATGATTCTTAACCATTGTTATTCTAGTGGTCGAATATTCACATGTACTTTCACATACTAGATTCATTATGGGGGAATGCATAATGCAGGACATCCTATTCATTATGTTAAGGTCTCATGACAAGACAATATATAACCATATTTTTATGGCCTCATGCCAAGACCAAGTTTTTCTCATGAGACCTACCGATGCATTGATAGGATATAGCGGGCCTCACATGTCACATAATAAGTTTTATGCATTCCTCACACATCTAATAAAAGTATGTCTTTAAATCAAAGTTTCTCATACCACTTTGATTTATTTAAACCATATTCAAAAATGAACTAAATTCATTAAATGATCCAAAGTGTCCCATACCACCTTGAAAATTTTACTTAATCCATATAATATCAAAAAAAATTATCTTTTACTTGAAATAATTGTTTTTGTTTGTAAGTCATCAATAAAATGAATATTGAAATAAATGCGCATTCAATCTAAAATGAATATATAGTTTTGTATTCTCAAAATAATTTTATACAATAAATAAACACGCTTCACACATAAAATTATAACAGAACCCTTTTTTAGTAGAAACAACATGAAACTTGTAGAAATCTTACTGTTTAATAATTTTTAAAGTTAATGAAATCACAAAATTATTAGGGATGTGAGGTATGTTGCATGACCGTGATTATATGAAGATGCAACATTCTTACTTTAAATATATCATTATGACATGCTATGTGCTTTTTTTGAAATGTGACAAAAAACATATAAATAGGTCAATACAATTGTATACAAGAAAAATATACATTTTTCCTTTATATATATATATATACCATGATATATATATATATATATATATATATATTTATGTATTATGAAAATAATTTTATTCCAAAATGATTGGTTTGGAATCCAAAAAACAACCTGTCGCACCTAGATTCGGATCCCCAACCGCAACTGGAACCCTACACTGATGCGGACCATCCTCCTCATACCGCTTCAACCTCGGCCTATGCAGTTTCGGTCGGACTCCGGAAGAAAGACCTCTTGATGCCGCTCAAAATCTTGCTTGAAGTCGCCATCATGGATCACCTCCGATGCACCCGACTCAGTCGTGACTGCAGACTCCCGTGAAGACAAGTCTGCTGCGCAAAAAACCCTCCCAACGCCTCTCATGGACCCGAAATACCTATCCCGCTTTCTTAATCAAACATTTCATTTCAATTGTTATTATTTTATAAATTAAATATGTTTTTAAAAATAAAACGAAACATGTAAAATTTAATAATTTTTAAAAAATAATTTTATCATTTTCTATAATTCAAAACTTATATATATATATATATATTATCTTTTGATAATTAAATTTTACAACCTAATTATGTTTTTTGAAAGAATTAAAATAATTATTATTTTATAAATTATCCAAATTTTATGAATCTAATTAAAATCAAATTTTATAACATTCATATATGTATAATTTCATTTCTATATTAGAATTGTAGAATTATAACTTTATTAAACAAAATTCATATTATTAATAATTTTATAAGAAAAGAATTAAAATCAAAATTTATAATTTAATCCTTATAATCATATTTTCGAAATCAAAACTAAAATAACAATAAAATTATTCTTATGTCAGATTATATATTTATTTTCATAAAATAGTGCATTTTTTTAAAATAATGTTACTTATAATATTTGAAATTATTATTATATAATAATTTTAAATTCCATGTATATTTCCAATATTACAATATTTATAATGTAAAATTATAATTTTATTAAAAAATATTATAATAATTTTACATTTAATTTTTTTTATTTTATTCAATAATATATATTTGGAGATATCATTTCATGATACTACATTTCATATTATTATAATTAATTTATATGTCATCATGAAAAAAAAGTCATTTTGAAAATAATATAAATCAAAGTGACAAGATTTTAATTTTGTTTAAATGAAACCTCATGATTTTATTAAAATTTTTCACAACAGAATTATAATTCATTAAAAAATATTTTATTGAAACTCAGGCTGTTATATTATCCCCCCTTAAAAATAATAGCACCCTTGCAATTCGTTTGTTTGACTAAAAATAATTATGAATTTACATCTTCAGAATTAACAAAAATAGGACAACTAGAATTCTAAACTCTACCTTTTAGATGAAAGAATCTAACAACCAAAGTTGTATATATTGTTCCTCTAATAAAAACTGTAAGGACCCAACCATAAACATTAAACAATAGAGGACCTTTTATCGGTCTAGGTTCTGGAGAGTTAGACACAAGCTTACAATTTAATAGAGTTGTAATAATATAAAATAAACAAAACCCAAACATTGATTCAACGCATGTAAAAACAATGGTGTCCATCTTTGGAATTCCAAGTGACCTGTGAAAAATAATTTTAAACAAGGGGTGAACATTGGAAATTACCATTAAGGGGTTTTAAAACAAGCCCATAAAAAAATAATTTTTCTTTAAAAAATTTCTTTAAATACATGTTTTAAATCATGAAATTAACTTTTCTCATAACATTTCATCATCCTTTTCTTGAGATATTATGAAACAACTTTTAGGATAAAATCATGATCAATATAGCTAAACATATTAAAGAGTTGCAAATAAAATTCATTATAAATTATGCACGCACTTGTGTAGGAATTCTTGAAATTCCACCTATATGTTAGATAATCTCCATACTTATTTATGTATGACATATCAGGGTTGTGGTTACAAATATACACATGAAATAATATTTTATCAGAAAATTCACAAGAAACTATGTAGTTTATCATTCAACATAAATGAATACCATGATGTGATAGATAAGTTCTTAACCTTTGATTATGGATTGGAAATGAATAATTAATCATTCTTAATAAATGATATACATAAGTATAAAACATTATTCCATGTGCACTTGAAAATGTATAACTGATTAATACATGTTCATAAGATAATGATTCTTAACCATAGTAATTCTACTAGTAGAATATTCACATGGACATTCACTTAATAGATTATTTATAAGAGAATGAATAACGCAGGACATCATAAACATTTTGTCAAGGCCTCTTTCCAAAACCATACATAACCATTTTTTCATGGCCTCATTCCAAGACCTAGTTTGTCTCCTAAAACCTACTGATGCATCGAGAGGCTATAATGAGCATCACCAATCACATAATAAGTCTTATGAATTCTTAACATTTCTAATACAAGTATGTATTTAAATCAAAGTTTCACATGCCACTTTGATTTATTTAAATCTTATTAAACACTACTTTAAATTTTGTCTATAGCCACAGACCTATAGCTGCGATTTTATATGTCTGTGGTTGTAGATTTTTTATTGCCACGGTTTAATTAAACCTCCATGGGTATCTCACGACTGTCAATTGTTTCTCTGAATCTATATTGATCTCCTCCCCCTCCCCCGATACGCAACTCTATCACTGCACAAGCCTCCACCCCAATGATTTATCGTCCTCCACGACGACTTCTCCTGATCCCCGACGACCTCTCCTCCTCCCCGACGACCTCTCTCACAGCGGCACCCTCCTCCCTGATGACCTCTCCCATTGTGTCACCCTCTTCCTTAAAGACCTCTCTCACCGTGGCGCCCTCCTCCTCGAAGACCTCTCTCACCACGGTTCCCTCCTCCCCGACGACCTCTGTCACCATGGCGCCCTCCTCCACAACGCTTCCAATCAACGCCGCCCTCCACTATATTTTCTGGGTTTATTGATGATTTTAATGGAACTCTTTTTGTCACAATAGATTACTATATGCTAAACAATCATGATTTCAATCTCACTATTGTCTTCCAAAGATCTATTCCACTAAATTTGGCCTTTTCTAACCAAATGATCATGATTTATTCATCACTGGAAAATAAAACCAATCCACCTTTATTATATTTGATATCTGTAATAAGATTTTTATTTCAGGTCTTGTGTGAGGTACATCATCTATCCAAAAACCAAAAATTGGGAATGTATATATCATTCAATGAAACATTAAACACATTTCCCTTATGATACCATTTCATCTTATTTTATGACCATTGAGGAACTTCTTCTGATGTCTGATACTTATGAGGATATTTTTGTTCAGAACACCACCTTTCATCATGAAAAACTAAAAGACATATTTTTATATGTGTTGGAAGATGTTTTAAGCTAATTATATCCTCATTTATGTGTCTTAGGAGTCACCTATTGTTATACCCTAGTGGCACAGAATCCATCCTTGTTTTTATATCCATTACACCAGAAACAATAATCATTAAAATAATAAGATTATAATGGAAAAAATATTTCATATTCTTTGTTTTTTTCTCTCTCTAAAAAATCATTATCCATGTAAAAATCATATAGGACTTGTCTAAATTTTTTACTATAAAAACACCTATTATTTTGTGTCATTCTTCCATTTCTGACAGCTTTATATTTAGGCTATTAAGATTATCACAATTTCACTTTCCTCTAGATATTGTAGGCCCATGTTGTGGGATGAGGTGTTTTTTTATACTCCATTTTATCACATTACATTTTATATTTTCATTTGTTTTTATGGTGACACACCTTTGGAATAGAAATACTCACTTTAGAAAAAACTCTTGGGATATGTTTTTCTGCAACTAGAACTTGTTTATTTGAGTAACCAAATTTCATGTCAGGTGTAAAGAGTCATTGTCATTCATTATACTTACCCCGCCAAACCCTAACTTATGCATCATTTTCTTCATCCCTCCAAACCTATTATTTTAAATTATTGGCCAAACCATCGTTGATTCATACTCGTTCCTCCACATTGAGCTTGAGATCCACTCCTTTTCTAAGTTATAAAAAATTCTAATTTTCAAATTTTCAATTTATTAAATCATTTCTGATTTTTCAACATCTTATTGTTGTATATAGATATTTGGGTTGGGAAATACTATATTTTCGTTCCTAGTTTTATCCCTCTATTTGTTATGTTATTTAAGGGATGCCTCAAACAACAATTTCATATCAACTCACCCGAATAAATCATTGTTATTACTATCACTATTATAAATTAATGTTCTATCAGTAACATTAACTAATGAATATTAACTTTGGTACCTATAATTATCAACTTATTCCACATTAGACTCTTCTAAACTTCTATATTCATGAGACAAAATATTTTTCTTCTTGATGAATTTTAATTTCGGTAATCTCGTAGTTTTATCACTTTTAATAAAAACTATTCATGAACACTGCATCATCATCATCTTGAATGTTTTTAAAACACTTATAATTGTGGTGATCTACCTTGACACATCAGAAATAATCAACTGGAAGTTGGCCTTTGAATTTTATTCTTCCCCTCTTCGGGTTTTTGGAAAAAATTGTATCACATATTTTAACTCATAATCTTCTAGAACAACTTTAATAAAGAATGTATCTATTTCCTTGAATATAACATCCTATTATTTTTCTTTGCTCTAGTATCATTATCATTATTTCCTAAATTATATGTGACATGTGTACATTGAAGGATATAAAGAAATACATCGTTTGGATCTTTGTCTTCTTGTATAGACACTTTCGTATTAAACCATCATTGAAGTCTCCTCACGATTCATTTAAGGATCTTGGTGTCAAAAATATATTCCTCAAGAACATTCACATCTTCATCAAAAGAATAAATATGATTGAATAATGCATCAAAGGTTTTGGTCAAACTCACCTTTATATTTTCATATTTATTTAATGTTACATGCATCATTATATAAACTTGAACAAAACACACCTTTACTAGAATAATCATATATGAGTATATGAGCCTACACATATACTCAATATGATGATATTATTCCTCTTCCTATCATATAAATATCACATGGTTGTTCATATTAATTCTTCATTGATATTGTAGTGTATAAGTTGTACTTCTAAAAATTCACCCATCATGAATTCTAATAACATTATCATCCATTTTTCATATTTTATTATCTCTAAGTCATACATGAGTATCATTTCCATAAATTTTATAGAAACCTCCATGATTAGAGATGTCACATATGTTATCATACAAGCACAGAATCACTAACTCAAATTCAAAGTTTTATTTTTTATTGTGATCTGACAAAAATCATCATGGTTGGTCAAATATAAATTAAAAAGGAATTGAACGAGTGTTTAAAAGAGAAAAACTCCATATAAAATCATAATTCTCATATTAGAATCCTCTAATTAAACCTTATAATCCATGAATTATTTTCCCACTTTAACCTTTAGCAATTGATCACTTCATCAAACTTCTAAAATTTATTATAAAATGGTAATATCGCAGTCTTCTATCATGCTCATTTGAGATGGTTTATTCTAAGGTGAGGGGTTTCTATTTAATTTATTCATTTATATTACCATACTATTTTTTAGGGCCTAATATTTTTGTTTTGGTATGGGGGATGGGATTATTTTTATTCTTTTTTATATTCCATGTATAAATCCCTTATCTTGGGTTTTGTGTTGTGAGTTTGGTTTGAGGGTAGTGGATATTGTTTTTTTATGATTAATTTTAATTCCACATTGTTAGTTTGGTATTCCTTTGTTGTTATAATTTTTTCTTACTTTATATTTTTCTTTAAAATAATGATATCCTTATAAAAATATATTATAATGAAATGATGAATATATATACTACCAATAATTTGTGTTCTACTATGGTAAATGGGAATTATTTTTTAAAAAGAATTTAAGAACTAAAATCAAAAATGATGATGAAGTGTATGGAAAGATGACATTTTAACTGGATCCTTCATTATACTATCTTCAGTTATTATTTATTGAATATATGATAAAATGTTGCGTTGATGATATTATATTTAATCATAGGTTTAAAAATAATTGATTTATTAATGGTAATATAATGTAAACTAAAATAAATACATGAACTATAGATACAATAACATGGAAATGTTTTTCTAAGACTCGTTCTCTTGAGATGAATTTGAGGGTCGATTTATACATAGAATAATAGTTCCTTCATTTAATTTTAAAAAATTTAGTTTATATGAGGTGTAATTATCATATTTATGTGAGATTAGGAGTTTTTATTAGTCACATGAGAGTATTCATTATTTTTCACTCCTTTTTCCTCCCCTAGGACGACGTCCTTCAGTTTTGGGTTGGGTAGAGAGAAGTTTGAGGGAAGAAGAGAGGTCCAAATGTTTATTTTTAGGGTAATTACATTAGATGTGTATTAGAATGAGGTGTGTATGAAATTAATAGTTATGTTGGATTTTTTATGATAGGGTTGGGTAAGTCTTAGTTATCGAACACATGATAGATTATGGTTATGATTAAGCATTGAATTTGATATGTTGGATAACTATTAGAAATTGGATACATTACCATCTTACCTTATGGGTTGATCCTACCATTTTATTTTTTTTCTTAACTCTTCGTTCGTTGGGTGTCATATGGGGTATGTGTATATGAATAACGACATGTGGTTTTCTTGTACATTTCATGTCTTTTACAAATTATAGAATGATTGGATTTGAATTAAGTGGACATGGTATTAGTGGAGATTATCAGTTCACGGTGGTGTTGAACATGTTTGGTGGTCATATCCTACTAAATTGAGCCAATATATACCCCTTTATATCCTTTAAAGTTGTTCTGAGGTTTAGTCCTCCATTTCCTTTATGTTAGGGATACTATTTTTCCTCTTATACTTTTGTATTACCTTCTTATTCATTGATGTAATTTCTATAGGATTTTTCTTCTAATGATTACTATATAGAGGATGTGCAGATGGGGGGGTGATGTATTGGGAGGCAGTTGGGGTGCAGGGGGTAGTGGGGGTGAGGGGGGGGGGCAGGTGGGTAGTGTGCAGGGATAGGGATGGGGGAAGGGGTTATGGGGGTGCAGGGGGTGTCTAGGAGGGGGTGTCCAGGTGGGAGGGTGTGGTTGTCTCGGGGGAGGGGGTGTCCAGAGGGAGGGGGTGACTAGGAGGGGGGTCCAGGGTTAATGGGGTTGGGGGAAAGTGTGCAGGGGGAAGGGGGAAAGGGGAGGGGGATGTCCAGGAGGGGAGGTGTGTAGAGGGGGTAAATGGGGATGGGGTGGGGGTAGTGTGCAGGGGGTGTGGGTGTGCAGGGGGGATGAGGGGAGGGTCTAGGGGGGTAGTGTGTTAGGGGAAGGGAGGGGCTGGGGTGTGGGGTGCAGGGGGGAGGGGGTTGTCTAGGAGAGGGGGGTAGAGGGGATGTTCAGGAAGGAGGGGGTGTTTGGGGGGATTTCTAGGAGAGAGGGGGTGTACAGGAAATAGGGGTGTTCAAGAGGGAGGGGAGCGGTGTCCAGAAGGAATGATGGTGTCCAGGAGGGAGGGTTGTCTAGGGGGTGTCCAAGGATCTTGATTACTCTTCCAATTTTCAATATCTTCTTAATTGCATGGTTACCTAATTTTTTAAATTAGTTTGTTTTCCTCCCAACAGATACGACAGTTTTCCACCTAATTAACCACAATTATTTTCTTGAATTGTCTTGTGATCAAATGTATTATATTAATCTCAAAGAATATGAAAATGAATATATCGCTATCGAGTTGGTCTGGTCTTGTGTATGGGGAAAATGTCACTGTTTCTGCATTTTGATTACTTTCTTGAGATTTGTAAGAGAAAATGTTCTACTATTGAGAAACAACATGAATTTGAACTCCGACACAGTGGAGGTGTCATGGGAAAAATTTCTCTCCCTGGTTGTAGAGTGCCTAATCGATTCAAAAAGTAATGTCAATGTAATTTCCCTTTTTTTAGATTCCTGATGGATTTTATTTTTTGATCATTTATTGATTTTTATGACTTGTATTGGTATGTAGGATAAGGATGAATGCTATGCAGAGAACCAATAACAAAACATAGATGGTGTAATTGATTTTCTTCCATAACTTGCAACTGGGATTGACATGAATATAAAATTCAGGAGGTAATGGTAAATTTATACCATTTTTTTGCAAGACATTAGTAACCATTTTTGTGTTTTTAATAAAATTAACTTGGCATAAACCATGCCTGAATAATTGATGAGTTCATGTTTACTCATGAGTGTAAAATATTCAATCTTTCGGACAATACTCTATCTCATGGTTGGATATTTCATCATTAGGTATGCACTTTTAAATCCTATACCTTTTTATTTTTTTAGAAAAAATATTTTAAACATTCTCTCAGTTTACAATTTTCCTTTTTCTTTTTTCTTATTTCCTTTTCTTAATATTAATGTTTGCATGCATACGCATGCATGGGGGTGTGTAGGGGGTGTCTAGGGGGGTGTCCAGGGGGGTGTCCAAGAGGGAGGGGGTGTCCAGGGGCGTGTCTAGGGGGAGGGGGTTTCCAGGGGTAGGGGTGTCCAATGGGGGGGTATCTAGGGGGTGTCTATGGGGGTGTCTAGGGGGGAGGGGTGTCTAGAGATTGTATAGGGGGTGTCCAAGGATGGGTGTTGAAGGATGAGTGTCCAAGGACGGGTGTCTGGGGGGGTGTCTACGGGGTGTCTAGGGAGGAGGGGTGTCTTGGGGGTGTCCAGGGGGTGTCTCCTCGCCATCTGTAAACCCGTCCTCTCCCACTTTACCCATTTATAGGGATCTTGATTTCTCTTCTAATTTTTATTATCTTATTAATTGTGTGATTACTTTATTTTTGAAATTATCTTTTTTTTCCTCCAATCAGATACGATAGTTTTCCACTTGATTAACCATGATTTTATTCTAGAATTGGCCTCTGATAAAATGTATTTTATTAATCTTAAAAAATGTGAAAATAAATATATCCATATAGAGTTATCATAGTCTTGTGTACGGTGAATTTTTTTATGTTTCTTCATTTTAAATAATTTTTCCTGATTTTTGATAGTCAATGTTATACTACTGAGAAACAACTTGAATTTGAACTTCCACATAGTGGAAGTGTCATAGGAAAAATTTCTATCCCTAGTTGCAAAACGCTTAATCAATTCAAACTGTAATTCCAAATTAATTTCCCTATTTTTTTTCCTAATGGCATTTAATTTTCAACCATTTGTTGATTTTGAGGACTTGTATTGGCATGCAGGATAAGGATGCATGCTAGGCAGAGAACTAGCAACAAAACATAGCCGATAAAATTGGTTTTCTTCCAAAAATTGCAACTGGGATTTATGTGAATATAGAATTCATGAGGTAATGGTTATTTTATACCATTGTTTGCATGACATTTGTAACCATTTGTTGTGTTTTTAATCTAATTGACATGGAATACACCATGCTTGCATAATTGATGATTTTCAGTTTACTTCTGAGTGTGTAGTATTTGATCTTATAGAAATTTCCTTCTATCATGGTTAGATAGTTGATCCCCTGGTATTCACTTTTGAATCATATACCATTATATTTTTTTAGAAAAACATATTTTATAAATTCTCTCTGTTTACAGTTTCCCTTTTTCTTCTTTCCTTTTCTTAATATGCATGTTTTCATGTATATGCATGCATGTGGGTGTCCAAGGGGTGTGCAGGGGGGTGTTGAGGGGATGGGGTGTCTAGTGGGGGAGGGGTTTCTAGGGGGAGGGGGTTTCGGGGGGTGTCTTGTGGGGGTGTGCAGGGGGAGGGGGTGTATAGGGGGTGTCCAAAGGGGGTGTCCATGGGGGGTGTCCATGGGGGGTTTCCAAGGGGGTTTCTAGGTGGGAGGGTGTCCAAGGGGTGTCTCCTCACCATCTGTAAACCCCTCCTATCCCACTTTATCCATTTCTAGGGATCTTGATTTCTATTCTAATTTTCAATATCATCTTAATTTCATGATTACTTGATTTTTGAAATTATTTTGTTTTCCTCTCATCATATACGGTAGTTTTACACTTAATTAACCATGATTTTATTCATGAATTGGACTCTGATCAAACATATTATATTAATCTTAAAGAATATGAAAATGAATATATCGCTATTGAGTTGGCCTGGTCTTTCAGATGTTGAAAATGTTACTGTTTTTAAATTTAAATTACTTTCTTGCGATTTGTGATAGGAAATGTTCTACTACTGAAAAACAAATTGAATTTGAACTCTGACACGGTTGAGACGTCACATGAAAAATTGCACTCCCTGGTAGCAGAATGCTTAATCGATTCAAATAGAAATGTCAAAGTAATTTCCCAGTTTTTGGCTTCCTGATGCCTTTCCCATTTTGATCATTTATAGATTTTGATTACTTGTATTGGTATGTTGTATAGGGATAAATGATATACATAGAACCAACTACAAAACATAGCTGATGCAATTGGTTTGATTCACAAATTACAACCAAGATTGATGTGAATATACAATTCAGGAGGTAATTGTTATTTTATACCATTTTTTTCAATACATTAGTAACCATTTGTTGTTTTTTTAATCAAATTGACTGAGCATACACCATGCTTGAAAAATTGATAATTTTGAGTTTAATCATGCGGGTGAAACATTCAATCTTCTTGACATTGATCTGTATCATGGTTAGAAAGTTGATCCCTAGGTATGCACTTTTGAATCCTGTACCTTTATATTTTTTTAGAAAAAATATTTTATACATTCTCTCATTTTAGAGTTTTCTTTTTCCCTTTTTCTTCTTTCCTTTTCTTAATATGTATGTTTTCACTTATATGCATGCATGGGGTGTCTAGGAGGGTGGGGCGGTCCAGGAGGGGTGACTAGGGCGGATGGGTTGTACTAGGGGTGTTCAGGGGGGGGGGGTTGTCTAGGGCGTCCATTGGGATGTGTCCAGGGGGAGGGGGTGTCCGGGGGGGGGTGTCTAGGGGGTGTCTAGGGGGGAGGGGTGTCCAGGGGGTGTCCAAGGGCGTGTCCCGGGGGCTGTTCAGTGGGGTTTCTAGGGAGTGGGTGTCTAGGGGGTGTCTAAGGGGGGTGTCCAGGGGGGTGTCCAAAGGTTTTCCAGGTGGTTTTGAGTTGGTGTCCAGGGGGGTGTCCAGTGGGGGTGTCTAGTAGGGGGTGTCCAGTGGGGGGTGTCCAGTGGGGGTGTCTTGGGGGTGTTCAGGGGGTGTCCAGGGGGTGTCTTGGGGGGAGGGGTGTCTAGGGGGTGTCCAGGGGGAGGAAGTCTAGGGGGTGTCTAGTGGGGGTGTCTAGGGGTGTCTAGGTGTCCAGGGGGTGTCCATAGGGGGGGTCCATGGGTGTTTAAAGGGTGTCCAGGGGGGTTGGGGGTGTCTATTGGGGGGTATCCTGTGGGGGTGTCTAGTGGGGGTGTCCAGCGGGGGTGTCCAGGGGGGCGTCTAGGGGGTGTCTAGGGGGTTGTCCAGGGTGGTGTCTAGGTGTCTATGGGGTGTCCATGAGGTGTCCATGTGGGGGAGTCCAGGGGGTGTTTGGGGGGGAGGGGTTTTCCAGGGGGTGCAATGGGGTCTATCCTGGGGGAGAGTGGGGGTGTATAATTAGAGAGGGGTGTGTGCTGGAGGGGAGTCTGTCTAGGGGGAAGGGAGGGGCTGTAGGGGAAGTGGGGGGGGATTATGGGGGATTTTTTTATGAAATTGGAAGACATATACCCAAGACCTTTAAACCATGGATAGAGGAATATTTCCATAGTTTTAAACAATGGATACAATCATATTACCATGATTTTAAACCATTGTTATAGTCCCTATTTGGCATAAGGTTCTGCCATCGTTTCAAAACATGGCTATAGGACTACAGTCATGGTTTGAACTGTGGCTATATTCCTTTTTCCAAGGTTTAGACTTTGTCTATACGTCATTATCCATAGTTTGAAACCGTGACTATAGGTCTTTCCCTATAGCCATGCCAATACCAGCCACGATCCACGGAACCGTGGCTATAACTTATATCCATGGTTTCAAACCATGGCTATAACCCTAATTTCTAGTAGTGACAGATGAAATTAATTCATTACACGATCCAAAGTGTCAGATACCACCTTGAAAAGTTTACATAATTCACATAACATCAAAAAAAATATTAATCCAATACATGAAACAATTGTTTTTGTTTTTGAAGACAACAATAAATTGAATGATGAAATAAATGAACATTCAATAAAAAATTCATATATAGTTTCTACTTCTCAAAATAATATTACATAATAAGTAAACACATTTTACACATAAAATTTTAAAAGAACACATTTTTAGTTAAAACAACATTAAACTTGTAGAAATATTTCTATTTAATAATTTCTAATCTTATCCTTAAAAATTGAAATAAAAAACTTATCAAGGATGTGAGGAATTTCACAAGATCATGATTATATATAGACGCAACATCCCTACTTTAAATATATCATGATGACATGCTATGCACATTTTTAGAAATTTGACAAAAATGAATGAAAATTTCAATACAATTATATATAAGAAAAATATACATTTCATCCATATATATATACATATACCTTGATATATATATATATATATATATATTTACATATATATATATATCCTTATGGATTTTAAAAATAATTTTATCCCAAAATAATTTTATCTCATATATATACATGTTTCTCTTTGAGAAATTAAAACATATATCAAATGTTTAATATGTTGGTAATTATATTTGTATATAATTGACATTGAATTTAGAACATTCATTGTTTGGGAAAATATGTTTCAACAAATCATCTATAAATTAAAATATTCATTGGAAGATCAAATATTATATTGAATTACAAACATTGATAATAAATTAGGTTGTCGAATATTTATTAAAATATTATTTTTTATGTACATAATATATTTATGTATCCAAATGAAATAATTAAACACACTAAACATCAGTGAATTAAAATATGATTCAATATTTATAATATAAATACTATAAATATTTAATCCCACTTTCATTTTGTGTTCTAAAAATAATTATGAAAATTTGAATATTTATACATATATATGTATATATACATATATGCGTATATATTTTTATGTATTCAAAATCAAAATAGTTTTCAAAATTTAAAACATTCCCTTTTAAAATCATAAAAATAAAAATAAAAACCATTCTAAATAAATTTAAAAAATAAAATCATATTGAAAATGATTTTAAATAAATAAAACATGTATATCAAAATCAAAAAGTAGTACATTTATAGCTTGAACGCACATTAAAAAAGAACATAAAAAAATGTAGTAGTTATCGTTGAGCTCAAATATAAATTCAATGGTGTGCATACGCAGTGGAGGACTCAGCATTGATAAATTGAACTCATTACTATTTTGAGAAGTGAAAACCATAATTAAAAAATATAATTTTCACCCGTACAAAATTAGAGTAAACCTAAAAATAAATATTAAATCCCTTATGACAAATTATGTAAGTAACAATAAATTAAACGTTTTATTTTGAAATAACAGAAAAATATTTGAATGAATTATATGTTTCTCTTTCCTCAAATGTTTCTGATATATTATATAGATAAGAAAACACATTATAATATACTTTGTACAATACAATCTAAACCCTTAAAAATATATTTTAATGAATTGGAATTTGTATCAAGTATTCCATTACTAATTAAGTTATCAAAGAAATGAATTATTTGAAAATAAGACAAATGACCAATCACATAAATATAATCTTAACAAAATAAAATTCAAAACTAAAATTATGTATCGTCTTGAATCAAAGAAACAAACCACAATTCACAAAAATATTTTCCCTAACTCAAAGTTAAATTAAATCATGAAACTAATTCATTAATAAATCCAAACACTATAATGTATTCTCTTCCTTATAATGGACTTCCAAAACATAATTTAAATAACTAATAAATTAATCCTTTCTAGAATTGAGATTATATATGGATTTTTCTTATAAATCAAACTCAAATTGTCTAATAAATTAAAATCTATCAAATTTAATTCCAAAATATTCAATTAAAAACAAAGATCATAATATCTACCTTATAAAAAATTCCTAAGAAATTAACCAGAGTGGAAAAACTATATTTGAAAATATTTTTTATATTAAAAATAGTTAAAAAAATTAAAAGAGAATTATAGTTTCCCTTATAGTTTCATAGAACACACATTAAATATTTTCTGCACCATTTAATCTATAAATAGAAAATATCCCCTTACTTGTATTTCTAAATAATAATATTGCAGACCACTCCCTTCAGCCACTTGCACACATGCACACTATATTAGTTATTCCCATTACAAAAGAATAATGAGGTCTTTTATATCCAACAACAGTATTGTGTGTACACACATACACAACATGCAGAGCAAGCTGGTTTCCTTGGTGTACATAAAGAAATAAAACTAGTGCATGGAATTAATAGAAATCAAATGTTTACTATATCATTTTAAACTATTCATACGTGGGAAAGAGAATAGCAACATACTAGCCAACGGAATCGATGGAAACCAAATCAAAATTAATATTATAGTTGAATCTGAATTGAGAAAAATAAACCAAATCTAAACATTCTATGTTTATAATCCAAAAGCAGGACATAAAATAACAAACCTAATTAATGATAAAACAAACTGCGGAAGCTAGATTCGACAACATGAGATAAAAACACCTACTACACTCAATATCAAAGAAGACCCAAAACTTTAGATCTGGATTGTTTCAAATCCACAACCGCGACTGGAACCCTACACTGACGTAGCTCGGACCACCCTCCTCGCACGACATTATTGTGATGCCCCATATAGCTTTGACCTCCACCTATTCAACACTGGTCAAACTCTCGAAGCAAGACCTCTCGATGCCTCTCGAAGCCATGCTCGAAGTCGCCATCATGGATCGCCTCTGATTCTCCAGCCATAGGACACCTGACTTGACCACGACTGGAGACTCTCGTGAAGACCAGCCTACTGTGCGACAAACCCTCACAACACCCTCACCAACCCGAAATAAATATCCCCATTTATTATTCAAAAAATTCATTTCATTTATTATTATTTTAAAAATTAAATATATTTTTATCAATAATACATAAATTTTAAAATGTAACAATTTTATAGAAATAATTGAATCATTTTCTATAATAAAAAACCTATATATATATATTATATCTTTTGAAAATTTAATTTTAAAAACTAATATTTTCTTTTGAAAGAATTAAAATTATCGTAATTTTATAAATTTTCAAAATTTTAAAAAACAAATTATTATCAAATTTTATAAAATTCATATATGTATAATTTAAATTCTATATTAAAATGGTTATATTATAATTTTATTAAACAAAATTCATATTATTAATAATTTTAGAAAAAAATATTTCAAATCATAATTTATAATTTAAACCTAATAATCCTATTTTTTAAAATGAAACTAAAATAATACTACAATTATTCCTATGTCAGATTAAATATTTATTAGCATAAAATAGTGCATTTTTTTAAAATAGTGTTACTTTAAATATTGAAAATTATTATTATATAATAATTTTAAATGGTATGTATATTTACAATATTAAAATATCTATAATGTAAAATTATAATTTTTTTAAATAATTTTTTTAATAATATTAGTTTTTATTATTTTTATTTATTAAAATAATATATTTTGAAATATCATTTCGTGATACGAAATTTCATATGTGCATAATTAATTTATATTTCTACAAATAAAAAAAATCATTTTGAAATTAATATAAATAAAAGTAACAAGATTTCATTTTTGTTTAAATGAATCCTCTTGATTTTTTAAATTTTTTCATAATATTATTATAATTCATTAATAATTATTTTATTGAAACTCAGGGTGGTATAGATGCAGTCAATTTTGATTGAAAAACATGATTGGGTATGATTCCTTCATGTTCATGGATCATGATTGTATATATATGGAAATTCCATCAAGATGACACCAGAGATGGACCATTTTTATGTGGAATGATTTTGTCATAAGTGTTGATTATGGATGAATATAGGAAGAAATACCATCAATCTCACACTACTAATTGTCTATTTGGATATGGAATGGGTTCCTCATAGTCGTAGATCATTAATGGATATATGATGAAATTCCATCTCTATAATAATATATTTTTTTCATTTGGATAGGGAATAGTTTCATATTAGGTTGGGCTCATGGAACAATATAGAGATAAATTCCATAATTGTGACACATGAGTTTGTCAATTTTTATTTGGAATTAATGATGGATTAATGTGATAATGATCACAAATGGGAGGTATAGAATGAAGATTTAAATATTTAAGAGGTTTTAAACATTTTGATGTTACAAAAACATATGGACCTGACATTCCATGAATGATGGAATGAATTATAATTTTCTGTGTGAAAGGGTCCAAGAAAGCATAATTTATAGATTTCCTAGATCTTATGAAAAACATCACTAGAATTTTTCCTTTTTCTATGAATTAATTTTTTTCCCTACCATAATATGGGGAAGTATTAGTGGGCTGGAACTCATATTTCTTATGATACCCTTTTTGGGACTTTTACGTAATTATGTTTTCTACCTTTTTTTAGCTCAAAAGATCAATTTTTCCATGATCACATATGATACATGTCTAGTGAGTAGAGAATTGATGTTCCCCCATGATTCCCCTTGTGATATTTCATCATAGAGAGTTATGAATCCATTCTTATTATGTTTAATGTATTTTAAGATTAACCAATGATGTCTAATGTTAATTTTCTAAAATCCTTGACCAAGGGTCGCTGTATCGACCCAAACATTCATGAATAAAATTCCATTTCTTTTATTTACTTAAATGACTTATGGATATAGAAAACAAATTCAATTTTTTCATTTGATCGAATTGGGTTTAAATGACTGTTAAGTATCATTACTGATGATAATGTAGTCATTGAACAGTGATCACATGACTAGTATAAATTTAAGGTTTTAAAAAAAAACTTTTTTGACACAAAAAAAGGAGAGGATGTCCTCATCTAGTAGACTCAAGCCATACATAGTTCATTTTTCATATCTTGGAAAGAAGGTATAGTCATTGGTCTTTTCTCTTGACCAAGAACAAGTCAAGCTTCAACACGGTATTCATGAATTTAATTTCCTATAAGATAAGTTAAAGTTAATTGAGATTACCACACGAGCGATGTTATCCAAGTCACCCATAGAGTCTATAAAAATCGCACACCTTACCCATAGGTCTTATGCGGGTGTTAGAAGGGGTTATATAACAAGGTATTAGTTACTTTTTGTGTAATCCTTTTAATAAATAAAATTATTATTCCATCAATTCCTTTATGAGAATAGTTTTTCTTAAAAATATAATGAATTAGATAAATTTAATTTTCAGGTAAAATAGTAATTTTCAAAAATATATAAATTATTATATTAAACTAAGTCTTAATTAAAAATTATATTATAGTAGTGTTATAAGAACACTCCTTTTAATTATAAAAGATCAATTATATTTATAGTTTTTACTTTATAAAATTTTATGTATTGATTTTGATAAGAATTATATTTTTACACGATAAAACAAGAATGGTATTTATAATTAAAGAACTTATTTTAATAAATTAATGAATTTTTGAAATAATTAATATTTTAATAATATATTATCATCAAATAAATTTTATGAATAATAAAGAGTATATAATTTTTATGAAGTTAAATGTAATTTTTATTTAGATTAAAAATAGTTTTATTCAAAACCCATCAATTTTCAGTAAATGTTGAATTTTATTTAAAAATTAAAAATTTACATATTTAGAAAATTATTTAGATAAAATAAATTTTTTTTGGAATTCGGATGTCAAAATTATTCAATGGTTAATTTATCCTAATTTTCTAAGACAATCGAATTTTTGGGTAAGAATTAGATATCGAATAAATATATAATATGTTTTATGACATCATAATGACCCAATAGTGAGGTAATAAAATAAAATAAAATGGTATATTCGTCCAATGTGTGTTTTATATTTAATATATTGTGATTTTAGATTTGTTTTATTAATTATATAAATCCTTAGCGGACCCTCCAAGACTTATAATATATTTTAACATTTTAAAATGATTTCCTTGAGAGTGTGACTCACCTCTACATAGTAAAGCCTAATATTTTTATATGTTAAGACCTTTGACTTTTAAAATATTATATACCAATACTATTTGGAAGAATACATGGGAGAAAACCATGGGGTGGATTGTGATTTTGATTAGTTTAATGTGTAGTGTCCAAAACCTAAATAATAAAGAATTCCCTCTCATTTCTTATATAATCCCACCCAACATCCCATTCCTCTTCACTAAAACCATTTGGAGCTTGACTAAACTCTTCCCCATACTCTATAGAGTCCTCCAAAGGTGCTTCTAAGCTTCCAAGAAGCATCCCTCAAGAATTTTGGATCACACTTCCAAGTAAGGTATCCTCACTTTCCTCTCCTCCTTTCAATTTTAAGCATCTTATTTGAAAATAGTTCTTGTAATTTTGAATTTTTATAATGTGATTCTTTTATAATCATCCAATTAATTCCCATTTGATTTTATTTAAGTGGGGGATTATTTATCCTCCCTCATTTTTATCCTTACCTAAGTCGTTACTATGACATAATTTCGTAAGGGATTTCAACTTTCTCATTTCATTCAAGCTACAATTTTACATCAAGATTATTATGTTCCATATTTCTATGTTTCTTTATGATGTTACATGAACCCCATACTGTACATTTGATGTATATATTATGAGATCTTCCTTTCACTATCAAAAATCCTACCTATGATCCTTTAATCACACCCATTACTATGCCAAAATTATATATGGGATCTTCCACAATATTCTTTTATCAAGAATTGTTTTCATGTTCTATATTTTAATTGATTTTATTCCTATATTGGGATATGTTACTAAATATCCTACTTACTTACCATTTTATGTATAAATTATTAGATCCCATTTCACTCTCATTTATTCCTCTTATGAACCCTTATGTGCACCTGTTACCATGTCGAATTTTCATCATTTTTATCTGAGTTCCTTTATTTGTTATACCATTTTACATTCAATTAAAAAATTTGGAATATGATTTTTCACCACCCCCATACTTCCCTCCTTAGGTTTTAATGATGATATACCACTTTCCCTCTCATTAATTCCTTATGTGTACACCCATCATCATGTGGAAATTCTGTAAGGGATTTCTCTCTTCTTATTTCCATTCAAATATTTCTCACCTATTATGCATATAAATTACATTTAATATGTTGGGATATTATGTTCCATGACCCCCTACTGTATATTTCTTTTATTAATGATTATTGACCCCTTTCTCTCCCATTAACCCAACTTATGAATTTCTTTATGACGATGTTATGCTGTCGAAATTACACCGTGATTTTCCAAGACAAAATCATTGTGTAGTGAATACCATACCCATTTCTCTATCAAGGGTATTCAAATTTATGCACATATACATATTGAATGTTAATTATATGTATTTATTCAACATTACTTAATCATTGAGTAACTTATGATGTTTAATGATTCCATGTTATATGATCCATGTGTCACAGTTATACATTAAATAAAATGTTTATAAAGAGTGCACCCTTACAGTGCTTCAATGGATTAAGTAATGTTTAGTATCATGATACTCCATCTAAAATGAGGGTTATATCTTTTTAATCCACATGGAATGAGGGTTTACTCATGCTAATCCATGTGAAATGGGGTTTACTCATGCTAATCCATGTGCAATGAGGGTTTACTCTTGCTAATTCATGTGCACTGAGGGTTTTACTCATTCTAATCCATGCGAAATGAGACTTGTCTCATGATAATATCATTTTGTATGTCGTTTCAAAAAAAATTATGTTGTGATAATCATGATATATCATGACTTTAGGTTCATGTCTCTCTTATGCTCCATTGATATTCCTATTTCCTAACATGTATTGAATTCTTCATGTTATTCCTTGTTTATTCCCATACTAGACTTTGTAGCTCACCCTTTTCTTATGTATGTCCTCATGTTATACTATGAAATGCTATGTGGGAATAAATTTTGTGGTCATTTAAAATAAGTCTTCAATTAACATGTTTTATTTTATGTCATAAGTTTTCATGTAATGTTCCTAATTTCCCAAAACACCAAACCTCTTGATCCTCAAAATTTTCTTAAGTGAAAGTTTATGTAATAAATCAGGTTTAAATATATAATAAAGAATAGGGTTTTTATAATTTGTATCAAAGGAAAGGTTTAGTTATTTATGGTATTAGGATTATAAACCCCTTATCAATGCCTTAGGGATAAGACTAAGTATAAGAAAAACATCCTAAAATTTTGGTGAGTATAGAGTAGGTGGTTTATCTAGAAAATACATCTCGTCATAGATACGAACAAGTAGAGGTGGATCTTGGACATATGTTTCTAGGGGTAAAACCCAAAAACACCACATTGAACTATACTCTAATGGGAACTGGTGCAAGACAATGGGCCTTGTTGCACTCTTCATTCGACACTACCGATGGAGATAGTTCAGTAAATTAACAAGCTTAGTATGAACTATTATCAAGGGAGAAAAAAGTCCATAATAATATATGTTAGGAGATAGATCATGGATAAATATATATTGAATCCTATAAATTTAAAGGTAAGGTGATAAATTTAATTTATATGTCATCCCTTTAATTTCATTGGATTACCCTTTATGTGTTAAAATGTTTAAGATACTCATCCATAATTTTCCTTTTATTGTAACCAATAGATGGTAATATGAGAAATATGGATAACAACTGATGTGAAGGGAAACGTGATGAATGTCTTATTGAGATTCCCAATAAAATTGGAGATCAAGTAGGATATATCATGATTATTTCATACTAGCTATCAAAAATCATGATTAAAAATTTTAACATTATTGAATTCCCAAGGAAATTAAGGAAGAGGAAGATTACATCTCATGAGTGTCTAGCTGATAAATTCAATAAGGGGAAGAGGGCCCAATTTCCATCCTACAACAAGTGTGGAAAGAGATATAATGGGAAATGTCACAAAAGTAATATGATATGTTTTAAGTGTAGATATAAAGGGAGAAAAGTATCCAATTTCCCTAAAAAATGGATAATGTGAGGGATGAAAACAAAGTTCCATCTAATGCATCTTACACAGTTCTATGCTATAAATGTGAAGAATTTGGTCATTACCCAAGACAATGCTCTATTATAATGGATGAGAAGCATTATGAGGATCAACAATTTCTAGGATCATGGGAGCACGGAGAGTCCTATGCTAAGATGGATAATGGTGAATTAATTACATGCAACCACTACATCAAAGAGTGTATTTCATAATTTATTACAATTCATGTTTTATTATTATATCTTTTATGTTTTATAAGAACATTGTGTCCCCAGTAGAAATGATATTAAATAATTAGGGAAGAATTATATAATTTTTTAATCACATGTTGATGTTTTTGGGAATGTTCTTCTTGAAAATTTTATAAGTCTTCCTTTTATTAAATTTTAGGAAAAATGACAAAATAATTTCCTACATCTTATGGAAGTTAAATATTCATGAGAAAAACTATGCCACAAATGATCTAGAGTTGGAAACAGCAATCTTTGCATTAAATATCAGGAGGAAATACCTCTTTGGAGAGAAGTGTGATATATATATATAGATCAAAAAAGCCTCAAGTATATATTAACACAAAAAGAGTTGAATATGCATCAATGAAGAGGGTTAGAGATGATCAAATACTATGAATGTTCAATCCATTACCACCCTGGGAAATAGAACAAGGTGGTCGATTCTCTAAGTAAAAAGGACCCAAAAATTCTACCATTTATGAGAATTGAAAAGGATCCAATACTTTTCGATTTTATGAATATGGACATGAGAATCACAAAGAAGGTAACATCATCAGTCCTTTCAAAAATGATTGTTCACCAATCTCTTTTGGAATGGTTAAATGATAATAAAAGGATGATGTGGGAATTTAGATGAAAGTGGACACTATCAAAAAATGGAAATCCTCAAAGTTCAATTTTAATGATGATGTAATTGGGAGATTTGGGTCAAGACTATGTTCTCCATCAAATCCATAGTTAAAGAAAGAACATGTTTATGATACAAAAAGTTTGAATATATCCATTCACCTATGAAACACAAAGATGTATCGACATATCTAAGATTTTTATCGGTGGGAGATGATGAAGAAGGATATTATTGAGTATACATCAAAGTTCCTAGTATGTCAGCAAGTGAAGGCTGAGATGCAGAAGTCTAAGGGGATGATGCAACTATTACCCATAAAAATATGGAAATTGGAAAACATCACCACATACTTTTTCACCGGACTTCTGAAGAAATCCAAAGGGAAAAATACTATCTAGGTTGTTGTGGATCATCTTAAAAATATTGAAAACTTCATTTCAATTAACGAGGATTTCTAATTAGATCAACTAGCACAGATATACATCAGAGAAGTGGTAAGGCTACATGAATTACCACTATCAATTGTATCCGATTGAGATCCAAGATTCACCTCTATGTTCTAGAAGAGTCTCCAACACACTCTGAATACTGAGCTAAACTTTAGTACAGATTATCATCCACAAACTAATCGCCAATCTAAGTGGACTATCTAAAAATTTAAGGACATTTTGAGATCATGATCAATAGACATCAATGGAGGATGTGATCAACATATTCCTCTTGTTGAGTTCTCTTACAACAATAGTTTCCAACCAAGCATCCAAATGGCTCCTTAAGAATCCATTTATGGGAATAGGTGAAGAACACCAACATGTTGGGATGAAGTTGGGGAGTGAAAACTTATAGGTCCAAAAATGGTCGATGAAATGGTGGAGAAGGTTAAGACCGTCCATAAGTACATTAAAGCTTCTCAAAGTTGATAAAATAGTTATGCCGACAACCATAGACAAGGAATAGAATTTTATGTTTGATACATGTTATTCTTCCACATATCATTGTGGAATAGAGTTATGAGATCTGGGAATAAGTGAATTATTAGTCCAAGGTACATCTCCTCTTTTGATATCCTTGATTTCGTTGGAGTAGTGGCCTATCGACTATCACTCCCACCGAACCTGTCTGAAGTACATGTTGTATTCCATAAATCACTCTTGAGGAAGTTAATACCTGACCCATCACACGTACTCAGTCTAGTGGTGGTATCATTGGAGAATGACCTCTCCCATGAAGAGAATCTGGTGAAGATATTAGATTGTAGGTAAAAGTTTCTACGAAATAAGACGAATCCCCTCGTCAAAGTGTTGTGGAGAAACTAAATGTTTTAAGAAGCAATGTGGGAACTGGGGAAAATGATGAGTCAGAGTTACCCTCATCTATTTTAGTGTGGGAAAAAGAAATTTTGAGGGTGGAATTTCTTAAGGGGGATGGTTGTAATGACCCAAACATTCATGAATAAAATTCCCTTTAATTTATTTAATTAAAAAAATTTAGATATAGAAAACAGATGCACATTTTTTATTTTATCCAATTGGTTTTAAATGACTATTAAGTATCATTACCATTGATAATATAGCTGGTGAAAAGTGATCACATGACTAGTATAAATATAAGGTTTTTAAGAAGAATTTTTTCGACACTGATAAAGGAGATGATAGCATAATTTAGTAGACTCGAACTGTATGAAGCTCATTTGTCTGAGCTTGCAAGAGAGGTAGCATCAACGGGCTTTTCTCTTGACCAATCACAAGCCGATCTTCAAAAATTTATTCTTGAACAATATTTTATACGGGAGAAGTGGAAGTTAATAGATATTACCACCCAAGAGATGTTATTTGAGCCGCCCTTTAGAGTCTGTCACAATCACACACCTTACCCATAAGTCTTATGCAGGTTTAATAAGGGGTTATGTAACAAGATATTAATTTCTTTTTGTGTAATTACTTTTTTAAACAAAATTTGTATTCCATCATTTCTTTTATGAGAATTGTTTTTCTTAAAAATATAATGTATTAGCTAAATGTACTTTTTTGGTAAAATGGAACTTTTCATAAATATATAAATTATTATATTAAAATAAGTTTTTATTAATAATTTTATTATAATAGTGTTATAATAACATTCATTTTAGTTATAAATTATGATTATATTTTTTTTACTATATAAATTATTAAGTATTCAGTTTGATAATAATTATATTTTATACGATAAAACCGAAAAGTATTTTAAATTAATGAATTTATTTTGATGAATTATTGAATTTTTAAAATAATTAATATTATAATAAATTATTATTATCAAATTAATTTTATGAATGATAAATGAGTAAATAATTTTTATAATGTTAAATGTAATTTTTATTAAGGTTAAAAACTGTTTTTTTTTCAAAACCCGTCAATTTTTAGTAAATGTCATGTTTTATTTTAAAAGTGAAAATTCACATATTTATAAAATTATATATATGAAATATATATTATTATTTGAATCAGGATGTTGAAATTATCCAACAGTGAATTTTTCATAATTTTCTGAGGCAATCGAATTTTTGGGTAAAAATTAAATACCGAATAAATATATAATGTGATTTTGACATCATAATGACCCAATAGTGAAGTAATAAAAAACTATAATTGGGATATTTGTCCAATATATGTTTTAAATATAAAATATTGTGATTTTAGATTTGTTTGATTAATCTTATAATGCCTTAGTGGACCCTCCAAGACGTAAAATATATTTTAACATTTTAAAATGATTTTCTTGTGAGTATAACTCACCTATACTTAAAATAGCCTAATATTTTAATATGTTCAGCCTTGGACTTATAAAATATTTTATACCACTACCCTTTGGAATAAAACATGGGAAAAACCATGGTTTCATTTGTTTTTTTGATTAGTTTAATGTGTTGTGTCCAAAACCTAAATAATAAAGAATTCCATCTCATTCCCTATATAAATCTCCCAACCTCACATTCATCTTCACTCAATCCATTTGGAGATTTAAAAAACTATGTACCATACTCCCTAGAGATCTCAAAAGTTTCTCCCAATCTTCCAAGAATCCTCTCTCAATCCTTTGGGATCACACTTCCAAGCAAGGGATCCTCACTTTCCTCTCCTCCTTTCAAATTCAAGCATCATATTTGAAATTAGTTCTTGTAATTTCCAACGGTTATAATGTGATTCATTTATAATAATTCTATTACTATCTAATTTATGTTAGCTTAATTATGTATTATTTATCCTCCCTCATTTTTACCCTTACCTAAGTTGTTACTATGCCAAAATTTTGTAAGGCATTTCACTCTTCTCATTTCCATTCAAGTTACTCTTATACATTATGTTTCTTATGTTCCATATTTATATGTCTGGTTATGATGTTCCACAACCCCCATACTATCCATTTTGTGTATATATGATGAGATATTACATTCACTATCATCATTCTCCCCTATGATTCTTTAAGCAGACTCGTTACTATTCCAAATTTCCATAATTGATCTTCCACCCTCCTCTTTTATCAAGAATTATTTTCATGTTATGTCTTTTAATTTATTTTGTTCATATGTTGGGATATGTTAATAAATATCCTAATTACTTATCTTTTTATGTATAAATTATGAGATACCATTTCACTCTCATTTATTCTTCTTATGAACCCTTATGTGCATCTATTACCAGGCCGAATTTTCATAAGGGATCCTTACTTTCCTTCCTTCCTCATTTTTACCCAAGTTTCTTTATTTATAATACCATTTTATGTTCAATTAAAAAAAATTGTGGTCTGATTTTTCACCTACCCCATATTTCCCTCCTTATGTTTGAATGATGAGATACCACCTTACCTCTCATTAATGCCTTCTGTGTACACCCGTTACAGTGCCAAAATTCTATAAGGTATTTCTCTCTTCTTATTTACATTCAAGTATTTCTACAATATTATGCATCTAAATTCCATTTCATATGTTTGGATATTATGTTACATGATCCCCATACTATATATTTATTATATTAATTATTAGGTACCCCTTTCGCTCTCGTCAACCCAACTTATGAATTTCCATATGAGGACATTATGCTGCTGAAATTACACCATGATTTTCGAAGCCAAAATCATCATGTAGTGAATACCATAAACATTTAACTATAAAGGGTATTCAACTTTATGCACATATACATATTTAATGGTACTTACATGTTTGTATTCCACATTCCTTAATCATGTAGTAACTTGTGATCTTGAATGATTCCATGTTATATGATCCATGTAGCACACTTATGTATGAAATGAAATGTTTATAATGGCTGCAACCTGATAGAGCTCCAATGAATTGGGTAATGTTTAGTATCATGATACTCCATGTGCAATGAGGGTTTACTCATGGTAATTCGTGTACAATGAGGGTTTAATCAAGATAATCCATGTGCAATGATGGTTTACTTATGCTAATCCATGTGTAATGAGGGTTTAGTAATGCTAATTCATGTGAAATGTGGGTTTAATCATGCCTATTCTTATACAATGATCCTTGGATCATGACAATATCATGTTTTATATCATTTCCACATTTCCATGTTATGATAATCATGTTATATCATGCCTTTATGTTCATGTTTTGGTTGTGCTCTATTGATATTCCTATTTCCTAACATGTATTGTATTCTTCATGTTTGCTTTATTTACTTCTTTACTGGGGTTTATAGCTCACCCTTTTCTTATGTATGTCCTCATGTATCCCATAAATGCTAAGTATGAATTAATTTGGTGATCAAGTAAAATAACTATTCAATAAATATGTTTTATTTTATGTCTTATGTTTTCATTTAATTTTACTAATTTCCTAAAACAATAGACATCTCAATCCTTGGAGTTGTCTTAAGATCAAGTATATGTAATAAATCATGTTTAAATATGTAATAAAGAGAAGGGTTTTCATAGTCGCTGAAGTTTGTGATCATACAACTTCATCTAAGTGTAAAATTGATCTATTTTTGAAAAATTAAAATGGAAAAGATGATTTGAATGAAGGAACAATGGGATCACAATATGTACAGGTGAACATAATTCATGTTATTAAGGCATGGACTATACGTTTCTGTTGTATAATGTTTGAAACCCGGGATGAGAATGGTATAAAAGAAAATATATATGTAAAGGAATATGTACAACATGACATGAATAAATATTACACTTCTTTCATATACTATATTAAAATTATGGGTATTCTGTTTTTATCATTGATGTTTGTGATAATGTATCATGCAGTTTAGGGTAATATGACAAGGACCAACCATAAGTCAAAGGATTAGATATTGTATCATAGTTTTGAATATGATGATGATGGAAGGATGTTTATCATAAATGGTATCATATCAACATGAATTCTTGTATTATGGGTTGTTTAAATTTTAACATACAGGGTTTGAAACATGTATTGTGATAGGAGACACATAAGTATGCAATTAAAACAAACCAAATTTGAATGATGAGTTTTTCTATAATGAAGTCAGATCATGTGGTTATTAAAGAACCTTATTACTAGGATTAAAACATGTCTGTGATTTTATGCGAATATTGGGGAGGGGTGTAAAAATATATATTTGGGATTATACACACTGTGAATAATAGGTTCCCACATATGCCAGATGCAATCATTACCAATATCCTTAAAGGGTTTATAGGGATTCAAAAATTTGGAAACTAAAGTGGGACCATGAAAAATTGGGTATTCAAGGAGGGTATTAGTTCCCTATTTCTCTTAAAAGTTCATGAACATGTGGTTCCATAAATAATTTATCTTATTTTAATAGTGCCATGTGGTGGGAAACACAATAATTTTTTCTTTTTAGTTGGCACTCTAATTTTTTCCATAGACCTAAATATGGAAATATTAATGAAAAAATACATGAATTTTTCTCAAGAATCCATTTGTTGGTATATATGTATTATTGTTTTTGTCACATTCACTGATTGTTTGAGGTCATGCAATTAGGAATCTTAAGGACCAGATTTTTAGTTCATAATTTGTTTTGGAATAAATGTCGAGTTTGAGGTCCAACAGGTTTTACCAAAATTCATTGGTATATTACATGTTGTGGAAATGGAAACATTGATTGATAATGAATGGTATAATAATATTAAAATCATATTCTATCTTAATGGGAGGATAATATACATAATTTAGGCTCATGGTTCCTAGACATGTAAGATGAAGGGAAATATTTAAATAATATCCCAGTTCTATTTGAAGAGCCACTACAATATAAAAAAATATTTACCTAGGAATTATGATGACATAAACTATGAATAATGGTTTTCAGATGATGAGTGGTGACATGGGAGCGGTACATAAAGGATTATTACATAACAAATTTGAATAACATATTTATATATGATATTTTCAGTATGTATGAATATTATGATACCCTTATTCTACAAAAAATAATGCCTTTGGTTGGAAATACATTTCAGGGACATGTATTAATAGCCATGTTTTGGGAATGTATGAAAATAAAAATATAATGTCCCTTGATTCTAGATGAACTCATTAAAATTAACCATTAATTTTTTTTATAAATTTGAGGTTCCCATGATGTGTAGTGTGGTTTATTTGAGGGGATATCCAAATGATTTGTGTATAATATTAAAAATGACTTCCTCATGGTAATGTTGTTGAAATCAAATAGAAGAAATAAAATATAGGTTATAGTCCATTTGTGAGAACATAATTTATAGTCCATACATCACTACGTAACCTAAAATAAACATGAATCAATGTAGAAATTGTACATATGTATGTAGAATATCCCCACATAGTTCTAGATTAAATAAATAGATGTGTTATTTTATATCATGTTATAGGATACCATTGGTTTTTAATCCCACTTGGACCTTGTTCACATATAGAATCACTGTGTGATATGTCATAGGTTACTCAGAGTAGTTTATGGTTATGTTGGATGGAGCATGAATCAATTAATTTAGTGTCCTAGGATAAATTACTAGGATTCAAGAAGTCCAATTTCAGAAGACAAGGAATGAGGTATCATAAATTTTAACATCACGAGACAATGAATCTAGTCTCATGAAATGTAACATCATGTGAAAAGAACATTCAATACTTAGTTTAACATAATTTGAAATGGACTCACACAACATAATCGTACATCAAGGGGAAGGGATGTAAGTGTATTTATCCAATCATGGGTTAGATAAAAACATAAATTGTTATGTTCTATTGTATTTGTAGCTTCCCAAATTAATTACATAAGAGAATAGACAACCCTTTATAGATTAATTTTTTATCCAAGTGGGATTTAATTATTATTGAAATACATCATCTCCCAGTAGAAGAAGAATATGAAGTTATCACTATGTATTGTATTAGGGTATACATGAATAAAAATTTATTCCTCATAAGTGAATTTATTATTATTTTCATAGGTTAGGTGGAACATGTCATTTGAATAAATTAGTATTGTTATGAAAACCCTAATCAAAAATTAATGAGAACAAAGATCCTTATGTATACCAGGTTCTTCCATTGGGGGAGGGAATTTTTGATAAAAAACTATATTGACTAGGCCTATAATTTGAGATTCAGATGTTATTATGCATCATACAAGGGTAAAGTTAAATCCAGACAATGTTTTTAATTTTTTTATTGATTTTTATTTATCATTAAAGAAGATGATTGGGTTGTCCTACCTAGGATGGTAGTTACAGTTTGAAACCTAATGTGAATGAGGAGAAAACTTAACTACGAGAAACAAGACCAATAAGGTTTTCATCTTGGCTTAAGATAATATATATAAGAATAAATGCATATCCTATTGTAGTAGGGGTAAATCCACACACATTTCTGGAATATGGAATCTCTTAGTGTAGACACATTTTTGAGGAATTACATGCTCTTTTATTATATACTAATCAAGATCATATTTAAGTTGAAGAACATTCTCAATTGAAATAATTTACAGCTAGTCCTAGAATGTAATATCCAATGTAATGTAATGATTTTAAATCAATGTTTATTTTTTATGACACAATTTAATAGATCATGATCATGTAAAGGGGATAAAATTTTGTTTTACCTTAACATATGATCATTGAGAATTCATAGTGTGTAGGGGATACCAAAAAATTAATGTGAGAATGGACATTATAGGTTGGTTGAACTTATTGTTGGGCCTATGATCGATGATCTATGAATACCTACATATCTCATTGAAATGAGAAATATGCCACCTGATGTTTTTAAATGGGTTATTTTAGTTGGAAGTAAATTAATTCTCTAAGAATATATTGTTTGAAACTGAATCTTGTGTATTCAAAAAGGGGGATCACTACCAAGACACAAAATGTACATTGTATCCCAATCCTTACCATCCATTTGGCTCACTTGTA
Organism: Viscum album; assembly: GCA_963277665.1. Lineage (NCBI taxonomy): Eukaryota > Viridiplantae > Streptophyta > Magnoliopsida > Santalales > Viscaceae > Viscum > Viscum album. Next base: position 1,416,198,000 of record OY728125.1, on the reverse strand, counting down.
CTTCTAATCCAACATGAGTGATTCTCAATGTGAGAAACAAGGGATAAATTTAATTAAAATAAGATCACAAGATATTTCATAACAAGCATGACATGGAATAATTTTTATCATAATATAAGAAAAAATTCTAACTATGATTTTTCTATAATGTACAGAGAAGAAATTGAGAGTGGGGAAAATTCTAGGCTGGGCCTATGGCAGATGATCAAGACAACAATATTTATCTTAAAGGGTAGGAATCAATCCAAAAAACATTATTATAAATTCCTAGTGTGAGAGATCATTATAAAACAATTTTCATGCATGGAAAGGATTGAAAAATAAGGATTCTTGTATTTTTTGACTCATTATTGGCTAGTAGAAATTGAGTAAAATATACTGAGGCTCTTTTCAAGGCTTCTAATATCATGTATTAGTAGATGGGTATAATATATACTACATCATATTCTCTAAGAATATTATAGTCTTATACTATTCGACTATATGGTATGAATTTTAACATCATAAAATAATGACTTAAATTATATATTTTAATGTGTTCTATTGAGGAAGAAAACATTACGGAATAACATTTTCCTTGATCAAAACACATTTATATAGAGAAAAATGAGTTGTGTGGGTTGTTTTATGTATTTGAATCATATTCAATAGAAATGGGTTTAAAATTGTTGATGATTCATGAATGGAAATTGGATATAATATTCCTAAATCATTATATATCCTATGAGAATAAAAATCATGCCACATTTGGTTCTTGTATAGTTTCTATACTATTTGTGTTTTTTCATAAAATAGGGATTTTGGTTTAATTATTTGATGAAGAAAACAAAAAATCATGTACCAAGAATTCCCACATGTATGAAAATCCCATTTAGGGGAGTGAGGGAATATATAATTGGAACTCTGGATAATTTTATTTTATATAGGGTGGACATATGTGTTCATTTAGTTTAATTTCATAGATCCGAGACCGTTAGGTCATATATTTTTTGTTTTTTCAATGAGTATTATAGCTATAAAATATAACATCATGATTGGAGGATTTTATTCCACATAGTTTAACATCATGTGATCTAGATGTGAGTTCTACACTCTTTATTTTAATGACATAAGGAAATGTTTCGATTATATTAGAGTTATGGGGAAAATAATTTATCTATGTACCTTAATTTCTTGAAACATGGACTTTGTCAACATATTTTATATTAAAAATTATTTCTTATATATAATTCATTCATGTGGATAGTGAATCACTATTCATCTATTATGTCTAAGGAGTTCACTCTTCTCGAGTAGATCATATCTATGGTCTAAGTTTATCAAATTTTAATCACATTTTATAGGATTCTTCATATAGATCATGGTATTTTTATATTTTATAATCGAATCACCTTCATAGACTGATAAGATATGAAATTTCTTATTTTTTCTAGTGAAATTTTATTTTAAATGATGTACATGTTGTAAAATATAAAAAATCCTTTATCGTCAAGCATATATTACATATCAGGTCACTTGTGAGACTATTCATCATTGTAGAATTGGTTAGAGACGGAATCCAGCATAAGGGAAGATGAACCTTAGTGGGTAGAGTTACTTTTGTCCTATATAAAATCAAATATGGTGTCAAGTTAATGGCAGTGTGAGTCGTAGAGTGATAAAACCACGTGGATTTCACACATTTATCTAGTGATGGATTGTTATCATTTTTAAAATATATTGAAAGATATTTAATAGTGTTTTGTTGAAATCCTCTATTTATTAATTTTTTAATTTATGGTAGATATAAGAGTGGTTGAAATTGATGTTGTAAAATTTATATAGATTTATCAATTCTAAAAAAATAGAGCCATTTTCATTCACTATTGTGTGAGGAAAACCATATTTAGTGATGATATTTGGATTCAAAAAGATGATACTTTCCTTTTTTCTAACATCCATGAGTGGTATAAACTCATCTCATGTAGATAAGAAGTCAGTTATAGTATTTATATATATCAATGTCTTGATTATAGGCAAGGGATATATCTCCATGCAATCCATTTCTCATATAGTGAATGACAAATAATATCTAGTGGTATATAATTGAGTTGGAGGACAATTAATAAATCCAGAGTATATCTAGAATTAAATGATTTTCTTGTTGAGATTAATGTATTCATGGATAATTAATAGATAAAAATAATAAAGTACTCTAATATGATGTGAAAGATTCTTCCCTGACAAGTGAGCACCATAGGAAGTATAATATATTTATTGAGTTATATTGAGGTTCTGCTTCCCCTTGATAAATCAAAATAAAATACAATTAAAGACTCAATTGTAGAGGGACTTTTGGGAATTGGGATAACATAAGAGGAAGAATATTACTACCAATTACTGAATATGTTCTTTATTTTCATGATCTAGTGGAAGGTTCTATACTATGTGGTAACCCATAACTAGTTGAATTCATCCATTAGCATCATTAACTACAAAATACAATGGTTACAACTAATAATAGGTATCATTGAACATATTTCTCTCCTTTGGGTTCTTATTGATAAATAGTGATACAATAATATAATTCATGACATGGATAACATTATCATCCCGGTCATGGTGTGCCTATGTGGTGGATGCATTATCTAGGACATTAGGGTGCGAATTTAGAAAATGAAAAATTTGGTTCAGATTCAACTCAATGTTGAACTCCTTATCATATCCAAGGAATAATCAGAATAGGAATTACTTCCTCTTTATTGGTGTATTAATTATTTAATTTTTGATTACCAATTCCAAATAAACAATGATTTTAAGTTTAGTGAGGGGTATATCCTAGGATAACTTCAAACCAATGATGATGGATAAATACTCTATATCATTATTGGAGATTCCCTTTAAAAATTGAATGAACATGGTAAGACATAATTTTTTAGTAAATAAGAAAAATGCATAATGCAAGTTGTTTATTTTTTTTGGTTCTCTAATAAAGTGACTTTTGAGTCTTGATAAGCATCATCAATGTATATTTACCATACTGGAGATGTATCCTACATGGATAAGGATTACCCATTAGGGAGATATGTACTTAAAAGTTTTCTATTAGAATTCATGTGCTCTATAAGAATGTCTTCCAATGACTACTCCATGAATATTTTATAATATATAATCTAGATGTCAATATGATGTCGGATAAATTATTATCACACTAGATATCTTGACAGAATTATATGGATGATAAAATTCATGAGAGGGAAAACACAAGAAACCAAATAGTTCTCATGATACTGTATTTATTGTTTTATCTTCTTCCTTCAAAAGTAAATTTCAAAATATTTCAGCTCGATATTATAATTTTAAGCCTCTAATCACGGAATTGTCTCGATGATATGATATAAAAAAATTTATTTACCCTCATAAATAAAATAATTTCATAGCATACCAAGTGAATTCTCTACAGTTGACACATATAAGAAAATAATATATACATCAACAGGTGGAATGAGGAATGGTAGGTTAAGGAGTTCTGAGGGACTTTATAAAACAATCTATTGTAGTCATCATCTCACTAGTCATGCACCTATTTATCCATTAATTTTTATAGGGTTATGAATTTACTTGAAATATTGTTTTTGAATCACCTTATGTTTGTAAGATGATATTGGAGTCCACTCAATTCCACGAGGTTTAGGGTTGGGGTCATATTAGGAGTTATATGTTTCATTTTATGTCCAAATACAATGATCTAATAGAATAGAAACATGTTATAAATGTTTTCCGTTGTCACCCAAAATCTTACTTTAGTGTTTCATTTCCTTGTTTCAATAAAAAATCATTTTAAATACAACTTCAAATATTTCATCATGGTTACAACACTATAAATACTTCCCTATAATGAAATCTATTTATTTATCTACATTTTCTCCAAGAATAATTTGAAGATGTTATGTATAGGTCATGATATGTTGTGTTAGTATTCATTGTGATTAAGGGAATAACTGGTAGAAATATATCCCTTAGGGTTCCTTGAATGCTGTTTATTTCTCATCATATGGGGATATATGTATCTGATTGAACCAAGATAAAAAATATATAAAAGAGAGGGATTCAAATCCATACATTGAATCAGTCAATAACTATATGAACAGGATCTTGATGATATATTTTATGATGTTCCTATAATGTTCATTGAAGTTGAGATAGACCCAAATATGTACATTTTTATTCTTTATAAAGATGTATTTTTCAAAACACATCAAATATTATAATTATCATATGAAGTTGTCTTTGATTATTTACTTAACCATAACCTTAACTTTTGTAGCATGTGTTATAATTATTATTATCACTTATTTTATATATCTTATATAGTCATTAAAAATTCCAATGTAATGGCTGGAAACATTAGGACTCAGTCATGGAATATCAGTGAAGATATAACACAAAACAACAAAATTTTATTTCAAAAAAGAAATAAAAAACATATTCTTATCTAAGGACATGGTTACACAAATGAGATTAGGGAATTAATAGTCTATTGTATTGATATTCACTTGTTTGATCCCAAAAATTGATATAAATGAACCTTCATAAAATTAATACTTGTAATATCTATGCTAATCCCCCTCCTATTGTAACACAATGTTGATAAGGGAAGAAGTTCTAGAGGTATTTTCAAGTCAGTGGAATTATATGGGGACACATTCAACTCCCATTAATGAAGGGGATAAATCATCATTCTTTAAGAGTATATGTCAAAATAATCCACTATCAAGGGTGTTTATCGTATATTACCAATCCCCTCATGATGTTTTGAGGGATGGGGATATAATGGCTGGATGAGGTTTTGAAGATGAAATGATGGTATAATTTCTTTTCAGTAATAATAAGGATGTACCCTTTGATCATTATGAAAATTTAGGGATCTACTTGGTTTCAAAAGATAAAAGTAGATAATTCATGAATATATTACACTAAATTTTAGTTTTTGTTTCCATGGATGAACTATGATCTCCATCGAACAAACATTTAACATCTGAAATAACTATCACCATATTAAAATGGTAATGTAATGTCCATAAACCTTGGATGCTATAATAAATTTTGTCCGTTTCCTTCATAATATTAATAGAAAATACATAGTACCCAACCAGTAGGATGCAGAAACATATAGGGTTAGTAATAAGTCCACTATTAGAAGTGAAATTAATTTTATACCTGGTCATTTATACTTTTCCTTCCCTCTTATAGAACCCTTATTTGGAATACTATTATTCAGAATATTAACTAGGTTAATTTTCACTACATTATTCAATTATTATTCTATGTATAGGGTAAATTAGTCATTAATAGTATCATGAAAAAGACATTGTATGATTGTGAATTCATGGTCTTAGAAAAATTACATTCTGATCAGGATCTAAGGTTTTCCTCGATGTTCTGGATAAGTATTCAGTAGGATCTTGATATATATATATATGTTAAATCACTGAAAATAATCCTATGGCTGTTAGTCATTTTAAGAGAATAATTAAAACTTTAGATATATGATATTATCTTATTATATGTATTTCAATGGTTTATTGGATCAAAAAATTCTTATACATGAGTCTTTGAAAAATAATAGTCTTCACTAGAGAATTCAAATGGATCCTTATGCATTCCTCTATCGAATTGAGTATATATCTCCAATATTCTCAAAAGAAGTTAGTGAAACAATGGAATTGAGACTTGAGATATTTGAAGAAATGTCAGAGAAGGTTATAATCATGAAGCAACATATCAAGGATTCACAAACTCAGTAGAAAAGTTATGTTGATACTCTCCAATGTGACTTATAATTTTAAGTTAGTGATAAGGTGTCTTAAAGTATTTATCCATGGAAGAGGGATATGAGATTCAGAAAAAAAAATGAATCTAATACATATGAATATTGGTTTAATTAAAATTTTTGATCACATAGGGATGTTATCATATATGTTGGTGATTTCACCAAACCTCTCTCAAGTTTAATATGTCTTCCATGTATCCCTCTTGATGAAATTCAGGATTTATCCTTCACATTTACTAAACTCAGAGGTCATACCACTATATCCGGATCATTATTATGAGGAATAAATAGTGAATGTTCTATATCATACATAGAATGTTCTTAGATATAAAACCACTCCCCAGGATGATGTTTTTTGTTGAAACCACTGGTTTGAAGAAGATACATAGGAACCTAAGGAAATAATGAGGTAGAAGCATCCTCATATAATTGCATCGTAGTGGGGAATTTTAAAGGTTAAATTAATTTTAATGGGGATAGAATGATACATCCCATGTTTTTATGAATAATAATAATTATTTTTAAATGATTTAATCTTATTTTATATCTTGTGATACACCCAATAATGAGATTATCTTGTGTTACACAACATACCTATTTTTAAGAAACCATGATATATTTTAAATATTATTATTTAAACATGATATTAAAATCATACCCATTAATAATATATATATATATATATGAAGATTAATAAATATTTTTTAAATATTATGTATAATTTTTTTATAAAAATTAAACTTATTGAAAAAATTATGTAATCTTTTGTGAATACATTATGCACTTATCAAGTACTATTTCCATAAAAGAGATGATTTTTTTATTCTTGTGAAAAATAATATAACTAATTTTTTTATAATTTTATTAAATTAATATTATAAAATAAACTTAATTTTAGAATAAATATTAAATAATATATTTTATGGTGAATTTTTTTATTTTTTTGAAAAGATTAATTATTCAATGAATAGTGAATAATACTAGATTTTAGAGAAAAAAATCCTCTTCATTTGAAGAATATATGTGGTTATATTTTGTATAAAAATGAAATTAAAATTAAAATTAATTCAATTATAAATAAATAAATCCATTTTAGTTCATTATAATCAATTTTATATTTAATTTTTATATACAAACTTTTTAAACGTGTGGATATTTTCCCTTTTGAGAGCGTTGTTCTTGTTGCATATACATGTTTCTTTTTAAATTAAAATTTTAAAAATAATTGAATTGTATATCAAAAAATACATTCTATATTTTCATTAATAACAATTTATAATATCAAAAATTTAAAATATAATTTTTGAACATAATTATTAAAAAAATATTAAAAATTATTTAATTTGGTTAAGGTAAAAATTGGTATAACGAGGGATAAACTAAAATGATAAGGGTTAATAATAACCTAAAACCTATCCAACACTCATCTTATAGCTTTATTTAATCCTTATTTCATCTTTTATTAGAAATAGAATATTTTGGAACCTTTTGGAATGTGAAAAGTGCAAGTGAGATTTTTTCTTCTCAAAATATTACTTATGTGCCACTCATCCAAATTATAAATGACCAGCCTTATCATATACTATTTACACATTCAGAACCATTTTTTATTGAAAATACCTAATAAAATAAATTCATTAATTCCATCCTACCATATTTTAATCCTTAGTTCTCAAATAATTAAATCCTATGAATCATTTTGGTGCATACAAAAATATGTTTTCCAAGAAAGAGGTAACACCCCTAACCATGTGTTAATTTTAGGGTAATGACTAACAAACATATTCTCTTCTATCTGATGTTATATGAAATCATCATATGTGTGTATGGTGGACTACTTCCTCGTGAACCGATGTTATTCATTTTCCATCACCACCTTTAACTACTGAATATAATGATATATTAAATAAATATATTTAAATTTATTATATCATTATACTTATGGAATTATTATATCACATATACATTCATACTTTCTGTTCTGTTGGAATATGATAGTGTTGCTCATGTGTACAACAGACTACCTCCTCGTGAAGCGATGTGATTCAACCATAATTTTTATAGAAGGTAATATGGACGATTTCATTGAAATTGTGTTATATATAATAAATAAATGATAATTTTTAATGGTAAAATATTATTTAAATTCATTTAATTCATCCCATAGAAAAAATGGAAACAACATTAATGCATACGTATTGTAACACCATGGACATGCACTTTCTGATTCCGAACTAAAACTTATTGCGTATTTTTTTTATAATAGATAACAAAAAAAATTACAGTACATTATACAAATGAGGACCTTTTCCGGTATTGTTTTTGGATAATTAGACAATAAATTTTATATATTGAATTAGAGTTTGCAAAAATAATAACTAAATAACCAATTGGATTCATCTACATAAACACCATAAATGAATTTTGAACTTCTAAGGAATCATGTGGAAAACATTTTTAAAACATGGGATAAGAACAAAAGCTGAGTAAGGGATATAAAAATAAGAGAATCATTAGTCAAGTGTTAACATGAAAACTAATAAAACCCATTTCATAAAACTCATTAGCATGCATAGAAACATCATGTTTTTTCCTTGGTAAATATTTAACATATCACACTTACAATCACCCTTACACATAGAATAAAAATTAGGTCAACTTCCATCTTCGGAGTACCCAATTCATTGAAGATTAATAATGGGAATCACCCATCATATCTTGAGCTATAAAGGGCTCAACCCATCATATCATGTTCTATAATGGGCTCAACCCAACATACACTAGTGAAGAAAATGTTATTTACGTCACCATTTTTTACGTCGGTTATATATAACCGATGTGATAATCTGTGAAACGTGGTTTTTAACGTCGGTTATTTTATAACCGAAGTAAAAAATGTGGTGAGTAACTTTTTAATGTCGGTTATTTTAATAACTGACGTTACAAATCGTGCGTGTTTGTTTTTTACGTTGGTTAAAAATTAACCGACATAAAAAACCAAAGCGTGGTGTTTTTTACGTCGGTTATTTGATAACCGACGTAAAAAACGAGATATCTACGAATTGTTTACGTCGGTTATTATAAAATAACCGACATAAAAAAAGTGGCTTTTGAGGCCTTTTTGAAGTTGGTTATTTGATAACCGACGTAAAAAAACAACCCGCAGAATTTTTTACGTCGGTTATTTTATAACCGATGTAAAAAACTATGATTTATGATGTATTTTTTACATTGGTTATTCTATAACTGACGTAAAAAAACAACACGTGAATTTTTTTACGTCGGTTATAAAAAAACTGATGTAAAAAAAATCTGTATTTGATACATTTATAAAGTCGGTTATTATAATAACTGACGTTATAAATGTAAAAAAAATAGTTTATAACATCGGTTATTAAATAACCGACATTATAAAACATTTAAAAAATTAACAAGCCCTGTGGATTGTCATTTACGATTTTTCGACCGACAGTCCAATGACTCGTCTCTCTCGCGTGGTAAACCCTAATTGAATCGTCGATCTCGTTGTGTTAAACTTGTTTTTCCATCATCGTTTATCATCTTTACTCTCCTCGGATCTATCATCTCAACTCGCAACACTCAAGTAAGCCTCCCACGACTTAATTTCGTTCGTTTTTTTCCGGATATTCTATATTTATGTTTTGAGATTTGTTTGTTTAAACTAGGTAATATTATTCGATTTCGAACCCTCTTACCTCTTTTTGCCATCATCATCTTATTTATCATCCCCAGATCTATTAGATCGACTCTCAATATTCATGTAATCCTCAACTACTTCTATTTAGTTTGTTTTTGTTTCACAAATGCCCGACATTGATGGTAATTTTTGTTGTCATTGACAACTAATGATCTCATTCACCTATATTAATTCATAGAATGGTTATTGATTAAATATACAAATTCAAAAATGATATTTCATGTGTTGTTGTTGCTTATGTTTATCCTCTTTTATAAGAGAATCTATTAGACATATAATGTAATGGTTGTTGACCTCTATGGCCCTTCGATGCATCGCTATGTCTCATGATTCCAAATAAAATTGGGTTCTGTTGAGGGCTTACCCTAGTATTTTTTGAGGCCTTGGCCAAGGCTTTGACAATATGTTTAAGATTTCTAGAATTATCCATTACCTCATTATGATATTAGTTATTGAGAAAACTTGTGATCATTTGACTATTTGAATATCAATGGTTATTTTTAATTATCATACGATTATTTAAGTATCCATATTTAATAATATTTAATTCCATCTATTTCATGCTGAAGTATATATTAAATGCATGTGTTTTTAGTTGTTCACCATGCCTAGTTTTTATATGTAAACCATTGTTTGGGGGGTTGTCTGGGGGGGGGCTGTCCAGAGGGTTGGGGTTGTCCAGGGGGTGTCCAAGGGGGTCGGGGGTATGGGTGGTGTCCAGGAGGGGTGGGGCTGCTGTTTGGAGGGGTGGGATGATGTCCAGGGGTTGGGGGGATGTCCAAAGGGTTGGAGGTGTCCAGGGGGGTGTCCAAGGGGGTAGGGGGTGGGGGTGGTGTCCAGGAGGGGTGGGGGTTCTGTCTAGAGGGGTGGGGGTGTCTAGGGGGTGTCCAAGGTGGTGGAGGCCTGTCCAGAGGGTTTTGGGGGTTGTCCGGGGGGTGGGGGATATCCAGAGGGTTGGGGGGTGTCGAGGGGGTGTCCAAGGGGTCGGGTTGGGGTGGTGTCTAGGAGGGGTGGGGTGCTGTATAGAGGGTTGGGGGTGTCCATGGGGGTGTCCAAGGGGGTGGAGGCCTGTCTAGAGGGTTTTGGGGGGTGTCCGGGGGTGGGGGGTTGTCCAGAGGGTTGGGGGTGTCCAGGGGTGTCTAAGGGGGTCAGGGGTGGGGGTGGTGTCCAGGAGGTGTGTGGGGTGCTGTCTGGAGGGGTGGGGTGCTGTCCAGGGGGTGGGGAGGCTATTCAAAGGGTTGGAGGGTGTCCAGGGGGTGTCCAAGGGGGTAGGGGGTGGGGGTGGTGTCCAGGAGGGGTGGGGGTTGCTGTCTAGAGGGGTGGGGGCTGTCCAGGGGGTGGGGGGCTATCCAGGGGGTTGGGGGTGTCCATGGGGTGTCCAAGGTGGTGGGTGGGGGGGGGGGGGCTGGTCCAAGGTGGTGGGGGCCTATCCAGAGGGTTTTTGGGGGTTGTCCGGGGGGTAGGGGTTTGTCCCATAGGGTTGGGGTGTCCAGGGGGGTGTTTCAAGGGGGTCGGGGGTGGGGGGTGGTGTCCAGGAGGGGTGTGGGTGCTGTCTAGAGGGGTGGGGGGATGTCCAGGGGTGGGGGTTGTCAAGAGGGGTTGGGGGTGTCAAGGGGGGTGTCCAAGGGGGTAGGGGTGGGTGGTGTCCAGGAGGGGTGGGGTGCTGTTTAGAGGGGTGGGGGATGTCCAAGGAGTGGGGGGGGATGTCCAGAGGGTTGGGGGTGTCTGGGGGGTGGTCCAAGGGGATGGGTGGGTGTGGGTGGCTGTCCACGGGGGTGGGGACCTGTCCATAGGGTTTTTTGGGGTTGTCCGGGGGGTGGGGGGCTGTCCAGAGGGTTGGGGGGTGTCCAGGGGGATTGACTTTCTACATCATGCTTTATGAGATTTATGACTTGATGATTGTGCCATGATGATTGTATTTAAAATTGTGATTTTTCTCCATCTGAATTTTTTATTTTAAATATGAATTGATTCCTCAGGTTTACTCCATTTTTATCCAATTTTCTATCAACCACTATAGGCCCCCATGGTTTTTCTTTGATTCAATAGAATTTTAAAACTATTATATCTAAACTATATTTTGTTTTAAAAATAATATTCAAGCATATTTTTTTTAAATACGCTTAGATTTGTTTTTATATTTCAAAATTGTTTTACATTCAAATTATGATTTTTTTTTCATATAAACATATATTTTGTCTTATCTTAAAAATATATATATATTTGGTTATTTGTTATAGGTAATAATGATTCGAAGTTGGATTACAGCACATCGAATAAGAAATGAATATGAGGAAGGTTTTGATACCTGTTTGGGAATTTTCTAAACGAAATGTTCCAAGTAGTGACCATTTTTTTTTATGTCCATGCCTGAAAATGTTTGAAATATGGAAGAAGTTGAAAAGTATAGAGATAAAAGATCATCTTATTTTTTCATGGTTTTAATCCAAGTTACAACCCTTGGATTTGGGCATGGTGAAACTGGACGGAATGTCACTGATGATGATGATTCGCAATATGGTAACTCCGATGGAATTGAAGAAATGATTCACGATATTATAGCAGAACAAATTGAGATAGAAACCGATAGTTTGCACATCTATATGGTGATGCAGAAAACCCATTATATCCTGGTTGTACAGATTTTTACGGTTTTTAAGGTGTTTGTTATGATTGATTAAACCTGAAGAAGAAACATGGATGGAGTGACAGAAGTTTTATAGAGCTGCTAAAATTGATGAAAGACATTATTTCAAAAGATAATGATCTTCTAGATTCCACATTACAAGGGCCAAGAAAACATTATGCCCGATGGGATTGAGATACAAGGAAAAATACGTGCCCTGTTCGAATGACTGCATTATATATAGGAAAGGAATATGAATTTATGTCAGAGTGTCCTAAATGTGGGGACATCATGGTATAAGGTGAAAGAAAAATCACAGGGCTGATGTAGAGATTACAAAAGCTCCCTTCAAAGGTATTTTGGTATCTTCCTATAATTCATCGTTTCAAATGTTTTATTTTGCTAATTCCACATTGATGCAAAAAGGTTAAGGATGGCGTGCTGATGAGCAGGTATGTGATGGAAAAATAAACATCCAGCTGATTTTTCCCACAATGGAATAAAAATTGATGCGCAATATTCTGCATTTGGAAATGAAAATTAGAAATCTTAGACTACGGTTGTGCACAGATGGAATGAATCCATACCGAAACCCTCAGTAGCACACATAGTTCATGGGCCAGTTTTATTGGTAATTTACAAACCTCTCTCCTAAAGTTTGTATGAAGTGAAAAATATGTCATGTTGAGTATAATGATATCTGGTCGAAAGCAACTCAGCAATGATATTGATGTTTACATGTCACCGTTGATTGATGATTTGAAAACTGTTTATGGGCTGATGGTATTAGGGTGTATGATTCTTATAAAAATGGAATATTTTCAACTGCATGCAGTGCTTCTGTTCACTATAAATGACTTTCTCAGTGTATGGAAATTTTGTCTGGATATAGTGTTAAAGGGCATAAAGCATGTCCAATTTGTGAAAAACAGACGTCATATTGTCAATTGAATCATGGGAGGAAAACAGTGTACATGGGTCATTGAAAAGTTTTTTGCCTATGGATCACCCTTAAATAAGACTAAAAAAAGGCATTCAATGGCTCACAAGAATTTGATACTGCTCCAAAACATTTATCCCCTGATCTGTATTTTGAGAGGGTGAAAAAACCTTGATGTGACATTGGGAAAGACACAGAAAAATCTGGTAATGATAGACATATTTAGAGAGAAAAGGTCAATATTTTTTTGAGCTACCATATTGGAGGTATCATGAAGTTAAACATAATATTGATGTAATGCATGTGGAGAATAATATCTATGATTGTTTGATTGGAAACATTGTTATATATTAAAGTAAATACAAAAATATGGGTTTAATGCAAGATTAGACTTACTATCAATGAGAATACGTTTTGGAGTTAGCTCCCAATCCTAAAAGGAAGACGAAACATTTCTTACCCCGGCTTTTCATACATTATCGAAGAGGGAGAAAAATTAGCTTTTTTTCAGTGTCTTCATGATATCAAAAGTGCCTCAAGGTTATTCTTCAAATGTAAAAAAATTTTGTCTCATTGAAGGACTTGAAGTTGATAGGTATGAAATCCACATGATTGTCACGTCATGATGCAACAAAATTCTACCAGTTTCACTTCATGTAATATTTCCCATTCGTGTCAAAAAAGACTATAATGAAGTTGTGTTATTTTTTCAATTCAATTTGTAACAAGGTGATTGATGTGAATTCTTTGAACATTTTGGAAAAGGATGCAATTTTTATACTTTGTCAATTGTAAATGTATTTTCCTCCAACTTTTGGATATAATGGTGAATTTAATGATTCATCTGGTATGAGAAATAATGCTTTGTGGACCTGTATATCTTTGTTGGATGCATCCTTTTGAAAGGTATATGAAAATATTAAAGGGGTATGTTAAAAATACATATCGACATGAAGCCTCCATTATTGAAAAGTATATTTCTGAGGAGGTAGCAGAGTTTTGTACGAGATACTTGGTTGTGGCGCAACACATAGGTTTTCCTCCATCTTGCCATGAACGAGTTAATAATGAGGGAAAGGGGATTCATGGATTGAAATTCAAATCATTTTTAGCTGAACAGATGAAGAAGTTAGAATCATACATCTTGAATAACATAGCTGATGCTCAACCGTATATCACATTGCATATTAAGGATTTGAAACAATGTCATCTAAAGAAGAAAGAAATTTGGATTTTGAATGAGCACAACAAAACTTTTTTGTCATGGATTAAAAAGACCTTGTTTGGTAGATCAGATATATCAGAGACATTAAAATGGATAGTGGTTGGTCCATGTTTAAATGTGATAAAATGGTCTGGTTATGACATTAATGGCTATACATTTCATAGGAAATCTTAGGACAACAGAAGTGTTGTTCAGAATAGTGGTGTATTGGTGTTTACAGAAGCAATGCATTTTTCAAGTGCTAAGGACAAAAACCCAATTTCTACATCAAGTGCATATTATGGAGTGATTGAAGACATATGGGAGGTTGATTAATTTAAAATTAAAGTTCCTGTTTTTAACTATAATTGGTTTATCGGTAATAACAGTGTCAGACACGATGAATTTGGAATGAAACTTGTTAATCTGAATAGATTGGAAGACACAGCTGATTCTTTTATAATGGAAAAACATGCAAAACAAATTTTCTATGTAGTAGATCAATCAAATATGCAGTGGGTTGTTGTTTTACAAGGGAAAAAACAATATGTTGGTGAGGATGAACTTGATGAAGATGTTGATTTATTTGAGATCCCTACTTCCATGGAAAGATTAACAGAACATAATGATGAGCATGTTTAAGACATGGTTTGTTCTGTAAGGAACAATCACGATGAAGGAATTTTGAAAAACAATCCATTTTTACATTCATAAAAGTACAGGTAACATATGTTTATTTCTTGTTTACATTTATTTTTTTCATAAAATGTTAGATATTGTAAGTTTTTTATTTATTATAACATGTATTAAAACAAAATAAGTATAAGTTTTTGTTTGTTTTAAGTTTTTTTAGTTTACTTTATCATGTTTACCATTACATGAATTATATATCTATTATTATTATTTTCAGTGACAATTACTTTACCATGTTTACCAGGTTTACCATGTTTACCATGTTTACCATCTTTACCATCTTTACCATATTTACCATTGTTTAACATGCTTACCATATTACCAATGTTTACTATTACGTAACTTAGTACACTTTTCTATTTTCTGATTATAGTAGTATTAAAATATTTGAATTTGTATATTTGTGTACTAACATTTGTTTTTTTGATTTTAAGGATAATGACAGATCATTCAGTTGATCAACCAAATGATTCTAGAGATGAGCATATTGGTCATACCTCTGGGGAGGAACGTTCACATGCTCCTATTACGACAAAGAGTTCAAAGGTCGGTAAACATGGGTGCACACGTTTACCAAAATTAGCACTTTTATGTACATAGGATCAGAGGATACTCGTTGATTTTGATGATTATGATATTCCTAGAGGTCCAAATTAAAAAGATTTTAAGAGTTTTGTAGAAACTCAGGCTAATAACAGAGTAATAATTCTGTATGATGAATGGAGAAGTGTGGATAAAGTGATAATCTCTCAGTTGTGGGAGACGATTTTAGTAAGATATTTTTCTATTGTTTGAATATTCTTTAAATGTTTCTAGTATATATAATATGTTTAACCTCTTATTTATTAGATGAAATTTGATATTCCAGACAATGGAGGAGTCGGGAAGAAATGTTTATCATTGGTTGCCAGGAGATAGAGGGATTTCAAATCAACCCTCTCATCTGATTTCATTTATGGTCATAGGAGTCATGAAAATCCATTTCATATATATCCTTTTATAGATGAAGACACATGGATACAGTTTTTTGAAATTAGAAGAAAAGAGTCATTTTTGTTAATGGAAATGTAAACTTTTATAAGATTTCTTATATAAATGATCTTATTAATGTTTTGTTAATGATTTCTTATTCTTAATTTACAGTAAACAAGGAAAGCTCTTCAGGAGATCCAATCTAAAAATGTATACCCTCATAGTTTATCTCAGGGAGGGTATACATTTTTGGAAGAACAAATGATGGCGGAAAAATTTCAACAACTAAGAGCTGAGTCTTCAAGCTCTGGAGAGGTGGACCCTCCATCCCCTCCATCTAGACATGGAAAATGGAAGAGAGCTCGGAAGGGAAAAAAAGGGAAAAATATTTCGGAAGAATCGAGAATCGTAGCTGAGAGGATTGTAAGATATCTATTTTATTTATTTAAGTTAACTATTTTCTTCATATAATATTTTCAATCATTACAGAAATGTTCAATTAATTAATATAGGACTCTCTTGAGGAGCAGAGTTCATAGGGGACATTTACAGCTACTGGGAGGGAAGATATTTTATCTATAGCATTGGGAAAGCCCGAACATCCTGGTCGTGTAAGAGGATATCCAGCATGTGTATTGGTAAGAGAATTGTTTCCACGTTCTTAAACTTCTAACGTTGAGGGGGTTTATAAAAAAATAGAATCCTTGGAGGCTAAAGTACATAATATTAATAAGATGATGGAGGACAAGATTAGAGTGCTGGTGTAGTCTATGTTTGCAGACATGCAAAGACAATTTCAGACTGAAGCTCCCACTCCTCCACCTCCCCCTACAGACCCCATTATTTATCCTTCACCTCCGCCGGTAGCTCCCACTCCCCCACCTCAGCCTAGGGACCCCATTTTTTATCCTACTCCTCCGTCGTAGCTTCCTACTTATTGCAAGTTGTATATTGATGATCCTCAACATCATATAGTAGCATATGGGTTGGTATATTGTATAGGAGATACAATTCATCATAAAAAATTAGAGGTAGAGAATCAGAGGGTCACTGTACAGGATATTATAGATAGATCAGCTCAGGTACCATTACCTATAGATGAGGTGGTGACATTTGGACATAGTATCGGCCATTTTTTAATTTGGCCATCCAGACTTCTTTGACTCATTACCATAGTGGTATGAATGTTATATATTTTATTTTATTTTTTTATTAAAGTTGTTTTATCTTTTGATAACTAATTTATTTTTCAATTTATTTTTACAGGAATACTTTAAAGGTAAAGAAATACTATATATACAACTACAAAGACAAATGGCTATAACATCAGATACATATTCTAGTAGTCTTGATAGATTGTCAAGATATTCAAATTTGTCGGTGGTTCATTATGAGTTTCCAATGGAAGCTCATGTTTGTGGACGTAAAATAAGTGTGGGGATTATAAAAAATGATATCATGGAGCTTGTTACTAGAGATAAGTTGGGCATCAACGTGGTGAAAATTTTTTCCATGTAAGTCTTAACACCATTTCCCTGCATTATATTTATTAAAAATGTATACTTATGTCTGTTTTGTATTAGGTATCTTTATAAAATTTGTGAGAGGAATGAGTTGACAGATGTATATGGATTCATGGACCTACAATTGATTTACCCTGAAGCATGTGCATTGTATGAGGAACAAAGAATGCTTTATATTGCTGAAAGACTTGAAAATAATATAGTCACACAATGTTGGATGATGCATTTTTGTGAGAGGTATGAAACACATATCTCTCAAAGATTTAATTATCTTTTAACATAAAAATCCACTAACATTAAATTTCCTTTTATCAATGATCATTAGATGTTAGGGGTTTTTTGCCTAAGGTAGAAAGCACTTTATTGGATATGCTCTATCCATGATGATGTGCGGGAAAGTTTTAAGAATATATTGAAAAAGTAAGTTTCAATTTCTCAATAGTTTTATATATTATAATGCATTTTAAATTTACCCAATTCGTATTATTTTCTAACAAGGCATGGGCCTAATTTCAAAAAAATACAAAGAAAATGAGTGCAAAGATCAAATATGTAAATGCAAAGGTGAATATCCATTTATAACTTGTACTTTTTGATTTATTACATAAAAATAATATATTGAATTTGCACTCATTCAAACAGAATTTTCATGAACAACAAGGCGTCATCGAATGTGGATATTATATGTTAAGATTTATGTATGAAATAATAACAACTGGGACAGTTGTGAATTTTGACCTAGTAAGATTTCCTCTTAATCTTTTCATTAATATTTCAATTTGATTTATTCATTATACACGTTAACTAATATCCTTTTCATTTGTAGCTTTTTTATGACCCTCAACCCTATACTTCCGAAGACATCAAACACTTACAAGTGGAGTGGTCAAATTATTTTACAGGTTTGATTGAATTTTAGTAGTTTGAAATGTAAAATGTAATTTTGAATATTGTCGTTGTAATTGTGTATTTGGTAGTCTTTTAGGTTGGATTTAGTTTTTTTGAAGTTGACAGTGTAAGTTTTGAATGTTATATATGTGAATGTTTAATTTTTCTCTACTTCTATTATTGGTCTACTAATGATGGTTTTTCTAGTATGGATTTCGGTCTGGGGGGTTATAAGGGTGTGGGGGGTGTTCAGTGGGGTTGGGGGGGTGTCCAGGGGTCTGGGGGGCTGTCCAGGGGTGTGGGAGGGCTGTCCAGGGGTGTGGGAGGCCTGTCCAGGGGTGTGGAAGTGATGTCCATGGGGTGGGGGGTATACATGAGGGTGGGGGGTTGTCCAGGGGTGTTTTGGGCTTTCCAGGGGGTCGGAGGTAGTCCAGGGATGTGGTGGGGGGCTCTAATGGGGTGGGGGAGGGCTGTCCAGGGTGTGGGGGGTATACATGAGGTGGGGGGGTTGTCCCGGGGTGTTTGGAGCTGTCCAGGGGGTTGAGGGGAAGTCCGGGGGTGTGGTGGGGGCTTTCAAGTGGGGTGAGGGGGTGAGGGGTGCTGTTCAGAAGGGTGGGGGGGGGGGGTTGTCCCAGGGTCTTTGGGGATGTCCAGGGGGTCGGGGGTAGTCCAGGGGTGTGGTGGGGGCTCCAATGGGGTGGGGGATGTCAGGTGGGGTGATGGGGTGAGGGGGTGCTGTTAAGGAGGGTGGGGGTTGTCCAGGGGTGTTTGGGGCTGTCCAGGGGGTCGGGGGGGTAGTCCAGGGGTGTGGTGGGGGCTTCAATGGGGTGGAGGGTTGTCCAGGGTGTGGGGGGGTATACATGGGGGTGGGGGTTGTACTAGGGTGTTTGGGGCTGTCCAGGGGGTATACATGAGGGTGGGGGCTGTCAAGGGTGTTGTTCATGAGGGTGGGGGGTTGTCCCGGGGTGTTTGGGGATGTCCAGGGGGTCGGGGGGAAGTGCAGGGGTGTGGTGGGTGCTCCAATGGGGTGGGGGCTGTCAAGTGGGGTGAGGGAGTGAGGGGTGATGTTCAGGAGGGGGGGGGGGTTGTCCATGGGTGTTTGGGGCTGTCCAGGGGGTCGGGGTAGTCCAGGGGTGTGGTGGAGGATCAAATGGGGGTGGGGGAGGGTTGTCCAGGGTGTGGCGGGGTATACATGAGGGCGGGGGGGGGGGGGGGGGGGGGTTGTTCCGGGGTGTTTGGGGATGTCCAGGGGGTATACATGAGCATGGAGGATGTCATGTGGGGTAAGATTTATATATTATCAAGTGGGGTGAGGGGGTGCTGTTCAGGAGGGTGGCGGGGTTGTCCCGGGGTGTTTGGGGATGTCCAGGGGGTCGGGGGTAGTCCAGGGGTGTGGTGGGGGATCCAATGGGGTGAGGGAGGGTTGTCCAGGGTGTGGGGGGGGGGTATTCATGAGGGTGGGGGGTTGTCCTGAGGGGGTTTGGGGATATCCAGGGGGTATACATGAGGGTGGGGGATGTCATGTGGGGTAAGTTTTATATGTTATCAAGTGGGGTGAGGGGGTGAGGGAGTGCTGTTCAGGAGGGTGGGGGTTGTCCTGGGGTGTTTGGGGATGTCCAGGGGGTCGGGGCAGTCTAGGGGTGTGGTGGGGGATTCAATGGGGTGGGGGCTGTCAAGTGGGGTGAGGGCGTGAGGGGGTGCTGTTCGGGAGGGTGGGAGGTTTTCCCGGGGTGTTTGGGGATGTCTAGGGGGTCGGGGGGAAGTCCAGGGGTGTGGTGGGGGCTCCAATGGGGTGGGGGAGGCTATCCAGGGTGTGGGGGGTATACATGAGGGTGGGGGGTTATCCCGTGGTGGTTGGGGCTGTCCAGGGGGTATACATGAGGGTGGGGGTTGTCATGTGGGGTAAGTTTTATATGTTATCAAGTGGGGGGTGAGGGGGGTGCTGTTCAGGAGGGTGGGGGGGGGGGGGGGTTGTCTTGGGGTGTTTGGGGATGTCCAGGGGGTCGAGGGGCAGTCCAGGGGTGTGGTGGGGGGTCCAATGGGGTTGGGGCTGTCAAGTGGGGTGAGGGGGTGAGGGGTGATGTTCAGGAGGGTGGGGGTTTTCCAGGGGTGTTTGGGGATATCCAGGGGGTCAGGGGGTAGTCTAGGGGTGTGGTGGGGGCTCTAATGGGGTGGGGGAGGGCTGTCCAGGGTGTGGGAGTATACATGAGGGTGGGGGCTGTCAAGTGGGTAAAGTTTTATATGTTATCAATGTAAATGCTTAAATTTTCTTTAGTTCTTATTTTGATCTCCTGTTTTTGTGGTACGAATTCTTGATTTGGTTTCTGGGGGAGAGCAGAGGACTTCATTTGATTTTTTTTAGAAAAAATTTGTCTTCCACGTCGGTTATTTTATAACCGACGTGATAAAGAAATCTGGAAGGGTTTATCACGTCGGTTTTTTTAATAACTGACGTGATAAACACCTATGGCATGGTTTATCACATCGTTTATTTAATAACCAACGTGATAAAAGTCCTGGGAAATGGTTTATCAGGTCGGTTATTAAATAACCGACGTGATAACCCCCCCCCCCCCCCCCGGACTGGTTTAGCACGTCAGTTATTATATAACTGACATGATAAACCATCTCCCAGGGGTTTATCACATCGGTTATTTAATAACTGACGTGATAAACTCTCCTACACGTGTTTATAACATTGTTTATTATATAACCGACATGATAAACCCCCACCCCCGGTTTATCACGGCGGTTATATAATAACTGACATTATAAACCCCCCTCGGTTTTTTCACATCGGTTATTAATTAACTGACGTGATAAACACCGCGATGTTATGTTTTTTACATCGGTTTTTAAATAACCAAATTAAAAAAGTTATTTATAATTTCATCTATATTAACTTCGGCTAAAAACCGACGTAAAAAATGAAAAACAACCGACGTAAATAATGTTTTCTGCACTAGTGATATATTGAGCTGTTGGGATCAACCCAACATATTGTGACCTATAATAGGATAAACCAAACATAATTAGGTACAAGGAACATACCATGATTAGAACACTTGATAACTCATTTGAACCCTTGAGAAAAACATATTAATGTTTTCAAAATTCCCTTTTTCATAATATAAATCACATTTTAAATATAAAAACCACTCGCATAATAATTAAATCATATTCATAAAAAAATACCATGTCAACATATAATTTAAACATCATAGTAATAAATCATCATGAAATAAATAGAACTACTCATGCCATATAAACAATCTTTTTTGAATTTCATTAAAGATACTTTTGGTGCAAATAATTATGGGAGAGGCTTTCAACCTCTGAGCGACGTGCTCTCCGAAACTACGACGACTAGGGTTTATTAAAGTTTCAGTCCCCTTCCTCATCCATCCTGGCTTTGCTTGTGGATTCTTATCCTCATTTCGGTCCGACTAGGGAGTCTTCAACACTCGTGCGTTCAGCCCGGCGTGGTTCGCCCCCTGTCTCGTCTGGCGCGACCATCTCGGCAATGTGACGGTGTTGCTCAGCGTCGTTCAGTGTGGCTGGTTCTCATCTGGTGCAACCATCTCAGCAGTACGACGATTTTTCTCAGTAAGGATTATTCCTATCCATCAACGACAAGTATCGGTGTGTGGTTGGCTTCAAGGATCGGTCGTCCATCTTTTTTGGGTGTCCAGGGTTTCTCGGCGGTTTGGTGCACGCTCTCCGGATTCATCAGGTGGCCTGGGTTTCTCGGCTCATCTGGTGCTATCAGGTGCGGGTCTTCGGTCAGATCTGTAGTGCTTTGGAAAGGGGAGGTATTGGATTGCAGTTTCTCTGGGTTTTGCAGTTCTCTCTTTGGTATGCTGTGATTTGGTTTGTTGTGATTTGTTCTATTTGGATGTATATGGTATTGTGTGTTCTGGTTCGATCTCGTTGGCTCTTCTATGCTGTTTCGGCTATTATTCATTGTTGTAAGGTTTTGGTCCCTGGTAAGGGTTCATTCGTGGTTCTGATCGGAGCAGACTCATGCCCAAAGCGACACTTCTATTTTAGGACGACCCTGATCCCATCATCAGTGGTGCCCTCTTGGTGCGGGGTTGGGCCACCCAGTCCCCTGTGATGATGGCCTGGTCGCATGCCTCTTGGGTTGTCTTCTGGGATTATGTGAATATGGTGGCTGGAGTGTTTGAAGAAGGAATCGGTGTTGGTCTAGGATGACCTTTGATGGTGGCTCTTGGAATGGTCATTTCAGAAGGGTGAATGGTTCTTCTTGCGAGGTCTGTTGGTATGGTGATGCACCCAGACTCGACCCATGGATCAGTCCCCATAGGAGGTTCCAGAGCTGCTCTTCATCATTGAAGTGTTTTTTAGATTTGGATGTTGAGAGGGTATGACGTCATTCATCGGATCGGGCCTATGCTTTGACACATTACACTTGCTTGTTGTTAAACATTGAAACAGTGGAGTGCTTTTCCATGTTTATTTGCTGGGGAGGGGTAGCTTCATGTGTCGGTTTGGTTTGTCTCACTAGACCTTCGGGTTGTGAAATGTTTTAAGTCTATGATGTATTGGGTTACCCCCTTCATCCCTTAAAAGGGGGTTTATGTTTCTTTGAAGTAATAATAATAAAGAATTTAAGGCCTTCGGGCCATTGGATAGGATGGATTAAAGAGACTTTTAAAAGGATTTTAAACGTAATGTCCCTTACAAATATAAATGGAGTGAGAATTAATATAATGGAATAGGTATGTGTATAAAATATAAATACACATAATAAAACATAATATAAAAACAATTCATCACCCAAATGATCTTAAAACCAAAAAATTAATGAATTGGAAGGCTTTCCTGAAGAATGGTAATTGGGTTAAGAATTCCCTTACAAAATATCGGCATGGTAGTGGATGTACATGGGAGGGATTAATGAGATAGAAATGGGGGATCTCATCATTAATATATTTTATGGTGTTATGGGGGAGGTGCAAAAACATGAACCATAATTGGGAATTGAAAATTAAAGAGCACAACATAGGGGTGATTCTTGAATAAATGTTAGAAAGAGAGGATCCCTTACCTCAGGTTTGACTTTCCTAAAACATGTTAAAACCTTCTGTATGAAGGTTAAAATAATTTTATTAACATTTTAGAGAAACATATTTCTATTTATAACACATTTGATGATATTTTTATAATATCATTCCACCTATTTGTTAATAATATTTTGTTAATGTAACTATTTTCGGGTGTGTTCTTCACATGGTTTCCATGATTGGTTAAGGATGGATATTCTAGTTGATTGGAAGTGAAACTGCATAATTAGAATGGAATTTTATTTATATATTTCCATAACCATAAATTATACCATTTATCAATTGTAATTATGACACAAGGATCATTCATAAGTTAAAGCATTATTGATATTTGTTTAGGTCAATTTGACGATTCTTCGATCATAATATACTCAATTTGTTTTAT
Source organism: Viscum album (assembly GCA_963277665.1). Taxonomy (NCBI): domain Eukaryota; kingdom Viridiplantae; phylum Streptophyta; class Magnoliopsida; order Santalales; family Viscaceae; genus Viscum; species Viscum album. The sequence continues at coordinate 1,416,174,152 of OY728125.1, read as the reverse complement.
AAACTAATAACATGTTTAAAAAATGACTACAGAACCTTAAAAAATATATAATGCATAAATTATAATCTTGTTCAAACGTAAAGATTGTTTTATTACCAGTCTTGAAGGAAGAAAATGAAATTGAAGTCCCATTGTCCACCATGTCGGTAAATCGACACATAACAGAAGGTGTTTTAATTTATATAATAAGTGGGAGAGTGGATGAATTATAATGGTGAATATCCAATAAACATGATTACATAAATAATATGTTTGATACTGAATCATTAATTCCTCTTGGATAAGGGAATTTGAGGAAATAAGAAGAATAGAAAGGAAAATAAAGAATATAAAAAAGGATGTTTACCTCTTCATCTATTATCCTTGATGAGAGGACCAATTTGGGATATTACTAACACTGAGAGGAGGGGTGAATTAGTGTTGGGTAATTTTTAAACCAATTTCTTCCTTTTACCCCTGTACCTCTTGACATGTTAGGATCTTGATTATCTTATTCTGTTTTCCCTGTCGCATGCAATAATATGAAAGCAGTAAAAATATGCACACGATATTTTTACAAGGTTCACCACTCAATAAGAGTAGAAACATCCTTGACATGCATAGGAATGACCAGTGCATAGATTCTCCACAATAATGTAATATGTTGTTACAATGGAGTAACTAGGAAAACAATCCTCTAGTAAGTGTGGGTCCCTAAACTTTGGAGGGGGGTGGGAAACAATCCTCTTCCCTAGACTGGTGATGGCCTAGTCCAACTTGCAGCCTCTAGCTGGTTCTTTATACTACCTATGGAGACAGTCTTCTTCCATCTTCAAAAATTAGGTTCTTCTCTTGGTCTTCTTTAGTGCTCTTTACTTGATTCCTTGCAAAGTAGTAGGAAAGAAATTCTCCCTTCTTTCTTCATCTTCTTCTCAAGTGTAATACCAACTGCACTAGACTTATTATTTCTTCTTCTTAGTGTATCAACCAACTTCACTAAAACTTCTTCACTCTTCTTGGTTAGGATCACATACACCAATGTGATTATTTAGGCAATGAAGTTTAGTTCACTTGGCATCATCTCAATCTAACTTCCCTGAATAATTGTCAGTATTCAATTGGGAATACTCTATTCTTCTTCTTCTTCTCTTCCTTTTCTTTGACACAATATAATATGGAATGGTACTACAGTGTCTTAATATCTTTCTTCAATTCTCAATACCAACAAATGAGGGTGTTTAAATGATACCTTCTTCCTTTGTGCAGATGTGAATTCAGTTTCACATCCAGTTGTTCTTCAATTCGCAATAGCACAATGAGGGTGATAAACACTAGTCGTGTGAGTGAGGTTCAACTTCTCTTTGTGGAGACAAATGGTTCACAATTATTTCTTCTTCACAAAGCTGCTTTGAGAGTGCTATGCACCTATCGAAGTTCTGTTGGACCCTAGTCTTTTGCACACCTCCTTTTGGGCGACTTGCGTGCACCATTTATGACTTGCACGTAACATTCAACTTTTGTCATGGAAGACCTCTTATGAACAACTTATATCTCCACTTTATTCTTATTGTTGAGCTAATTTAGTGTGCGAGGGTCACCTCTTATTTATAGACCTCATTAACCCCTACACAAAAAAACCTCGATGTGTCGCGCAAGATCCTGACGCGTCGCGCAAAATCTCATCTGACGTCGCCTTGGGCACGTAAGTCACGCATCATACAAAAACCCATTTGACATTTCCTTGGGCACGTAAGTATCTTTTGTGCCAGCTTCATCTTTCATGAACTTCTTTGAATCTTTTTCACACTTCATGCCTTTACCATTTTTTTACGTTTGGATCTCAAAACATGCCTCGCACGCAAAACTCCATTTTACATCGCCTTTTCTGCGTAAGTCTATTTTGCGCCAACCTCTTCTTTTTATCACTTACTGAATATTTCAATTGATTCCTTCCTTTTCCATTTTTCAAAGTTTGGACCTCGAATCATTCCTTGCCTGAAATACTCCAAACTACCTTCAATCTTGCGTGCAAAAACAAATCTTGCGTGTAAAACCCCAATCTTTCACGCAAGCCTCTCCTTTTCTGATTTTGATGTTCAGATCATGGAACACAACTTGCACGCAACATACCAAGAGATATTCAAACTTGAACACAACATCCTTTTCCAAAACACATTTCTTCGTCACTCAATTTTCAGGCCCTAAAAATTGGCAAACACTAGAAAACGAAACCACCTTAGAACTTTATTTTGTGTCGTCCCCAGATCGTCTGTTCCTTTATCATGTTCCCTATTCATTGTATCTCATAACCATTCTTCATATTTAATCATAAAATCCACTATCGTGATATGTATCCTTTTATTGAACAACTTTAGCATTGTCATATTTTCAATGGGAAGTACTGAAACTACACTATCTTCCAACAACACCATTCTTTCCAATCAAAACTTCATATGACTAGAATAACCTTTAATCCCCCTTTATTCATAAGTATTTCATCACAAGTCCTCCAAACTTATGATATTTGTGAAATAAAAATCAGAAAATCATTGTTTTTTTATACAATTTGAAATGCATGGCTACCTCAAAATGTCAAGCTCTTCCACATGCAAATCATATGATTCTATTCTTCAAGTAAGCTCTTGTATGGTTCTCATGCAATAATGAAGAGTTTAATAGTCTTTTTAAAATCCTATTTCTTCTTCAATCATATTCATATGGATGATACCTCACCATTATTCATTATTGTAAACAATGTGTCACCTTTGACCCAAGTTCTTTGAACTAAGGATCAGTGCATCAATTGTCTCAATTGATCTTCTTAGAGAATTTCTCAAGTATGAAATCCAATTCTATGATTCCATAACAATTATCCAGGAAAACTCACTTCATCCAATCTTCATTAACTTTTTATTTATTCTTCATCTCCTTCTTCATTTTGACTGGTATTGACAATTGTTGACAACAAATACAATCTTTATACACAAAGTGGTCCCAGCACTTGAGATCCTTCTTAAGACCCTTGGTTTTGGCATTTTGGTGAGACCAGTAGTTCTTGGATGTGGGGAAGGGTCTTGAGAGAAGTATTTGGTATAACTTAGTCAATTCGTAAGGCTTGAGAAAAGGGGAGTGTGGGTGTTTTTTATTGTAGAGGAGAGGAGGGTTTTCTTAATATTTGAATCAATTGTTTATTATTCTTTTATAAGACAAGAAATAGTGATGATTAAATGTTTAAAATAGTAATAAGTGCATATGAGTTCGAAATAATGGTTACTTACATCATACATGATGCATTGAATAGTGTATTTATCTCATAATGTATTTATACCGTAATTATCTTATTTTACTATTCACCAAAAATTCACGTAATTCTGAAAAATCCCAACAATCCACCCTAACCATTTTTCAACGTTTAAAATTAATAAATGAATTCCATTTTTGGAAAATAATTTTCTAAACATTATTAATTTAATTTTAAAATAAAATCAAAATTTACATGAAAAATAAAATTTTAAAATTAAAATTTCTTTTCTAACACGTTGAAAAATTACTTAATGTATCTTAAAATTATCATATGATAGTAAGTCATAAAATACTTATGTCTGAATACATTTTATGAAAATAATTTTTCATTTAAATTATTAAAATAATCATAAATTCATAATTAAAAATATATGACTTACAAAAATACCCACACTTAATAAATATTTTTTAGGATGTTTATTTACTTTTATTATAACATGATTATATAATATTGACACTTATAATATGGATAAATTTTATTTATAATTTAATTAGTGAATTTACTATTCATGAGGGTACATTACTATTCATAAGGTTCAACTTACTATTCATAAGGGTACATTACTATTCATTAGGTTCATGTTACTATTCATAAGGGTATATTACTATTATTAAGGGTCATGTAACTATTCAAAAGGGTATGTTACTACTCATAAGGTAAGTTACTATTCACAAAAAATTATGTTTGTTCTATCAGACTCCAAAAAACTTACTGATCGTAACTATGTATGTCTGTTTTTTGAAATTCAAAACATAGAAGCTGAATAATTATGTTTAATGGTTTGTTTATAAAGGTCACATAGTATTTAGTAGATCATTTAAACATATATTTTTTCCTTTTAAAATATCAGGATGTTACACGTATGGATTACCATCTCCATTAATGGTGTATTTTATTTTCTATCTATAAATCCTATCGATTAATATAAAAAATTATATATGATATGCTCATTATATTAATATATGTGTAATACTTGTATAGTAACCATGTATTTATTATATAGGAGGATTTAATGCATATGATGGAATTCGACACTAATGGTAAGGTATTTCCATCACACTTTTGTTTTCTTTGAGACACATGTCATATTTTCCACCTATTTCAATTTTGTGTTCTATATAATATACATTAATGAATTATATGAAAATTATTATAATTTTTTTTGGATTTACATATATTTTTTGTGATATATATTTCATGGGTTTTAAAGTGTAAATTTTACCAAAGTGGTATGATATTTGTGTCTCAATTTTTCTTCTTTAAGAATTATGTTATGTTGTTCCCCAATATTCTTTTATGAGTTGTATTCAAAATCCCATTGAAATTTAATTCCATCAATTTATTTATTATCAAGAAATTATATTTTTTATTAATAATTATTCTTTAATGGGAACTGTGATTCAATATTACAAATGTTGTAAGAGTTTTACGGTTGAATCATATATTTTACAAATATTTTTTATGATTATGCTTCCAATAACAAAATATTATGATCTATCTCGCATAAAAATCATGATATTTCATATCATATGTTTATTTCATGAAAATATATGTTTTTTATTCAAGTTTGTCTCTTTATGTACTCAATATTTCAAAGGAATGTTTTTAAGAAAAAATTTCTTTAATTCTCTCTTCGATTGAAAAACCTATTTCTTCTAAAACCATGTTTTCTAAAAAAAGACTTCAAATATGTTTTTAAAATAAATAAAATTATTTTTTAAAATAATTTTACAAATGTTTTTATTTTAAAAATTTATTTTTAAACGAATATTCATGTCCTTCTTCTAACAATGTTAATTTTTCTCTCAATGAAATTGTTAATGGACTAATTTTTAACATGTACAACATTAATGGAAATCTCCAATGTCATGGCCATTATTTTATTTTAATATTTATTTATATATTTTCATATTTAATTTAATATAATGGGATTTTGATAATTATTTATGTAAAAAAAATACAAAGGATACAATCTTCAAGAGATGATTTAAAATATTTTTACAGCTTACTTTATAAGTTTCCAATGTCATTTTTAAAGAAAATTATTTTGAAAATGTAATATGTTTTTAAAAATTTATTATTATAAAGAATATTTCCATCAGTAAATGTTATATTTTATCTTTAAAAATCACATTTCATTTAATATGACATCCATTGATGCTAATTATGAATTAATGGTTATTTGATCGAAGGATACCATTCTTAATATTTCCATGTATAGTTTTTGTTTATGATGATAAGAATTTATGAATCTTGTTTCTCTTCCATGGGTTATACCATGAAAAAATACTTCTTAATACTAAATATTTTTTCCATGGGTTATGATTTTATGAAATGATGAAATGATTTTGAAGCTTGTTTGTTTTCCACAAGTTATGTTATGTTAAAATTATTTGTAATCTCCATTTCATTTCATGGGTTCTAATATAATGGATATTTTATTATATTATTTCATAAATATGTATTATTTTTTATTTGATGAGGATTTTGTTATAACCAAGGTGGGAGGGATCTATATCACCCTTAAATTCATTGGGTAATGATTGATACATCACGAGATAAACGTGAATGGAATGGAGAGTGCACCCAGATAAGTAAGGTACTCTATCCACTATGATTGTGTAGGGAGTGAACCATGACTACTATTATGGTTTGGTTAGTGACCCTATTCTAATATTTTAGTTGTTTAATTGATACCTTAATTATATGGAAATGATTTTCTCTTCTTATTTGTATTCCATAATTCTATATCCTATGCCAATAGTATTATCTGATGGATCATGTTATTTTATTTCCTTACAATAATTTCTTATGAACTACCAATATTTTTTCCATGACCCAATATTATGATCTCTATTTTGTATGGTATGGTTTCCAAATTCCATGATCATATTCTCATAGTCTAATGTTCACGTTATACTTATATATATACCCATTTTTTAACCATACTAAACATCGGAAATCACACATTATTATTTTTCCTTTACATGGGTAATGAAGAAATATATTATGTATTATAGGTATAAGAATGGTTCTTGTTATGTAGAATTGATTCGGAGATAATTCTGTTTACTTATAAATTTGTTTTATATCTTTAAGTTTCCAAATGAACTATAACTTTATGATCTTTAGGCATGTATTTGTGTAATGTAATGAATTTTCATAAAACATGATGTAATATCTATGTATGAAAATAATATATCTCTATATTTGGTATTAGAGGATATGTTTAGTTAGCCTTTAGAAACTATGATATGAAGACATTATTGATATCCCTATGAAAGTGTCTAAGGATAAGTCTAAAGATGATTTAATTTATAGGAAAATGTACTAGAATATTCGTAAAAGATACAACCCTTAGGTTATTATAAATTAAATAAATATATATATATATATAATAAATCTATATATGGCTCTATAATAGAGGTACCTAGGGGGTTAGAACTCTTAAAAGGGTGCATTGAGATAGAATTAACCATCAACTGGTGCATGATAGTGGGCATTCCTTAACACCTATTTTGACACTCTCGGTGGATATGCCTTAACAATTCACAAATAATTTTAATCTCATTATAAAGGGTTTAAATATAATATTACTATTAATGACCTAGGATAAATATATGGTAATGTAACGACCCAAACATTAATTAATGAAAATTCCTCTTGATCTCATTAAATTTATTATTATGTAAAATGTTTATATAAAATATGCACTTTTTTATGTTTCTAGATTTTAGAACACCATTATGAAATGTGACCATTTCTAATATAGCCGTTGAATAGTGATCACGTGATTAGTATAAATATAGGGATTTAACAAATCCAATTTACTCACACAAAGGAAGATATGGCCTCATCCAGAAGACTTGCCCCGTACGAAACCCATTTGTCGGAGCTCAAAAAGGAAATGGCGTCATTGGGATTTTCTCTTGACCAATCCCAATCCGAGCTTGAACATGTTAAGCTTGAGGGGAACTGACTACGGGAGAAGTGGAAGTTAATAGAGATTACCACCCAAGCGATGTTATCTGAGCCATCTCAAGAGTCTGTCACCATCTCACAACTTACCCTTCGATATTATGAAGGTTTTATAAGGGGTTATGTAACAATACTCTAGTACTAAGATTATATATATTATTCTTGTATAGATAATATACATTCATTTTATTGTTATTACTTTGTAAATAGTTTTTAAAGTGAAAATAGTATTTTCAGTTAATATTCAACTAAGAAATTTATTTTGATGAATTAACAAATTTTTGAATTAAATAATATTTTAATAAAATATTATTATTATTATTAAAAAAAATTTTATTAAATATAAATGATCTTATAATTTTATGAATGTAATTGTAATTTTTATTAAGGTTTGAAAGTTGTTTTTATCAAAACCCATGAATTTTTGATAAATGCCGGTTTTTTATTTTAAAAGTAAAAAATCACATAATTAGAAAATTATTTAGATAAAATGAATATTATTTTTTTAATCTAGATGTTGAAATTATCCAACAGTAAATTTTTCATAATTTTTTGAGACAGTCGAATTTTTGGGTAAAAATTAAATACTGTTTAAATATATAATGTGTTTTATGACATCATAATGAACCAATAGTGATGTAATAAAATACTATAAATATTATTTTTGGCCAACCTCTCATGAATCCTCTCTCAAGCCTCTCCCAAGCCTTTGGGATCATATTTCCAAGTAAGAGATTCCTACCTTTTTATTTTTATCCAAGTTTCTTAATATTGTTATGCCATTTTGTTTTCAATTAAAATGTTGGGGTATGATTTCTAACCTCCCCCATACTGCCCTATTTATTTTTTAATGATGAGAGACCCCTTTATCTCTCATTAAATTCCTCCCATGTACACTTGTTACCATGCCGAAATTCTGTAAGGAATTTCTCTCTCCTCTTTTACATTCAAGCAATTCTTTTGTATCATGAATCTAAATTCCATTACAATTGTTGGGACATGTATCTATATTATCCCCTTACATTAAATTAAAAGTAAATATTATGAAACACCTCTTTCTATCTCATTAACCATTTTTATGAATTTTCATGTCACACCGTTATGCTATCGAAATTGCACCGCAATTTTCCAAGCCAAAGTCATTATGTAGTGAATACCATGCCCATTTATCTATCAATATTATTCACCTTTATTAACATTTAATTATTGTTTAAAGAGTTTCATGTATTTATTTCACATTACTTTATCAGGTAATAAATGATTATTTTTAATGATTCCATGTTGTATGATCCATGTGGCACACTTATGCATGAAATGAAATGTTTAAGGGTGTGCCCTGATAGCACTCCAATGCATTGGGTAAGGTATAGTATCATGATACACCATGTGAAATGAATGTTGACTCATGATAATTCAAGTGAAATGAGGTTTTACTCATGCTTCATGTGAAATGAGGGTTTACTCATGCTCCATGTGCAATGAGCCTTGGCTCATGCTAATTCCTTTTTAAGTGTTGTTCCCACATCTCCATGTTATGATTATCATTCCTTATCATGCCTTTATGTTTATGTTTCTCTTTCACTCCATTGATATGAATATTGACTAAAATTTATTGTAATATTCATGTTATGCTTTTTTTACTCCCTTACTGGGCTTTATAAATCACCCTTTTCTTATGCATGTCCTTTGGTTATCCCATACAATGCTATGTACGAGGGAATGTAGTAGTCATGTAAAGGAAGTTTTCAATAAGATGTTGAATTTTATGTTTTAAGATTTTATGTAATGTTCCTAATCCCCAAAGACATTATACCTCTCTATATTCTATGGTTTTTCAAGTGAAGGTTTTATGTAATAAATTATGTTATGTGTGTATTAAATATCTGGGTTTTTATAGTTGGTATCAGAGGATAGGTTTAGTTATTTTTGAGATTAGGATTAGAAAACCCTATTGAAGCCTCAGAGACAAGACTAAGTATAATAAAAACATCAATATGTTTTGGTGAGTATTGATGAAGTGGGTTATCAAGAAAATACATCCATGTCTGGATATGAGCAGGTAGAGGCGGCTCTGGCACAGATGTACCTAGGGGTGAAAACCCCAACAAGGAGTTTCGGGCTTGACCCAGGGTATCCTGGTATATGCAAATGGGCCATGCTACACTCTTGGTTACAACACTCCTAGGGTATATTCTTTAGTAAATTCACAAGCTTATTATAAACCCTTATTAAGAAAATTAAAAAATATCCCCTATGAATATATGTTAGAAAGTAGATCATGAATAACAAAGATTGAATCCTATTGATTCATAAGTTAAGGAATAAAAGTAATTTATAAGTCATTTGTTTTTTTCTTAGATCACCCTTTATGTGTTACCCCTAACTTTCCTTTTATTCCATCCAATGGCTGGTAATATGAGGACTCGGGCTAACAACTGATGTGAAGATCAATGTAATAACTATGCTAATGAGATGCCCAATCCAATGGGAGCATAAATCACCAAATTTTTCATGATTCTCTCTCAATTAACTCATGATTTGAATAGAAAAATGAGTCAAGAGGAACGTTCAACCCCCCCCCCCCCCCACCCCAAGAAAGCACAAGTCGTTATCGAGAGCTTCATGAGAAACATGCCTCCTACTTTTAATGGATCATCTAATCCCTTAATCACCGAACAATGGATCAACTCCATTGGAAAGATATTCTCTATCCATCAATGTTCTGAACAAGAGAAGGTTATCCTAACTACTTATCATATGGAGGGTGAAGCTGATAAATGGTGGACATTGATAAAAAAATATGAAGCCTGAGGAGGAGATTGAGGAATTGGAATGGAAGGATTTCCGGAAGATTTTTTTTGATAAATATTTTCTGCACACCATCCGACATAAGATGGAAAGGGACTTCCTTTCCCTCATGCAAAAAAAATTATGAATCCATCTGATCGTATAAGGAAAACATCACAAGGCTTGGACAATATGCCTCTGGCTTTGTTGTTACCCCCGAATGCAAGGATGTCTGCTTCTTTGGTGGGCTGAATCCTAGCCTACAGAATGCCCTGGCCATCCGTGAGTTCGACAGTTGTGAGAAAATTTTCTAATGTTCCCTCAAGGTAGAAATGGAGATCAAAAAATCTCAGGGGTATCATGGGGATAATATGCATAAGGTGGACTTCAATTCTGGAAGTCCAATGGATCAATCCAATGGTGCTATGAAAATCCAGCACCCCACTTTGCAATGGTGTGGAAAGAAGCACCTTATAAATTGCCTGAAGGGGATGAGGAAATGATTTAGGTGTGAAAGAGAAGGGCACCTAGCCATTAATTATCGAAAAGAATAACCCGTGGAGGCAATAGAGGATGGGAATGCTCCATTAGAGCCTCAACGTGTTGTTCATTGCTTCAACTGCAAAGAACTGGGGCACCTTCCAAATCAGTTCCCAAAGCCAAGGGTTTTCCAATTCAACCAAAAACCTCCAAGGCAGCATGGGCGAGCTTTTCCCATCACTAACAATGAAGTGAACTTTGACAACGAAGTGGTGACAGGAACGCTAGTTATTCATTCAAGAATAATGAATGTACTTTTTGATTCTAGTTCTACACATTCTTTTGTATCTTAAAAGTTTAGTAGAACAATTCCAACAACAACACAAATCATGGATGTAAAGATGTTGGTGAGTACAAAAAATGGGGCAATCATTGCATCCCAAGAATATAAATCCTCCCCTATTGTAATCGGTGGATTGAACTTCCCATGCAACCTTGTAATACTCCCTCTAGTGAATTTGATGCAATTCTTGGAATGGATTGTCTTTCCTTATATAGAGCCAATATAAATTTCCATGAGAAGGAAATCACTCTCCATGTGGATAATCGACCCCTGATTCTGTACAAATGAAAGGAGGAAGATGAATCTTCTTTAGCACCATCATCTCATGCATGGATATTACTACCCTATGAGAATGCATATCTGACATAGATGATTGAGTCTAAGGAAGAAAACAAACTTGAAGACATGCCTATTGTGAGGGAATTCACTGAAGTGCTTCCCAAGGAATTTTCTGGTCTTCCTCCTGGAAGAGATGTTGAATTCTCAATTGATCATATACCTGGGGTTCTGCCAATATCCAAGACTCTGTGTAGAATGGTTGTTTTGGAGCTTGAGGAGCTGAAGAAACAACTATAGGATAATTTGGATAAAGGTTTTATACTCCCAAGTGCTTCACCATGGGGTGCACCAGACCTCTTTATCAAGAAGAAAGATGGGTCAATGCACCTTTGAATTGATTATCTCAAGCTTAACAAAATCACAATAAAGAACATGTATCCTCTACCAAAAATTGATGACTTATTCGATCATCTATGTGGGGCACAATACTTATCCAAGGTAGATTGACAATCAGGATATTATCAAGTAAGGGTGAAGAAGGAAGATATCCCCAAGACTGTTTTTCGTACAAGATACGGGCAATATGAATTCATGATAATCCCTTTCAGACTCACTAATTCTCAAGAAATCTTAATGGATTTGATTAATAGATTCTTTAGAGATTACCTTGACAAATTTATGGTAGTATTACAGATGATATTCTAATATACTCCAAAACCAAGGAGGATCATGAGGAGCATCTAAGAACTGTACTAGATACCTTTCTAAAGGAGAAGCTCTATGAAAAGTACATTAAGTGTAAGTTCTGGTTGAGGGAGATCCCATTCTTGGGCCATATCATCAAAATCAATGGGATATTTGTGGATCCCTCCAAGAAAGATACAATAGAGGGATGGTTTAGGCCAACATCATTAATAGATATCCATAGCTTCTTGGGGTTAGCTATATATTGTCGACAATTTGTGAGAAATTTCTCACGATTGCCCAAACCTCTTACCAAGCTAACTCGGAAGGGAGTAAAGTTTTCTTGGAGTGATGAATGTAAAGAAATATTCTAGGAGTTGAAAAAAGGGCTTATAAATGCTCCCATACTCACTTTAACCCCATGTGTAGAACTATTTGTGGTATTCAGTGATGCTTTGAAGAAGGGAATGGGGTGTATGTTGATGAAAAATGACAGTCATTGCCTATAATTCAAGGCAATTGAATGTTCATGAGAAAAATTATCCAACACTTGATCTGGAGTTGGCTGTAGTAATCTACTCTTTAAAAATTTGGAAGCATTATATTTTTGGGGAGAAGTGTGAAATATATACAGACCACAAAAGCCTCAAGTATATATTCACACAGAAAGAGTTGAACATGTGCCAACGAAGATGGTTAGAGATGATCAAAGACTATGACTGCTCAATCCATTACCACCCTGGGAAAGCGAACAAGGTATAATATGCTCTAAGTAGAAAGGACCTAATGACTCTATCATTGATGAGAATTGAGAAGGATATAATCTTCTTAGATTTGATGAAAATGGACATGGGAATCATAAATAAGGGAACATCATCGATCCTTTCACAAATTATTGCTCAACTATATCTTTTGGAAAAGTTAAAGGATGCTAAAAAGGTTGATGTGGGAATTTAGAAGAAAATGGAAGCTATCAAAAAAGGTAAATCCTTAGAGTCCAATGTTAATGAAGAAGGAATTGTGAGATTTGGGAAAATACTATGTGTTCTATCAATTCTCGAGATGAATAAGGAACTTTTGGATGATGCACATAGTTCAAATTTCTCTATTCACCCAGGAAACACAAAGATGTATCAAGATCTCAGTGAGAATTATTGGTGGGATAATATGAAGAAGGAGACTAATGAGTATACATCATAGTTCCTAGTGTGTCAGCAAGTGAAGGAAGAGAGGTAGAACTCTAAGGGGGTGATGCAACCATTTCCTATACTAGCATGGAAATGGGAGAACATCACCATGGAATTTTTCACTAGACTTCTGAAGACATCCAAAGGCAACAATGAAATCTTGGTTGTTATGGATCGTCTTACAATGTCTGCATACTTCATTGAAATTCGAGAGGATTTCTCATTGGATAAACTAGCAAAGATATACATCAGAGATGTGGTAAGGATTTATGGGGCACCACTATCGATTGTTTCTGATCAATATTTTAGATTCACCTCTATATTTTTGGAAGATTCTTCAACATACTCTGGATACTTAGCTAAACTTTAATATGAATTATCATCCTCAAACTTATGGATAATCTGAGTGGACTATCCAAACACTTGAGGACATGTTGAGAGCATGCTCAATGGACTTCAAAGGATGATGGGATCAACATCTTTCTCTAGTTGAGTTATCTTATAATAACAGTTTCCACTTGAGAATCCGAATGGAATCTTATTAATCCTTGTATGGGAAGAGGTAAAAAACACTAACATTTTGGGATGAAGTCGGTGAGCATAAGCTGCTAGAACCAGAAATAGTCGAAGAAATGGTGTAGAAGGTGAAAACCATTCAGTAGCATATAAAGGCAACCCAAATTCAACAGAAGAGTTATAAAGATAACCATCGACGAGAAATTGGGTTTAAAGTTGGAGACATGGTATTTCTACGCATATCTCCATGGAAGAAGGTCATGAGGTTTGGAAATAAAGGGAAGTTAAGTCCTAGGTACATCGGCCCCTTTGAGATTCTTGATCGTGTCAGGGTTGTGGCCTATTGACTAACACTTACACCTACCATGGCCTAAGTACATGATGTTTTTCATGTATCCCTCTTAAGGAATTAAATACCAGACCCTTCTCATGTACTCTCTTCAGAGGTAGTATAGTTAGATGATGATCTTTCTTATAAGGAGCAACCAGTGAAGATATTAGATCGTAGGGAAAAATTTCTATGAAATAAGACGATTCCCCTCGTGAAGGTGGTGTAGAGAAACCACAAGTTTGAAGAAGAATCATGGTAATTAGAGGAAGTTATGATGAAAATTTACTTGCATTTGTTTTTGTGTGGGAAAAAAAATTTGAGGGTGAAATTTATTAAGTGGAGAAGATTGTAACAACCCAAACTTTTATTAATGAAAAATCCTCTTGATCTCATTAAATTTGTTATTATGTAAAATGGTTATATAACATATGAACTTATTTTATTTTATGTTTCTGGATTTTAAAATACCGTTAATAATTGTGACTGTTTCTAATATAGCCATTGAACAGTGATCACATGATTAGTATAAATATAGGGATTTAACAAATCCAATTTACTCAGACAAAGGAAGCTATGACCTCATCCAGTAGACTTTCCCTGTACAAATCCCATTTTTCAGAGCTTGGAAAGGCAGTGGCAATATTGGGATTCTTTCTTGACCAATCCTAAGCTGAGCTTGAACACTATAAGCTTGAGCAGAACCGACTACGGGAGAAGTGAAAGTTAATAGAGATTACCACCTGAGTGATGTTATCTGAGCCACCCCAAGAGTATGTCACCATCGTACACCTTACCCTTCAGTCTGATGCAGGTGTTATAAGGTTTTATGTAACTTGACCCTAATACTACAATTATATACATTATTCTTGAATAGAGAATATACATTCATTTTGTTAGTGTTACTTTGTAAATAGTTTTTAAAGCGCAAATAGTATTTTTAGTTAATATTCAAATAAGAAATATATTTTGATGAATTAATGGATTTTTGAATAAAATAACAATTTATTAAAATAATATTATTATTATTAAATTATTTTTTATTAAATATAAATGATCTTATAATTTTATGAATGCAATTGTAATTTTTATTAAGGTTTGAAAGCTATTTTTATCAAAACACATGAATTTTTTATAAATGTTGGTTTTTATTTTAAAAGTAAAAAATCACATATTTATAAAATTATTTAGATAAAATAAATATTATTTTTGGAATCAGGATGTTAAAATTATCAAATGGTGAATTTTTCATATTTTTTGAGACAGTCGAATTTTTGGGTAAAAATTAAATAACATTTAAATATATAATGTGTTTTATGACATAATAATGACCCAATAGTGATGTAATAAAATACTATAAATATTATTTTCGTCCAATATATGATTTAACATTAAAATAATATGATTTTAGGTTTGATTTATTTATTTTAAAATGATTTAGTGGACCCTTCAAGACTTACAAAACATGTTAGATTTTTAAATTGATTTCCTTGAGAGTGTGACTCACCTCCACATAAGCAACCCTATTATTTTAAGAATTTATGCCATTGGAATTAAAAAATATTTTTTTCCACCCCCCTTTGGATAAAAACATGGGAAAAAACCATGGTCTGGTTTATTGTTTTGATTAGTTTAATGTGTGGTGTCCCAAACCAAAATAATAAAGAATTCCCTATCCTTTCCTATATAAACCCACCCAAATTCCCATTTAATCTTCACTCAAAGCCTTTGTATTTCATCAAATATTTTCCATACTCTTTCTATAATCCTCCCAAGGCACCCCAAGCTCTCACGAAGCCTCTCTCAGGCCTCTCCCAAGCCTTTGGGATCACACTTCTTTATAAGGGATTCTTACCTTTCTCTTTTTATCCAAGTTTCTTAATATTGTTATACCCTTTTCTTTTCATTTATAAATGTTAGGGTATGATTTATCACCTCCACCATACTGCTCTATTTATGTTTGAATGATTATATACCCCTTTCTCTCTCATTAAATTCCTCCCATGTACACCTGTTACCATGCCGAAATTCTGTAATGAATTTCTCCGTCCTCTTTTACATTTAAGAAATTATTTTGTATCATGAATCTAAATTCCATTAAAAATTTTGGGACATGTATATATATTATACCATTAATTTACATTTAATATAAATATTATGAGACACACCTTTCAATCTCATCAACCATTTTTATGAATTTTTATGCCACGTCATTATGCTGCTGAAATTGCACCGCGATTTACCAAGCCAAAGTCATTGTATAGTGAATACCATGTCCATTTCTCTATCAAGGGTATTCACCTTTATGTAAATTTACATATTATTCAAATAGTTTCATGTATTTATTCCACATTCCTTTATCATGGAATAAGTGATTATTTTGAATGATTCCATGTTGTATGATCCATCTGGCACACGTATGCATGAAATGAAATGTTTAAGAAGGGTGGGACATGATAGCGCTCCAATGCATTGGGTAAGGTAAAGTATCATGATACATAATGTGAAATTAGTTTTGAATCATTCTAATACAAGTGCAATGATTGTTTACTTTTTCTTCATTTTCAGTGAGGGTTTACTCATGCTCTATGTGTAATGAGCCTTGGTTCATGCTAATTCCATGTTAAGTGTTGTTGCCACATCTCCATGTTATGATTATCATGTAATATCATGACTTTATGTTTATGTGTCTATTGTGATCCATTGATATTCCTATTGACTAACACGTATTGTAATCTTCATGTTATGCTTTTTTTACTACCTTACCAGGCTTTATCGCTCACCCTTTTCTTATGCATGTCCTCAGGTTATCCCATCTAATGATAAGTACAAGGGAATGAAGTGGTCATGTAAAGGAATTTTTCAATAAGATGTTGCGTTTTATGTTTTAAGTTTTTATATAATATTCCTAAGCCCCAAAGAAATTATACCTCTCGATATTATATGTTGTATAAAGTGAAGGTTTTTTGTAATAAATTATGTTAAGTGTGTAATAAAGATCATGGCTGTTATAGGTATCATATATTAAAAATAATTTATCTTAATTTAGACACCATATAAGTGATTTTTTATGATTATGTTATTCCCTACTATGATTATTGTTTCTTACATTGTGATTATTGATTTTATTCAATGGTTGGAACCTGATGGAACCGTAAAAATGATGAATGTGATGGACAATGAATTTATTATCACTATGAGAACACAAAAATTATGGGAGTTAGAATAAAAAATCAATTTTTTATTCTCACAAAACTTTATTAATTCATGAATCATGCTAAATTCCAAAAAACTAAAAGGAGGTAATAATGTTATATGGAGTCATTCATTAGGTAACATCCACCTAATTTCATTGGGTTCACTATTATTCTAGATACTGAGAAATATATTAGTACTATAGAGAATATATTATCCATTATATTGTTTTCAAAACATTATAAACACATTTTTATTGTCTATAATTTAGAAGAAGAAGAAGACAAATGGTTGAATATATCTAGAATAAAATGGAACATGATGAATGTTAGTACATGGATTCATATGAGTTCAAGATATTATTTTTCAAGAATTAAATTCCCTATATTATATATATTAAGATATATAAGGAGTACCCTAAGATAAATTCAGAGAATAATGAATCTGTATGAACCTATGTGGAATATTTTAAAAGGCTTGAGAGTTACAATCATGTATTAGCATCTTGCTTAAATATATGGTCGATCAATTCATTAATTGAATAAAACAATCTCTATTAAGGTCTTTGGACAGAAGATACATTAGTAGCTATGAATAAAGTTTCCTATGAGCTATCAAGGTGGAAATAGAGGTTGGGTATAATTATCAATCTCAGGGTTTTAATAAGAAGAGAAATGTAGGATTCAATAGAAAATATAAAAACCATGGAGATCTGAAGATGAGATTCCCTTTAAGATAAAATTGTGTGATGAAACATGGGGGAAATTTTATCAAGGGTACTATAAATTTTTTTCAATGTAGAAGAGAATAACACCAGGAACATGAATGTCGAAGTGATGGGAATAAAAACTAAATTGATTAAAATTGAGGCAAATCTCTATAAAATATAGCTCCCACACTCTAGTGTTTCAAATTCAAGAAGTATTTGAATTAGGGTAAATAGTTACAAAAAATGAATTTTAATAATGATGATCAATGTCAAAAATATACTAATCATAAAGACAAATGGAAATATATTGTGATCCCTATTTCTAATGAGGGTTGGGATAAAAACATTTTGAATGGTACACTTACTAACCAATTTAGAGTTTATTATGTCTTATTTGACTATGGATATACCAATTCCTTCATATCAGAAGTATTTTATAAGTTTACTAGGTTTAAAAAAAATTAAGATTTATATTATGTTGTGAACCCACTAATGGTATGATTATCACATATCAAATATTTGATTCTTATATGGTTGATGTTTGTGGGAATGTGATTCCTAAAAATATTATCATTCATCCTCAGGTTTATGTTGTTGTTATTGTAGTCATGTATTTTCATTATCTAGAGAAACACTACATCAATTACTAGGTAAGGGACGACACATTTGATATTATAAACCAACCTATAATCTTATATCAATGCAATGATAAATATAAAATTCTGATGGAAATAACTTCCACTGCATGGTTTTTGTTTCCAATTTAGGAGGAGGATTTATCTAAGATGGGTAAGGAGAAAATCAACATAAATGATAAATAAATTTTATGGGATATTTTTGATATCTTTAAAAAAGTGATTCATAGTCTTCTTCTGAATATTGATGTTGTGTTTTCAATAGAACTATTACCTGGTGTGCCCTCCCCCCAATTTCAAATACACCCTATAGAATGGGTCAAATTGAGTTTTATGAATTAAAAATGAAACTCCTAGGGAACCATGAAAATGTATTAATTCTTCCATGTGTGAAAAATTGGATTGAATCTATTCTTTTAGGTATAATGAATGTTGTATCGTTGTAACTCTACATTAACTATCAGAAACTGGACAAGACCATAACCAAGAACAAGTATTATCCACCCTATATTGATGACCTATTTGATCAAATTAATGGAGATAAATATTTTCAAATGACTGAACTTTATTCTAGATACCAATAATTGATATTTATGAAGGAGGATATACCCCTAAAATTATTTCATACATGTTATGTACACAACTAATATATAATAATGCCATTCAATTTTACTAATTCCACCGATATCTTCATGGAGTTAATTAATAGATCATTTATAGATTACCTTGATCAATATTTGGATATTTTTTATGGATTATATTCTTATCTATTAAAATTTTATGGAAGATCATGAGAATGAGTATTACTGAGATACATAGTTTTCCTATTTTAGCTGGATATTATCAATAGTTTGTGGAAAATGTTTCATGAATATCTAATTCATTCACCATGATAAATTTAATGTGATCTAAGCTCATATATAAAGATTATTGTAAGGAAAATATCATAGTACTAAATATAATATTAGTTATAAAACCCTTTCTTACATTACCATGTAATAGAGAAAAGTTTTTAACCCTTAATGATGCATCCATGAAGTTATTGGGATGAATTCTTATGTAGAATGTCATGGATATAGCTTATGTCGTAGGACAATTGAAGAATAATGAGACAAATTACCCCAATCATGATTTGGATATATCTATAATATTTTTTTCTTAAATATATGATTAATTATCTTTATATAGAAAAGTGTGATATATATGAAAATCATAGAATATTAATGTATATATCAATAGAATATGGGTTGAATATGCACCATATATGATGTATATAGGTGATTATTGATTATAACTCCCCAATATATTACCACCATAGGAAATAAGATAATATGGAGTTAAAATAATCATTTTTTTATATCTGTGATAAGGATCGGAAAATATCCAATATTTATGGATTTTCAAATGATGGATATGGAATCCTATGAAAATGGCAGAAACCTTTTATGTGATTATTAAAGAGGCATATAAGGAAGATGTATTATTGAAAAAGAAATTTTAAATTGTTCTTGTGTTTAACCATGATGATGAAAGAATTACATGGTTCAAGAACTGTGTATGTGTTTCTTCCATTTCAAATATAATGAAGGAGTTATTAGAGGAAGATAATTTTTCATCATTCTCTATTTATCCATGAAGCATGGTTATGTATAAGGACATTAAAGAGTATTTTTTGGGATGGAATAAAGATAAATCGTAGATTTTTTATCTCAGTTCTTGGTATGATAGTAAAAAAGGGATAAGTGACAAAATTCTAAGGGGTGGTTACATCAATTACACATAACATAATGGAAATAGGACAATATCACCAAGTATTTTATCTAAGGAATCCCTAAAAGGTGTGAAGGGAATGATGTTGTATGAGTTGTAGTCAATCTCTTTATAAAGGTAGTAATGATTATCCTTATTTGATAAGTATTATATCTTGACAATAATTCCACAATATAAATTAAGAATGTGGTAAGGTCTCATGGAGTACCATATTCAATTGTATTTGATCATGATTAATGGTTTACCTCAATGTTCTGGATAAGTCTCCAATAGGCTCTAGATATAGAGTAAAGTTTCATCCTTACATATCATAATCAAATTGATAGTCAGCATGATAAAAAAATTAAAAACATATAGGATATAATGAGATCTTTTTCTATGAATTTAAAATGTGGTTGGGATTATCACCTTTATCTAGAGGAGTTTTAATACAATAATAGATTTCAATAAAGAATTTAGATGGCTCTTTATGAACCACTCTAAGGGAAGATATGTCGATCTCCCATGTGATCAAATGATTCTTGAGAATGAAATATATTTTTATATAAGAGAGATGAAGAAATTATATTTAATGCTAGGGACATTCAGTAACACATCATGGTAGATCAGAGTGGGAAGAAAAGTTATTTTGAGAATCACTAAAGTTTTCTCGAATTTCATTTCACAAATATGGTATTTCTAATCATTTATTCATGGAAAAGGTTTTGAGATTATTAAAAATAAGGAAACTAATCCCATGGTATATTTGTTCCACTAACATTAATAATCATATATAGATGGTATCCTATCATTTTTCACTTCCTCCAAAATTTATCATGTTTATGATGTGTTCCATTTATCGTTGTTGACGATGTTGATAAATGATTATTCAAATGTATTAATCAAAGAGGTCCTACAACTAGTGAAGAATATTTATAATTTGAAAATGATAGTGAATATTATATAATTTAAAGAGAAATATTTATATAATAAGACAACTCCACTGGTCATTGTTTTCTTAAAAACCCCGTGTTTGAAGAATATATGTTGGAAGTTTAGGAAATTATGAGGCAAAATTATCCCCAATTAATTTTATTATAGTGAAGAATTTAGAGAGTTTAAATTAATATAAAGGGGTTTATAATGTAACACCAAATGCTTTCATTATTAATTAATACTTTTTTGAATAAATTAAATTTCATTGTTAGCAACAATTACACACAACACTGGGTTTAGTTTGTGTTACAAGAATCACTGACTCTTTAAAAAATATAATATTATTAATATTATTATATAAAAATTACTAATATAACATAATTATTAAAATTAGTTTTACTAATTTTAATGTATTCATTTTAATAACAGTTATTATGGATTTTTATAAATAAAAAATAGTTATAAAATTGCACATTATTTTTTATGTCTTTAAAAATTTCTAAAATATTGTTTTCTCAAAATAAGATGATATTTATTGATTATTAGGGATAATTATAATATAAAATTTATAAATTATTATAAAATTAATTTTATGAAATAAAATGAAATTTTCAATTAATAATTTCAAAATTAGATAATGGAGAATTTTTTGTTTTTTTTCTGAAAATATTAATTTTTTGAAAAATCATGAAAAAATAAATTTTTATTGGAAAATGCATTTTCATTTAATGTTTTTTTTTAGTTTAAATTTTGTACTAAAATGGTTTTATATTTATCATTACATAAATTATATATAAAATAATAGAATTTTAGTTTATTAGACTAAAGTTCATACTAAATTAAGATATAATTCATTTTAAAAAAATTGAACATTTTCTATTTGACTGACTGAAAATTTACATTTTAATCATAATGAAATGAAAATAAAAGAAAGGAAGACCACTTTGAATCTAGGATTATTGATGTAATAAAGACCTAGATAATCATTTATAGAAATAAGTAAATAATCTTCTGTTAATGATAGCAATCCAATGTAAAGAATCAGTAACCCACCTTGCATCCCATAACTAGCTAACACATCAGCCACAAAATTCACTTCTCTATATGTATGTATAATATAAATAGTATGATTGATAAATTTTCTACAATAAATTATACTATAGACCACCTACCATGATAAATCAATATTCTATTCGAGTAAATTAACCAACATAACAAAATCATATATAATTTCCCTCGTGTTTATCATGAAACACATACTTAGGTAGAGGCCAGTAACTAATGATTTTTCCTCTACTATAATGGAACTACCAGCACTAAAAAAATAACAAAATCCTAGTATGATCAAACCCCTTTTATCTCTCACAAAACCTCCCCCTCTCATCTCCCCATCAAGACATGAACCGTCCACATTCAATTTCTTATCCACACTTGTAGGATTACATATGACCAATCTTCCCTATTTTCAATTACTAATATCCATGTTTAGGTAAAATCCTTGTAAAAATATTCTTATTGTTACAAATTTTCCATCATCTTTTATGAATTTCCCAATATTCCACTAAAAACATTACCTTTACATGGAAATAAATATTGGGTTGTTTTATATCCCCTCTTGAATTATTCAAAGCATTATACATGGTCCATCATGAATATAAAAACACCATTCCATGTATCTCCACCTCCATCACTATCTTCTCAGACTCTTAGAACCAAGGCTCAATCAAAAACTTCATGGAGTCACTATTAAAACTATGATTTTTTCCTTGTTATAGGAAATTCTATACCACATTATCCTAGTAACTTAGAAATAACACATTCTAGAATATCTCTTGTTGTGGACTCATACAACACTGACATCAGGAGGCCAATACCACTCCTCTTTTTTTCATGTTTCATTAGTAAATATTGCTTGGATTCTCATATGAAAAAATAAAAAATTCATCAAAATTTTTATCAATTTGAATCAAAAATTTGAGACCCATTAGTCCCTTCTACTATGTGAATGAATCACATTCATAAAACCATGGATTCAAAAGCATCAAAAAATAAAACTGAGGTATGTACACTTGTCCAGTTCATCAACCAAACAAATACTATCAAAAATATACTTTTTACTTGATTCAGTATCATGTCATGGATGATCTCATAGAGACTAGCCTACTTGATTGAAATGGTTGGATCCTAGAAACCTATTAAATAGATAATTTCACCTATAGAGTTCATTTTCCATGAATTGATGTCATCATGTCCCACAATCTAATGGATATCCCCCTTTGTATCCTCTATGTGACTGATCATGCAATGAGTGTGGCATTATATCCTCTATCCCACACAAAAAATATTTTATAATTTCCCCTATATCTATCATTAATAAATATTTCCCATATATATATCCAGTAATTATATCCAATGACAATCAAGATTGAATGAAATTCATGGTTTCCTCCACATCATGTAAACCAATTCCCCCCGTATCCACTGGTTTAGACTTATGTTTCCATAAATCCCAATGACATCGTCCAAAATGATTTGTGACCCACAAGAAGGTTATAGAAGTCTTTTTACAGATATTATATTATCGCCATTGGTGGATTAATGATGTATAAAACATGTAGCATGATGGAGGTAAGTACACTATAAATCAATTTAATCATCCCTCTAATTGAGAAGAATCGATTTTTCAAACAATCATCATCATATTTATTTATATATAAAAGGATGATTATAGAGAAAAGGAAAAAATAGATAGGGGATAAAAAGATTAAATCATGGTCCCCTAAGGTGGTTGGTAATGTTGAATACTAGCATTACCTCTAATGAGATCCACCCCCCCCCCTCTTGAGAGGTAGAGAAATATCAAATAGATAGAATGTAAAATCACCCACATGGGTAGATAAAGTGGAAATAAAATCTGATACCTTGCAACCTTGCTTCTAGGTATGAGTTATCTTAGTAGTTTTGCAAATAAGTCCCCTACACCTTATAAAAATAAAATCAATAGACCATGGTTTATCACATGTATTCTTCATGGAATTTAAAATAATTAGAGATTCTATTTCCACCATCATTAGACTAAAAATCTACTTTCTACATATTTGCAGGCTAGTTAACCTCACCGTTTCTTCGACATTGAGGGAGTGACCACATCCAAAAAAATATTAGAAGGAAAATATTATGATGACTTGAGATTCACATACCACTTCACCTCATCGCATGAAACTTGATGAGAAAGATCCATCAGTGTAGAGTTTCATTCTCAGATCATATGGATTCTAGTGAACCCAGATCTCCTAGGAGAATCCACTAACTGAGTGGGATATGGACGTACCTTCCTGGAGTGGACAAAGTTTGGGATAATCTTTCAAATTCATCACAAGAAGAATCATATATAGTAAAATAATTTTTGTTCTAATTTCTAGGGTCTTAATTGAGGAGTTATCTACATTTATTTGTCTCTTGTTCTAATATTTCCACAAAAAATAACATCTATAAATCAAGAAAACTTCTCAGGATATCCTCTCTGGAGAAGCGTACTCCACTCCATGAAACGAGCTGCTAATGAATGGGGTTCCCCTTATATAATGAAAACTAATTCCTGTAAAGTATCCAAAACATTTCAAACTCACATATTCCTACTCACTTCCAAAAAATAATAAACCAATAGGATTCTCCCACCTATTTTTATAGCATGTACACCTTTCAGCTACACGGATTCCAATCCTCATGATATTCTCATTAGTGTGTAAATACCTATTTCTTATTCACTGTAAAAATAAATTTTATTTAATGGGTACCACCTTACACTAGATAAGTTCATCACAGGATTCCAAAGGTTTGAAAGAGGAAGCATTCAGCGATATTACCTCACCAAGAAATTCCACAGGGATGATTTTATAAACACACCCATGTACAAATAATTATTGTTGTCAATAAGATCTATAGTTCCACATTAATCACCATCCCAGAATATGTTAATAAAATTTGGGTGGAATCTCACCTTCAAAAAGGTTTTATCATAACTAGACAACCTAGGAGGCCAAGCTCTGAGCCTTCCTGATGGTGGTTACAGAATAAGATCTCACATGTCCCCATGATCCACTGAATGTGGATCGTGAGTGTCGAGTAGTGGGGATGAATCAAAGGCCATAAGAATCTACCCATTTCATCCCTCTCCCACTAATTGTAAGCACCCATAGTTTGTCCCCATGGAGATATTCCTTCATCCACCTCCCATGATAGTTTCACGTGAAAGCCTTTCAAGGTATCCAGGATATTTTTAACATTGATTACAACATCCTATACAGGTGTATAAATTCTACTCCATTAAGCCCAGGGATACTTCCCATCAACATTATCACCCCTTGGAAACGGCTCCTTCCCGGCTGGGGCATCTCCGAATGATCTCTTCACGGGGAGGGGTTTTATCGAGTGTGGAGGGTTCAAAAAGGCCACTCTCGGGGATTACCTTTTAAGAAATAACATTATCACCCTATATGAATGAAGAGAGTAGTCAATCTATATTTTGGATAACTACCTTAAGAACATTGATTTCTGAAGTAGCATGGATTGGTATTTTGGTGGGTGTAGTATTAACCAGGGTAATACTCACTCCAAAATAGAGATATTGGTTCTTCCAATTAATTAAACAACCTATAATCCTCTATATAATGGAATCATAGTGCAGAATTCACAACCAGCACAATGAAATGTGGGCCCCTAAGTAACCCATAGGGAATCTCCTTTTCTGATGGCCTGTGTCATTAATAATCAATTAGGCCCTCCTTTTGAAGTATCATTTTGAAATGTACATACTACTCTTTGATTAGTTGTTAATTTGGCCTCTCCAATTGAAATAATTCCAAGGATCCCATTTATTCCTCTAACCAATAACTTCCTAGTGTTTATGAAAATTATTATTTCATACAAAAACATGATATGAGGGATGCTAGAGGAAATATCCTTAAAATGCTAGGGAAGAATAGTTCCAATAAATATAGTATAATTTATGTTCCTAGTTAGAACAACATGAGATAATATTAAGATAGTATGGGATAGGAGATCTCCTTTATTATTTCCACACATTTCATTAAAGAATAAATAGGTCTTACCAAGGAATGAAATTCCTAATGAATTCATTTTCAATCATCTGTAAATGAGATCAACAGATCAGGTAGAGAAAATTATATTCTTGAGAACCATGCAAATAAAATTAAATTAAATTCAATCTTAAGAGATTTTTATACCAATATTGAAAATCATGTTTCATCCTAGAACATTATTATTTATGTTATTCAATAGTTTCTGATTCATATCAATAGACCCATATATAATTTTACCCTTTAAAAAATGATGATGTTCTTTATAAATCCAACTAGGAAGATGGGCTGAGATTCTTTGTTGATAATGATAGAAACCACATTATATGGGAAGATGCACATGGTAATAGGCATGCACTAATGAAGAGAGGTGGGGGATTTGATCTTCGAGATGAGGATAAGTGGCATAAAACAAGAAGCATGGGACAACTGGCTATGTAAAAATCATGAATTTACATATCCATGTCATTCCTCACTACTTCCCATAAAACTCTATAAAAACAAAATGGGAAGCAATTTTGTCTAGGTGCACTAATCGAGTAGAATCCCTTCAACACCTTGTTTATTTCCTCCATATCGGGAAATTATTCGAGGATTGATTTGACATCACTAGATACCACTTGAGGAACAGATTCATAGAGGACCAAACACCCCCTAAAAACCCTCTCTCATACGGGTGTTGGGGTCCACAATAAGGGGAGTAATGTGAGAAACCGCCATGTTCTAGACAATATCCTAGTGATCATATTAGAGCTATCATCCATCAAGATGTTTGGTCTATGTAAGTGTCACTTATCCTTGATTTATGAATTGAAACATGAAAAGTTCCTCTCTCCTTTACAAATCCATTTAAAGGTGTATTTCTCTTAAGCCATACGTTTGTGACTCATGATGATATCAGCCATACTTTCCTTCTTATATGAGAGCACATAGAACAACGAATCACTCCAGTTTCTTTCAATCTTATGATCCAGTTGTTCTATCTCCTTCTTCATCACATCTATATCGATAAAACAAGGTTTTTGGTTGTTGATCCATGAATAAATATCAGCTCTTAGGTGTTGAAGTTTTTAGTGATGGTTAATTAATGAGTTCCCCTGCAATGGACTCTTCTGAGACTCACTAACCACTTGGTGATAACCAAGGATTTCCTTCCAGTGATGAGAAAAGACAAAATGACCACATCATGTACGAACCAGAACCATATAAAAAAGTATTCGAGAGTGATTGAAGAGTCTATGAACCAAGTGGGTATCCTTTTAATTTTGTAAATCCTCAATATTGTTTACATTAATTAAGCACAAGTCAAGTTGACTCTAGGAATGGAGAGATCCTTTTTGGTGTTGAAAAATTTGAACCAGCCTCCTTAAAATCCCATTTCTGAAATTCCACATCAATCCAAACACTACAAAAACACCTAAGTAAATTATATTATAGGGCTCCAACCTTAAACCTTACTTAATCTTGAGTTATTACAAGATTACACATTGAGGATCTTTTCAGGTTTAGAGTTTTAGAGAATTAGATCATGAAACTTGCATTACATTCTACATTTAAACAAAGTGGTTACATAAAAGACAGTATTCATTTTTCCCATTAATGGAAACATATTTAAAATAAAACATGGATTCTTTCTTGACACTTCCTTGACACTATCATCAGATCATGTACCTTTCCCTTGACCTGTGAAAAACATTTCAAAAACTTGGGATGAGCATAAAAAGCTTAGTAAGGGTTACAAAAATTATGGAAAGGAAACATGAGTACATATATACATAAGAATGAAATCATACTTTACCCATAAAGCATAAGCAATTTAACATACCTCATAAAATCATGAATAAATCATAGAAATAATAAGACATAAAGGTAACTTGAGGCATTCATAACATTCTTACGTAGGGAGTAACCCTCTTGGTTACGTTTGGAATACCCATCACAGTATATTCCCTAAATATCTTCGGAGAAACCTTAACGTTTAACCCCTTCGCATTACCCAATGCATTGGAGAGCTATATCGGGATCACCCGCCCTTAGTTTATCACAGAACCACCCGTCTTCATAATAATGCACAAGAACCATAACATAATCGTATCATATAAAACATGCATAAAGGAAACATAACATTTCCACTTTTCAATCACAAGATATCAATAACACACATTGATATAAAAAAATTATGAAAACCATTTTCAATACCAAATTAAAAGAAAATTAAAACATGGTATTTATTTTTCATTTAAAAAAAAGGTATGGCTTGTAGAGGAAGCCGAAACTCAAATAATGGTCACAGCGGCGGAGAAGTCGTTGTCTCTGCATTCGTACAACAAAACATTCCCTTTTGTCGTTTTGTAAAACGCTTAGTATAAAAAAATGTTCTTTTTGGATAAACGTAAAATTAAAAGGGGTTTGTACACCATATAAAACAAGGTTGTGTATAAAATAAAATATGCCTCAATGAAAGGAGATTGAGACGAAGTCCCTTACAAAGACGATATCCTTGGATTAAGGATAAATCTATTACATAATTATGTGTGACAAAAGAATACACCAAATATAAGTGGATATTAAGTGTAAAACAATAAGTGGTCGTTCACACATATTCATAGAACTACATATTCAAGGAGTACAAGTTTATCCCAAATAATCAAAATTGGGTTAAGAAGTTCCCTTGCAAAAATTCGACAGCCTAACGGTGTCACTTCAAAATTCAGAAAAAGAGTTGATGAGAGAGAAAATGGTATCTCATCACTTGGACATAAAATTTACATCAATAAGGATATAGAATAACATATCCCAATATAACAATATGTAAATTAAAAGACCCAACAAAAATAAGTCTTTTAAAAAAAAGGGGTGAAAGGTTCCCTTACCGACTTGGGTATCTTACGAAACATACACCCCAAGAAAGAAGGACAATACAACATTGATGTAAATACTCATAAACAAAAGTATATTACACAAAGAGTAGAATAATGGTCAGTACATATACAACTCAAAGAAAATTGTGGCAAATGTAACATAAATTTCACGGGAATAAAAGTGAGATGAAAAATCCCTTACGAAAACTCGGCAGCCTAATGACGCCACTTAAAACTTCCAAAAAATGGATTGATGAGATCAAATAGGGTCTATCATCATATTAACATAAAATTTACAGCAAGATTAATATAAAATAACATCCCCCATCATAAAAAAGATGAGTTTAAAAGAAGTGACATAAAGGAGAGTACTTAAAAATAGAGAGATTGGATCCCATACAAAAATTCGGAAGCCTAACAGCGCCAATAAAAACATCCAAAATGGATAGAAGAGAGAAAATAGGGCCTATCATCATATGAAAATAAAAATTAAAGTAAGATTAATATAAAATAACATCCCAATCATAAGAAATATGAGCTTAAAAGTAATTACATAAAAGAGTGTAGTTAAAAAGAAAGAGAGGGGTAGGTTTCCCTTACCTCGTGTCTGACACGACTCGATCGTTCTTTAATCTCATGAATAATAAAATTTGGTCAATTTATAATTTCTTAAGGACCTCCTTTAAATATTATTATTCATTTCATATCACATATTATATTGTTATAATAATTGTTTAATAAAGTGAGTTCATATCGGACATTTTTGTCGATGTTCAGTACATGAGTACAATTGGCCTTGTTGGAAAAGAATTTCCCATGTAGTTATAGGTAAATCATCTGCAGAATAGTATTGATGTTTTAAATATCATATATATATCCAGTATATATTCATTTTATACTATTCCATAGCATTTGGAGATAAAAAATTGAGATCACCGTTCATGGAGACGGTAGGTCGTACGTATGCATGAACGCTACTTTTATTTTTTTCATATTAATGGAATTAAAAAAAATGGGAGATATATATATTATAATTCCAGAATTATATACATCATTTAGATATAATATATTACATATATATCCATTATATATATGTACTTATAATAGTACATAACATTTGGAGATAAGAAATGAAATGTATCGTTCATGGAGACGGTAAGCCGTACGTACGCATGAACGCTACTTTCATTTTTTTTTGTATTCAATGGAATGAAATAATAATGATATAAAGGTATATTATAATTCCAGTAGGATAAAATATGTAATACTATTAATTCCATCCTTTATACATCCCACATATGGCATTAACTAATCAAATCACTTTGAGGGGGCGGTAGTCCGCACTTCCTAAAATGAAGATATCGCGTTTACCCATAATGGAAACCATAAAGGTATGCCATAAATGAAAAATACAGAAGCTTAAGGAAAACATAAACAAATTATATATCATATATAAATAAAGTTACATCTTAATGGCCACCTTTGAAGGTGTTAAAAGAATATTGAACAATCATCGTTTCGTGAGACAGTAATTCACCATCCACAGAAACAGTATGTTCTTTAACCATTAGACAAAGGTGTGTGTAATTGTATCTCAAATACTTCACATAACAACATCCTAGTATATTGAAGATACTGTTTTTGTTACAAAAGAAAATAATAAAAAGAGTTTAGGGGGTTGGAGAAGCAAAATAAAACAAAAGAACACAAGGGAAGACATTACCTTTAAATCAGGTAACTCTCTTTGATTTGAGATCAAAGGCTTCCTTGGAAAGAATTATGCCCAAATTTAGGCTTCAATTATGAAGATAGGGATTTGGAGAGATGAAATGGTTAGTGTTTGTCTGAGCCAAAGGCTTGAGAGGTGTGTTTAAGGTGGTAGAGTTGGGGGCCTTTTATAAGAGGTGAGGAGGGGCACTCTTGGAAAGTTATAAAATATTACTTTATTATAAAATTATTTTCGGATTTAAAAGGACCCAAAAGGATATATTTCTCGGATAAGGTGATAAGGTTTCGAAATCCTCCCATCCAATAGATTTTTGACAAGTTTAAGTTATATTTTTAACATTATCTTTTCATTTTATTTAAATCCCTTATTAATGAGGTAATTGCTGCATCATCATGATGTCATAAATAATTTAATTTATTTAATGTCTAAAAATTATAAAAAAATATCATAATGTAGGAAATCTATTTAGATTTCTAATGAATATTTATAGTCAAAAATATGACTTTTATAACACCATTTAAAAATTGTTTTAGTAAAAAAACTCATGTTTGTGACATTTTAATTTTAACTTTAAATAAAAAGGTATTTATGTCATTTTCCAACCAAGGTGGCTCCATGGGGTCCCCAAGTTGACCCATGGATTTTCTTGGTCTGAAATGACACATCCAATGAGGGTAAGACATGTTTCAAGTTCATTTCATATTATTAAAACATTATTTTTACCTTAAATTACACTAATTACCTCTAATCGCGATTAAAAACATAAAAGTTACTATTCACCAAAAAAATATTTTAATCCCATTGAACCACATTTTACTTCCTAATGACAACCATGTATGTCATATTTTTGAAATTCAAAACACAGAAGTGGTAAAGTTTCATTTAAATGAAAAATCAGTTTTTTAAGTACCACTTAGTGGTTTCACTATTCATCAAAAAATGAAGTTTTTCAGAATAATACCAAAACTTCACCCTAAGCTATATTTGATATTCCGAATTCAAAAATGATGTCTATTTTACAAAATTAAAATCATATAAGTTACATTTATTAATTTAATAATTAATTCCCGTTGTCATGACAAATAGCGTGTTTTTATGAAACAATATATATCAAAAGATTGACACTAGTTTAAGTCCAATTTCAAAGTGAAATTAATTCCAACGACCACTATTGGATTAAATGGTAAAAATATATTCTAATTTAACTTTAAAACCAAATCAAAAGATAATCTAATAATATAAATAAATTAGATTAAAAAGTGGTTTTGAATTAAAATACAACATTTTTCACTATTCATTAAAAAATGAACTTTATCGGAAAAATACCAAAAATTTACACAAAGTAAATTTTGATGTCCCAATTCTAAAGAAGAATTTTATTTTGTAAATTATAACACATAAAATTTTCAAAAAGTGGATTTAAAAGAGGTTCACCATCAAAAGGTGGTTAATCGACCTTTTAAAGAATATTAGAATGTTTACGCTTAAAATTAGATTCATTCACATTTTTAATCCTCTAAAATTTATTATAAAGAGTAAAAATATTTGACAAACATATATAATCATTTTTTAGTTAGTTCTGTTCATTCCCTCCATTACAACGGCTAGGCATTAACTACCATTTAAAATAATATTATTTTATTATTAGAGTGCAACGTAAGATTCCCAAGAAACTCGTTGTTGTGTATTGGGTACGCCATCGAGCATAGCATCCCCTTTAAAGTAATATTAATATTTTATTCAAAAATATGGATAAATGTGAAAATGTCATATTCTTTATTTACCTAGGGTGTTACATCCTTCCCCCCTTTTGGGAATTGCGTCCTCGCAATTTTAAAATTAGGCTTGGAAACTTCATTGAAAATCCCACATCGGAACAAGAGTCAGTAAAACAATCAATTTAAAATAAAGAAACAGAAGTACAAAGGTCACCCGAGTTAACCCATACTAGGATTCCATGTAGGAAAATATGGATATGGAGGAGAAAACAAAGGGTCATATTCTGATGGAGAGTGATAGTAAACATGTCTAGGAGAAAGTTAACCATAAGAAAATCACAAACTTGTGATGGGTTAAACGGTATTCGATTCCCCAGTAGGAAAAGTTAACAGACAACATTTTTGTTTTAAGTTACTCTTCATTGAGGAATTTATTTTTGAGCTTAACTAAATCATAATGAAACATACTTACTCATCACGTAGACTTTCAACTTTTACTAGATTCCTTGATCAAACTCATATTTTCTATAAAATATGAGTATTTAGGAAGACTTGTTCGCATTAAGAGTACTATAATCAACTTCTTGAGAATCACCTAATCCACAAAAGAGAACTATATATTTCCCATGTATTTAGACAAAATCCAAAACCAAAATTGTTAGTATGAGGTCAGATAATCCACAAAAGTATAATCCTTTATAAAAATAAAATCTATTCTTTATCTCCAAAATTTGTCCAAAAAAAACCCAAAGTTCAACAAAGACCATTCGATAAAAAATTCTCCATAAAATTCTTCAAAGTAAACCAAACTAAGATTGAAACCCAAATATTTGAAGGATTTAATCACATAATCTTCCAAGATACAAATTAACTTTTATCTCCAAATAACATCAGTTGCTCTTAAATTCTTATATTGAAAAGTAATTAACCAAATCGCATATTCTCCATGATAGGTTAATCATTTCCATAGATAACCCAAAATAAACATACTCTTGATTCCTAAAATCATATAACTAAAAATAATTAGTCAAACTAACCAGGGACTTCACGTAGTCCAATGGTAGGCGATAAATACCAGTCGCACTTTGGTTTTGGTTTTGATTCCCGCAGCTTTGTCCGACGCGACAGGTTGTCACACGGTCTGCGTGTTGTCCTTTTTCCAAAACTATATAATTCTTAAAACATTCCCCAAAACGAGATAAAATATTCAAAAATAATCATAACATATTTTAACCTCAAGTTTATCTCATGCCTTTCATTTTCCATCATAACATATAATAACCCATAATTTCCTCAAAAGTAAGGATCATATAAACCCTAATGGTTACCTTTATAATTATTACCTGAGCTTCCACATCGATTGGTCATCTCGTACATGATGCATTACAGAACATACCAATGTACAAGTGGTTGATAATGACTCCTTGATAGTTGGTTTAGAACAACCACGAGTTTCCTCATTGAATCCCCCATTTCATCCAGTCTCTTAATCAGAGAACCACCACAGTTTCCTTCAAACCTATTGTCACTTTGGTGCCTGCTAGATCCATCCATTCACTAAAAACAGAAAAGTCAGTGTGAGTATAACCATCATGTACTAATGAGGAAGATATACTTACTCATTCACTTTATCTAAAAACTATGACTCTTTCTGAAATCCTAACCATTATGGTAATGTCACTTATGCTTAAAGAATACCCTAACCTCTAAAGTTATCTAAACCAAACTCTGATACCAACTATAGGGCCCCAGCCTTAAACCTTACTTAATCTTGAGTTATTACAAGATTACACATTGATTATCTTTTCAGGTTTAGAGTTTTAGAGAATTAGATCATGAAACTTGCATTACATTCCACATTTAAACAAAGTGGTTACATAAAAGACAGTATTCATTTTTCCCATCAACGGAAACATATTTAAAATAAAACATGGATTATTTCTTGAAACTTCCTTGACACTATCATCACATCATGTACCTTTCCCTTGACCTGTAAAAAACATTTCAAAACCTTGGGATGAGCATAAAAAGCTCAGTAAGGGTTACAAAAAGTATGGAAAGGAAACATGAGTACATATATACATAAGAATGAAATCATACTTTACCCATAAAGCATAAGAACTTTAACATACCTCATAAAATCATGAATAAATCATAGAAATCATAACACATAAAGGTAACTTGAGGCATTCATAACATTCTTACGTAGGGAGTAACCCTCTTGGTTACGTTTGGAATACCCATCACAGTATATTCCCTAAATCTCTTTAGAGAAACCTTAACGTTTAACCCCTTCACGTTACCCAATGCATTGGAGAGCTATATCGGGCTCACCCGCCATTAGTTTATCACAGAACCACCCATCTTCATAATAATTCCCAAGAACCATAACATAATCGTATCATATAAAACATGCATAAAGGAAACATTACATTTCCACTTTTCAATCACATGATATCAATAACACACATTGATATAAAAACATTATGAAAACCATTTTAAATACCAAATTAAAAGAAAAGTAAAACATGGTATTTATTTTTCATTTAAAAAAAAGGTATGGCTTGTATAGGAAGGCGAAACTCAAATAATGGTCATGGCGGCGGAGAAGTCATTTTCGCCGCATACGTACGACAAAACATTCCCTTTTGTCATTTTGTAAAATGCTTCGTATAAAAAAAGATTCCTTTTGGATAAATGTAAAAGTCAAAGGGGTTTATACACCGTATAAAAGAAGATTGTGTATAAAATAAAATATTCCTCAATGAAAGGATATTGAGACGAAGTCCCTTACAAAGACGATATCCTTGCATTAAGGATAAATCAATTACATAATTATGTGTGACAAAATAATACACCAAATATAAGTGGATATTAAGTGTAAAACAATAAGTGTTCATTCACACATATTCATAGAACGACATATTCAAGGAGTACAAGTTTATCCCAAATAATCAAAATTGGGTTAAGAAGTTCCCTTGCAAAAAATCGATATCCTAACGGTGTCACTTCAAAATTCAGAAAAAGAGTTGATGAGAGAGAAAATGGTATCTCATCACTTGGACATAAAATTTACATCAATAAGGATATATAATAACATATCCCAATATAACAATATTTAAATTAAAATACCCAACAAAAAGAAGTCTTTTAAAAAAAGGTGAAAGGTTCCCTTACCGACTTGGGTATCTTACGAAACATACACCCCAAGAAAGAAGAACAATACAACATTGATGTAAATAATCATAAACAAAATTATATTACACAATGATTATAATAATGGGATGTACATATACCAATCAAAGAAAATTGTGGCAAATATAGCATAAATCTCACGGTAATAAAAGTGAGATTAAAAATCCCTTACGAAAACTCAGCAGCCTAACGGTGCCACTTAAAACTTCCAAAAAATGGATTGATGAGATCAAATAGGGTATCTCATAATATTAACATAAAATTTACATCAAGAGTAATATAAAAGAACATCCCCCAGCATAACAAAGAGGAGCTTAAAAGAAGTGACATAAAAGAGAGTACTTAAAAAGAGAGAGATTGGATCCCTTACAAAAATTCAGCAGCCTAACGGCGCCAATCAAAACATCCAAAATGGATAGACGAGAGAAAATAGGTTATATAATCATATGAACATAAAAAGTATAGTAAGAGTAATATAAAAGAACATCCCAATCATAAGAAAGATAAGCTTAAAAGGAATGACATAAAAGAGTGTACTTAAAAAGAAAGAGAGGGGTAGGTTTCCCTTACCTCGCGTCCGACATGACTCGATCATTCTTTAATCTCATGAATAATAAAATTTGGTCAATTTATAATTGATTAAGGACCTCCTTTAAATATTATTATTCAGTTCATATCACATATTATAATGTTATAATAATTGGTTAATAAAGTGAGTTTATATCAGACGTTTTTTGTCGATGTTCAGTACATGAGTAAAATTGAACTTGTTGGAAAAGAATTTTCCATGTAGTTATAGGTAAATCATCTCCAGAATAGTATTTACGTTTTAAATATCATATATATCTAGTATATATTCATTTTATACTATTCCATATCATTTGGAGATAAAAAATTAAAAGCACCGTTCATGGTGACGGTAGGTCGTACGTACGCATGAACGCTACTTTCATTTTTTGTCATATTAATGGAATTAAAACAAAATGGGAGATATATATATTATAATTACAGAATGATATCCATAATTTATATGTAATATATTACATATATATCCATTAAATATATGTACTTATAATAGTACATAACATTTGGAGATAAGAAATGAAATGTACCGTTCATGGAGACGGTAAGCCGTACGTACGCATGAACGCTACTTTCATTTATTTATTTTTTGTATTAAATGGAATGAAATAATAATGATATAAAGGTATATTATAATTACAGTAGGATAACATATTTAATACCATTAATTCCATCCTTTATACGTCCCACATATGGCATTAATGAATCAAATCACTTTGAGGGGGCGGTAGTCCGCACTTCCTAAAATGAAGATATCGCGTTTACCCATAATGGAAACCATAAAGGTATGCCATAAATGAAAAATACAGAAGCTTAAGGAAAACATAATAATATAATATATCATATATAAATATATTGACTTCTTAATGGCCACCTTTGAAGGTGTTAAAAGAATATTGAACAATCATCGTTTCGTGAGGCAGTAATTCTCCATCCACAGAAACAGCATGTTCTTTAACCATTAGATGAAGGTGTGTGTAATTATAGCTAGAATACTTCGCATAAAAACATCCTAGTATATTGAAGATACTGTTTTTGTTACAAAAGAAAATAATTAAAAGATTTTAGGGGGTTGGAGAAGCAAAATAAAACAAAAGAACACAAGGGAAGACATTACCTTTAAATCGGGTAACTCTCTTTGATTTGAGCTCAAAGGCATCCTTGGAAAGGATTCTGCCCAAAGTGAGGCTTCAATGATGAATAGAGGGATGTGGAGAGATGAAATGGGCAGGTTTTGTCCGATCCAAAGGCTTGAGAGGTGTGTGTAAGGTGGTAGAGGTGGGGGCCTTTTATAAGAGGAGAGGAGGGGCACTCTTGGAAAGTTATAAAATATTACTTTATTATAAAATGATTTTCGGGTTTAAAAGGTCCCAAAAGGATATATTTCGAGGTTAAGGTGATAATTTTTCAAAATCCACCCATCCAATAGGTTTGTGACAAGTGTAAGTTATAGTTTTAACATTATCTTTTCATTTTATTTAAATCCCTTATTAATGAGGTAGTTGTTGCATCATCATGATGTCGTAAGTAATTTAATTTATTTAATGTCTAAAAATTATAAAAAAAATATCATGATGTAGGAAATAGTTTCATATTTATAATGAATATTTATAGTCAAAAATATTACTTGTATAACCCCATTTAAAAATTGTTTTAGTAAAATAACACATGTTTGTGACATTTTAATTTTAACTTTAAATAAAAAGGTATTTATGTCATTTTCCAACC
The DNA here is from genome assembly GCA_963277665.1 of Viscum album. NCBI lineage: Eukaryota > Viridiplantae > Streptophyta > Magnoliopsida > Santalales > Viscaceae > Viscum > Viscum album. Next base: position 1,416,136,151 of record OY728125.1, on the reverse strand, counting down.
AAAGTGGATCCATGGGGTCCCCAAGTTGACCCATGGATTGTCTTGGTCAGCCATGAAACATCCAATGAGGGTAGGACATGTGTCAAGTTCATTTCATATTATTAAAACATTATTTTTACCTTAAATTACACTAATTACCTCTAATCGCGATTAAAAACATAAAAGTTACTATTCACCAAAAAATTATTTTAATCCCATTGAACCAAATTTTACTTCCTAATGACAACCATGTATGTCGGATTTTTGAAATTCAAAACACATAATTGGTAAAGTTTCATTTAAATGAAAAATCAGTTTTTTAAGTACCACTTAGTGGTTTCACTATTCATCAAAAATTGAAGTTTTTTAGAATAATACCAAAACTTCACCCTAAGATATATTTGATATTCTGAATTAAAAAATGATTTCTATTTTAAAAAATTAAATTCATATAAGTTACATTATTTAATTTAATAATTAATTCCCACTGTCATGACAAATAGCGTGTTTTTATGAAACAATATATATCAAAAGATTGACACTAGTTTAAGTCCAATTTAAAAGTGAAATTAATTCCAACGACCACTATTGAATTAAATGGTAAAAATATATTATAATTTCACTTTAAAACCAATTCAAAAGATAATCTAATCATATAAATAAATTAGATTAAAAAGTGGTTTTGAATTAAAATACAACATTTTTCACTATTCATTAAAAAATGAACTTTATCAGAAAAATACCAAAAATTTACACAAAGTAAATTTTGATGTCCCGATTCTAAAGAAGAATTTTATTTTGTCAATTATAACACATAAAATTGTCAAAAAGTGGATTTAAAAGAGGTTCTCCATCAAAAGGCTGTTAATCGACCTTTTAAAGAATATTAGAATGTTTACGCTTAAAATTGGATTCATTCGCATTTTTAATCCTCTAACATTTATTGTAAAGAGTAAAAATATTTGACAAACATATATAATAATTTTGTAGTTAGTTCTGTTCATTCCCTCCATTACAACGGCTAGGCGTTAACTACCATTTAAAATAATATTATTTTATTATTAGAGTGCAATGTAAGATTCCCAAGAAACTCATTGTTGCGTATTGGGTACGCCATCGAGCATAGCATACCCTTTAAAGTAATATTAATATTTTATTCACAAATATGGATAAATGTGAAAATGACATATTCTTTATTTACCTGGGGTGTTACATCTATGGAAAGACTCCCCTTGATCTCTACTACTCTGGAGCAGCTAAAATGTTGAAATTGAAACTTTTGATCACTAGTAAGGGCCTTGGATCGAAGGACTCCAACTCTTTCTAAAAATACATTATAACTACAAATCCATAATTACAAATTAAGAAGGATGAAAAAATGGTATGACACACCACAGAGACCAGAACCTTGACCAACTTCTTAGATGCACTAAAAAGGTCTACATTTATTGATCAATTCCATAAAATATATATTTTCATGTTTCTTAGGAGATCATGAATTCATGCATGATATTTTATCCACTTCATAAACTCTAAAATTTCTATAACACCTTTTTTTTGTTTCAATAAGAACAACTAATACATCATGCTTTGATGAATTTATGTAGAGATAAAATCCGATTTAACCCAATATCCTGGGCCTTAGGCATTCCAAATGATTAAATAATTCATTGAAAACAGGGTTTAATAACATTGGTCCTAGGAAAAAGGCCCCATTTCTATGAGAAATTGGTTGAACACTGTTGTTATTTAATAGATATATCCTACATAATCCACTAAAAACTATAGAGGAGAAGCTTAGAATGGGGGAATACTGAGACTAGAGGTGATGGATGGACCTCCTCATCATAGTGGGTCATACATCCATGGAATTATCATGAGGAACAAGATTAATGTAGGATAGTGGGAACATAACTGAATATTCTTGATTAGATGAGATTTCATGCAGACAGATATACTTGAGAGAAGACTAGGCTGAAAAGTACACCAAGCAGTGTCGATAAACCTACATCAGTTGGAATAGACCAGGAGGCGGGAAATTCGAGATGAAACCCTGTATTGAAGGTCCTATCTCACGAAGAGGATCATGGGAAATAATGGATTAGGAAACTCTTTTTCCTCAATGAAATAAAAAGTACAAGGATGAAACAAACTGAGGGAGCCCATGGTTAGGCAGGCTCAGAGATTTAAATGGAATGAGAGAAAGGCATGGAAAAAAATCTAATGGAGGTGTATGGACAAGGATTTTTCTATAGTTTATTTTTATAAATTAATTGATTAAATTCTGAGACCAGGTGTTAAGACGATAGAAGATCTCGAGTCCCAGTGTGCCCAGAACAAATCTTTCAATAATGTTTATTTTTTTATTAAAAATGTTTAGGAAGCTAAAATTTGAACTTCAATATCCTATAAACAAATTCTCACATCATAAATCCATGGACACTATTTCATTTAGAATAGCGACATTACATTAGGTAGGATCGAACATCGACAGGTGCGGGATGAGGGTGAAAGTTAATTTTTCGACATGAATGTCATTAAAATATGAAATAAAAATATTTTAACTGATGCTATGTGGTGACAAAGTAGTATTTTTGTTTTTTAATGACCCTTGTAAGAAAATCCAAGGTTATTGTCATAACCTTGTATTTTTCTTATGTAAAGGAGGAGGAGACTCTCTCGCCCACAATGATGAATATACGATCGGAGTTCGGGTCAAGTGTTAATGAATTGATGAACGACAACACGGATCCCTTCTTCATTAGCGATAGATCCAAATACCAGGTAGGGCATGATTTTTTATTCTTCTTCCATGTTCATTATCCAAATAACAAATGTGGATTAGTCAACGAACATGCTTATCTGTGGATCATGTGTATTGTGGGTGGGTTTTATTATATTTCGGGGATTGATTTGGGTTGATTCATGTTAGAAATTGTTTATCCCTTCCCTTCATTATTCAAACAACAAGGATAGATTAAGGATAACATGAAAAAGTCCATGATCCATCCATTTTGGGTGCTCATGTGCCTGCCTCTCCCCCCATTCTTTGATCTTAGTTACTCATGATTTATGATACGCTATGACAATTCAAAATTAAACTGGAACAAGGGGATCACTAGAGGCAGCAGTTTCAGTCGTGTTAGGTGGAGCGTGGAGAGGAAAGGCTGTCAGTGGGGTGGTTGGCTATGAAGGCACCATCGACATGGTTGGGAAGCTGGGCTAGGTGGACTGGACCAGAAAACCGCCGATAGGGAGGCCGCAACATCCAGTCCAGGTTGTACCGGGGTGGTGAGACGGCTCGCGGAGCATAAGATGAGGTTTTCAGAATGGTGGATGATGACGGTGGGACACAGCCCAACAAAACTATGTCGGAGTAGTTCCCATGATATGAGGCTTTTGTGGATCTGGCGATGTGGCTCGATCCGTTTCAGAGGAGGGACCTGTGGTAGATTCGCACATAAGGTTGAGTCACCTGCAGAAGAAGGGTCAGCCCGCTTGTGGTAGGATGGGCTAGAGAAACCATGCCGCCCCATGTGGACCAATGGTACAGGATGGTACGGTCCGGGTGGGGATGGTTTTTTTGGTCCAGGATAGATTGGATTGGGCCAGACCGACCAAGTCAGGTCAGATTACCCAAAATGAGTCAGGTCAGGTTGGCTGATCCGAGTCAGGTCGGGTCGAACCTGGACTGGTCCATATCTTTTTTTCACTAAAATTACTATAGCATTTAAAAAAGGTCTATTTGACGATTTATATATGGTGTTAGGAACCTTGCAACGATAATGTGATTTTGAGATGGCTCAAGGGGTATTTATTACAAAATAGTATAGGTTCAGAGTCTCCTTATGTTCTTTTATCAAGGGTTGAGTATGGCGTTATGTCCCCAACACTGGATAGTAATCCCCTCTAGAGGATGAGTTCGGGATAGGGTTGTGTCATCCCTCCCTAGGACCGGAGCAATCCTCTATCACCCCTGATAGATTTTTGTGGAAATTAATGTGACCTCTGAGTGTAAGGAGTTAATCCTCAATCCAGTTGGATGTATCAATAGGGTTGTTTTTATCTTATAAGAAGGATCCCCTACATTAAAAGTTGCATCAGTAGGGTTGTTATTATCCTCTGAGTATGATCCCCTACATTTTCGGCTAATATAAAATTTGGGTTAACATTATTTTTTGAGAAGGATCCCCTCTCTGTATACCTTGACCTCTGATGAATGCATCCTCTTTGGTCAGGGCCCAAATAAGAGGGACCTCTTTGTACGATTCTCTGGTTACATCAAGGATGGATGAGTGAGTTCTCCCAGAACAAGAATGCCTCATAAAAAACCTATAGTTGATGATTGGTTGTGACTTAGCTTATTTACATTGTGTCTGGTAATGAGTATATCTAGATATTATTTATTTATGTTTTATAGGAATATAACTACTTATATCTGACCATGCATTCTTTTTTTGGGTTTTCCATTGTGGTTTCAGGGTGTTTTACTGAGTATTGTTTTACTCACCCCTACATGAGAATTTCCCGCATGTGTCATGTCTTGTTCAGATGATTGGTGCTTTGATAGAGTCCAAGGTGGACCAAGACAGGGTGGTTCCTAGTGAGATCAGATAGATGAGGTGCACTACTATGGCTTCATGCAGCTTCCCTTCACCTTCCCTTTTGGTAGGGTTTTTTATGGATGAGTTCCATGAGATTGTGCTTTCTCTTGTGTTTAGTCTTTTTTTTATGGGCTTGTATTCTTTCCAAGATTACCTTCCTGTACATTACATCCATGGTGCATTCTGGTTTTGGTATATACATAGTGGTTTGAATGTATGGTCTATATAGAGTTTTTACATTTCATCATTTGTTGTCTTGGAGATGTGGGCATGTATATAGGTATATAATAAAATGCCTAACATTTGTGGGATATTCCTACTTGATTCTTGTCAGCAGCCATCGACCTATAAGAAGCAGGCTTGTCATAGTCAGGGAACGAACCCCACTTGGATAGGTCATGACAGAGTGGTATCATGGGGGGTCGGTTCTACATTGGGATCGAGATTCTATGAGATTGGTTTCGGGAAATAATGTTAATTGAATCAAGTTTGGATTTCAGTCCAAGGACTCCAGTGTTGGTATAGCGGCCGATGTATACATACACCAGGACTCTGTGCACCTACTTTTTCACTCAGAACATGAGAACACATGTTGTAGGGAAATGAATGGTGCAAGAATCATATAGGAATGGTTTGTGTTTTCCATGGCCTTCTTGATTGAGCTCTCCAAATATATTCTATTTAACATGGTTTATCTTGATCTATTTTAGGATTCCTCCATGTAGAAAGCCTTCTAGGATTCCATTGCATGATCATGAGGATGGTCTGTACAGAGATGATAAGTTAGTATAGGGACCAGTACCTGAGATAGCAACTTCAGGTGGTGCACTAGTGATACCACAACTCATCGAGCAGTAGTTTCTACTAGAACTATTTGTAGAGGATTCTCATAGGCTGAGTGTGTCGCATGAGTTCTAGTGGAAGTGAACTACCTAGTTTAGGGATGAGATAAACCACTAGGTATATTATTATTTGATGGAGGCAATCACTCATGTCTTTCATCTTGTGAGGATGCCTCCAGACAAGATGAATGTCATAGCCACAATTATTTTTCCGGGCTTAGCGGGATGGTGCTGGAGGTTAGTGACCTAGAAACATGATGATGATACCCTATATTGGGTGGAAATCAAGTCTCTCTTTAGGGAGGAGTTCTTTTTTAGCTACGTTACAATCAGTGTGAATCCACAATATCCTGCATCTATTACAGGTCAATTGGACGGTTGCAAAGTACTTAACGAGGTTCACCAACCTGTCTTGTTACTCCATATATATGGTGGTAGAATCGTTCTTCAAGGTTTGTGCCATCGAGCAGGGGATATTCGATGAGATCAAGGAATTAATTATATCCCTTATAATTCTAACTTATACTATGGTACTATGGAAAGGTCCACTAGTGGAGGGATTTCTAGCTGAGCAAACACCAGTTGTGGGTGCTATAAGAAGGAATCAAGTAGCTGAGCCTTTGGTAGTAGATATCTGACAATAGTCTCAAGGTCCCCAACAGGCTAGATGCTTTAGGAGACAACCCTAGGAAACTGGGTTAGCAGTGCAGGGCTCCCAGGGTGGATTGAGTCAACCCAAAGATAGACGGTGTTACACATGTGACATCCATGGGAATCTGGTGCGGGATTTCCAAACCTAACATACTATTGATCGGGGATAGTTGAGGGACCACTGAGATAGAGGTAGAGGTTTGAGAAGGGTGGTCTATAGTGTAGTGGATGTGGAAGGGGAGTAGGTAGAGTAGTAGTTGGTGGGTGTATGTTTAAGGTACTACCACCACCACCCCCAGGCAGGGTCCACCATGGGCTCCAGGAATAGGTGGATATGGGTGATTCCAGCATCAAGCAATGGAGTCTTATGAAACCAGTGATCTAGATCTAATTAGAGGTAAAATATATGTCTTTTCCACCCTACCTATAGTTTTTATAGACACATGTGTCAGTGACCCATTCCATTCCACAAAACTTGTTTGGAGCTGGGAGATTCTGGTGGAGTCGTTGGCTTGATCCTTACTTTTAGAGACTTTTATGGGAGGGGATTTGATGGTCCTACAATGGTTTCGGTAGTGTGAGATTAATCATGGATTAGATAGATTCATCTAGGATATACTATTGGCTTCGTTGAGGCCTTATGACGCCATTCTAGGTATGGACTAGTTATCCACAGTCCATGCTCAGATTGACTATTTTAGGTGTAGAGTGAGGTGTGTTTGTTGAGATGGGATTGGGTTTTACTTTATTGGTTAAAAGGATACACATGAATCACAATATTGAATTTATCAAAGGAGGGTGGTTTTGATAACTCACCATTTGATTACCCTCACCCTCGATGTTTTAGATGATTAGAGTCCTTAGTTTCCTGTAATGTTGGAGTATGAGGATGTATTTCTTGAGGATGTCCCTGGATTACCATGCCATTGAGAGGATGAATTCTGTATTGATCTGTACCCCTGGACAACACCGATATCTACTCCTACAGAACGGATGGTTCTCATGGAGCTTCGTGAGTTGAGGGTATAGCTAGAGGATTTGTAGAGGAATGGCTTCATGAAACCCATTGTTTCACCCTAAGAATCCCCAGTTTTGTTTTCCAAGAAGGAAGGAAAAAGATTGAGGCTATGTGTAGAATATATTTGCCTAAATCAGGTGACTGTGAATAATATGTATCGACCTAAAAATATTGAATACCTCTTCGATCTGTTGAAGGGAGCGAGTTTGTTCTGAAAGATAAACCTCAGGTATGGCTATCACCAACTTCATGTACAGGACGAGGATGTACTGAAGATAACATTTAGGTGTTGGTACAGACACTATGAGTATTTGGTGATTTCATTTGGCATGACCAACTCCCCAATTGTGTTCATGGGACTCGTGAATTTGATCTTCTATCCTTACATAGACCGATTCATCAGGGTCTTCATTGATGGAATCCTAGTGTACTCGACGTCCAAGGAGGAGCAAGTGATACTCTTGAGGATGGTATGAGACACACTTAGAGATAACCAACATTAGGGTATGATCTAGAAGTGTCCATTATGGATTCGTGAGGTCCACTTTCTAGGAAAAGTCATTACAGAGGCTGGAGTTGCAGTGGATCCAGAAAATATTGAAGCAATCCTTTCTTGGTAGCCACCCATCAGTGTGACTGAGGTGGGAAGTTTCCTAGGTTTGGCTGGGTAATATTAGAGGTTTTTTCCCAACTTTTCTAGGGTATTATCACCCCTGATTTATTTGAAATTGAAGGGAAAAACCTTTGTGTGAATAGAGAAGTTCCAAAAATTTATTTAGAAGCTGAGATGGAGGTTGAGGAGTTCTCCAATCTTGAGACTAATAGATGAGGGTGTCAGGTATGTACTATTCTATGATGTGTCCAAAAATGGTCTTAGTTGTGTCATAATTAAGGGGAATGCATTGATTTCCTATGGTTCGCACTAGTTGACAAAATATGAGCAGATCTACGTGACCCATGATCTAGAGCAAGAAGTAATAGTCTTTTCATTGAATATGTGGTGACACTACTTAATGGGGGATTAGTTTTTCATCTACTATGACCATAAGAGTCTCATGAATATCTTTTATTAGAAGGATCTGAACATGAGACAAAGGTGGTGGCTAAAGATCCTCCCGGATTATGACTTTGAGATTGTCTATACTCTTGGGATGTATAATGTGGTAGTTGATTCATTCAGTGGGAGATCTAGCTTGTAGTTGTGGAGTGCGGCATCAGAGGAGTTGGCCATGCAACATATATCATTGGTGGATGATGATGGAGAAGCTTATATCCAGTCAATTGTTTTCACCCTTCCACTCTTTATAATGATTCATGGAGGTACATCTTGGGTATATCGACTGCATGTCTCGATGTGCTCAGTTGTCTACATGACATGCTTTTAATGGATATTTGATAGGTGGGGAGCACATTATTATCTTCAGAGGTCATATGGTTGTACCGGTGGTGTTGTGGGAGGAGGATTTGAGGGTGTTTTACATATCCCCTGTAGTGGTACATACAGGTGTGACAAAGATGTACTAGAACCTTCGATGTTAGTTTTGGTGGCTAGGGATGAAGAAGGTAGTTGTAGAGTTCATTTCTCGATGCCTCACTTTTCTTCATGTGAAGGAGAAACACCTAGTTCCAACGTGCATGATCCAGCCATTTTAGGTTCTAGAGTTGATGTGGAATGGGATATCGATGGACATCATGACTATTTTACAACAAACATCCTAGAGACACAACACCATCTGGGTGATCATTGGCCGACTCACCATGTCATCAAACTTTCTACCCACCTCAGAGCAGAGTTCAGTAGAGAGTTTGGTATTCCACTGAATTCAAGAGATAGTTCGACCTCCCAATGTTCCCTCGATGATCATTTCAAACAGTGATACTCCTTTCACATCCCGTCTATGAAAGTGAATAAAAGATGATTTTGGGACTCAGTTATGTTTGATCATGAAATTTCATCCCTAGACGGATGACCAGATAGAGAGGACCATCACGATTCTAGAGGAAATGCTACATGATTACATCCTGGACTTTGGCTACAGATGGGAGGATCACCTACCTCTGGTGGAGTTTTCATAAAAACAATAGACACCACTCCATCATCGGTATGTGACCCTTCAGGATCCAATATAGGTGACCATGCACGTCACCAATATGCTGGATAATCATAGGGTATTATTCACTCATTGTCCCATAGTTGTTGTGGGCTACCACTGATAATGTGCAGGTCATCCAGGAGCAGATGAAGGTTGCACAGTGCAAAAATAAATCATATGCAAATAAGAGACAAAGGTCCTTACAGTTTTAGGTGGGGGACCATGTTTTCCTTCAGGTCTCACCTCAATAGAGATTGAAACAATTTGGATAAGGAGGCATGTTGTCTCTGTGATACATCCCCCCTTTTCAGATTCTGAGCAGAGTTGGCTAGGTGGTGTATCACCTTTCTCTACCCCCACAGATGCATCAGGAAATGATGTCATTCACATGTCACAGTTGAGTAGATACATGCCTGATCCATCGTATATCATCTAATGAGGTGACTTGGATGTTGATGATGTGGCGGCATTTATGGATTACGCAATGGAGAGAGGATCGACTGGAGTAGATACTTCATAGGTGTTTGATTCCTCTGGTGCACGTTCAGTGGCATCATGTGAATCTTCAAGAGGGCACATGAGAGAGGGAGGCTCAGATTCATGCTCAGTACCCTTATCTTCTTGTTGAGTAGCCCATGTTTTTGATTTTAGGGACTTAAAATGGTAAGGTGGGGAGAGTGTGATGACTCATATTTTCTCCAATTTATTTTTATAAATTAATTGAGGAAATTATGATACCATACAATGAGATGGTAAGATATTTGGAGGCCTGTTGGGACCATAATAAATCTTTGAATAATGTTTTATTTTTAATTAAAAATTATCAGGTAGCTAAACATTAACCTTTAATAACATCTAAACTTGTTCACAAATTAGAAATATGAGGGAACCATTGTGTTTAAAAAAGAGACTTTACCATGAGTAGGATCTAACCTCGACTTTCATGGGTCAAGGGTGAAATTTAATTTTTAGAAGTGAATATAAATAAAATATTAAATAAAAATATTTTAATTGATGTTATGTGGAAACAGAGCTATATTTTTTATTTTTAATGAGCCTTCTTAGAAAATACAGGTTTATCTACATAACCTTGGATTTTTCCTAAGGTAAGGAGGAGGAGAATCTCTCACCAGCATTGATGAATTGATGATTGGATTTCAGATCAACCATCAATGAATTGAATAATTACAACAAATATCCCTTCATCGTCAATGATCAACCCAAATCCCAGGTAGGGTGTGAGTTTTGTTTGATTCTCCTTCCTAGTCGATTATCCTTATGAAGAATGTCGATTAGTCAACTAACATGCTAATCCAAGGATCATGCATATTGTAGGTTGGGTTTATTATGTTACATGGATTGATTTAGGTTGATTCATGTTAGAAATTTTTTATTCTTCCCCTTAGTTCTTCACCTGACATGGAAGGATCATGGCAAACCTAAACAAGGTTGAGATCCGTCCATTTTGGGCATTCATGTGCTCCCCCCTATTCTTCATTCTTCGTTCCGTGTGATTCAAGATTCATGATGAAAATTTGAAACCGAGTTGGTGCAGGGCGGTGACTAGAGGTGGAGGTTCTAGTCATTTTAGGTGGAGCACGGTAAGGTGAAACTACCGATAGGGTGGATAGCGTCGAAGGATGCACCATCCTGGTAGTGAGGGAAGGCCAGGTGGATCATGAAAGAGAGATATTGGCCGAGGTGGCAGCCCATGCTCCATGCGAGACCATAATGGAGAGAAGGTTTGTGGCATGTAGGCCGCAGGTGGTGGCAATATGAGGCCGCCGGCAGGGAGGCTGACCACCGTGGGATTTGATCCAGCCATACCGTATCAAAGGAAGGCACGAAGCGGCATAATCCGTGCGAGTAGATAGGGAGGCCACGTCATGAGGTGGTAGTGGAGCAGGCGAGGTGTCTTGATCTGTGTTAGAGGAGGGACCCTTTGTAGAGTCTCATGATTAGATGGGTCATGCGGACTAGCCATGACATACGTTACGGCTCCATGGACCGAGCTAAGAAAGAAATTGAGCCACGTATAAGAGAAGGGTTGTGCCTCATGTGGTGGGAAAGATTGGGAAAAATGGGCCATCCCAGGTGGCCCAACTGTCTGAGTCGGTTTGAGCCATCCCTGACCGACCACGTCGTGTCGGCCGGTCTGGGTCTGGTTAGACCCAGACTAGGCTATATAATTTTTTACTAAAATGGTCATAACATTCAAACAAATGATCTGTATGAAGAACCGTCTATGGAGATGTGATTCTTGAGACAAGACAGTACTTTTGGGATGTATTGGTGGTTTTTAGTATGTTTTAATATATGTGTAGAGTCTCCCTTGGTTCTATCCTCAAGGGTTCAATATGACATTACATCCACATAACTAGATAGTATTACCCTATATAGACTGAGTCCCTAATATAGTGGTGGAATCCCTCCATGGGAATGTAGAGATCCCCTATCACCCCTGATGGATTTTTTTATAAATTAATGTTACCTCAGAGTGTAAGGTGTTAATCTTCAATCCAGTGGGCTATATCAGTAGTGTTGTCAGTATCCTATGAGAATGGTCCCCTATGTTGCGGGATTATATAGATTTGGGTTATCAGTATCCTCTGATATGGATCCCCTATTTGTATACCATGACCGGTAACAAGTGTATCCTCATTGGGTGGGGTCCAAATTATTAGGACCTCTTTGTAAGAGTATTTGATGAAATCAAGGCCTGATGAGTGAGTTCTCTCAGGACAAGCATACCTCAAGCAGAATCTATTGTTGATGATTGGTTGTGAGTTACCTTCTTTGCCTTTAGGCTTGTAATGAGTATATCTTGATATTCTTGGTATATGTGTTATAGGCATATAACTCTGTAGAAATGACCATGCATTCCTTTTTGGATTTTCCTTTATGGTTTCGTCGTGTCCTACTGAGTATTGTTTTAATCACCCCTGTATAAGCTTTTACCGCACATGTCGTGTATTGTGCAGATGATTGACATTTTGAGGAATTCCAGGGTGGATCGGGGATAGGTGGTTCCTAATGATATTAGAAAGATGAGGTATACTCCTAGAGCTTCATGCAACTAAACTTCACCAACCATTCAAATAGGGTTTTCTACGGATGACTTCTAGGATCATGTTCTTTCAATTATGCTCAGTATTTCTTTTGGTGGGATTGTATTATATCCACTTTTACCTTCATGTACATTAATTTTAGGTTGCAGTATTGTTTTTGTATAGACATAGTGGTTCACATGCATGGTTTACTTATCATTTTTACATTTATTCATTTGTTGGATAGGATATTTGTTCACGTGTACAAGTACTTAGGAAAATGCCTCACATTAGTGGAATATGCCTACATGATTCTAGTCACAAACCCCTTTCCTATCAAATTTAGGCTTGGGGTAGTCACAGTGTGGGCCCTATAGGGACGGGTCATGAAAGGAGGTGATGGATACTGTTAATGATATTAATAAAGAGCACCATTTTGACTCTCCCATTAGATATAGTAATATAATGATAAAATATTAGAAGATTACGTTTCTATATACCCAAAATTTCATGAAAAGTAATGTAGTGTCTTCACGAGCATTTATTGGAGATGAAAAAACCTATTTTTCATAAATTAATATTTTTTCCACTCAACATGCCATAATTTTCCATAACATTGGATTACACAAAAAGTGATATTTGTATTCAATTGATAAAAACAATTTATTCACCAATAATAAGCTGAGATAACATTACGATCCCAAACCTATTTTGATAGGGATGGTCTTCCTCTCCATTATGTTTTGACATATCTTCATAGTAAGTACCTCTTGATACATGATGAATAGATTGGGTGATAGGGGTCACCTTTCTTAACACCCCGAACCAACTTAGAGAACCAAAAATCCTTCCCATAATAGAGATGGTAATCCATGGAGAGGCATGGAAATTGAAATTAAAATCACAAAACCATTGCTGGAATCCAACATTTCTCAATACCCTAATAATATTTTTCCATTCAAATCTATGATATGCCATGTCCATGTCAATGTTGATGAGTAGGTTGGATCGAAATGTATTTTTATTTAATTCAAAGACCATTTAATTGGTAATTAATATGGCCCCTAGATGTTTCTACAGTGAAAAAACTAATTAATATATTCTCAAATAATCCATTTAATGGTACTTAATAGCCTTATATTAATGAGAGTATTAAGAATATTATGTGACATGTTGCAGAAGAATATGGGTCGAAATTGATTTGGAGTAATGGGGTATTTCACTTTAATAATGATCACTACATTATAAGAACATGTATCCATATTGATGAATTCATCTCTAAAAAAACATTCAATGCATCTCCCACTTGTACCATCATGATATCCCAAACATCACCAAAATAGAATCCAGGGAAAACATCAGGGCACATACCTCTCTCCATTTTATAATAATGAAAAAATTATTTTTGATTACATCATCCTCATGCATAGCCTTCAAAACATCATTGTCCCTATAAATTTCTCGCTCCAATATCCCCATATTATAATACCAAGTTTTCTCAAAATGTAAACCTATGAACCCTTTTGGTGAAAATAATAATAAGTTTTCTAAATAAGAGGTAACACCTGTAACTGAGCATTTTATTTTAATTTTATTCCACCACCTTTAATTATTATTAAAAATTAATTTTATGATATAATTATTATCCTCAATATAATTAAATTTTTTGTTACTAGAATTTCCTGCAAACAACTCTTATTCCATCAAATGAGTTATAAAATATTTATACGTTTGTACAGAGCACTACTACCTCATTAACATATGTTATTCATTTTCCATCACCACATATCATGACTATATTTAATGATATCTTAAATGTTTATATATTATATTTATGATATAATTATATATTTTTAATAATTATAGCACATATAACATTATACTTTTAATTATGTGGGAATATGATAATGTTGATCATGTATGAAGCGGACTACCGCTTCGCAAAGAGATGTTGGTAACTCATGTTTTACATTGAAGGTAATATTAAGGCGTATAATGAACATATATTACATATATGAGATAAAAAATATTCTAAATTTTTTATTTACTATTTAGAATTATTATTTTTCAATATTTTATGTATATAAAAACAATTTTCATTCATACGTATGGCATATCGTCTCCATGAATGATGTATTTTATTTCCATGTATAACACTAATGGATAAAAATGAAAACACATATAATAAATATTTTATATATACATACATACATATATATATATAAATAAATTTTAACTATATAGATATTATTGAACCATGGGAAAAGTAAGGGGACCCAAAATTAAAAATAAAAATATCCATGGAAAATATAACAATTATTTTCTGAAACATGACTTTTACATGATATTTTTAATAAATATTTAACGAAACGTTATCAGTAAATAATATTTGATATCATATATATAATTATGGTTTTTATTATATTATCAATAAAAATATATTTATTATAAATAATCTTTCAATGTGTACTATGGAATTCCAGACTTAAGGAAATGGATTTTGGTCTAACTCTTATTTTCTATAAAACATATGACATATTCACAAACTATTTATTTTATATAGTGTATATAAATATATATTATGATGAATTTATGAAATATAAATGTAATTTACATATCCATTTTTGGATCTCACTATCATAGGGTTTATAGTTCAAAAACTAAAAACACATTAATACATTTTGTCTCAATTTACTTAGTGTCTTGTGTTATATTATGGACATATCTTATTTTATGATGTGTATATACTTCCCTTTGGACATTTAATACCATGAATTTATTTATTATTATGATATACAATTATTAATTTAATTTTTCTATTTCATGGGGATTATGATTCAAAGATATAATAGTGGTGATTTTTTTTATTTTACAATCCCATCGTTTATCAATATTGTTTATGATTATGATTCCAGTGATGAAATATTATGTTATATCTCTCATTAAACACATGAGTTTTATTATCCTATAATAATTTAATGGGGATATATTTTCTCCCTTCATTTTCTTATGTTAATTTAATTATGATTTAAAAAAATTATTTAGAAAAATAATATTTATTTATCTCCTCAGTGGAAAAAATATATTCTAAAATCTTGTTTTTAATAAAAAATTTCATTTTGTTTAAAACTATTAACATTATTTAATAAATAAATTTTTACCCATGTGTGGAATTTTGAAAGTAAAATTATGAGGAATATTCATATTGTTTTTTATGTGATTTTTGTTTGAATTTTGATGAAATTGTGAATGGAATATTTGTTTTAATTTGTATAACATCATCAATATTTCCCTCAATAATCAACATTAATTTCATTGTTTATTTATTTAGATGTTTTAATGTTTTTTTCAATGAATTGTATTTTCAAAAAAATTTATGTTGTTAAAATGTATTTTTCAAATCAAGGATATTTTCCTCATGATTTTTTTATATAATTTTAAAATTTTCCATTATATATTTCCAATTTTATTTTTAATTAAAATATTTTTGAAATATACTTACGTGTTAAATATTTTTTTTGAATGTAGGAAGTATATTTTACTAAATAAATAATCCATGTTTTCTTTGAAAAAATATTTCTGTCTAATATGACATCCATTGATGTTATTTATGATTTAATGGGAATTAGATATATTGATATAATTATTGTTATTTCTCTCTATGGTTTATATTTATGATGAAAAGAAGTTTAGGGAACCTATTTCTCTTTATTGGGTTATAACATGATAAAATACACATGAAACTATCTTCTTTTTCCATGGGTTATGATTTGATGAAATGATGGAATGAGTATGAAATTATTTTCTCTTCCACATGTTATGTTACAAAAAAATGTTTATGATACCCTTTTCATTTCTTGTGTTTTGATATGATGAATTTTTTATGACCATGTGGCACACATATATGTGATTTTCATTATGTGGTTTTTTATGTTATAAGAAAGGATGATGGATGCATTATATAAAAGGATGGTGGATATATTATAACCAAGAATGGTAGGATGTATACCTTCCTCCAATTAATTTGGTAAATATTGATATCTCATGTGATAAATATGAATGTAATGTGGATAAATACTTGTTTATTAATTGAATTTTCCACTATGATAGTCATGGGAGTGAACCTTTACTACTAAGATGGTTTATGGAGTAATAAAATTCAACTATGATAGTTTAGGAAATGAGACTTGATAAGTAAGGAATGGTTTTCCTATACTTATGATTAAGACACAATTATATATCCATTGATAATATTTCTCAATAATTTGTCATGTTCTTTTATTTCCATATTATTCATGTCGAAAAAAAAATTTATTTATGCCATTAATCATGATTATGATCTTTTATATTGAAGGTATGGTTTCCAAATGATATTATCATGTTTTTATATTATTATGATCATTTTATTCCTATTTATATCCTTGTTTACCCTTACTGAGCATCTAACATCACTCTTTATTATGTTTCCTTTCCCTAGGTAATTAGGAAATTTAATATGTATGATATTTTCAATGATTCTAGTCATTAAAAACATTTTAGTTGATGATCTAGTTCACATATGCAATAGTTGTTTATATGGACTTGTTTTTAAAGGAACTGTACCTTTGTGATACTTGGTCATGTGTTTTTATAATGTAATAAATTTTCACTAAAAAAATTAATGTAAAGTTTATGTATAAAAATCCAACATTACAATATTATTTCCACATATTCCATATTGTAAATGGAAGATGGCCAGCTACCCTCTCCTCTAGGATTTCCCTTTGGAATTAGTCTATAGAATAATTAGTGGGGATGCCTAATTATAGAGGCATAGATGGTGGAATTAACTAAAGATGATTTCAAACTCATTCATGAATCATATTGGATGATTTATTTAGTGGTGTACATTGATGACAAGATGAGGAAACAATTAATTTGATATTCATATTCATTATAACATGCTACAATAGACTTATGTCATAATGAGATAGATGTTATGTGGTTATGTATTTGAGGATATGGAATGAAAGATCTCAAGGTGTCTGACATTATTTAATTATAGAGGAATAAATGGTAATTCATATTTTCGATTGAATGATTATATTCTTCTAATATTTTGTTCTTTTAATTTGTGATATTCCTAGTGCATAAGGCATATTTATGTAATATATTTTTAGTTGGTCTTTTAGGTGATTTATATTTCCAATATATGTTTACATGAGAATAATTATTTGTATATAATGATTTTAAATGAGTTCATAAGGAAAATTATAATTTCTATACTAATCATTCACACCCCAATTTATAAATAAATCATTTCAGTCATCAAAGAGGGTTTAAGATGTTGATTTGGACCATACTGATGCATAGTGGAAAATTATTGTTTGTTCCTTTTTATAGGATTTCATTTATAATATTTTGTGAAACTATATGTCATTTAATTCAGTCATTGACATATAAATTTTTTATGTAACCCAATATTATTTTATATAATGTGGTGTTGATGTGATCATTAAACCATATCATTTATCCTTTATATCATTTATTGATGTTAATGTATCATGTGTTTTATCCCACTAGTGATATCCTAAAACACATGACCTAATGGAGACAATATTTTTAGGTCACACCAACTCTTAATTTCCATCCATGGTTAATTATAAATAGTGGTGTAGGTGGTTGTGACAATATGGTATTAAAACTGATCATTGTGAGTTATGATGGTGCCTGTAGAATAGGAACTAGTGAGGAATATAATATATGGTTGGAAAATAAAAAAATTGAATATAATACCTCTCACATGAAGGGGAGAAAATTTAGTATATGAGCTTTTAGGAATAATCCTAATTTGATGTGAGGAAATTATTTTTAACAAACCCACTATTTGAAGGGATGTTTCATATAGGGTATATACTTATGAGATGTATATGAATCATGTTTTTTTTGTGGGAACTAGGGTAACTATGAAATTAATGAAATTAATATTAACAAATTAATTTTATTAAATAAATACCAAATATTATGTATTTTGATTTTTTCTATACATACATAGATGTCATAATATCATTATCCCTAGATCGTACATATTAATTAGATTTAATAGGGTGATCTAGTTGAATATCAATGTGTCAACCAGAAGGGGGGCGATTTGTGGCTGGGGACGTTTTATGATTCCCAACATTTTATTTTAAGGATTTATGTGGGTAGTGACTAACATAGAGCCATAAATTTTTTTAGAGAATATCAAGATTCAGTTATGTCTGATTAATGCTTAAGATGGGTACAAGGTTCCACTAGTTGGTTGTCATAATAAAGGAACATACCCCTAGTGGTTCATTTTGTGCCACAAGAAGTCTAAGAAATTAGATTTATCCTTTGATGATTTCCAATATAGGATCCACTTTGGGTCCTTGTATTTTATGATGTGGTAAGATAATATTGAAGAGTTTTTCTCCCTTCAATTGGGGAGCCTAGGAATTTGAGATCTTGGGATTTTTTCCATTTAACCTATTCATTTCATCCTAGAACACTTTCTTAATGAGGAGTAATGAGTGTAGATCGAGGAGGTTTTATGACTAGATATTATATTTTTTCTGTCTCCATTAATATTTCCAACATACTTTTATATGTAGTATATGGTCTATGTGGTAAAAAGGATTCATCACAGGGAATTACTTCTTTTTTAAGTAATCCAACATACCATTTGGTAGATAATATTAATACGTGTATAATATTGAAATTCAGGATGTTGATATTCATATTTTCTTGGAGTTATTTTCAATAGACATTATCACACTTTTCTAGTGTCGCCAATTCCCAAGAGACCATTAAGATATCTATAAGGGGTTTTTGGGATTTATGTGGTCACTATCATTGGTCTTCTAAGTGATTGACCATATTTGTATCTATATGGTATGTGCCATATTGTTTCCTTCTAGTATTAATAGAGTCATTCTTAGAGGTAGTTTCTATAGTTATTAATTAAAATATATCATAACAATCTCACATTTAAACCCAATGTTCCTTTCAGTGGTGAAAAACTATGTCATGTTTATCCTCTTGATATCCCATTAGACATCAGGAAATAGAGCATTGTCTGGCCATCGAGGAGGACAACAATAGGGCCATCTAGGACAAGGTGATGGGCATGTGATGTTTTATATTATTGGAGTTCCAATTTATAAAGGACCATAGATACTTCAATATAGGATTTTCATGTCTTAATAATTAGATATTTCCCTTTTAATCCATATGAAAAAAATCTTCCATATAAACCCATTTTTTTTGTTATGATATTAATGGTAGAGATATTTTAGTGACCATAGTGATGACTATTCTATTCAGCAACTGGTTGACTTATTTTACTGTCTTATAAGGATATCAACTCATTTTTAGGAAGAATCAATTATCATGGGATGTGTTCTTGATAAGAATTCAACCATAAGATTCATCATTGATAGTGAATGGTTTTCTTTTTTTTTAAGTATTTATATTAAATCTAGATGATAATAATATTATATTTTTTTAAAGGGTCATAAAGTCATATTTTTTTCATGTGAGATTATAAAATTTATTATAGGTATTTTTAATAAGTGTTATCTATGGTAGGATAATTGAATGTAGAATCTTTTGGTGACTAATAAAAAATAATTGATATGGATTTTAGGGAGTATAAGAATATTTTCACCCAATATGTTTTAGATAAAATCTTTTAATGAGTCATCATATTTGGTATTACATTAGAATTGGGGGCCTAAATTATTTTAATGAATCCATATATGATGAAATATTGTACAAATTTATAACATATCCTCTATATTAATCATGTAAGGTAAATGGAATTTATACATTATTATGTACCATCATGGGATGATCTAGTGTATTTTTAAAGAAAAAATACATGGTTTACGGATTTATATTAATTAATAACGGTTCAACTAGGAGATGATCTATAATTGAAATAACATTTCAAGGAAAGATGAATTTTTTATATCAGTTGAATGGATCTATATTGTTTTTGATGATCGATGTTTTTTTTCTATTATCATTATATGAGGTTTAATGTGGGGTAAATATTGAATAATACTCATTGGTAGTTGTATGGAAACAATTATTTCATAGTAATTAAATTAGATTTCATGAATGAACTTGACGTTTTCATGCTACATGACAACCGTAACATCCCATTTTTTATGAAAGAAACACTATGTTCACTAGCATACAAGATATGATACATCGACCTTAAATGAACAATTAATATTATTATATTACCGTTATAACCTAGCAGTTGGAATGGAGAGTGTGAATAGTATCAACTAAATAATAAAAATATAGTTTAAACATGTTTAAATAATTATTCATTTGTTACAAATTTTAATAGAAATAGAGATAAAAACACATTTAATATAAAGGATTTATTTTTGTGAAACCTATTTAAAAAAAAGAATAATTGTGTTTACAAAACCATATCACTCATTATGTATTTCTATATAATGAAAAATTTATTTTATATATTAAATGTAATATTTTAAATTCATATAATATGTTTTCTAGATAATATATAAGATCAAATTCAATTTTTTGGATAAAAGAAGTATTTTTCTAAAAAATGTAGTATTACCACCTTTTGATGGAGATTTATTTTTAAATTTACATTTTGAAACCATAATATGTTTTATTTGAAAAAATAATATTATTATTTATAATTGGGACATGATAATTTCCATTGGATAAATTTTGGATATTTTTCTAATAGCTATCATATTTTGATGAATATTAAAAAGACGCTCAGTTTTAATTGAAAACAAATTTTTCCATAGAGATATTTTATATTTTTAAATCATATTATTTAATGGTTTAAAATTATAAATATAATATATTTTTATCATTACTTTTAATTTGGGTTATTGATATTAATTATATATAGAATTCAGATTTAAAAACATTTTAATCTTTTACAATGTTTTATCTTTTAAAAAACATGCTTTCCCATTTTGACAATGGGAATTAATTTTAAATTAATTTCATACAATTATATGTTTTTTATTTGTAAAAATTGATTCTATATTTGGAATCATAATTTCCAAATTTTGTAAATAGGTACCTTTTATTTTTTTCCATTATGAGTAGTAACTTCATTAGTATTCTTTTTATTTACCATGGTTAAAGGGTAAATCAGGTAAATAATGGTACAAAATAATATTATAATATTATAAAACTACCCTAACACATGTCATAATCCTATATAATGATTCATGGGAGACCAAAAAAATAATTAGGCTGAACATTTGGCTTTTGGGAGCCTCTTGGGTGTGATAATAACATGTTATAATTTCAAATTTAATAAAATGGGAAATATAACATAAACATGTCTCTCCTAACTAATACTATTTTAAATTGGTATATATAAATGATGTATTTGAATATAAATAGTCATTATATATCAAAAATTATTTTTCATATCATGCGATTTTATTTACAATTTTTATACTTTAAATAAATAAATTTATTTACGACACAATGATGATGTTGTGATTACATTATTAATGAAATATTCAAATAAATGATATTATCAATGTTTAAATAGATTTAATATGGATATTTTGATGCCATAAATGAATTTTATGGATTTTTATGACATGTTAAATTTGATTTAATGCATATTTTTGTAAGGAATCTTGTTGTTGTGACTTAAAAAACAATTTCTAAATAGTGTCAAAATAGACATAAATATTTTTTTTAAATAATACTATTTTATTAAATGATATAATACTCCTAAATATCTAATATTCGTCCAAAATACTTATATAATGTTACAAATTTCATTGATTATCCACTTCTAGTTCTCTTTGCATTTTATTTTATCTATAATAAACATATATTAGAAAAATACATGAAGACATTATTAGAGTTAATGTTTTTAACTAAGGGTTAAAGTCAAAATATAAGGTTAAAATTTTGACCTAATATTTTATAAAACCCATTGATTGAGAGGATTTAGACCCATCCTCATCTTATCCTTGAAATACATTACTTTGTAACTATTATAATTCTTAAATTAATTTATAATAAAATAATATTTAAAGACTGTGTT
This sequence comes from Viscum album, assembly GCA_963277665.1. Taxonomy (NCBI): domain Eukaryota; kingdom Viridiplantae; phylum Streptophyta; class Magnoliopsida; order Santalales; family Viscaceae; genus Viscum; species Viscum album. The sequence continues at coordinate 1,416,113,842 of OY728125.1, read as the reverse complement.
AAAGTGCCTCGTCTCCCACTTCTAAAAGGCCAACAATACTACCCACTTACTCAAACCTATAAATAATCTTGTCATGTCCAAAATCTAATCACATAATATTCCAACATCTCTTCCTTCCTCATAAAATTCATACCTTTGGCAGAACTCAATTCATAAAATCCTTTTGGCTCAAATCAATAGGAGTTATCTGATTTAGTGGTAATGTCTCCTCTGAAGCTCCTTTCCTATATTTCCCTTATCCAACCCCCTAACATCTTTTTTTTCCATTATTTTATAACAACACCAGTATCATAAATATACTAGGATGTTTTTATGGTATGTTTTTTACCTACACTTACACACACCTTTATCAAATGGATATAGAACATAATATTTCTTTGTACAATGAACTATTGTCTTACAAAATGATGATTCTTAAATTTTCTCTTACAACCTCTCATGGTTCCCATTATGATGGAAATATATTATATATATTATATTTATATTATCCCTATTCTTCAGAAATTTCAATTTACAACATACCTTTATGCTTTCCATAATGTGTAAATACGGTAATTTCATTTGAGGAAGTGTGGACTACCACCCCCTCAAATTGATATTGCATGTTCATTCCATACATGGAACTTATAAAGTATGGATTCAATTAAATTATGTAACATATATAAAATATATATTATAATGGAATTATAATATACCCACATATCATTTTGTTTTCATTCCTTTAATATGACAAAAAAATGAAAGTAGTGTTCATGCGTATGTACGACCTACTATCTCCATGAACGGTGAATTTCATTTCTTATCTAAAAATGTTATAAAATATTATAAATATATATATTGGATATATATGATATTTAAATAATGAATATCATTATACATATAATGGACTTATGACTATATAGACAATTTGTAATCATAACACGTTCATTTTTTGACTCAAGTACTGAATATCAAATAATTGACCGATATGGACATAAATCATTATGTAATTGTAATAACATGGTAGTAAGTGAGGTAAAAAAGATTAAAAACATGGAAAAGGTTATAATAAAAGTATTAATTTACAGAATTTTATTATTCTGGAAGATAAAGAATGAATGAGACAAGTCAGACTCAAGGTAAGGGACTTAATCTCAATCTCCTTTCTTTGGGACATATCTTGATGTTATGCCCCTCTATATTCTTATAATATGTATATAAAAACCTTTGAATCAGTATATATGAATAATTATATTATAGTTTTATTTAATTTTTTTATAATGTAATTCCTTAATGATATGTATTCAAGTGTTTCTTATGTGGTAAGGGAATTTTCAACTTTTTTTCATTCAAGTTATCATTTATGTGGTATGTATTTCATGTTTCCATACCATGTTCTTATTTATATTATATTATTTACCTATATTATATTATAATACTTTTATGATTTGTTGAAACATGCCCCCTCTCTCTTTAATTTTTTTTAAAACCATGTTGCATAGATGTTATGTTGCAGAATTTTCTTCGCAAAATTACTCTCTTTTTCTCAAGAAATTATCTTATTTTATTTATGTGAATTCCAAAAAATATTTCATTTTAGGGGTATTCATCAAGAAATAAAAATTATTTATTTGATTCTGGAATTGATATACATAAATCCTCATTCACTTTCCATGGGTTATAAATGACATAATGATCTTGTTTTTAAGTACTTGTTAAAACGTCACAGTTTTGATATGAAACCCATTTATTTTATTCTCATTGGGTTATTTATGAATTGTTTTATTATGATATAAGTGGATCACATGAATATAAATACATAATATGGGTTCACCCTTGTATCACTCAAATGTATTGGGCAATGAAATAAAGCTCTAAATATGAAAATATTTATGTTTCCTTGGTGAATAACTTTGATAATTTTTATGACACCATGGGGATGGACCTTTGTGATATGAAACCTTATAGATGTTACATGGTGATATGCTTTTGAATTTATAAATTAAATTTTGTTGCAATTTCAAGATATTTTCCATGTTTTTATTGTTATGATATTCCCCTTTCTTATGCCTTTATGAAAGTCCTCATGCTTTTCTTCATATTTATCAAGATCACATGTAAACAATTTCCCGTATTTTCCCTTAGTGAGATTTTTTTCTCATCCCAAGTTTTCAAATGTTTTTCACAGGTCTTAAGATTATTAAGGACAAAAAAATTTCTATGATGAATGAATTTTAAGACTATTTATGATATTAAACTGCGTTCTTTTTAAAAGTTTTTTTTGTTTTTGAAAAAATGGATAATGAGTAGATGTGTCTATGTTGTAATAATAAAGTTTTCATGTATAAGTTATGGACTAATTATCTAAATCTATAAACCTAGAATTATACAAAATGTGATTGAAAGTCAAATTATTGACTTAAATCAAGAATTAATGCTTGGTCCTTACAGTTGGAATCAAATGATAGGTTTAGACAACTTTAGGGATTATGAGTTTTAGAAAAATACAAGGTAAGTCTATATGTATATTCATTCAGTTAAATCCATGTTTCATAACTTTTTCATATCATTGAAATTTTGTTACAAATGGAAGGAGGTGGATGTCAAATAGCATTAATATCTCTTCCTGATGACTTTCTTGAAATATTTATTTTAAAGTCATGTCCAGATGATTGCGAATCTTTTTCTAACATACAATTCACTTACAAGAAGTTTTTTGAGATATAATAAACCTATAATATACCTTGATACCATCATGGATCATTTTTTGTATTTAATCAAATACTTTTTTCTCAACATTCTCATATTTTCAAGAAAGGTAAATATTTTCAAGGCATTTTCTAACATTTTACCTTCTTTGAGGATTTTGAAGAATATTATGATTTTGAAAAAGGTTATGAAGAATTAGAACCTTTTGCAACCTATTTATATTTTATTTTAAAATATATTCTTTCATCACATTATTATTGTATTTTAAAAGGACTATTGATTGAAAGATCCAACTAAAACTTAGTCTGTCTGTTTTATAAAAATCGTGTTTTATCAGATGTCTTGAAATTATATGTCATCAATGATTATTTTCCAAAACTATTTTTCTATGAACATCCATATGACCCATGTTGTACAAGGTGTATTTGGATCAATGATGCAAATGATTTTTAAGAATCTAAACATAATTTTTTCAATTCATAGACCTTCTATATACATGAACAAGATGATGATGAAACATGGTGGACACCATGATCAAGGTATGATGTTCTTTCTATTGGTAATAGTTTAATTTTATGATATAGAGGTGAAATAAAAAAATCAATATATATAAGACAGAATTAATTATGTTGTTGAGGCCATTAAGAGTTGGGATGAAAATGAGTGGTATAATACAACCATTATGGTTAAAACATGTTAGTGTTATTTTTGTGTTTTATAAAGGTAAAACCCCTAAGATGGGTGACAACCCATTACCTTTGGAAAGGCTATGGGAATATAACCGATAACTGATGTGAGATAAGGGAGCATCACCTAACACTTTTCTACGTTAAGTCCTTAGTTAGTATGGTTTATTATTTTTAGTTACATGATTTTATGGATCAAGAATAAGTTGATTTTGTGGAATTATGTTTAAGCTAATGGATATCCTTAGTATAGGAAAATGATTTGGTGAATGATTGATAAGTTTTATTTTGGAATATGTTCTCTATTTGGGGAACACTAAATGCCTATGGAAAATCGAATACTATGGGATTTCATTTAATTATTAATGGTCTAATTTTTATTTTGTAAGAATCTAGGTTTTTATTGTGAACATATGATGATTTGGTTTATTTATGGAAATGATTCACTTATCATGGAGACAGTGTGATTAGGTTAATTAATCTTCAATATAAGACTTTTATAGTAGTCAATGTTATTTGGATATAGAGGTTAAGATTTATTGTGGGATACTATGTGATCAAATACTTATGAATTTTAGGTTTCAATCATGGGTTGGATAATTTTGAGGAATTTTGAGGATGTTTGTTTGTTGAATGTTCTATTTAGAACTTTGGTATTACTATTTATTTTTGGATAATTGAAGTAGTTCTCCTTATAAAGGATTATTATTCTTAATGCATAATCTGATCTTGTATTAAACTATTTTGGTTTTGGTTAATGTCTAATAAAAGGGGAAATATATAGTTTTTCTTTTGTGGATTATGTGATTCTCTAGAAGTTTATTCTATTGCTTTAGGTGTGACCAAGTCATATTGAATACTCATAATTTAGAGAAAAGATGAGTTTTTGGTATATATTTATTAAGGGTTGAAAATATACTTGATAGGTAAGTATATTTCCTTATGTTCTTATTCAAGATCATAAATAAATTCCTCAACATTATGAAATTGTTATTAAAAAACATTTTATGTTTACTTTTTCTACTAGGATATCAATAACCATTTAACCCATCACAAGGTTATGGTTTTTTGGTTGTTAACTTTTTCCTGATTAGGTTTTCTATCACTCTCCATCAGAACAAGGTGGATATTTTTTCTTCCATATAAATGTTCCCCCATACAGAATCCAATAATGTCTTATCTCGGGTGATAATTGTACTTATCCTTTTTCACTTAAAGTGATAGTTTTATTGACTATTTTTATGATATGGGATTTTCAATGATGTTTCAGAGAACAATTTTAAAATTGTGGGGATGAAATTTCCCATAGGGGGTAAGTATGGAACATCCCAAGTGTTATGAAAGTAACACTATGTTCAATAGAATACATGTTATGATACATTAAGCTTAAACAAAAAACTAAATATTATTATGTTACCGTTATAACCTTGCCATTGGAATGGTGAGAATGAATAGTATCAGCTGAATTATGAAAATATTGTTTATATATGTTTAAATAATGATTCATTGGTTACAAAATTTACTATAAATGGAAATAAAAAAACAAATGAATATAAAGGATGTGTTTTTGTGAAAACCTATTTTAAAAAAGAATAATTGTGTATAAAAAATCTTATCACCCTTTATGATTTTTTATTTAATTAAAATATATGTTATGTATTTAATGTAATGTTTTAAATTATCTTAATATGTTATCTAGATATGATATAAGAAAAAATTTAATTTTTTTGGATAAAATAAGTATTTTTCTAAAAATTTAGTTTTATAGCCTTTTGATGGAGAACACAGTATAAATTTAGTTATTAAAAACTTTATATGATCAATTTGATAAAAATAAACTTCTTTATTTTAATTGGGACATCAAAATTTACTTTTAATGAATTTTTGATATTTTTATGATAACTATCAAGTATTAGTGAATAATATAAATACACTAAATTTTAATTGAAAATAATGTTTTCCATCAAGATAATTTGAATTATTAAATAATATTATTTAATGGTTTTAAAGTATAAATAAAATATATTTTTTCATTTATTAAATTTAGGTCATTGGTATTAATTCAATATTGAATTCAGATTTAAAAACATTTCAAACTTTTGTAATGTTTTATCATTTAAAAAAATGATTCCATGTTTTAACAATGGTAATTAATTTTATATTAATTTCTTCCAATTTTGGTTCTTGAATTTGGAAAAATATATTCCATATTTGGAATCAAAATGTTTTAATTGTGTAAATAAGTACCTTTTATTTTTGGACATTATGAATAATAACTTTAGTAATTATTTTTTATTTATGATGGTTAAAGGTTAAATCAAGTAAATTCGGGTAAAAAATAATATTATAATAATATAAAGCAACCATAACATGTGTCCTAATAATATTTGATGAGTCATCGGAAATAAAAAAACATTAGACTGAACTTTTGGCATTTGGGAGCCACATGGGTGTGATAATGACATGTTATAGTATTTAATTTAATGAAAAGGGAAATATAACATAGACATGTATATCCTAACTAAAACTATTTTAATTTGGTTAATATAAATTATAACTTTTAATATAAATAGTCAGTATAAATATAAAAATATTTCCTACATCATGGTATTTTAATTAAAATAATATACATTAAATAAATAAATTTATTTACAACACAATGATGATATAGTGATTACCTTATTAATGAAATATTCAAATAAATGATATTATAGGTATTAAAATAAATTTACTTTGAGCGTTTTGATTCCTTAAACAAATTTTTTATATGTTTAGGAATTTTTTTTCTTTGATTTCATGCATTTGGTTTGAAAAAAATAATGTTGTTATGACTTTAACAAAAATCAAATTCTAAATAGTGCCTAAATTGAAATAAATAATTTTTTAAAAGAAATAATATATTATTAAATGAAAGAATCGTCATAAAAATATAATATTCGGCCAAATGACATATATATTGTTATAAATCTCATTAATTATCCACTGGTTGTTCTCTTGTAATTTTATAGTATCTATAGTAACCATATATTATGAAAATACATGAAGACATGGTAAAAGTTATTGTTTTTAACTAAGGGTTAAAGCTAAAATATAAGGTTAATTTTTTGACCTAAACTTGTTTAAAACCTATTTGATGAGATTATTTCGACAAATCATCATCTTATAATCAAAATATATAACTTTGTAACTATTATAATTCGAAAATTAATTTATAATAAAATAATATTTGAAGACTTTCTTAAAGTACCCATCCTCCCTCTTTTAAACGGCCACCACTCCTACCCACATAATCACACCTCTAAACCTCATGAATAATCTATCCTCAGCTAAAATAATCATCCAAAATATCTCCATTCCTCCTAAAAGCCTTAACATGGATAGAATGAAATTAAATAAATCTTTCTGGATCAAATAAAAAAGAGTTACCTGATTTAGAGGTAACGTCTCCTCTCATGATCCTTTCATTTATTTTCCTTCTCCAACCCCCTAACCTCTCTTGTTTACCATTATTTTATAACAACACCTGTATCCTAAATCTAATAGGGTTTTTATTCCATTTTTATAAATAAAATTATACACACCTCAATCTAATCGATTTAGAACATACTATTTCTGTGTATGGTAAACTACTGCCTCACGAAAATATGATTGTTCATTTTTCTCCTACAAACTATCATGGTGGAAATTATTATGGTACTGTATTTATATTATATATATATATTATATTTAAATTGTCTCTATTCTTCTATAATTTTTATATATAACATACCTTTATGCTTTCTATAATGTGTAAATACAGCAATTTCATTTGAGGAAATGTGGAATACAACCCCCTCAATGTGATATGACTCGTTCATGCCATAAATGGAACATATATAGGATGGTTTTAATGATATTATGTAACATATATAACATATATATTATACATGAATTATAATATACCCTTGTATTACTTAGGTTTCATTCCTTCGACATGACAATGAAATGAATGTAGCGTTCATGCATATGTACGGCCTACCGTCTCCATAAACGGTGAATTTCATTTCATATCTCCAATTTTAATAGAATATTATAAATACATATATATTTAATATATATGATATTTAAATTTAGAATATAATTCTTGATATTATGGAGTTATTACCATATGGACAATTTGTAATCATAACAAGTTCATTTTTGATTCAAGTACCGAATATCGACAAGACATACGATATGAACATAAATCATTAAATAATTTTTTAACAAGGTAATAAGTGACATAAAAGGAATAAAAAACAAGAAAAAGGTTCTAAAACAACTATAAATTAACATAAGTTTATTATTCAGGAAGATAAATAAAGAACGAGGAAAGTCGGACTCATGGTAAGGAACTTCCCCTTAATCTCCTTTCATTGGGGCATATTTTTATGTTATGCACATTTATATTCCTATAAAGTGTATATAAATCCCTTTGAATAAATATATCATGAATTATTATATTCTCATTATATTTAATGTATTTTATAATTCACTTAATGACATGTATTCAACTGTTTCTTATGCGGTAAGGGAATTTTCAACTAATTTTTTTTTCATTCCAGTTCTCTTTTATGAGGTATTTCATTCAAGATTACATATAATGTTCTTATTTACATTATATCATGTCCCTATACTATACTATGTTTCTTTTAGTAATGGGTTACCCTTTTACCCTCTCTTTTTAATGTTTTTTTAAAACCTTGTTTTATAGTCATTATGCTGCAGAATTGTTGTCTCAAATTCTCTCTCTTTTTCTAAAAAAATTCTCTTATTTTATTTATGTGAATACCCAAAAAAATTTCATTTTTAGGGTTATTAATCAAGACATAAAAATTATATATCATATTATTTAATTGAAATACATAAAACCATTATTCACTTTCTATGGGTTCTAAATGACATAATGAGCATGTTTTTAAGCACTTTTTAAAACGTCACAATTTTGATATGAAATCCATTTATTTTATTTAAATTTGGTTATTTATGAAATTTATGATTATGATATATGTGTATCACATGAAAATAAATACATTTTAATGTTTCTCAATGATATCACTCCAATACATAGTGTAAATAAATTAATCTCTATATATTATATGTTTTACGATACCTTGGTGAATGACCTTAGTAATTTTTATGACACCTTGTGGATGGACCTTGTGATATTTTTATGAATGTATACATTTAATTATTTATCCATATTTTCAAAATATGATCCATGTTCTTATTTTTATGATATTCCTCTTTCTAATTTCTTTATGAATGTCCCCATATTCTTATTTATATCTCTCAATATCACATGTAAAATGTTTCCCTTGTTTTCCCATACTGAGCTTTTTGAGCTCATACAATTTTTTTAAATGTTTTCCACAGGTCTTAGTATTGGTAAGGACAAATAAGATGTTATTATGAAATTATTTGAGGATTTTTATTGATACAATACCATGTTCTTTTTAAATGTTTTTTTCTTGTTTTATGAAAAAATGGATAATGAGTAAAAGTGTCTACTTTGTAATAATAAAGTTGTTATGTATAAGTTAAGGCCTAATTATATAAATCAATAAACCTAAAAATATCCTCAATGTGATTGAAAGTCAAATTATTTACTTAAATCATGAATTAAGGATTGGTCCTTATAATAACTCTATGATATATGTTTTGTTTTCATTTTTGTGAAAACATTCATTTAAAAAATTCTCATATTTATGAAATAAAGATTAGAGAACATTGGAAACCTAATGATTATATCATAAGTTTTTCATAACATCGTATCTATGTGAAGTTTTCAATTTTAATGTATTATAAGCTGGAGGTATAGTAATATTTTTATGTAGTGTCGTAATAGTGATTGACAGTGGCCACATATTTGGTTGAGGTTTTTTTCTTAGAAATTGACCAAAAATGTGGAATGTATATATATCTTCATTGGAATGTTAGAAAATGTGTCTGATGAATGTGGTTGAATCCTTATTTAATTGAATCCCTATTGTAATCTATTTATAGAAAGTTATACAACATCACCTAGACAAATTAGTTTTATGTTATTTCAACTACATGAAGAAGTAATTGTTTAGTTCTCTAATTCTATAACAACTAGATGATGTGGGTAATATTTTAGGTTGTTAGTGATTCTATCCATCTAGATGTGTGAATTTTTTTAATTATGTTAGGGGTAATGATCTCATATGTACATAAGATGTTACATACCCATGATTGTAACTATACCAGAAATAGTATTTAGTGAGAAGCTAGGGTTTTTTATCTGATTTTTTTATGACACTACCACATTGAAAAACATATTTCCTTCTTCATAGATGTTATGTTATAGATGTATGTATTATATAAATATGACCTAATCCTAAATAAATGTAGGTAAATTTATATTATTTGTGTAAATGACATCGATATATTCTATACACCTGGGAATGAAAACGTAGAAGCCAACATGCTAGTCCATAAGCCACAAATAGATGTTTTATTTGCGAAAAAGGATATATAGAGTGGAATAGAGGAGAAAACACTATTAAAATTATTGAATGGGAGGTGGATGTTTGTATATATATATATATATTAAATTGTATTAGAATCCTATTTGTTATAGAAGGTGAAGGAGTCGTAGTGGGGAGACTCATATTAGAGTTGAATTGTTACTATGTTACTCATATTGATGACCAAGAGTGTAAGTTAAAGGATAATCCATATTGGTTAGTGTAACGACCCAGGTATTTATAGAATAATAATTTTTATTAATATTTATGAATAAGATAAAAATTTACATTAAAGGGGTTGCTTTTTTTGATAGCATACTCGATACGCAACAACGGGTTTCTCTGAAATCTTACGTTCCACACAACATTGAGTTATACCAAAAAATAATTCAACAATTATTATTATTTTAAATTGTAGTTGACGCATAACTATTTTAATGGAGGGAATGAATAATATCAAATAAATTTTGAAATATGGTTTACACATGTCTAAATAATTATTCATTGGTTACCAAATTTATTAGAAATTTAAATAAAAAACTATTGAATATAAAGGATATGTTTTTTTGAAAACATATGTAAAAGAGAATAATTTTTTTTGTAAAATCACATAACTATTTATGGATTTTTATTTAATGAAAAATATATTTTATATATTCAATTTATTTTTTTAAATTCATCTTATATGTTTTCTAGATGTGATATAATAATAAATTAATTTTTCAGATAAAAGAAGTATTTTTTCTAAAAATGACGGTTTACCGCATTTTGAGGGTGAACCCATTTTAAATATTGTTTTTTGTCCCTTTTATATGTTTTATATGACAAAATAAACTTCTTCAATAGAATCAGGACATCAAAATTTACTTTGGAATTTTTTTTAGTAATTTTCGGATAAAAATTGTTTTTAATGAATTGTGAAAAAAACTGCATTTTAATTCCAAACATCCATTTCATCTAATTTATTTATATAGTTATATTGTCATTAAATTTGGTTTTAAAGTGTAATTGGATTTTTTTTATCATTTAATCCAACTTTTTTTATTGGAAGTAATTTTACTTTTAAATTGGATATAAACACATGTTATATTTTTGAAAATTTTACTTCTAAAAAAGACGCCTTTTGCTTCGGACAATAAGAATTTATTTTACATTAATTTCTGAAAATTTTGTGTTTTGAATTTGTAAAAAATGGATTCCATATTTTGAATTATAAGGTTCAAGTTGAGTAAATAGGTACCTATTATTTTTGGACATTATGAATAATAACTTCACTAATTTATTTTTTTTACCATGGTAAAGGGTAAATCTAGTAAACAAGGGTAAAAAATAATATTGTAATAAAATTAAACTAACCTAAAATGTGTTTTAATCCTATTGGATGATATATTTACAACTATGGGTATCATTGGGTCTATTTTTGGACCCCATTGATCTACTTGGGTGTGATAATGATATGTTATAAGAATTAATTTAAGTAAATACAAATATAACATAAACATGTATCTTTTAATAAAACAATTTTTATATGGGGATATATAGAAGATATCTTCCAATATAAATAGTAAATTAGAAATTTAAAAATATTTCCAACATCATGATATTTTATTTACAATTTTTAGACATTAAATATATAAATTTATTTATGACACAATGATGATGCAATGATAGCTTCTTTAATAAAGGATTAAAATAAATGATATTATAAATATTAAAATAAATTTTATTTGATATTTTTGATGCCATAATCGAATTTTATAGATATTATTTTCATATTATCTTTTATTTAATACATTTTTTGAAGCAATCAAGTTTTTATTACTTTATCAAAAACCAATTACTTTATAGTATCAAAATTAACATAAATGAGTTTTTAAAACAAATAAAATTTTATTAAATGATATAATAGTCCTAAAAATATAATATTCAGAAAAATGAATTATATAATGTTAAAAATGTCATTAATGATCCAATTATGGTTCTATTGGCATTTTATTATAAATATAGTTACCATATATCGTTAAAATGAAAGAATACATGCTAAGAGTAAATGTTTTTATCTAAGGGTTAAAGATAAAAGATAAAATTAATTTTGTAACCTAAACATGTCTAAAACATATTGGATGAGATTTTTTATACCCCAAAGCATATTATATTTGAAATATCTGATTTTGGGACCATTTGAAACCAAAAATCAATTTATAATAATATAATATTTCAAGACCTTTCTAAAGTACCTCATCCCTATAATATAAGACCACCACCTCTACCAACTTACACACACATCTCAAGCCCTTGGCTGATCAACTTTTTTCTCAAATAAGCTCCCAATATCCGTACTTTCTTCTACGAAGCCTTACCTTGGGAATAAGTCATTTCAAGAAATAATTTTGTCTCAAATAAAACGAAATTACCCTATTTAAATGTAACATCTTCTATCAAGTTATTTTCTTTTATTTTCCTTCTCCACTCCCTGTGTTATTCATGTTATTTGTTTTCATAACAACACCAGTATCCTCAATATACTATGATTTTTTTTCAAAATTTATTCAAACTAAACTTACACACACATCCATCTAATAGATATGGCACATGAGCCTCAGCCCAGTTGGCGAGGTATCCTTAAATGCATCCACAAGACCTAGGTTCAAAACTAGGTAGAGGCATATATTCTGGTACTGTAGCAGTATTATAGTAGGCACTGTAGCAGAGACTATACACTGTGTGGGTACTGTAGCAAGACTGTACACTGTAAAGGGACTGTAGCAAAACGGTACACTGTGCGGGTACTATAGCGGACACTGTAGAAGTTACTGTAGCAGGTACTGTTCGGTACTGTAGCAGCTGGAACTATTCACCTTGAGCCACCAGTTTGGGCTCGGAGTCTGTAAGGATTTCGGGACACCCAGGACTTTGGGTTACTAGGTCTTTTGGGACACCTTTAAGGCCTTCAGGCCACCTCAAGGCCTTCGGGCCACATGCAGTTTCCCCAGACAGACTACAAAAAAGGGGCCGCCCCAAAAGAGGATTCCGAACAGGTGCAGTCAACAAAGCATAGCCAAATGGATTTTTTAGAATGAGAGGGTATGGCTATTCCATCAGGACCAGCCTGTGCTTGCATGGTAAGCCTAGCCAGATGGCCATGTGAAGGTGGAGAGCTACCATAATGATGCAAATGCTAGGGAGGGGCAATTCCTTATAGATAGTCTGGTTGAATTCCCTAAGACCTTCGGGTCATGTAATCTCCTAAGCAGCCTACGGGCTATGTAATATTTGATCCTACGGACCTTTTAAGGGTTCCCCCTCATCCCTTGAAAGGGGGTTATCAAAATAAATAAAAATAAAGGCATAGTGGATATGAACATGTTGTTTCTGTGGGCGGTGAACTAATGTCTTATGAAATGATGATTGTTCAATTATCCCCTACCACCTGTCATAGGGGCCACTATGATGGAACTATATTTATATATGATATATATTATATTTATTTTTTCTCTATGATTCTGAATTTTTCTTTTACATCATACATTTATGGCTTCCATACTGTTTAAATACGATAATTTCATTTGAGGAAGTGCAGACTACCGCCCCCTCAAAGTGATATGGCTCATTCATTCCATACATGGAACATATAAAGGATGGCGTTAACCTAAGATTATTATTTAGGAAATTAAATAACGAATGAGACAAGTTGGACTCAAGGTAAAATACTTCATCTCAATCTCCTTTTATTGAGGAATTTCTTGATAATATCCATATATATTATTTTATAAGTTGTATATATAACTTATATGACATTTAATATCAATATTTTATCTATAATAATGATATTTTTTAATTCATGAAGATTAATGATTAAATTTTCAATGTTGTATGGGATACCTTGAACATTTAAATATTTAATTATCAAATATTTGTCTTCATGATATTAAATTACATATTTCTTTATATCGATATAAAAGAATTATAACGAACATTTTATTTCTATCTATAATTTCATTAAAAGTTTTCAAAAGGAATATTTTTATATAAATAATTTTAATTTCTTTACAAAATGAAAAAAGGAATGTAATTTTTTTAACGTATACGGTGATAACGACTTCTCCACCGCTATAAATGTTATTTGATATTTGGATTCCTCTATAAACCATAATTTATTTCAAAATAAATCCATTATTACTTTATTTGGTTATCTTGGTATTGAAAGTGGGATTATTAAATGAAAATTGTATTCTTATAAAAAATTTGTTTTCATATGGGATTACAAGATGTTTTCAAAAGTGGGTTTTGTGATAAACCTATTTTATTTAGAAAATGGTACATAAGCATTATAGCTCACGGGTGAGCCTCAAACAACATATAATAATGGTGTAGCCCCATTATAGCACACCGGTGAGCCCGAAATAGCTTATATAAATGGTTGATTCCCATTATAGCTCACTTGTGAGCCTGATATAACTTATATGAGTGGTGATCCCCATTATAGATCTCTAACTTGGAAGTTGGCCATACAGTTATTCTAATTGGAATATGTTTCAAATTGTTTTATATATATGATTCTCTAAGTCACCTAACGTAGTTTTATTTTCTTACTATTTGTTTTAGTGTTTTTTATTGATAAAAAATTATGTGTTTTATTCATGTGAAAATTTTTTCATTCATCTGCACCAAGAGAATTTAATGGGTTATCAAGTCTTAACTAGACTCGTGATTTTTCACTATTTTTATGTCCCTTACTGATATTTTTGTGATCATACCATGTTTTAAATGTTTTCAAAAAAATTAAGGGAGAATACAGTCAAGGATAGATTCAAGGAAATGTTATGATGATTAAACCTGAAAAGAAACCATGTTTATTTTTAAAAGTATTATTGTTATAGAAGAAACAAGTATTGTTGGTAGTGTCCACTTTTTAGTTTTATGATTTTATAATGTAATAGTTATGTAAAAATTCTCTAAATATCTAAACCTGAAAATATCCTTAATGTGAATTCATGAATTAACTCAAGATTTTGTAACATTTAAGGTAGGGGACTTATAGTTGGTACAATAGGATGGTTTAGATAATATTAGAGGTTATGATGGTGTTAATTTATTTGATTTAGAGGATTTTACTTTATGGATAAGTTGAAATGATGCAGCATTTTAAGATTACCTTGTTCCTTCATCTAAAATATATCTGTTTAGAATGGTTTTCCACACAGGAAATAAGAAAGCAGTAATAGGAAGGAATCAAGAGGAAAACCACCTTTAAAATCAACAATATGTGGTGGTGATAATTGGAATATAATATTTTGTTATAGTGATAGAGTAGTTGACTCATGCTATAAATGGTAGTGGTATCCATGCATGGGATCATCCCGATCAACCACAAAAGAATATGTTAGTAGTGGAACATTTTATGAGGAAACAAACCCCGTCATTCAATGGATAATATAACCCAGTGGTATCTGGAGGATGGATAAATACCCTTGAGAGGATATTTTAAGCCATGGGATGTTCAGAAATTCAAAAGGTAACTCTTTTCATCTATCATTCTAAATATGAAGCTGATCAATGGTGGTCATTAGTTAATAATACTAGATAGAAAAATGATCTTGATGTCATAGAATGGGAAGAATTTAAGGATATTTTCCTTAAGAAATATTTCCCTAATTTTGTTCATATTAGGATGGAGAAACAATTCTAGGAATTAAAGAAAATGGATGATTATTCAATTGCCTCATATGAAGAGATCATCAGAAAATTGGCCAGGTATGTTTCGTATTTTATTCTAGACGTTCAAATTAAAATTAATAGATTTTACTATGGATTTAAATTGGGGCTACGAAGAACTTTGGCCTCTTGAGAAATTAAAATTTTAGAAAAAGTGGTTTTCTATGATGAGAAATTTGAAATGCATTTTTCTGAAAATTATGTTCCAGGAGATGATAAGAGTAAGAAATAGACAAGCTACCATGAAATAGAGAAGCATACAACTATGAATTATGGAGGTACGCCCAAAACATGTTCCATGTGTGGTAAAATACATTTTGGGTAATGAATTTTAGGATCTAGAAAGTGTTACAAGTGTAGTAATTTTTGTCACAAGATTCGTGACTATAAAGAAAAGGGTCCTGAATAGTCCAATAATGAGATAACAAATAGACAGTCTATATTAAGATGTTTTAGCTACAATGAGTTGAGATATTATAAAAATAAGGGTTCAAAGTTAATTACCCTGTGAGGAAATCAATAATATTAGAAACAGAAAGGTTTGGGAAAATCATTTGCTGCAACTACAATTGATGTTGAGACATCTATTGAAGTGATGGAAGATCCTGAGAGGCTAGTATTTTTTTAATTATAACCATATGTTTAAGGTTTTAGACACACCTTATGAGGTTTTATGTGATGTGATTATAAGTTTTTAAGGACATTTCTAGGATATGTTTTTGTGGGGTTATGTTAATGTATGTTTTTAATGTGGAAGTATACATTTACTTTTGGACCTCAATTTTAAGATATTGATTTCCATTATAGTTTGTGTGATCATTTATAACTAAGGGTATTCTTTTGTATTTACATCATATTTTGGGAATATAATGAGGATGAAATTATTCTTATAAAATATAAATACATCAAGTAATTATGTTTCCTTATGTTCTTAGTCACACTCATAAATAAATTCCACATATTCACGAAAAGGAACTTAAAACAAAAACATTGTCCGTGTACTTTTCATACTAGGTAATCAATGATTTTTTAACCCTTCACAAGTTTATGGTTTTTCGTTTGTTAACTTTCTCCTTATCATGTTTTCTATCACTCTCTATTAGAACTTGATGGTTAGTTTTCTCTTCCATATCGACGTTTTCCTACATGGAATCCAAGTTTTTTTTCTTTGTTGAACTTTTTAATTCTCCTTTATTTTTTTTAAAATTGTTGTTTTATTAACCCTTTTTCGACGTGGGATTTTTAATGAAGATTCCGAGCACAATTTTAAAATTGCAAGGATGCAATTTCAAAAATGGTGGAATGATGTAACAACCCAAGTATTTATAGAATAATACTTTTTATTAATATTTATGAATAAGATATAAATTTTACATTAAAGGGTATGATTTTTCTGATAGAATATTGGACACACAAAAATGGTTATCTTCTAAATATTACGTTGCACACAACATTGAGCTATACTGAAAAAAATAAAATAATTATTATACTTTTAAATGGTAGTTAATTCCTATCCATTAGAATGTCAAGAATGAGTAATATCAACTGAATTTTTAAAATTGGTTTACACATGTTTAATTAATGATTTATTGGTTACCAAATTTATTATAAATTTAAATAAAACCAATTGAATATAAAGGATATGTTTTTACAAAAACCTATTTAAAAGAGAATAATTGTGTTTATAAAATCATATAACTCATTATGGATTTTTATTTTATTAAAAATATATGTTATATATTCAATTTAATGTTTTATATTCATCTTATATGCTTTTTAGATATGATATAAGAACAAATTCATTTTTTTGGATAAAAGAATTATTTTTCTAAAAATACAGTTTTTCAACCTTTTGATGGACAACCCTTTTAAGTCTAGTTTTTGTCACTTTTATATATTCTATTTGAAAAAATAAACTTATTATATATTATCTAGACATCAAAATTTACTTTGGTTAATTTTTTGGAAATTTTCTGAAAAAGTTCATTTTTTAATGAATAGTGAAAAATATAGCATTATAATTCAAAAATGTATTTTTATGTAATTTATTTATACAGTTTTATTTTCATTATAATTGTTTTCATATTTTAATTATATTATTTTTTAATAATTTAATCCAATTTTGGTCATTTTTAGTAATTTTACTTTTAAATTGGACACAAACAAATGTCAATCTTTTGATAGTTTTTACTTTTTAAAAACACGATTTTTGGTTTGGACAATAGAAATTGATTTTAAATTAATTTATGAAAATTTTTTGTATTGAATTTAAAAAAATGGATATCATATTTGGAATCATAATTTTTAAATTGTGTAAATAGGCACTTTTTAATTTTTGAAAATTATGAATAGTAATTTCAGTAATTATTTTATTTACCATGGTAAAAGGGTAAATCTAGTAAATAAGGGTAATAAATAATATTAAAATAATATTAAAATATGATAACATGTGTCCTAATCCTATTTTATGAGATATATCCAACCATGGGAATCCTTGGGTCAATTTTCAGACCCCATGAAGCCACTTGGGCGTGGTAATGACATGTTATAAGAATTAATTTAAGTAAGGAGAAATATGACATAAACATGTATATTTTACTAAATAAATTCTTATATGGGGTTATATAAAAAATATCTTCAACAATAAATATTCATTAGAAATATTAAAGGTTTTAATACTAGATTATATATTTTTTAGACTTTATATAAAAAAATATAATAATGACATAATGATGATGTAGTGATTGCTTCATTAATAAAGGATTGAAATAAATGTTATTATAAATATTAAAATAAATGTAATTTTTTTTTTTGGTGGAATATGGGAATTTTCTGGATGATATTGACATATTATTTTGATTTAATCCCTATTGATCAAAGTAATAGAGTTTTTATTACTTTAATGAAAATAATGTACTTTATAGTGTCAAAATTGATATAAATGAGTTTTTAAAACAAATATCATTTTATTAAATGATATAACAGTCCTAAAATATAATATTAACCATATGAAGTATATAATGTTAAAAATTTCATTAATGATCCACTTATGGTTCTATAGGCATTTTTTAGTAAATATAGTTAACATATATTATGAAAATGTAAGAAGACATGGTAAGAGTTAATGTTTTTATCTAAGGTCTAAAGCTAAAAGATAAGGTTAATTTTGTGACCTAAACTTGTCTAAAACTTATTGGTTGAGATTTTATTTACCCAAAATCATATTATCTTTTAAATAATGTATTTTTTGACCATTTGAAACTTAAAATCATTTTATAATAACATAATATTTCAATACCTTCCTAAAGTGCCCTTCCTCTCTCTTATAAAAGGCCACCACCTCTACCCACTTACACACACCTCTCAAGGCCCTTGGATCATTGAAATTAATCTAAAATAATATAAAAACATATCTATCATCCTCTTATAATTCTTACCTTGAGAATAAGGCAGTTAATTAAATCCATTTGGCTCAAATAAAAAGAAGATTCTTGATTTAGAGATGACATCTTCTATCAAGTTTTTTTCTTTTATTTTCCTTCTCCACTCCCTATGCTCTTCGTATTCTTTGATATCATAAAAAAACTAGTATCCTTAATATACAAGGATTTTGTTATGAGATTTATTATAAATATACTTACCCACACCTCAATCTAATGGATATGAATATATTGTTTCTGTGGATAGAGGAAAAGTATCAGACAAAACGATGATTGTTCAATTTTCCCCTACCACATATTTTGGTGGCCATTATTATGAAACTGTATTCATATATAATATAAATTATATTTATATTTACTATATTCTTCTATATTTTTATTTTACAACATACCATTATGCTTTCCATAATGTGTAAATACGACAATTTCATTTGAGGAAGTGCGGACTACCACCCCTCAAAGTGATATGAATCGTTCATGCCATACATGGAACTTATTAAGGATGGAGTTAATGAACTTATATAATGTATATTAAATATGATATTGTATTGTAATATCAATATACCTATGTATCATTTAGTTTTCATTCCTTTAAATATGAAAATGAAATGAATGTAGTGTTCATATGTACGAACGACTTACCGTCTCCCTGAAAGATGCATTTCATTTACTATCTCCAAATTTTATGTATAATTATAAATACATATATAATGGACCTATATAATACATAAATTATAAATAATAATTTTCTGACGATGTAATTTTGACTACATGGACAATTTACATCAAAATAAGTTTATTTTCATCTCAAGTACCGAACATCGACAAAACATCAGATGTGAACTAAAATAATTAACTATTTATTATAATAAGGTAATAAGTGATATAAAATGAATAATAAACTTGAAAAAGTTTATTAAAAAAGTATAAATTTACCTAATTTTATTATTCAGGAAATTAATGAACGAACGAGACATGTTGGACCTAAGGTAAGGGACTTCGTCTCAATCTCATTTCATTGAGGCATTTCTTGATAATATCCACATCTATTATTTTATAAGGTGTATATAGAACCACTATAACATTTAAAATCCATATTTTATCTATAATAATTTTATTTATTAATTTAGTAAGATTAAGATTTAAATGTTCAAAGTTTTATAGGGAACCTGGAACGTTTAAATATTAAATTATCAAATCTTTGTGTTCATGATATTAATTTACATATTTATTTATATGGATATAAAAGGATTAAAAACGAAATTTTAGGTCTGTCTAGAATTCCATTCAACTTTTTTAAAATGAATCTTAATATAAAATTCATTTTTCTTTCTTTACAAAATGGCAAAAGGAATGTTATTTGTTTTAACATATATGTTGATAATGAATTCTCCGCCACCGTAACCATTATTTTATATTTTTCTTCCTCTATAAGCCTTAATTTATTTTAAATAAATCCATTATTCCATTATTTGGGTATCTTGGTATTGAAAATTTGATTCTTGAATGAAAATTTTATTATTATATAGAAATTTTTTTCATATGGGATTTGAAGAAGTTTTCAAAAGGGGTTTTGTGAAGAATGTGTTTTGTTCATAAAATGGTACATGAGAATTATAGATCATGGGTGAGCCTGAAATATCATATACAAGGGTTGAGTGCATTATAGCTCACTGATGAGCCCAAAATAGCTTATATGAAGGGTTGACCCCCATTATAGCTCACAGGTGAGCCCGATATAGCTTATATGAAGGGTGATCCCCATTATAGATCTCCAATTTGGAAGTTAGCCAAATGGTTATTCCAATTGGAATATTTTTTAAAGGTTTATATATATAAGATTCTCTAAGTCACCTAAAGGAGTTTTATTTTCTTTTAATTGGTTTTATTGTTTTTTATTGAGAAAAAAGTATGAGTGTTATTCACGTGAAAATGTTTTTATTCATCCACTTAAATAGCATTGAATAGGTTATCAGGTTTTAACTATACTGATGGGTTTTCATTATTTTTATGTCCCATACTGAGATTTTTTTGTTCATCCCATGTTTTAAATGTTTTCATAGGATATAAGGGATAATAGAATCAATGATAGAGTCGAGGAAAAGTTTTGATGATTAAACATGAAAGGAAACCAAGTTTCTTTTTAAAATTATTATTTTTATGGATGAAAAAATATAGTTGGAAGTGTCCACTTTGTATTTCTATGTTTTTTTATATAATAGTTATGACCTAATTCTCTAAAGATCTAAACCTTAAAAGATCCTCAACCTGAATTATTGACTTAACTAAAGATTACGTAACATTTAGGGATTGTGCCTTATAGTTAGTATTTGATGAAATGTTATTAATTTTATTGAAAATGTAAGAGTTATTACTTTACAAGGTCAAACTTTTAACTCATGTAGTGAATCTAGGTGTCTCCAACATGTATCATGACTAAATAATTTTGTTTCTATTTCTTTATATATATATTATATATTTGTTTAGTTTATACCATGTTTCTCTATCTTCCAACATCTAAATGTATATAGATGTGTTTACAGAAGTTTTTTACAATAGTTTGATGCCTTCAATATGAAATGTGAGGCCATCTCTACAGTTTTCATCAATGGTCTACCCTGAGAAAAAGGTTGATATTATTCTATTTTGAATACTCACAACACTTCGACCAAAACAACTAATTTCAAAGTTATTAATCAATAATTTACCATATAATTTATACCTCGTTGATATTTTGATGAGATAGTGTGGATCTATGGTCTACAAAGCACAATAATATCATAATGGAATTTACTTTTACCTCGTGAGTTTAGGGAGCTAAAAATCATGATATTGGATATCGGTTAAGCGTTAACACATTAAGCCACCAAAATATGTATGGGAAGGTATTACAGAATACACAATATAATTAATATATATTGTAGGCTTGTATCGTGGATTTTGGTTGGTCTTGGGTGAATCCCTTACCCGTACTAGAGTTTTCTCAAAAAATCAACTATCTGTCCTACATCATTATAACATAAATTTTGATTCTATAAGGGAAACCTTTTAAATAACCATAGTAATGGAATAAGATTAGATATGTGATTATCTTCATGAAATATGTGGTGTAGATAATAAAAAATAAGGTATAAGTTATAACTAATTGAGGTAAGAGATCACTTGTCCATTGTAATGATTATATATGTTATAGAGGGACACCATTAAAATTTATTCTTTTTGGGGGAATTTGTTTCGGTTATTTTTCTTAAATCATGGAAATTATGTGCTCAATTATAGGATTATGTTTTAATTTATTTTTTTTTGGTCATTTATTTTGGTTTTTAGTGAGATATAAATGTGGTGTACCAGATATCTTTTCTCTTATAGTTGTTGTGGATCTACATTGAATTCTACATATCATATATCCATTGAAATCATACGAATGATGCTAATATTATTTAATTGTCAAGGGTTTAATATATAAGGTCAAAAAAAATTGTATTGTTTGATCATGATCTAATATTATTGAGAGATGGTGATATGTAGGTTATTGATCCCATCAAGTCATGTTCACAAAAGGAAAGGTTAAGTGGATGTGATTATGTTGGAACATTGGTCATATATGTGTGCCTTGTATCAGAAATGGTTTTGCTATTTGTATTACTATGATGTTTGAGAAAATATCATTGTATTGAATGAAATGTATTCATGTGGTTGATTTTTTGACGTACTTTTTTTGTAGTTTTTTATGATATTTTAATAACACAATTCTATTTTTATAGATAGAGTCCTTGAGAATTTTATATTTTCGATTAAGATATTATATGTTATCTTACCTATATTTAGGTACAGTGAACAATTTTCTATGGTGTGGTGATGGATTGGGAGAGACCATCTAATAATGTGTGCATAATAACTAACAAATTTGTGTGATAAACACTAAACATGTGAAATTATATTATGTTTTTTTTTTTGTTTAGTGAAGCACTAGTAGTGATATGTCACATAAAAAAAATTTGGTTAGCATTTTGTGAGGAAATTTACACCTATGAGAATCAATTAATGGGACAAAACTATAGACTTAAGTGTTGTAATGTGTTGGATAATAATGTTGTTTCATAAAATTTGAGGGATACTATACCCATTCCTATAGAATATTTCATGTTCATTTGGAATTGAGTGATCCACCATTGAAAAAAATGCTAATTTGAAAATAACCAGGACATAAGGTTTCATGCCATACAGATTCATAGAATGATGAGTGCATGAGACAGTTGGAAATTTGATTAGTGTGGGGTAACCTCTCATGTTATTTTGTGTGGTGAGGAAAACAATTTGTGTTTCTTCCATTGTATTGGTTTGAGGTATTTCATGGTCTTCTAGGTGTTAGAAACACATTTCACTAGACCATCATGAATTTTGTGGTTGTTGTAAAGATTATTAAATATAGTTTTTAAATTGAGAATAATTTAGTGTTCAATACATTAGAATTAGTGAATATAAGGAAATTCATGTATATTTAAGGACTGCTAGATTTTTTTGTGTTCCAATACATTATAATGGACGTTTAATCAAACATTAACTATAAATAGATGTCCCAATCATCCATTATTTAAATTTACATTATTCCTGTAAAACCATAGATGATCCCAATACCACATAGTACCTTAAAAAAAATTATGTAGAGACTCCAAAAAACATGTATAATTATATTCAAACCCACTTGATATAATATGTTCTCAACTCTAACCATTATATCTATTTCAAGAGTATGTATATGATCATGTTACGTTATTGTGTAGAATTTTTTTATTGGTCATGATAGTGAATTATTATGGATATATTTCAGTGATGTTTTCTTAAAATTTGCTGATGGATGACTCCCATTTCATTCACTATTGTGTGATGGTTCTTTAAACTATAAATCAAGGCTGGGTATTCATGATTCCATAATTAATTTTTGAAATTTTTGAGATTGTTATTCTTTTGGAAAATTTTCTTATTATATTAAAATCAGATAAGAAGAAAATTATATGGAAAAACAAAAAATAGAATATAATAGTCTTTAACATCTTTTTTCCAATATCAGTGAGTTATTTCATGACTCATTGATACTACTATATGTTTAGTAAGAGAAACACAAATAAATATGAACGAAAATTGTATTGAGATTGGTAATATTTGAAAATATTTAGTGGAATGAATAGTAATATTCATTGATAACTGAATCCCCCTAGAATTAGTGAATTGATTCATGTTTTCATACCTATGTGAAAATCCTTGAAATTGTCACTTTATTATGATAAAAACATTATTGAATGTTTTATATTATATAAAATAAGTACTTTTTTTAACGAAAATTGAATTTGGTAACATAAATGATTTTCATGTATTCAATATTTGAATAGATTTTAGTGCTAGACTATGAAAATATATACATATTGATAGTTAGTGGTCATTATTATTGTATATTTGTGGTTACATATGTTTTTTTTTATGTGATTGCAAATATGAATGATGTATCAAAAGAAAGAATATATTTTTTCATAATTTAAGTGAGTGGATAATAATTAAAGAGGTTGGATTCATGGATGTAGTTACTAGATTCCAAGTGTTATTGGTGATACATGATAGTTTGGAATATATAAATAGTTAAAATGATATTGGGTTGTTTATTAATATTTTATGATGTGGGAATTATAAATGAAATGCGGTTGATATGTTAGAAAATTTATTATTATTGAATATGAAACATAATGTAATTTTTTGATTTTAATGTTTTCTATATATAATAAATTTGTAATTTAGTGAAACTCATATATGTTCTGAAAAATCATAATGCATTTTTGTGATTTATATATGTATGATATGAGATGGGTTCTATTCTAGTAGGTGGAAATTGTTGATTGTGTGTGGGGAAGAAGTTATTGGATATTTTTAGTTCATTATGGTATCATAATGGGTGGTATGAGCATGTTTTATATGAGTCCTTGTTAGGATGTGATTATGTATGAATATTTATACTTCTATATTCTTGTGATTTATGGATTCACCTACCTTAAGTTGTGTAATTATAAAAATGAAAACTTATTTTGGTTTCAAATAGTTTTCCTAACTATCCATGCCGGAAAGGGTGGATGGTCTACTACCTCCTCTAAACTATTATCCCTTTGAAAATAGTATGTTGGAAATTTTTTGACATTTTCCAATGACTCTATAATAGTAACTAGGGATTCTTGGTGATGAAGAAACAATTAGAGGTCATTCATACTAGATTTATTATTTAGTTTTCTGTATTCATTATTGGAGGAGGGAAAGAGAATAGAATTTATAATGATCATGACACCCTACTTACCCAGACTTATACAATATGACAGGGACAATATGTAGATATATGGAAAAAGATATTGAAGGGATGGGCACTAGACATTTGACACTATGGAGAGTGGAAAACCATTAGGGAAGCTATTATTGGGTGATTATGATTATATTCATATAATATTATATTTATAATTTCTATGTGATAACTAAAGTATAATACTTTGTGTGTATAGGTAGGGTAGTTGACCATGAATGCTTTTTTTTGTGGTTCTAATACTTGTTTACTATATCATTTATATACACTCCTTACATTTACATAAGAGTTCCTAAGGGGGATCCCACAATATATATGGAAGTTATTCTAAAATATATATGTGTATATATAAACAATTTTCCAAGAGAGTAGGAGGGATCTAGTGACAAAACAAGACCCTACTAACACAAATATGGTGATTTTATACTATTATCATAGATTATTTACATACATTATTTTAGGAGTTTAATTATATATAACTTATTATATTTTTATATATTTTTATTCTAATGTAATACAATTTTAGTTAATAATATGAGTAATTTATTTGTGGATTATATCTTATGTCAAATACATGAAATCATTTATTAAGTTAAATTAATCCAATGGATTGTTTTATGCACTTATTTATAGTTTCCAACACATGGAATTCTGGAAGTGGGATTCATGGGTTTCCCCTTTTCATTTTCAAGTATGTAGGGTTATCATTTTAGGTGTGGGGGGGGGGGGGGGTTTGAGACATCATCCATCAATATTTTATAAAATTTATCATTGATATAATGACTTCTCCCAATAAACTAGGTTAGATATGTAGACCCACAACATATGATATGTGCCTCCCCACACATAAGAGGTTGTAGACTAAAGGTGATGTTATGAATTCCATCAGTTGTGAGACTATAAAATCAATATCATAGCTACACACTAATAATAAAAATCATATACAAAAAATCATATAAAATAATGAAAAATAATAATATCTAATATCATACATATCATATAATAAATAAATAAAATTTATCATAGCATAAAAATACCTAAAAGGTATAAAATGGATGAAAGGAAAATAAATACCATAAATTATTCTAGTATATTTCATAATATCTTCTTTTACAATAATAATATATCTACTATACTTTTTATCATATGTCACATTCTCTTAATTGAATTCTGGTTATGAAATATTCCCACGCACCATGATTCCCCATGCATGATTTGAGTAATAATAACATAACATAATATATATTAATTTATTATAATATATAAGTAAATATACCCACAATTTTTTTGATTTATCATGTTCTAAATTATCATCCATTAACCATGACCCCACCTACATTAGGTCAATTCTAGTATTGGATATAGTCATTAGTTTTACAAGTTATAACTTTATGGAAACGCCACATTCCCCACCCTGATGGTATTAATTATCCTTGGGATATTTTATTCCCCATAAATCATGTTAAATATAATTAGATGTAACATCATACCTGCATGAAATTCTCCCAAATTTTACTCTATCCAATGGACATCCAATTTCCATGCACGAACTACTCCAACAACCACATAAATTTCTATGATATGAAGAATACCACCACTTAATATATAGTTTGTGGCCATAATATTATCATCAATCTTTCCCACCAAGAAGAAATATAAATTTTTTTTATGAACCTGATCATTGTGATACATGAGGAAACATTACAATATATATTAAATACCATAAGAAACATAAATCATAGAAATGAATAATATAGAATATCAAAAACTATTTCAATGAGGCTAAAAACAAATCATATGTTCATCCATAAAGGAAGTGGTCTCAAGGTAAACTCATTCAGTAACATGAAATCATATACCAAGAACATGTTTTTTAGCATAAAAAAATTCCATATCATATACAAGAAGTTATATTGTAAGAAACATTACTCACCACAGTTTTTGAATAAGTACCCTATGTTTCATTAAAATATAAATAACAAAACCATTCCACACACCCTTAGAGAATTATCTTGTAATTCTTGGATTTCATTTTTAAATCTGTTTGAAAATGGATTTTTTTTGAATGAATACATAAAATGAATCCATGAAAAGAAGGTTTTTTCTAGAATAACATAACCAAAGGAGTCCTCTCAGGAATATAATTTCAATGTATGGTGATGTAAAGGTCCCCACTTCACTTGATTTATTAGAAATTTGGGAAAAGATTTTTATTTCCACATAAAATAAATAATTTAATTTTAGACTTTGATAAAAAAAACAATGGTATATTAACAATTCATCAGAAAAAAAAATTAATCCAAATGAGAATAAATGATAATAGAGTCTCAAGATGATTTATCTTTGATGACAAACCCTAAAACATTCACTATTCTTGAGAATTCTATCTATATTCTTGGGGGTTTATTGTATCAATTTTGATACCTTTAATAATGTAATTACAAATCATCAATAGAGTAAGATTCAATCATTAATATTGAAATATAAATAGGTCTTGGATGATTACCCATATACACTTACACGTACAACACCCATATTCAATGATAGATTTTGAATAGATCAAGGGGTGACCATAAATCACTATATTTGGAAATTATATATAAATATAGGAAAAAAATACATTGACTAATCATGTAAAACATATGTCTAAAATTAGTCTAATTACATATCTTAAGTAAGAATAATAATGGAAATGGTCAAATAATAGCTAATCATTCTAGTGACACCAGATCAGTCAAAACATTGAGAGGAAAGGGGGAATAATGAGAGATACATGATTCATGATAGGAGGATGAATATAATGACTATTACCATGGGGTTAATAATTTTTTAGTTTAAGGGGGTCATAATATATGTAATTAAAATTCAATAGTGTAAATTTAATTCATCTCCGGACTGGGTGAATTGTCTGCCTAATTTCCCTCACGGGCATGCTAGTGTTCCATGAATGACCTCTTATTTTCCACTAGCACAACTAGAAATATGGATGGGTCCACATAATCCTAACTACCTATTATAACCCCAATCGTTATCTGGTGGGTTGACCAGTGAGCTGGTGTCTATTTTCTAGTAACCTCAAGCCGATCCTCAACCAACTATTCCAATTATTGATTATATGATCCTTGTAATTTAAAAGTAACCCCAAACAAATAATACTATATAAGATCAAAAATTTAATTAAATAATTTTTTAACTCAAAAATCTGTTTTATATTGAAATAAATAGATATTTTTTAGAATTATACCTCTATAATGACTTCTAATACACAAGATATACCTTAAATGATTTTAATTAAATAATATTGGATATTGATCCTAAACATTTTCCTCTAACTCCCATATTTACTATTATATCATCCTATTATGAGATATTATCTAGACTAGTAGTATCATATTCTCTTAATTTACAATCTCTATATGTTCCTGAATCTATATAGGCATCTCTAGGGAGGATGAGACAATCTAATGATAAATGTCTGCATAGTAGATGTCATTTGTAGGACCACCCATATTCCTCTGGAGTTGAAATTGATGAATGGTATAGTATATATTGATAAGAATAAGGAATATATATATACTGTATTCCTCTATCATGAACATATCAATGAACTCAAATGGTCCAACATTTATTGGCAGTAGCTTCCCCAGAATCATCAAATGTTGGTGTCCTAACCGAGGAGTTGCTCTCAAAAAATTCATGTCGCTAAAAATGAATAAAAAAGGTTAAATCCCAATTTTCTTATATGTATTTTATATAATATGATCTATGATAAATATATTATAATTAATTTGTACTCTTTTATTGGTGTCCTTTATAAAACTAGATCCCCCAAGTGTCACCACACTACCATTGTCCCAATAAATTGGTGGATGAATTGGACTACCACAAAGAGCATCATAATGGTCTATTAGAATCAAATATTGGTTAAAATTATTAAATGATAACTCAAAAAAGGATAGGTTACCCTCCCATGTTCCACCAGTGTCTAGAATTAATGATTATATAATATTATGAAATATGTGAACATTACACTAGGACTATCTGTGTGTGAATGGATGTTATATTGTGCTCAATCTCAGATGAATCACTAATACCTCATGAAATAGCATAAAAAACTAAGAAATAAAAAATGAATCTCTTATAGATTTTATTCTCAACTGAACTCCATGAATATTTATCAAATCACAAACATACTGATTAACATCTCATCAACTGAGTGAGTATCACGGACTACATAGAAGTGATAATCTTTTCTTAATCAATCGAAAATGACCCAAAATACCTCACAAAATCTCGAATCCCTAGGTATCCCATTCCCAAAGAGAACCGTGATGTTATACCACTTATAAAAAGTAATTCAATGCTACTAGATTCAATTACAAAGAAATTGGTTCTCAACCATAATCTATAAGTATTATGTTATACAAAAAAAATATATCAAATGTACCCATTCAACCATTTCCAATAGAAATATTATCCATTTTCTCAGCAAATCTATGTCACACCAAGATTTACCAGACACATCGAATTAAGGATTTATCTCATCATATATTAAATTAGAGAGTCATGTAATATAATTCACCCATGTAGAATAATCATATCATCCTTATCAAATGACAACATGGGTTTCAGGTCACCTTCAGCTACTTGTTCCTACAACACAAATTTAATTGGGTAAGTCACATGTCTATAATTTATCAATTATACTAGGAATCATCTGACATCCAATAGATAACATGTCATAAATCCTTGGTCTATGGAAGCATCCATCTTTTAGTAATCAAACATGATTATCAGCCACTACCGTTCTTCCAAACACCACTGATTAACTCATATGATACCAGTGTCTCACAAAAAATAGAATGTGTAATATAATTACCTTTAATTAGTGAATAATCTATCAAAAAATTGAACATTTTCAGATACACAACCTAATAAATACTTCTCCAATAGAGGACCCTCCATAAGATGATATAATAGAGGCTCTGGTGGTGTTTATTGACAATATACAACTAGGTGATGTGATTGGAAAGCCATGAATTCAATGAATGTTAAATTAATTAAAAATATATATCTTTTATAGGAAGTTTCTATTCATGGGGTCGTAGCTTATGTAACCCATAAGCAACATCCATCCACCTCTAAATTATCTCTAATCCTAAAACAATGCCTATTTTGTCACATTATATAGCATAAAATGTCACCTAATCAAGAATAATAAATAAGAGTGAAATATTTAAACTAATATATAGATCATGAAATTCCTTTTAACAATAATCTAAACACATGAAATATACACCCTTCATCATCATTTTAGTAATGTTTATTGATAATTTGGAGAATCCTTAGATAAAATGTCAGAAGTAAACCACTGAATTTAGAAACCTTCGGATCTCAAAAATATTTTTCGGATGTGGATAAGGAATCATTACATCAACCTTATCTGGGTATATGTATATACCTATCTGAAACACAAAATTCCCATATAAATTCACATCACATTACCAAAATTTACACTTCAAAATTTTGGCATATTTAAAATGTGTTCAAATCATACTTTGGACTGTGTAATTATATTTAGGTAGATGTGATTGGGTCTATTAGTATATGAGTATGACATTAATGAAGAACACAAATATAATTCAGGATATACGTTTAATATCATATTCATGAGTTCCATGAACACTTTTGATGCATTTTCAGTCCAAACGACATCACTGAGTACTCATATAGCACCTAATAGCTCCAAATTTCCATCTTTGAGATGTCTTATGTACCAACTAATTTGTGATAAAACATTCAAAGACCATTATTAAATAACTTATAATATAACAGTAATATGTTAAAGAGTTAATCAATCCTATGTGGCAGATATTATTTTTAAAAATAACAAAATATAAATTCCATCCATCCATAGTGATTTGATGACTATCAAATTCCTTTATAGAAACCAGATAGGGGAAACACATAGTGAAGTAAGTGGCCTTATGAATAACTCTTAATCAAATTCTGTATTCTTTAAATTTATATGCTTCAAATCATCCGGCACCATATTAATAGGGAGTATCAATATGGGATATAAACTCGACATTATCTTTATATAAAAGTAAACTATTCTATCAAAGTGAATTCCTATGATGTTTACAAAATTATATCATGTATATATGCAAAACTGAAGGAATAATAAAACAGTTTGAAATTGATCGTACTGAATGATTGAAGGAAAATATATGTTATTTGATCATCCCAAGATAACTCAAGTCTGCACCAACTCTATATACCCCAAGTTCCAATTCTGTGAACACCAAAAACATCTCTCCTTCAGGAAATGTAAAGTATACATGTACCATAAAATATGAGATTTTAACCTACAAGGTGGTCTTCCAATCCATTCAGATAATTGAATGTAAAATTTTTCTTATCGAGATCATAAATTCAAAATAATTTCTATAATGAGAAGAAATTGTAAGAAAATAAAATACTCATATTAGATTCTCCACTTTCATGACTAATAGTTCATATAGAGAAAATAACTCAATAGATAATATTACTGGTAAGTAAATTCCTATAACAACATGTACATAAATAATGGAATGGGAAGAATCCGTATAAAAAAATAGATACCATATAAGTGATATAGACTGTGTCTAAAATAATAGATGACACCCCAACACCATCTTCTAGAATATGATCCACATCATAAACTCAATCTAGCATAGAACCTGACCCTAACCCTGAGAAACTGTAGTATGGGATTTCTACATCCTCTACTAAGGACATCCACTCTTCGGTGTTCTAGATCTCCTAGAACACCTTTTAGAAGTTCTAAAGGGAAAATATCGATGGGGAAAATTCCTTCCACAATATTAAAACCCCACAAACATCATCATATAAGTTTTTTATAAATCACCCAAATTCAATAAATGAAATTCCTTATTAAATCACATCCACTAGAGGGAATCATAGAATCCATTATGTAACATTTATACCTACTACCCTATTACTTTAGATTAGTAATCATATTCCTACTACCACAAGTGGATCCTATAGTTAAAATTGGAATATTTTTAATTTTACTCTTATGTGATAAAAGTAAACACAGATCATTATCATGATCAATAAAATTATCAATGATAAAGGATATCTGAAGCATATACACATACATCATCATGTAATATATCATAACCTAATGTTTGAACTCTCACTGAAGGCCTTTCAATTGATCCTTAGACTTATGGAACTCATTCCATGGAACCATAGGATAAAAATGAAGAAGCATCATAAATCTTGTAGAATATATAGAGACACTCACAAAACACCGCTACAACTCCATGAACTCATTGGCACAGTCCAACATTATCATGTCAGGAAAATATATATCAATAAAAAGATACCTAAAGGTCACTAATGTAAATTTATATCATCTTATATCTTGATTTATAGTTGTCGAACATCTCCTATTAGGTACATGTAACATGTATGTCTTTAGAATAACTCACTCATCCACTATAGTATTGACCTAATAAAAAACTCTCTCAATAATAAATTGCTAGTCCTTTATAACATGTTGACCAATAATACAGAAAAAGGCATAGGATACTACAGATGGAAGTACTTAGCATGTTTATTAATGGTATTTTTAGAGTTTCTTCATAGAAAATGAATAATATTAATGTTTACTATAATTAGTAGATAAATATACAGAATTAGTGGTGACAGTATAAGAGTATGATAGGGTATATCCACATTCCCACCAATGGTGAAAATTTGAGATCCTATCTAACAAGCTATTCTTGGTGATCCACATATGGTGGCCCCATCAAACATCTCCACATTAACATTTAAAAATTTAAAAAAAAAATTAAAACAACTATTGTGGATTTATCAATATAGATTATTACTTTTCTATTGGATGAAAAGATTTTTTTGATGGGTATACCCATAACCTAAGGTATATCTCTCATATCACTAACTAGGGTTGTCTATATAGGCATTTTAGTAATATTAATATATGTATATGCCAAAAAATAACATTCCAATGATAAAATATTTTGTTGTAGCATAGAAATATGATAACATCAAGTAAAACATATATATTTCTCAATGAATAATACATATTTTATCCAGAAAGATAGAATAATAGAAGAAATAAAATTTAAAACTAATATTTACCAGAAAACATGTATATATATATATATGGAATAAAATTATATGTTCCTAGTCATGATGAACATACCCAAATACCATAATGAAGTTCCAATGATATCATTAATGATAACATAGAGGTCTACCTCACAAGATCTTGCCTTATTCATGGTAACTTCCCTATTAGAATCCTATATAACCAATATCTTTTTTTCATGCCCTATGTTAATAAAAAGGAAAAAAATAAATAATAGTATCTAATATTTTTTTATCTTCAGGACACAAACCACATGGTCTGAATCAATTATCAATAAGACCCCATGTGTGCCTTATCATATGCAAATGGATATTGACTTGAATCAAGGGCTTGTAATTCCATTAGTGGATAGACTATAACCTTAATATCATGACATTATTCTAGTAATATAAATATTAATTAAAAAATATTAATCAAAGAGGTAGAAAATAATATCATATGACATACATATCCTACAATATATAAATAAAGGGGTTCCTATAATGGAATTCCAAACCATTGTAAATAATTTATAAAATGAATATAAACGAACTACAAATAACCCTAATTATATCTGAACATCACTTTTGAATCCAAGATTCCATATCCATAATCCCTATTTATGGGGCCTATTCCCTTCACTGGATCCCTAGTCATGAAATTAATATTCCCACATAGATTCCCATGCAGGGTGTGAGTAAGAAATATATTAGGGAACCACCAATTTGTTTATTAAACTAATTTCACATAATATATAACTGTGTATGTAATTACATAAGAGAATTCTCAAATAAAAATACATCCACTCATGTGAGGAGTCATTCTACCCAAACCAATATGTTATGAACTCTGGACTCTCCTAATTTAGCTTGATGTAGGTAAGGTTGTCAGTATCAATCTTCCAATGTACAATAATTAAGAAAACACTACATTCCACACACTGATAATGAATGTAATCAAGAGCACAACACAACCATCCATGATGGTGTTAATTTTACATTAGAAATGATAATATCTATATGGAATGCTTTATATAATTGAAAAACATTTCACCAATTGTATAATTATCCCACATAAGCTTTTAGATGATGGAATCATAATTCCATTGTATGGTATACTATCTCATCAATATATTTTTCCATGATTTGACCCATTCCTCTAGGAAGTCCAAAGTACACAGATGTTTTCATGTCATCATGCTTCCCCTAAAAGAGAACATCTAGCTAATACTGAGTAATCTAATCATATTGATACCCATCACAATGCTCCACAAGATACAAAATAGTCACAGAAATATTTATCATTGTAAGGAGAAATAATAAATATCATGAACTACAATGAAGTGTTTATAAAAAATCCATATGTTCGAACATCAATTAATGAGTATAATTAGACACTAATTCACCCACATGAAACTAATTATAAATCATGGGTTTTCAAGAATAAATATGAAATCAAGATACATCAAATATAAAATTAAATTTATTGTATGGAAAATCATACCTCAATTATTATCAATGATGTTCTCCAAGGTTAATCAAAGGATCAAAGGATTAACAATGTCACACCCTAATTAAGAATAAGTTCACATATAAAGGATGACTATTTTGGTTCCTATTCATAAAAGAATATCATTTTAAAAAAGACTCAAGAAGATTACATGTAATTAATATTGGATATAGATTCTTATACCATTATAATTACTCAAAAAACAAATTCTAATGTATGTGTAAGGATATATCACAAATATACTAGATCCACAGTCAATTGATGAATGGATCATGAATTCAACATTTATTCTAGGATAAAACCTAGTTTCTAGAAAATGAACTTTGATCAATCACTATTCTATCAGTAGAAAATAAGTTCAAGAGTAGAATAAGTGAGATAATATTATCTAGACAATAGATGTATAATGACATACTTATAAACATACAATGTTTTTATGAATTCTAACTTTGGTCAATGGGATTTTTATATACATGTTGATATCTTCACAAATATACCAAATAATCCTCAAAATATTCAGTTTATATAATCATATATACATATAGAAGGGGGTTGTGATTATTATCAATAATAAAATTCTATTTAACATCTATATTAGTTGGTAGATATTGATTTGATCAATTAATGATGAGAAATTACTATATTTTTCACCGTTATAGAATGTGATGAAGAGAACCCCATATAAAATTTGTGGAATAAATAGATCATAAATAGATACATGTATGTATCTTAGGTGATAATGAAAATTTATTGTTGATCCATGATGAATATATCATTCAAATCTAGTGGATCGGTTAAACCATGGGGAATAAATGAGAGAGGAATACATGGGCATTGATTCCTAAGAGTAAAATTAAAATTCACAATTGATCAATGTAGTTCAAAATGGTCTATTAAATAGTATAAAAAATTAATGAAATTGAAATAATGGGTGGGTTATTTACTGAAACCGTGCACTGGGTGCACTAGCATCCTAATGGTTCTCACCATGGAGTTGGTGGAACTACCAGTTGGCCATTGACTGGCCACCTACCGGCCAATGTGGTGAGAAGAATAGAGTGGGTTATTTGGGAACCACTGATGAGCTAGTGACACACTACCTTATTTATACTGGGGCCTTTAGAACCATGGAATCTCACCAACCAATCATTGTGTTCCACTAGTGTGCATGATTCTATTTTCCATAAAAATTATGGTTGATCCTCATCCCACATTCTAACTATTTGTTCCCAGATCCTTTTCACTAAAATCACCCTCTTAAAAACCCATAATATAGAATAATTAGAAGTATAAGATGATATTTTATAAATCCATGATATCATATATATTAAAATAATGGTAGGATGTTACAATTTAAATATACATTTTTTGAGTTAGATAATATAATGTAAAATATTATCCTGTCATTCTATGTTTCCATCAAAGTTGAAAATAAGAATTATGAAGGGACATGTCATGATACATCCATGACTTGTAACAACTGTTTTTTGTTTTTTTATTAGGTCATTGAGTTCTATGTGATATTATTAACTAAATTGGTGAACACTGATCTTGAAATGTCATTACATGTAATAGATTGTATTGGTTGAAAATTCATTTGATGGATAAAAATAACGAGTTTGAAATATAGAAAATTAATTATGGATCCATTATTAATGTTAAAAAACAAAAATTAAAATTAATAACATATATGATATCATATTAATACATTGGATCCATTTAATTCAAATGAAAATTATAAATTTGTTATGAAAGATTATAAAACTCATTTTCACATTATTTTATGTCTTCAAAATAATTTTTATTTATGGTAAGAATTTAATTACTAAATATTCAACGTAAAAGGGAAAGTTTTTTTTTAATATAAGGGTGTTTGTGGTTATATGATATATTTATTTGTTATGTGTTGTTGATGAATTTTGGTATGATCATATGATTTTATATTTAGTTCATGACCTCATTGACATTTCATCAAAACCCTAGGTTGCAAGGTAGAATATATATATGAGTACTACACTATCATTATTTATCGATCACTAGGTATGATCACTAACGAGATACTTAGGTATTATTATGTTATATTTTGGGGTACCACATAGAGAGATATTTTTTGTAAGTCCAGATTAAGTGTAGTCAATTTTACATATGGTCATCAAAATCCATTCAAGGGATTCTATAATTAAGGTCATGTATAGTTCATATCAGAACATGGATTATTTCCCACGATGAGTATTTATCACTAGAGATTATATAGTGGATTATATTTATTTCATTATTTATACACCCTTTCATATTATTTTATTATATAATCCATTTTTATAATTTTGAATTTAATTTTATTATATTAAAATCATTATTCTTGGTTTCTCATGTTACATCTCAATTATTGTGTATACCTATATTAAAATATTGCTAGAAATTAGTTAGGAATGTGAATATTTAATGGAACAAGTTATTCATTTTTCTAAACGAGTTACATTAATATATTTTAAAAAGGTGAAATGTATTACATTTTATTTATAATTTATAAGTCATATATTCATTGAATAAAAATATTAACATTTAATGTAATGGTTCTAATTTTTTTTGGTGATAAATATATATAATTTTATTTAAAAATTATACAAAATTTGACTTTTTGTGATAATATTTTTTAGTGTGAAAAACATGATTTTAAATTGTAATTAAAACTATAATTTATAAATAATTTGATATATAAAAGTACATAGACTCTTTGGTGGTGTCATCTTTTTATCACCTCACGCACACACTATATATAAACTATTATGTGGTTATGTCTATAATTTTTGCGTATGTTTCATATTTAAATGTTTTTTATCTAATTCATTAAGGGTTTTGTTGGTCAAATGATTCATGTTTTTGGGATATGGTGGTTACCATACATTATTTTTTAGTGCGTTGACAACTTTTTGGATGTCAAACTGATTTTCTAGGACACTCATGAATTGTCCTCATCATGTAGTAGTTACTTAGTCACAATATTTTTCTTTTTATTATATGAGATTTTAAACAAATATTGTACATTATTAGGTGGGGTTCATATATTTATATATTTAATGTTATGAAATAGGAATGGTCATTTTTTTATTATGCCTCATTTGGAAACTTATTCTAGTTATGAAGTGATTGGGTTGCTTTTAATTTTAAAATGTTTATTTTAATAACATTGAAGTGAAAATTATAGATAATCCATGATAGGTTCTCAATTAGTTTTTTTCACATATTTTTACTATTAAATGATTGTTAACACATTACCATGTGAGTATTCATGATACCAAAAAATATTTTTACACCATGTGGGGATCACACACACCAAACAGAATTATAGCAGGCTGGGTTGGGTGACACATTATGTAATCCTAGGTTGGTATTTAACCATTACCTTGCCCCAATAATAACAATAAAAATGAGTTGACTAATTTTAAAAATGGTAAAATCCATTATAGTTTCATGAAATGATTTATGCATTATTTTTTTTATAAATTCACGGTGTCTGGAAATTATATCTTTATTTATTTGTTTATATTTCTCAAGTAGATTATATAGCAGTAATATTCATTGAAATATGTGGATTAAATTCACAAGTACATGATTTTGGACACTATATGATTATATGAGTCATGTTGTTCATCAATTATAGATATCATGACATCGCATAGCTTGAATCCTTTAAGATATAGATTTTTTAAGGCTCTCTTAAATCTTAATTAATATATTAATGTTTGAAAAATTATGTAACCCATCATTGATAATATTGTTTAACCTTAATGATCCATGAATGAATGAAATTAGAAAAAAATTATTGCAAAAAAAATAATTTCTTAACCCACTACATTGATGGATTAAAATATGTATAATTATTCATGATTAAAAATATATCATTATATATAGTAGTCTACCTCTTATTACATAAAACTAAAATTTCATAATATTACATATTCCAAACTAGTGAGAATGAAGCTTGTTTATATACATCCTATATACTTGGGGGAGGAGAATCTATTATGGGGATGGGGCTTCTATTTACTTTATGAATTTTATTATGAATTCTTCCATCTGGTTTGATATTATTGGTATAGTCTGATTGAAAGGGACATTTTTTATTTCACAAAATTTTATGTTCTATCATTTCTTAGTTTTAGTATATTATTCTAATCCAATTTTCCTTAAATAATTCTATAAATTATAATTATAATAATATTATATCTATGATATGATATCATAGTGATTACATTATATTTTTCTATTTTATATCCAATATGATTTCACATGTTTAGTGAATTTTATTTTAATAATATGATTTCAAAAATGGATTTTGGAGTAAGGATGTATAAAATTAAAACATGATTATTTCTAGATTGATTATTCACCAGCCTATCCTCATTGTTATATTTTTAATATATCATACTATATTTAATTTATGGAATAATCATATTTGTATATACTACAATGTCATATTGATGCTTACATGTTAAATTATATGAGTATACAAAATGTTTTAATAGAATGGTATTGATTTATAATATAGAATTATTAATAATGTGAAAGAATATTATTCTAAAATGGATATACATTTGAATTTAATTTACAATTATTATATATTGAATAAATTAACATGTAATGTTATTTAATTCATGTTCATAATTGATTTTGGATAGTGGTTTTAGATTATTAGAATTGTTTCATTAGTATGGTTGAAATATTTGGAAATAATTTTATCCCAGTTTATAATAGGGTTATCTCTACTTCCATCCATTTCAAGAAGAATATTTTAGCTAAGGTATTTTTATATAATTGATTTATAATATATTATTAATATAAATCATTCATGTTCTCATTTACCTTATATTATTTTCACTTATAATGTTGAATTCCTTGTGTTTTGGGTTATATAATGATGGGTTTGATGTTTTTTGAATTTAAAGGTGTTTCATCATGAGTTATTAGTGCATATTGGTACAAAATTATGAGTAGTTATATCCTTGATAATATTTTCCTTTTTATGTTTAATTATCTATATTTTCTGCTCCATAGTGAGAAGTTTGAGGTTATAAATAGGATTGTGGAGTCTATATTATGATATTTATTTTAGATGAAATTATTTTAGGCCATGTATATTTCATAAAAAACATATTAATGTGGTTATTATCTAATAAATAATTATCACATCATAAAGGAATGTTAATGAGTATGTAATTTTTTAGCAATGTTTTAAAATCAAATATATTTTTTTCTGATATATGTCAGGATATGGTAGTTTTATTTGAGATATTTTTTACATTATAAATTTATAAATTACATGAAATATTTTATTTGA
The DNA here is from genome assembly GCA_963277665.1 of Viscum album. Classification (NCBI taxonomy): domain Eukaryota; kingdom Viridiplantae; phylum Streptophyta; class Magnoliopsida; order Santalales; family Viscaceae; genus Viscum; species Viscum album. The sequence goes on along the minus strand of OY728125.1, from coordinate 1,416,073,459 downwards.
TAATTTTTATGTTGTTATTTAAATTACTTTTTACTTGAATTATTATATCTTTATCCTCTAGTTTTAACGGATTTCAATTATTTGAATAGCTACATGATTAATTATTGTGTAAGTAATAGTGTATATATACACATGATATTATGTAGAATGGTTATTTCCTAAATGTTTCTTATAAGAAATCATGTATTAAATTTAAGAAATTTATTTATATATAAAAATGGAATATAATTTATTAATGTTATGTGTATATAAATATAAATATTCTTTTTTAAATGTCTCAAGGATTCAATGTCTACAAAAATTTATGGAATGTGATGTCTTAAGATTATAATATTTAAAAATATACCATAGAAATGATGTCATAGTATTTTTATTCTTTTAGGTAGTTATGTTTAGTGGTTAGGAAATGATTCAGTGAGAAGTTGTAACGACCTGCTAATTCTCATTGGATTGAGAGAACAACATATCATTACATGTCCTTAATCGACATCCACAAGACACCAAAGGCTGGAATTTAATTATTAACAGTTTAATACAAATGGGGGATGATTTACCCTTTAAAAATAAATCTTTCAACCAACCAAACATAACCAAAACTATCTCAATATGATGCAAGAACAAATAAAAGATAACTAAATAACTTCATGTATCTAAAAACCACATCAAAGTGTGCAACAATGGAATATTGAACTAGTATCAAAGTAAATAGTGGATAAACTATTAAATAATCTCAAGAGACCATAGAATCTATGCTCCACAAGCTAAAATCTATATGATCACTGAACAACCCAAATATCATGAGGTAGTGCTAAAAAATGTGGGAAACATTACCTTTTCCCATGTCCTGGAAAATAGAATCTGCAAAATCACCAAAGTTCCAAAGAGGAGTGAGTATAAAACTCAGTAGGTTTTACCCAATGACTTACCTTCTCACGAACCTAGGATAGAAATGTTATCCACATTTATATAAAACATTTTATATAAAGAAATTTACCAAATCAGTTTATAACCAAACATAAATAAGTTCCAAAAATAGTTTTCAACCAAGTGAAAACAAAACCAAATGAAACCAATTTACAGAAAGTTATTTTTCTAGAAAAAATAACTAATCAAATCTTTAAACAAATTCTTATTATCATTTGGCATACCTATTCCATTGTTCACAACACACCCACACATTCATGCTTTATTTGATTGTTCCATACTCATGAGAGGTCTCTCGTCTAATTATCTTGTGTCCCATTGACACATGCCCCAAATATAGGGTCACTTCCCATGTATCCCAATGGTACGTGTCCCTTACTATGGGTATGTTAAGCATGAACTCGCACCGATACTATTTATGCCAAATATTTCCATTACCAAAATAACCCACTTCAACAAAACTAAACTTTTATTGAAAACCAAAGCACAACCAATTTCATGCAACATTTCATTTTAGTAAAACCTTACCTTTTATTGAAAACATAAAATCCCATTTATGTGCCAACAATCTAGAAAAATTTTCTTTTAAAATCAACATTTTAAAACCAAGAACCAAATCACTCATTCAAAATCCCCAATTTTTCAGAACTCACAACCATCAATCAAGAAGGTTTCCAAAAAGTGTTCAACAAAAAAATCATAATCAATTCAATAAAATAAATTTAATTTTAAAGAATTTTAGTCAATTATACTAATTGGAGTTGAGAAAGAATCCTCTTACCTCATAGGTTTTGACAGAATCCCAAACAGACAAAGAACACACAAGAAAACTGGGTCGATTCTCCAAGAACCCGCCATAGATCTCTTATCCTAGAAATATAAAGACCAAATCTCATCATATTTGGCATCCACCAACCTATATCTACCCTAAACGAGTTTAGATATAAGAAATCAAGAGGATAAGAAAAGTAAATCTAAGTAGATCTAGGAAACCTGTCAAGAACGAAGTAGAATGATCACATTCCCCAAGAATCCGACTTCGATTCACCAAGGAAAGCCTTCAGATTGACTCCAAACTTCTTGGGAGAGCTTCTACTACCTTCAATTAAGAGAAAAAACGTTTTATGGATGATTAGGAGAAAAAATGAGCCACTTAATGTCAAAAAAGTGTGAGATCCACCTTTTTAGGATATCACATAAACTATCCGCACGGTAAGTTCACACGGTTAGAAAAATTGTGCGCTAACTGTATGTTAGCTAATACCTAGGTAGAAATTTTCATGACTTCCCCGCATAGTCTACCTAACCATGCTCCAACCGTGTTGGATCTTTTACCTCAAGAGTACCATTTTTCATGGATTGGCCACACAGTTAGGCAAACCATGTTCCTCCCATGCTACTTCCATTTTTCCCCAAAACCACTTCAAAATTTCTCCCAACTCTCCCAACTTCCACCCTGACACTTTATAACCATAAAAAACATCATGTAAGGGTTACATACCAGAAAAAGGGGGGTACTAAAATATCCCCACCATTTTTCCTTCCTTCCTTGTAATGTAGATAAGACTCACCAATCTAAAAGTGTTCCGGCCATTTCTCTTTCACCTCCTTCTCAAGTTCCCAAGTCTCTTCCAGAATATGACCATGCTACCATAAAACCCACACTAGACCGATTATTTTTCCACAAAAAAAACTTCATATTTCTTATCAATAATCCTCACCGGGATATTTATCAATGAAGAATCTGGCTCTATGTCAATGTGATCCCATCTGATCACATGGTCAGGATCAGGCTGATACTTTTTCAACTAAGATAAATGGAACACATTATGGACCAAACTAAACTGTGGTGGTAATGTCAACCTATATGACACCTCTCCAACCCGTTCTAGTATCTCAAAATGGCCAATGTATCTGGGAGATAACTTGCCCTATTTTTTGAAACAATGATGTACAAGCTTTGGAGATATCCTCAAGAGAACATGATCACCCATAGTGAATGATAACAGTCTTCGACAGTGATCTGCATATAATTTCTGAAAAATCTAAGCTGTCTCCATCCTCTTTCTAATCAAATGGATCTTCTCCCTTTTTTCTTGTACAAGGCTCAACTCAACTAGTGATGTCTCTCCTATTTCTACCAAACATAGTGGATAATGACACGGATTCCCATACAATTATTCAAAGGGATCCATATGAATCGAGGCCTGATAGCAGTTATTATATGAGAACTCTACCATGGGTATATTCTCCTCCCATGAGCCACCAAAATCCATTATACAATATCACAACATATCTTCTAATTTTTCTATCATCCACACTGATTGCCCATCCATCTGAGGATGATATTCCATGGTCATAGTCAACAAGTCCCAAGGGATTTATATAAGTATTTCCAGAAATGTGATGTGAACAATGGATCTTAGTCTGCGACAATTGAAACTGGTACACCAAGTATTTTTACCACTTCTCAGATATAGATTTTTGACAGATTCTATACCATATGAGTTTCACAAATAGGGATGAAATGGGCCGACTTGGTAAGATAATCCACTATCACCCAAATGGAATCAGATTTGCGAACCATTATTAGAAGACCTGTAACAAAATCCATAGCTATTTCTCACATTTTCACACTAGGATAGGTAAAGACTGCAACATTTTCACTGGTCTCTGATGTTCTACTTTCAGTTGCTGAAAAGTAAAGCACTTCAAGATGAACTCATCCTCCCTCATTTTCATGCTGCTCCACCAAACCTGCAACTTCAATTCCTTATACATATTTTGTGTACCTGGATGTATAGCCCATCAAGAATGGTGGTAAGCATGAAGGAGTTGTTACTGACGAGCCATTGGTACAACAATCCTATCTCTAATGTACAAAAATTAACTCCCATCAAGTTTCCAGCCTTCAATGGTCTCCCCACCATTGAGTTTTGAACTCATAAATATATATTCTTTATCAGATGATTGTGCCTCATTGACAATATTTACCAAATCTGGAACAAACATAGATGCAAAGAAAAATGTGGCATCACATCGGTCTTCACATTCCACATGCAACTAGGCAAGGACTAACATCAACTGCCATTCATATGAAGTTTCATTCACCAACTGAGCATATGAATTTCTACTCAATTCATCTGCCACCAAATTCTCTTTTTATGGTGTATACATCAAGTCAATGTAAAACATTTGGAGATACTCCATCCATATCGTTTTCCCTATATTTAAATCTCACTATGCAAAAATGTGTTTCAATCTTTTATGATTCGTAAACATAGTAAATTTCTCACAAAAAAGATAATCTCTCCATGTTTTTAAAGCATGGATGACTATAGCTAACTCCAAATCATGTGTTGGGTCATTCTTCTCATGAACCCTCAACTGTCTTGAACCATAGGAAACCATATGGTCTCCTTGTATGATAACACAACCCAACCCTAATCTCAAAGCATTACAGTACATGACATACCCCTATCCTGATTTTGGAATAATCAAGATAGGTTCTAATGTAAGCCAAACTTTCATCTCTTAGAAAGACTTATAGCATTCCTCTGTGTATTGGAATGAAGCTTTCTTCTTTGAAAGAGTTGTCATTTATGAAGCTAGTTGTGAGAAATCATGGACAAAGCATTAGTAGTAACTAGCTAGACCAAGAAAACTTCGAATATTGAAGACGTTCTTTGATGGTTTCCATAAGATATTAGATTCTATCTTTTTAGGGTCCACTGAAATGCCTTTCTTAGAAATGACATGGCTAAGGAAAAGTACTTCATGTATCTAAAAACCACAATTTGATAATTTTTCATACAAATACTGATCTCTCAATATTTTTAACACTGTTTCCAGATTCTTCTCAAGGTCTTCTATTTTCTTTGAGTACATCATGATGTATTCCTTATACACAACCACAAAAGAATCTAGATATTGCTAAAATTTCTGATTCATCAAATCCATGAACTGCTCTTATGAATTCATTAGACTAAAAGGCATGACTATATATTCATAATGTCAATATCTACTTCTAAAAGATGTCTTTATAATATCTTCCTTCCGAACTTGCAGTTGGAGATATCATGGTCACAATTCAATCTTGTTGAACCACTAAGCTCCCCTTAATTGATTTAAAAGATCATCAATGTGTGGAAGTGGATATTTATTCTTTACTGTAACTTGGTTAAGCTTACAATAATTAACACACCACCAAATAGTTCCATTTGCCTTCTTCACGAACCAAACTATTGATTCCCACAAAGATGTACTTGTTCGAATGAAACCCTTTATTTCAAGCTCCTCCAACTATACTTTCAATTATCGTAACTCTGTTGGTTCCGTCCTATAAGATGGAAGGGAAATAGGATTGGTCCATAGATGGAGATCAATCGTAAAGTCCCCTTCTCTTATAGGTGGTAACCCTGATAAGTTCTCAGTAAATACATCCATAAATTTATCTAAAACTACTGGAAAACTAATTTCCTTGATCTATTCCATTGATTCCAAAGTCAATGCCACCAACTGGTAAAATAACATTCCCACCATCGGTTCTAACAAAATCTTTTACCCTTTCTTTACCATCCCCTCACCTCTAAAGAGATGCTTGATGTCATCTTCAGTCATGAAAATAATTGTTCTCTTATAATATTTTGTGTTAGTTTTAAATGTTTTCAACCAATACATACCCATGATTACATCATATACATCCATGTCCAACATCTAGAAGTATCATTCTTTTCTCATCTCCATCAATAGTTATAGAATATCCTCTACAAACAAAGGCTTGAAATTCTCTTTCACAAAGAGGAGTTTACAGTTTTAAAACAAACGACATCTTTTCAAACTTTAAACATAGAAAATCAACAGTACGAGATGAAATTAAAGAATGTGATGCACCAGTATAGAATATCACTTTCAGAAGGGTAAAATTAAAAAGAATCATACCTCTCACCATAGATGGTTCAGCTTGATCATCGGAAATCATCTTCTCATCTCTATAAAATTCTTCATCACTGCACTAGTCTCCTTGTTTCCTTACTAATATTTCCCTGGTTGAGGAGTCATGGTATTTCTAGAATCACCATGTCTAGTTCTGCTCTACTGATGAGACTGGTTATGTTTTCCTCTCCCTGTCGAAGCATATGATTCCTGTGATTCCAAAGAAGTGTCCCAAGCACTTGATGTTGGAGCACTGCGACAATAGCACTAGAGATATCCCATCTTGTTGAAATTATGACATGCTCTAGGTTGTGTGGTACACTCTCTCTTTATGTGGTCAAGAAAACCACATTGAAATCAACCTGCTTTGCTATGGGTTCATGGAGAGAGGTACATAGATCCAGCTATCTGGTTCTAATTTCCACTCCCACCTTGGAAATAGGTGTCCCTTTTCTACTTACTCCTAGCATTTGAGTTCCCACCATTCCTTGTGGTTATCATCATTCCTCCTCTCATAGGTCCAAAGATATCGTGTTCAACCATAGTCACTCTATTCATCATCTCTTTATAATCGGTAATACATAGCACGATGATCTTCGATAGAATCTCCCATCGTAGCCCCTATTTGAAGATGCATTCCTCCAAAGATGCACTTGCCTAAATTTTTGGTGCAAAATAGACTAAATTAATGAATTTATCTTCATACTCTATGACAGAGAGACTCCCTTGTTTCAAGCTGAAGAAGTCCATCATTTTTTGGATCATGAATGTGTGAGGATAGAATTTTTTTTTTGAACAATTCCTCAAAATACTCCCATGTAATACCTTCATCCAATTTAGCCTGCACTGCTAAATCACACCACTTTTGTGCAAGATCCTTGAGAAAATATGTCTCCTTGTTTACCTTTAGATCTACCGATGTGTCAATGAAGTTAAAGATACGATTCATACTACTCAGCCACACCTTTGCCTTCTCAGGTTTAGAATCACCTTGGAAGTTAGGTGGATTCTTCTTCATGAACTGAATGGTATGATCCACATGTCGTGGATAATTCATTTGGTTCCCCATATCCAAATCTTGAAAATCTTGTACAATACTATGAACCATATTTTGGTTCATCCGTGGTTCAGGTGAAACCACATTCTCCACTACTTCTTTGGGTATGTTTCAACAACACCTACTAGGAGCCATTTTCTAAACCAACAAAAAACCCCTCAATCTAAATATCTAGAAACTAATGGATTAGTATTACAAATTCTATCACATCACTATCACAACATTTTTTTCCAAAACAACCCTTTATTATTTGAACCATTTTTTGAAAACATTCACCTTTTTTTTGAAAATTAAACTATTTTCAAAACACCTTAATCATTTCCTTTTGCAAAATCTCTCATTTGAAAAATAATTTCATACTTTTTTAAAAATAAACACTTCTTCAAAACATGAATCATTACTCAAATTGATGTATGAACTTATAGTGGGAAGTCATTATTCAACAATTCATTCCATGATCTTCTCAGTGGATAAACCCATGACAATGATATTTTCAAATACTAGAAGTGTTTTCAAACACTTTTGTACCCAACTCCCTAGAAACATGACTTTCATCATAGAAGGGTTATCTACATCCTTTTATTCTATACATTTCAAGTTCCAACAATCCTACTCCTTTATATGATTTCAAACCAAAGACTAGAGAAGAAGGAATTTCAACTCCAAGAACAAGAACATTGATGCATACTTGTTAGGAAAAGAGTGAACAAGTTTAAAACATTTTTACCTCAAAAGAAGGACCAGACTGATACTATTTGTAATGACCTGCAAATTCTCATTGTTTTGAGAGCACAACGAGTCATTACTTATCCTTAAGAGACATCCCCAAGATTCCAAAAGATATCAATAAATGATGAAGGGTTTCAATACATGTGGGGGATGACTTACCCTTTAAGAAATAAACCATTAAACTATCCAACCATAAAAAAACATTTGATATATGATTCATTAATAAATGAAAGACAACTAAATAACTTCTTGTATCTCAAAACCACATCAAAGTGTGAAACAGTGGAAGAAAAAACCAGTATCAAATTAAATAGTAGATAAGCTACTAAATACATTCAAGAGACCATAAGACTCCATTATCCACAAGCTCCAATCTCTACGATCACCAAACAACCCAAATATCACGAGGTAGTGCTAAAACGTGGGAAACGCTACCTTTTCCCTTGTCCTATAAAATAGCATCTGTAAAAGAACAAAAATGCCAAAGCTGGGGTTAGTAGAAAACTCAGTAGGTTTTCTCCAACTACTACCTTACTCACAACACTATGATAGAAAATTTAGCCACATTTATATAAAACAACTTATATAAGACAATTTACCAAAACATTTTATAACCAAATATAAACAAGTACCAAAAACTTTTGCAACCAAGTGAATATAAAAACAAATGAAACTAATATCCAGAAATTTATTTTTATTGAAAAATAACTAATCAAATATTTAAAACCAATTCCTCTTATCATTTGGCATACTCATTCCATAGTTCACAATACACCCACACATGCATGCTTCGTTTGATAGTTCGATACTCATGAGCAATCTCTCGTCTAATTAAATTATGTACTAATGAAACACGCCTCCAATCTAGGGTAACGTCCCATGTACCCCAATGATACTCATCCCTTACTATGGGCATATTAAGAATGAACTCACACCAACACCATTTATGCCAAATATTTCCATTACCAAAATAACCCACTTCAATAAAACTGAACATTTATAGAAAACCAAAGAACAACCAATTTCAAGTAACATTTCATTTCAATAAAAACCTCCCTTTTATTGAAAACATCAAATACCATTTATGTGCCAAAAATCCATAAAAAATCTCTTTTTTAAAATCCACATTTTAAAACCAAGAACCAATGCACTCATTCAAAATCCCCAATTTTCCATATTTCACTACCATCACTCAAGAAGGTTTCTAAAAATTGTTAAACAGCCAAATAAAAATCAATTTAACACCACAAATTTAATTTGAAAGCATTACAATCATTTCTACTAAGTAGAGTTGAGAAAAAAGGCTCATACCTTGAACGTTTTGATAAAAACCCCAACAAACGAAGAACGCACAAGAAAACCGAGTCAATTATCCAAGAACTTGACTTAGATCTACTTTACTGGAATGATCAAGACCAAATATCGTCATATATAGAATCCAAACACCTATATCTACCCACAACAGGTTTAAATCTAAGAAACCAATAGGGGAGGATAAGTAGATCTAAGTAGATCTAAGAAACCAATCAAGAACGAAGAAGAAAAATCACATACCTCAAGAATCTGGCTTTGATTAACCAAGGAAAGCCATCGTATTGACTCCAAAATACTTTATAGAGCTTCTCCTACCTTCAAGGAAGAGAAATCTAGAGTTATGGTCACTTAGTAGAAAAATGATCCACTTAATGGAAAAAAACATGTGAGATTAACTTTTTTAGGATCCCACTTAAACCATCTGCATGGTTAGACAAACCATTCACTAACCGTGCATTAGATACTGCCTAACCAGACATTCACACAACTTCCTCACATGGTCTCCCTAACCGTGCTCTAACTGTGATGGAGCTTATGCCTCAAGAGTACCATTGTGCACGGTCTGGTCGCACGGTTAGGCAAACTGTGTGCCTACCGTGTGACTTCCATTTTTCCACAAAATACTTCCAAAATTCTCCCAACTCTCCCAACCTCTACCCTTACACTCTATAACCACAAAAAGTATCAAGTAAGGGTTACATACCAGAAACCAGGGGTACTACAGATGTTTATATAGTTATTTTTTAAATGTTTCTTTAGAGATATGGTTGTGGTTTTAAGGTATTTTTTTTATAGTGATGTGTTGATGACCCTATATGAGTGATTTTTTTCATGATATATATTTCCTAAAATACATGAAACCAATAAAATTCTGGATTTTTTATACAAATAAATTTATATTATTATTTTATTTGATTGATTTTATTTTTTAGAAAGAAATATTTATTGTATTATGGAAACTAAATTATAAAACCTGGATCACATATTATGATGATATTCACTTATTGTTATGGTATGAAAATCTTAGGTAATACAACAACAACTAATAATTATGTTAATTTCTAATATTAAATTTATCTAAAACTATTCTTACCTTCATTTTCAGTACCTTCATATACACTATATTTCTCCTTAGTTTGTTTAGTATGCATTTATCCCTATATATTTATTACACTTGGATGTTGATCTCATTTGAAATATGATCATAGTGAGTACTCAGAAATGATCACCCTATATAGTTTTCATGATCAATTCTACATGACTATGTAATAAATATTTTGAAGGATACTTTATGGGCCACATGAATCGAGTCTAGAGGGTTATCATATAATATATTAGGTTATATTATTTTAAATTTTTTAATGTCATTGTTTTGGATTTGGAAATGAGAAATCAATAGTTTATATATATATATATATTAATAGTTATTCTATCTTAATTTTTGGGAATTTGGTGTGGAATGCATCTCATATATGTCACGAATACACTAAATTCTAGTTTTCAACTCATTTAATGTTAATGGTGAGTTTCAATATTCACAACAGTCAACTCTATCAACCCATGACATGTTCAGTTATGAAATGTCATAAAAATGTGTTATCATATCATTATGTTTAGATATTTTGTGATGTTTAGAATTAAAATCATTCATGTATTTCATTAGATTGAAATGAAAACATTGTAATTTAACTAAACCAGTGTTTTAAAAGGGGATTGAGATAATGTTATTATATTTATGGAACCATAATAATGTGAAATAACCATTAATGCCTTGGTCGGATAGCTAGATCAATGGTACCATGGAAACCTATGATGAGTTTCAAAGACCATTATATCCAAATATGATTTCCTATGAAAAAAAATACACATCATGTAATATAAAAAATTTGGAAGGGTGTATGTATCATATCTAGGGATTATATTATTTTAGAAATAAAGTTTTTATCATTTTTTTAATATATGATAAAATATATTAATATAAATATATTTAACTAATCATTGTAAATTTATTCATGTTATTTTTAGACATGTATTCATAAAACATATGACCTTATATGGAATTTCATTTTAATAAAATTCAATGTTTGTTTTAAATATGAGGGATAATGTATAATAATTAGTAAAACTATAAAAAAATTATATGAATTTAATGTTGTTTTAATTATAATTATTATTAGATATTATTGATATTGAATCATGTCTAATATATTTTAAATTCTGTGAAAAAATTAAAAATATTTATTATTCTACAATATAGTAAAATAACTATTGAATATGTTAATAGTTTTTAAAAGAAATGTTTTATTAGAATGTTTAAAATTCTTAATATCCTTACCATGAAATTTTATTTGAATGATTAAGCAATACTGGTAATAATAGAAACTATAATTTAATGAAATTTTTGTTATATATATATGTCAATTTATAAGATGGTTAAGATTTAGTTTTAAATTAATGTTATGTTTGATGTGTAACTAAATGAGAAAATATAAAGCATGAATAATAAATATTATTATTATTATGAAATAATTATCAATGATTTATGTTAAAAATAACTTGAATTTTATAAACTAACAGTTATATAGTACATTGATAGAATTAATATATACTATATGATTTTTTATGATATCATGTTTACTAATGTGACATGTAAATTTATATTTCTTCCATGTTGATTGTAACACCCCAAGCTTCTACGGTACGCTTCTCTTTGAATAATGTGATAGCGTGTGTTGTACGCAACACCGAGTTCTAACACACCATAACCAATCAAACTAGCCATTATGAATAGTAATACCTACTTTTTGAAATTATATATATTTTAAAATGGACTTCATTTTTGGATTCGGAATATTTAATTTAGCCTAAGGTGAAATTTTGGTACTTTTCGGATAACTTTAATATTTTGATGAATAGTGAAAATTACTAAATTTTAATTAAAAACAACTTTTTTAATCAAAATAATTAATAGTGATAAATTATGAATTTGAGTGGTTTTAAAGTATATTTAGAATATATTTTTACCATTTAATATAATGTTGGTCATTGGACACAATTTTACAATTAAACCAAACATAAACAAGTGTCAATCTTTTGATAGTTATTATCTCTTAAAAACACGCTTTTTGTTTTGACAGCGGGAATTAATTTTAAATTAATTTCTGCCACTTATGTGTTTTGAATTTAGAAAAATTGATTCCATATTTGGAATCAGGTAGTCCAAATTGTGTAAATAGGTAACTTTTATTTTTAGAAATTTTGAACAATTACTGCGGTAAATATTTTATTTACCATGGTTAAGGGTAAATCCGGTAAATAAGGGTTAAAAAATAATATTATAATAATACTAAATTACCCTAAAACATGTACTAGACTTATTTTTTGATACATTTTCGACCATAGGAATCTTTGGGTCGATTTTGGGACCCCATGGTGCTACTTGTAGGTGATAGGGACACTTTATTTTAATTAAGTTAAAATGAATACAAAAATGACACAAGCATATATCTTTTAGAAAAACAATTTTTACATAGGGTTATATATGTTGGATTTTAGATTATAAATATTCATTAGAAATATAAAAATATTTACTACATAATGATAGTTTATTTATAATTTTTAGACATTAAATAATTTAATGTATTTATGACTCAATGATGATGAAGTAATTACTATAATAGTGAAAAATTAAAATAATTGATATTATAAATACCCAAATAAATATAATATGAAACTTTTAATGAATTAAACTAATTTTATAGGATAATATGATATATTAGGATTGATTTAATTGACTTTGTTTGAAGTAATCAATCTGTTATGAGTTTCACAAAAATCAACTATTGAATAGTGTCAAAATTGACATAAAAGAGTTCTTAAAACAAATATTATATTATTAATTGATATTAAATTCCTAAAAATCTAAGGTTCGGCCAAGAGACTTATATCATGATAGGTTCATCATTAATGGACCACTTGGGGGTCCCTTAGATGTATATAGTAAGTTTATTAACCATGTTATATAAAAATACAAAGAGACATTTTAAAAGTGAAACTAATTAACTTAGAGTTAATACTTAAAGATAAGGTTAATATAAGTACCCAAAGCTGTATAAATTCTATTGGTTGAGTTTTTTTCGACCTATCCCCACCTTAACATTTAAATAATCAACTTTGGAGTCATTAGAAACCGAATATGAATTTATTATAAATTAATATTTCTAGCTTTTCCAAAGGTGCCCCTCACCCCTCTTATAAAAGGGAACTCCTCCTTCTCTTTTCTTCACACCTACAAAACCTTTTGGTTCGGACAAAATCTGCCCAAATACTCTCCCAACTTCCCTCACTACAGCCTAGAGGCCTTAGTTTTATCATAAATCCAACCTAAGGAGCCCTTTTGATCAAATCAAAAGGAAGAACCTGAAGAAGAGGTAATGTTTTCACCACCCCTTTTCAAGTTCCTTTCTTCTTCCACTTCTTCTTTATTTGTTCTTACCATTCTAAAATAATAAATCCAGTATCTCACATATACTGTGATGTTTTTATAAATATGGTACAACCATATTCAGTATTCTATCCACCCTTTGAATAACATGTCACCATACGTGCGTACGTACGGCTTACCGTCTCCACGTCGTGGTGTAATTGTTATTCAATATATTATTATTTGGATGGGTATAATAATGATGTGTAACTCATGTAAATAATAAATATAACATGTTAATTATTCTGTATATATGATATAACATCCATTTATATATTATTTTAATATCAAAAGAATGATATTGTCGCTCGTGCGTACGTACGGACTACCGTCTCCACGAACGCAATAAGATTCATTCTCCATCGTATCCATTCAAGTATAATTATCATTTGATGATTTAAAAATGATGTTTAAGGACTTGATATCATTCTTGATATTAATAATATACAACCTATCCATTACAAACATGGATTACGTAACAAAACATATAAAATAAAACAAGTAAGTTAACACCCGAAAAAATGATAATACTAAGATATTATTATCAAATCAATATTAAAAGATCATATATGATATCATATTAATGTATATGATTCTTGTATAATTTAATAAAAATTATTTCACCATTATACAGGAGGTTAACCTACCCCAACCAAGGAAAAGTACAAGGTAAGGGTTATTTCACAATCTCTTCATTATCCGAGGTTGTTTATATGTAATAATCTACTAGGATCTCTTTATCAAACACATCCATGTTTTCTTAAAAATGTATTTCAAAACATTTTTATTATTTAAAAGAATATGGTTTAAAGTCATTTATACCCTTTTTTGACTTTTTATAAGAGGAATCTTTCCGTCGTTTTCAAAACAAGGTCATTTTTAACCTTTTCGACAGAATTAAGGTAAGAATGTTTTTTTTAACTTATACGGCAGGTGCGGTTATTTTCCACTGTTATAAAATTTTCAAAGCTTTCCTTACAATCTTATAAGAATATTTTTAAAGAAAATGTTTTATTTTATATGGCTCTTAAATTATTTCAAAAATAGAAAGAGATATTTCTCTAAAAAGAGTTTTGATTTCATCTATGTCAACATCCTTTGATGGATTTTACGCTTATTTGAAGTTGATTTATTATGATACAAAACTTCTATATTGTATTGGAGGTTTTGTGATATGTTTGACTGTGGATGTGCTATTTTTATACCATTCATAGTTTATGGTGAAATTATTGACATTTCGTATGCTAGTTATGATACGAATTTTTATGTTATGTTTAAACCTTTTCATATGGGAATGCATTGGACTTAATATGTGACGGGTGGAGCCCGCTATAACTCCTCGATGAATCGGTAGGTCTCATGAGACAAACTAGTGTCTTGGAACAAGTCCTTGACAAAATCTTATTTGTAGTCTTGGCACGAGGCCTTGGCTATGTGGTTATGATAGTCTGGCATTATGCATTCCATCATTATGAAAGTGGTTATTGATTTTGCATGTGATTATTCGATTAGTAGAATATCCATGTGAATAAGTAAATGGAATTATTTCATTTTATTCATGCCATACTATGTTGAAAGTTCAATTTTGAAAGGCTTTTGTTTTAGTTATACATTGCCTTAAATGTTTATTCTTATTTATGAAAGTTTCCGCTATATTTTTATCCTTACTGGGCATTTGAGCTCACCCCTTTTCTATGTTTTATTTTTTCCAGGAAGTGAAGAAGTAAATTATGAATGACCTGTAGGTATATTATGTGGGGATATGAGTGTGTATTATGGAGACAATATGTTGTCGTAGTAGTTTTTCATTTTATGATGTAATGTAAGACATATGAATATATCTAGTGTTTCCAAGGCTACTAAACCAATCGGTCTTTCGATATTTGATCTTTCTTGTGATCATGCCAATGTTATGTAATAATGCACCAAATATGGGTAACTAGGTCCGGGGCATTACAGTTGGTATCAGAGGAAGTTTAGTACAAAACTTGGAAGCTAGATTTAGATAAACTCTGATTAGAGCACGTAGACCTAAGATGAACTTTGAGGATTAGTATAGAAGAACTTCCTAGAATTATGGTATTGTAGAGATTTTGTGAGTTTTCCGAGCAATACATCCTTGTCTGGATACGAGAAGGTAGAGGCGGCTCTGGCACAAATGTACCTAGGGGTAAAACCCAAAAACACCGCTTTGAGCTAGACTCGAACGGGAACTGGTGCACGACAACGGGCCTTGCTGCACTCTTGGTTACGATACTCCCGGGGGATATGCTTAGGATAACTCTCATTTTCTTTACAAATAATTATGAAGGGTTTATGAGTATATACTTCCTCAAAGAAAACATTTTTTTGATTATGGATTATATCCATAAATATTTCAATTTATGTTAAGTGTTTTATAAGTATGGGATTATGTATTTTGATTCATAAACTGATCTAGTTTATGCCATTGTTTAGAAATGGCGCCTAGTGGAAGAAATGGAAACCGTATCAATGCACGCACTCCATGTAGGGATTTCCCTCCTACTCAAGATAATTATAATGGAGCTGGTGATGCAACTGGTACCGATCAGCTAATCACCATACTGGGACAACTTACTCAGGTTATGAATAATAACCTTACCCGTATGGATCACCCTGATCCACAGCGTGGAGGATCAATGTTAGATCGATTCATGAGGCAACAACCACCAACGTTCAATGGGAGTACAAATCCCTTAGTAGCTGAGAAATGGATAAATTCCCTAGAGAAAATATTTCAGGCTTTGGGGAGCAGTGAAAGGGAAAAAGTTATCATGGCAGTTTACCGCCTCACTGGAGATGCTGATCAATGGTGGTCATTGATTCAAAACATGAAGGAAGATGATGACATATCAAATATGGAATGGAGGGAGTTCAAAGATCTGTTTTTAGAAAAATACTTTCCTTGCGACCATCGAGCAGATATGGAAAGGCAATTTCTATGTTTGAGATAGAAGAAGGATGAGAATGTCACAAAGTATGAGGCTAACTTTACAAGGTTAGCAAGGTATGCTGGTGATTATATACATAACCCAAGAAGTAAGATTGATCATTTCTTTGATGGGTTAAAACCATTTCTCCGTCGAGCATTAGTATCACAATCCTTTTCGTCATACGAAGACATTTTTTCATGTGCTATCAAGACCGAAAAGGAATTCTATAAGTATTATGACTTTAAAGCAAATCAAGAGAAGAAGAGACCAGCTGATCAATCTGGGAATGGAAATAAGGGGAAGAAGGGAAAGGTTGAATATTCATCCTGTGGTAAATGCGGGAAGAAACATCCTAGTACTTGTTTAAAGGGAATGGGAGTCTGTTACAAGTGTGGTGAAAAAGGCCACCACGCTTGTGATTGTAAAGGGAAGAAGGAAGCCACCAACGTTCAGTGTTATAATTGAAGGGAGAGGGGGAATTATGAAAATTAATGTCCTAAGCGTCAGGAGAACTTACCTCAGAAAAGGCCAAGGGATCAAGGCTAGGCTTATGCTATCACTACTGCTGAGGTAGAAGCTCTGAAAGACGTGGTGGCGGATAATTTAATGGTTTCCTCAAGTTTAGAAAATGCATTATTTGATTCTGGATCATCACATTGTTTCATATCTTCCCAGTTTTCTAAGAAAATTAGATATTTCCAATTTGATTTAACAAGGGAGTTGTCAGTTAAAACTCCTAAGGGAAGTATCATTGCAACAAAGTTTTGCGAATCAGTCCCCATTAGAGCACATAAATTTTCTTTATCTGCTGATCTCATCGTCATACCTATGATTGAGTTTGATATAATCCTCGGTATGGACTGGCTTTCGGACTATGATGCGAAGATTTATTGTAATAACAAAGAGGTTATGATTCTTGATGATAATGATAAGGAACACCTTATCTTTAGAGAAGAATCATCACCACCCAATTCTTATTTAGATCCACCCCCAGTAGCTCAACTAAATTCAATTATTGGGGAGGAAGAGAATGAAATAACTGTCGGTGAGGAAAGGAATGTTCAAATAGAGGATGTACCTATTGTGAAAGAATTTGAAGATATATTTCCGGAAGATTTACCTGGACATCCTCAAGAACGAGAAGTTGAGTTTTCCATTGATTTAATTCCTGGATCAAGGCCTATATCGAAGACCCCTTATAGAATGGCCACCATAGAATTATTTGAACTAAAGAAACAACTAGAGGAATTGAGTAATAAAGGATTTATTCACCCTAGTGTTTCTCCATGGGGAGCCCCTATTCTTTTTGTTAAAAAGAAAGATGGATCTATGAGGTTATGTATCGACTACATGGAGATCAATGCTATAACGATAAAGAACAAGTATCCCCTACCTCGTGTTGATGATTTATTTGACCAACTGCATGGAGCTCAATACTTTTCAAAGATTGACCTTCTATCTGGATACCATCAGTTGTGTGTAAAGAAGGAAGACATTCCGAAGACCGCATTTAGAACCAGGTACGGGCATTACGAGTTTACTGTAATGCCTTTTGGATTGACTAATGCACCCTCTGTATTCATGGATCTGATGAATAGAGTTTTCAAGGAGTATCTCGATGAATTTGTGGTGGTATTTATTGATGATATCTTGGTATAATCCAAAACCTACGAAGATCATGAAAATCACTTGTGCATTATCTTGAAGACTCTGAGGAGACATGAATTATATGGGAAGTTTAGCAAGTGTGAATTCTGGCTTCAGGAGATTTCTTTTCTTGGCCATATTGTCTCTAAAGATGGAATCTCTGTTGATCCTTCTAAGACCAAGGCAATCCAAGAATGGCCAGCACCTACGAGTATAACTGAGGTACGTAGTTTTATTGGTTTGGCAGGTTATTATTGACGTTTCGTCCAGAATTTTGCCCGATTGGCTAACCCATTAACGAAGCTCACACGTATAGGGGTTGAATTTTCTTGGACAAAAGAGTGTGAAGAATGTTTCGAAGAACTGAAGAGAAGATTAGTCAATGATCCTATATTGACTCTACCATCTGGGAATGATGGGTTAGTTATTTATAGTGATGCATCAATGAAAGGACTTGGTTGTGTCCTTATGCAGAATGATAGAGTTATTGCATATGCATCACGACAGTTGAAAATTCATGAAAAAACTATCCTACTCATGATCTCGAGTTAGCAGCTATAATCTTTGCTTTGAAGATATGGAGGCACTACCTCTATGGTGAAAAATGTGAGATTTATACTAATCACAAGAGTTTGAAGTATATTTTCTCACAAAAAGAACTCAACATGAGGCAAAGGAGATGTCTTGAATTACTCAAGGATTATGATTGCATGATACACTACCACTCGGTGAAAGCAAACAAGGTGGAAGATGCTTTGAGTAGAAAAGACCATGGAGTTTTGAACAATATGAGAATTGAAAGGGATCCAATTTTCATGGATCTAGTGAAGATGGACATGGGAATAACCAGGGAAGGTGAAACATCAATGCTTTTTCAAATGTTTTCCAAACCATCTTTACTAGAAAGGATTAAGAGTTCTCAGACCGATGATGAAGAATTTCAAAATAAGATTAAAGCTGTGAATGATGGGATATTGAGAGACTTTGTGTATGAAGATGGAATTTTGAAATTTGGGAAGAGACTTTGTGTTCCCGATATACCTGATCTAAAAAGGGAATTGTTGGATGATGCTCATAGTTCCAATTTCTCTATACACCCTGGGAGCACCAAAATGTATAGAGATTTGAAGGAACATTTTTGGTGGGACAACATGAAGAGGGAGATTGCTGATTTTGTGTCATGATGTATGGTTTGTCAACAAGTGAAAGCTGGAAGGAAACAGCCTGGAGGAGTCATGCAACCTCTTCCCATACCAGAGTGGAAATGGGACAATATTACGATAGACTTTGTCATGGGGCTACCAAAGACTCCTAGAATGAACAATGCAATATGGGTTATTGTTGATTGTCTTACCAAGTCATCACATTTTCTTGCTATAAGAGACGATCTACCCCTAGAATGTTTAGCAAGACTATATATTAATGAAGTTGTGAGACTTCATGGAGTACCCCTATCGATTGTTTCTGATCATGATCCCCGTTTTAATTCATGATTCTGGAAAATTCTTCATAAATCCCTGGATACTGAACTTCATTTGAGGACTGCTTACCATCCTCAGACAGACGGATAATCAGAACGGACTATTCAAAACTTAGAAGACATGTTGAGATCTTGCTCACTTGACTTTCAGGGTATGTGGGATCAATATTTACCTCTGGTAGAATTTTCCTATAACAATAGCTTCCATTAGAGTATTCAAATGGCACCATATGAAGCGTTATACGGAAAGAGATGTCGTACACCAACCAGTTGGGATGATGTCGATGAAAGAAAACTTTTAGGTCCAGAACTGGTGGAGGAAACGATGGAAAAGGTGAAGGTAATCCAAAATCACATCGAAGCATCTCAAAGTAGGCAGAAGATCTATGCCGATAATAGAAGGAAGGATTTGGAATTTCAAGTCGGTGATCATGTTTTCTTGAAGGTATCTCCATGGAAGGGAGTTATACGTTTTGGTAAGAAAGGTAAATTGAGTCCCAGGTACATCGGACCTTTCGAAATTCTAGAACGAATTGGGGTTGTAGCTTACCGATTGGCAATGCCGCCAAGTCTCTCCAAATTTCACGATGTGTTCCACGTATCTCTATTGAGGAAATACATGCCTGACCCAACGCATGTACTCACCTATGAAGAATTAGAACTAGAACCTGATATGTCTTATTGCGAAGATCCCGTCAGGATTCTTGATACGAGAGAACAAGTATTGAGAAACCGGACGACACGTCTAGTAAAAGTCTTGTGGAGAAATCATAAGATGGAAGAGGCAACGTGGGAACCCGAGGAACTTATGATAAAGAACCACCCGAGTCTTTTCATGTGGTAAGTATTCTAGAAATTTTGAGGACGAAATTATTTGAAGGAGGGGATAATGTAACACCTCAAGCTTCTACGGTACGCTTCTCTTTGAATAATGTGATAGCGTGTGTTGTACGCAACACCGAGATCTAACACACCATAACCAATCAAACTAGCCGTTATGAATAGTAATACCTAATTTTTGAAATTATATATATTTTAAAATGGACTTCATTTTTGGATTCGGAATATCGAATTTATCCTAAGGTGAAATTTTGGTACTTTTCGGATAACTTTAATATTTTGATGAATAGTGAAAATTACTAAATTTTAATTAAAAACAACTTTTTTAATCAAAATAATTAATAGTGATAAATTATGAATTTGAGTGGTTTTAAAGTATATTTAGAATATATTTTTACCATTTAATATAATTTTGGTCATTGGACATAATTTTACAATTAAACCGAACATAAACAAGTGTCAATCTTTTGATAGTTATTATCTCTTAAAAACACGCTTTTTGTTTTGACAGCGGGAATTAATTTTAAATTAATTTCTTCCACTTCTGTGTTTTGAATTTAGAAAAATGGATTCCATATTTGGAATCAGGTAGTCCAAATTGTGTAAATAGGTAACTTTTATTTTTAGACATTTTGAATAATTACTGCGGTAAATATTTTATTTACCATGGTTAAGGGGAAATTCGGTAATGAGGGTTAAAAAATAATATTATAATAATACTAAATTACCCTAAAACGTGTCCTAGTATTATTGGTTGATACATGTTCGACCATAGGCATCTTTGGGTCGATTTTGGGACCCCATGGTGCCACTTGTAGGTGATAGGGACACTTTATTTTAATTAAGTTAAAATGAATACAAAAATGACACAAGCATATATCTTTTAGACAAACAATTTTTAAATAGTGTTATATATGTTGGATTTTAGATTATAAATATTCATTAGAAAGATAAAAATATTTCCTACATAATTATATTTTATTTATAATTTTTAGACATTAAATAATTTAATTTATTTATGACTCAATGATGATGAAGTAATTACTATAATAGTGAAAAATTAAAATAATTGATATTATAAATACCCAAATAAATATAATATGAAACTTTTAATGAATTAAACTAATTTTCTAGGATAATAAGATATCTTAGGATTGATTTAATTGACTTTTTTCGAAGTAATCAATCTGTTATGAGTTTCACAAAAATCAACTATTGAATAGTGTCAAAATTGACATAAAAGAGTTCTTAAAACAAATATTATATTATTAATTGATATTAAATTCCTAAAAATCTAAGGTTCGGACAAGAGACTTATATCATGATAGGTTCATCATTAATGGACCAATTTATGGTCGCTTGGATGTATATAGTAAGTTTATTAACCATGTTATATAAAAATACAAAGAGACATTTTAAAAGTGAAACTAATTATCTTAGAGTTAATACTTAAAGATAAGGTTAATATAAGTACCCAAACCTGTCTAAATTCTATTGGTCGAGTTGTTTTCGACCTATCCCTACCTTAAAATTTAAAGAATAAACTTTGGAGTCATTATAAACCGAATATGAATTTATTATAAATTAATATTTCTAGATTTTCCAAAGGTGCCCCTCACCCCTCTTATAAAAGGGAACTCCTCCTTCTCTTTTCTTCACACCTTCAAAAACTTTTGGTTCGGCCAAAATCTGCCCAACTACTCTCCCAACTTCCCTCACTAAAACCTAGAGGCCTTAGTTTGATCATAAAGCCAACCTAAGGAGCCCTTTTGATCAAATCAAAAGGAAGAACCCGAAGAAGAGGTAATGTTTTCACCACCCCTTTTCAAGTTCCTTTCTTCTTCCACTTCTTCTTTATTTGTTCTTACCATTCTAAAATAATAAATCCAGTATCTCAAATATACTGTGATGTTATTATAAATATGGTACAACCATATTCATTATTCTATCCACCCTTTGAATAACATGTCACCATACGTGCGTACGTACGGCTTACCGTCTCCACGTCGTGGTGTAATTGTTATTCAATATATTATTATTTGGATGGGTATAATAATGATGTGTAACTCATGTAAATAATAAATATAACATGTTAATTATTCTTTATATATGATATAACATCCATTTATATATTATTTTAATATCAAAAGAATGATATTGTCGCTCGTGCGTACGTACGGACTACCGTCTCCACGAACGCGATAAGATTCATTCTCCATCGTATCCATTCAAGTATAATTATCATTTGATGATTTAAAAATGATGTTTAAGGACTTGATATCATTCTGGATATGAATAATATACAACTTATCCATTAAAAACATGGCTTACGTAACAAAACATATAAAATAAAACAAGTAAGTTAACACCCAAAACAACGATAATACTAAGATATTATTATCAAATCAATATTAAAAGATCATATATGATATCATATTAATGTATATGATTCTTGTATAATTTAATAACAATTATTTCACCATTATACAGGAGGTTAACCTACCCCAACCAAGGAAAAGTACAAGGTAAGGGTTATTTCACAATCTCTTCATTATCCGAGGTTGTTTATATGTAATAATCTACTGGGATCTCTTTATCATCCACATCCATGTTTTCATAAAAATGTATTTCAAAACATTTTTATTATTTACAAGAATATGGGTTAAAGTCATTTATACCCTTGTTTGACTTTTTATAAGAGGAATCTTTCCGTCATTTTCAAAACAAGGTCCTTTTTAACCTTTTCGACAAAATTAAGGTAAGAATGTTTTTTTTAACTTATACGGCGGGTGCGGTTATTTTCCGCCGTTATTAAATTTTCAAAGCTTTCCTTACAAGCTTATAAGAATATTTTTAAATAAAATGTTTTATTTTATATGGCTCTTAAATGATTTCAAAAATAGAAAGAGATATTTCTCTAAAAAGAGTTTTGATTTCATCTATGTCAACATCCTTTGATGGATTTTACGCTTATTTGAAGTTGATTTATTATGATACAAAACTTCTATATTGTATTGAAGGTTTTGTGATATGTTTGACTGTGGATGTGCTATTTTTATACCATTCATAGTTTATGGTGAAATTATTGACATTTCGTAGGCTAGTTATGATACGAATGTTTATGTTATGTTTAAACCTTTTCATATGGGAATGCATTGGACTTAATATGTGACGGGTGGAGCCCGCTATAGCTCCTCGATGCATCGGTAGGTCTCATGAGACAAACTAGTGTCTTGGCACAAGGCCTTGACAAAATCTTATTTTTAGTCTTGGCACGAGGCCTTGGCTATGTGGTTATGATAGTCTGGCATTATGCATTCCATCATTATGAAAGTGGTTATTGATTTTGCATGTGATTATTCGATTAGTAGAATATCCATGTGAATAAGTAAATGGAATTATTTCATTTTATTCATGCCATACTATGTTGAAAGTTCAAGTTTGAAAGGCTTTTGTTTTAGTTATACATTTCTTTAAATGTTTATTCTTATTTATGAAAGTTTCCGCTATATTGTTATCCTTACTGGGCATTTGAGCTCACCCCTTTTCTATGTTTTATTTTTCCCAGGAAGTGAATAAGTAAATTATGAATGACCTACAAGGATATTATGTGGGGATATGAGTGTGGATTATGGAGACAATATGTTGTTGTAGTAGTTTTTCATTTTATGATGTAATGTAAGACATATGAATATATCTAGTGTTTCCAAGGCTACTAAACCAATCGGTCTTTCGAGATTTGATCTTTCGTGTGATCATGCCAATGTTATGTAATAATGCACCGACTCTGGGTAACTAGGGTCGGGGCGTTACATTGATCATGATGGGTTCAATTTGTCAGTACATTATTTATATTTTATGAAAAATTTTGGTTTTCATGATTTTTATTTTTAATTCATATAGAAAAAAATTTAGTAACTTAGGTATTAATTGAAGGACTGGAAAAAACAATTTTATTAATTAACATTATACAAGAATTTCGATGTGAGCATTATATGCATGTTATAATTATTTAATCATTTATTTGAATATTCAATGTGAACCTATAAATGTTTTCCCTAATGATGGTTAATAATATTTAAAGAATGGATATATTTTGTTTATAATGATAAAATATTATATTTTCTTATTGGTGATATCTTCACATATTGTCCTAACCATGATTATGCAACTATTGACTTTTCATTTCAAGATAAGGAATTCTTAAATAAAAAATTATTTTTTTTTAATATCCTATTATGTTTCAATATCAAAAAAATTATAGGATATGATTATTTATGTTATGGTATGGTTTTGGAAATCTATTAAGTGTGAATGGAAGGTTTTTATGAAATAAAGGTGGAAGTCACATCCTTGTTGATTTCTTAAATTCAAATTTTGATTATTTTATAATCACTAATATGTTATCCCAATCCAATAGATGATATTTTCAATTTGTGTTTTTCTTTTAATGATGTTGAATTATTATTTTCTCACTATTATCTTATAAAAATCTCTATATGATATTCAGCTATATTGTACATATATATTAATTGATCATTAATGAAAATTGGTATAATTATAAATTGTTCAATTTGTTTCTGAAACATTCTAAAAATGAAAAAATGTATATAAAATTGTATCAATTATATAATTTTACAAAAATACATAATTCTTGTTGATTTAGATTAGTCCATTTCACTTGAAAATGTTTATGAAATGATTATTTCAAGGTTATTGATATGTTAATGTTTTTTTTGTACTACAAGTTTAATTTTTATAATTAGATATCATAGAATATCAATATATGTAATAATTTAAAGAATAAAAAAGTTTTAGTAGATTAAAATTATACCCCTTACTGTGATTTTTTGAATTCAAATCCATGACCCAATAAATTTTTTCAATTTTAGGTTACTTTTTTCATCATTATTTATTGATAGAACATAACTACAATTATTCTAATAACATACAGTGTGCATATAAGTATTCATTGTGTAGTTTTGTATAATTAGTAAATATGTTTTTCCATTGTTTTTAAATGTTTTCCATTCTATTTAAAACATTTATGGGAATCATGGATAATTATAAGATCCCAATTGAAAAATTCATTTTGTTACATTTTTAAAAAAATAAATGTACCTTCATTTCCATTGATAATAGTTACTAGTATTCAATTTTTTTAATAAAACAGGGTTCCTATATTAATGAAATTTAATAGATATTAAATATTTTAAATCATATTTTAAATATTAATATATTATTAAGCATTTAAAAATGATTATTAGTATGTAAGTGTTCAATTATGATTCTATTATTTTCCCTTTTTCTATTTCTATGTACATCTATTGTGTAATTTTAGATGTTATCCTATTTCAAATGAGTTGGAGTCGTATCCCTCCCTCTTTTATAGTGGTTTTTAACAATATATCCATATTATTTTTTTCTATGTCCCCATAAAATCCTAGAAATATGATTTTTTTCTATTTTAGTTTCGATTCATGAGGATAATAATCCTCAAATTGGTAATCATTTTGAATACTTAAGTTTCATTATCTTTCAATTAGACTGAATTATAAATTTTCAATCTATTATTTGAAATCCTAATGATTAGATAAACATTATAGATATATAACTATAGGCCTATAAATTCCAAAACACATACCTTTTCTATTTTATATGTGTTGTTGTTATATCAGGTTGTTTTATTATAGATTAGGATGATAGTAAAAGATAGGGTTTATTTACTGATGAAATTATTTGTCTCTCTTAAAGAAAATTTATATATAGACTTTCAGATATATATATATGTTTTTGTGGTTTATTTAGTAATTTAGTGAATATAAATAATTTTATCACCTTATTTCCTTAATTTATATTAGTACGTTTAGTCAACAACTAGACCTATTAAAATGAAAAATATTACAGTGCAAAAATAGAAACTAAAAAAATCAACGACTAGAATAGAATTCTCTAAATATAAAATATTATAACACTTATGAACAAAACAGTAAAAAGTAAAAATGAATATTATCAATTTAACATCTATTTTAAAAATGAAGAATATTTATCATTGATATAATTTCATTTAACAGATTACGGAATAATTCATGTGGTATTTATAGGATGTAGATTACAATTATGACTATTCTTATCTATGATTGATGGGTGTTATAACCATTGGGAGTCATGACCATAGGTAAAGTTTCCGTAGTAATGTTACTAATGAAATAAATGTATATTATAGATAATTATGAAAATAAATTTTTATAAAATTGAGAAAAAAATGGACCTAAGAGGTATAATATGCCTTATAATAAGCATTTATGAAATCATGCAAGGGATATAAAATCACTATTTTATCCTATAACCATTCCCCTATAAGGGGTTAGAAATTGATCCTTTAGTAAAAAAATATACAAGATATTTTCATGTTTATAGAGATTTCCACCAGATCAATGATAGTTGAGCCACCGTTTGAAATTTCTATCATCACACACCGTACACATTGGGAATATGGTGCTTTAATAATGGGTTATGTATCACGACCTTAGTACTATAATGGTGTAGTTTTCTATCTAAAAATAATATAGTGTTTTCTTCAATACCATTTTCGTTATTATTTTATTTCCCAAATAAACACCATATTAATATATAATTATGTTTTCTATATAATTAAAATATATTGTATTAAAAATAATATATGATATCAATTAAAATACACTATATGATTAATTAAATAATCATGAAAAAAATTAATTTTCATGAAAAATTATTATAACTAACTATTTGTTAAGATATCAATGACTAAATAATTTTATAATGTGATAGGTAATTTTTGAAATGGTCAAAAAGATGATTTTTTCATAAAAATAGTTATTTTTCGATAAAAATACAATTTTATACAATATTAAACAATATACATTTTGGAGGGTTTTTTATAACATAAATATATTTCGGAAAACAAATTTCAAAATTATCCAAAGATTATTTTGTCATAATTTTCTAATATTGTCAATTTTTTGGTATATATATATATTGTAAAAATATATATAATGTTTTTTGACATCGTAAAAACTAAAATGTGTTTAAAAATATTCAATAAAGTTTACTTTAAAATAATTTTTTTCATTATAACAATGTAATGTAATCTGAAAATATTATTTTTCAAATCAATAAAAAATATACCTAAAAAATTGATATTTTATGATATTAAAAACAATTCATTATGAACATGATTCACCTCAACATCATGAGTGGCATTATTTTAAAAAGATTAGTTCATAAAATAAATTATTTTTAATAAAACTCATCATTGGAAAAATTCTATGAATGAAAACCAAATGAATGGAAATGCTTTTCTATTTTTTATTGAATAGTCGTCCAAGGCCTACATTTGAAATTTTTAAAAAAATCCCTATTTTTTATATAAATTCCTATAGGGTCTCTCATTATTTATCAATATAAATACCTGAGTCATGAAATTTCTATAATTTACCTCTTAAAACCATTTAATGAAGTTTTAATTATTTTATGGTGCTCCTCCGATTCAATAGTAATCAACCTTGTATGGTAAGGAATTTTGTACAACCTTTTTTCGATTCAAGATTATGGTTTGTAATTGACATTTTATTAATATATTATATTGTCTGGTTTTAAGGGAAACTCATTTTGAATATAATTATTCCACAAATAATTAGGGACAAAATTTCACTTTATTTTTACCCTTCCATGTACTTTTATGTGAACCCATTGTTAAATTGAAATTATATCTTGATTTTCTAGGTTGTAACATTATGTTGTGAATAAACACCTCTATTTTCATTTAAGGGTATTTGTGATGATATAATTATCATTATTGATTAGGGATTTTTGTGTATTAAACCCACATTCTATTATCATGGGATTTAAATGATGAACTATTTTCTCATGTTATACAATTGATATGGAACACATAACATTAGATACACAATGGGTGAACCTTGAAAATTATCCTATATACATGGAAATGTTTTCATCACATGAGGTAACTTGTATAGTTCATGTCTGGTTTTCCTAGGTAAAATATATAATGATAACTTTGTAGTTATCCTTGGTTAATTCTTAGGTTTTCACTTCATAAATTTATCCCAAATACCTATGATAACATGATTTGATATTGTTATTTTCTAATTTCATGCTTCAATGTCAGTATATTTGAATCTTATTAATTTATGAAATCATTATATGGCTCGAAAATATCATTTATAATTTATCATCATATAATAATTTTTTATTCCCATAAAGATATTTTTAGTTGAAAACTTTTCTTATCTATAACCCAAGGTTTCCTTTTGCAATATTGGGAGTTAAAAGTGAATTAGAAGCGTATTATAATGTTTTAAATAATGATGTTGAATATTTTTGGTTAATAGTTAATTTATATAACTACAAAATTCAATAATCCTATCTATTTTCTTTTATTTTATTATATTGATCTAAATGTGAAAGTAAATGAAAAAATGTACAAAAAATATGTGTTGTTATAGCTCATATAAAATAAATATCGATATTTTTTATTACGAATTTGAAAAATTGGTTTAAACAGATGGTATCTATTTAAATATATGAATACTTCACTAAATTTTGGTAATTATTAGATTATATGGTTTTATAATAATTAAAAACCTAGTCATATATACAAAATTGTATGTGGTTTTTCATAGATCCACATTGAGGTAGTCACCTTTAAAAAGACTAGTTGAGCAATGAATTAATCTCCAATTAGTGCATGATGAGTAGGACTAGGACTGCACACAATGATAGACACTCCTATCGTATATTATATAGATAATTCACACACTCATTAAAAACCATTATGAAATATTGAGAGACAATTTTAGGTGATAAAATAGAATAGGAAATATACAATGGATAACATAAATTGAATCAATGTTTTTCAAATTTTATGGAATATATGTCATTCCCAATATATTATATTTATTCATTTTTATATTCTTATTGAATCACTTATCATCATTCCAGAGATTTATATATTTTTTAAAATTCTGAGATTTTTGTGGAATGATTTTAAAAGTGTCATGGTACTACAAAAACTAACACATGTTTTGAGTAATAACATGAATCATATAAAATTTTCTCCTTCCCTAAAAAATGAAAATTTCATAGTTGAGTCGGTCATGTGAAAAATCCCACTGACATTTAGCATAAATTTTAAATCCCTAATTTCAGATGAAGTGATTAACTATCATTATAAAATATTTTATGTCCTCAAATGCACTACACATGAGAAATTCATATTGATTTTTGAAATCATAGTGGATGAAACTAATCAGTTAAAACAATTAGATGTGAATAAAAATCCTTTTGGTGAATTTAATCCATGGAATAAAATATATCCATGAATATATTATTATGTTAATATATTCACCAAATTATCCAACATATAATTGGGGGAATTTCATTATCTTGAAAAAGGATGAATATTTTAGTGATAAAAAAAAAAGAAAACATCACAAGGCTTTCATGATATTCCTCCATCATTTCCATGGATGAGGACTATAAGATTGATTTTTATTTTATTTTAAAAATAGTTCATTAAATTTTTTGTTATTAAATAATTCAAAAAATGATGAAATTTTATGATATTCCCTCAAAATAATAAAGGAAAATAGTGAGAATAAATGGTTTTGTTGGACTTGAGATAAGAAGCGAATATAATTGTTTACCACTATATGATCATATGATAATTTTTATGGTGGAAAGAGTATCTAACATCCAATGTGTAATAAGTGTTTAAAAATAATTTTGGATACAACCTTAGGGGGATAGGGAGGTGCTTTATGTGTTTATGAAATGGTAATAAAGATAATTATTTCCACAAGTAGATGGTGAATCCCACTAATTTTATCTTTGAGAATAAGTTTTAGATCAATCCTTAGTAAATATTCTAGTATTCAAATATAGTGAACATGAAAACTACATGAACCAATTAATATGAAATGCTTACTAATTTATAACAATTAAAAACATCTAAATAAAATGGGGTATATAAAAATTATATTATCTATATAATGATGTATACCATAGTGAATGTTATTGAAATGGACAATTGGTGTTCATTCAAAAATAAAGAACTCATTTTAGGATTCTAGTTATATGAATTATTTATTATAAGGAATATTTAGTAATTGTATTTAAACTACATCTCAAAACATAATGGATAGGTTATAAGTGAAAACCCTAAAGAAGGAATTTATTTCATATCATGTATATAAGTCCACCCCAGATATATTTTTTGAGTTGAATCTCTCATCCATCCTTTTCATAATCATATTATTATATTTTTATTCTATTTTGGAATGGATTATTTTTCCTTATAAAGAAGAAAACCCCATTTTCTTGAAATGGAAATCACCTCTCAATCCATATTATGATTCTATACATGTAAAAAATTAATATGAATCTCCTCCAGAAACCATTACTAAAGAAAATATAATGAATCCTTATAATCAATAATATCTATAAAAATTATTTTTATAATAGAGATGATTAATCATGGGTATATTAACATTATAAATGAATATGATTATGTATTTCAATAAATAGTTAATTTTCTTTCCTTTTGTTAGTAATTTTTGTTCAAAATTGATATTATACTCGTTTATCTACCATATCTAAGACTACAGGAAAAAATAGATCCAAATAAACTACATGGATTAGGGGAAAACAACAAGTGAATATGAAAAATGCTTCATACACCATAATAGAAAAATATAGGTAGAATTGTCCTTTTTTCAAGAAGAAAGATGGTAAAATGGGTTAGTGTATTGATTAATGTGATTAAAAAATATTATGATAAATTTAATTATTATATTCCATGAATTGAGGAAATATTTTATCAGCTACATGGGGACTGATACAAACCAAATGTGTACCTATAAAAAGGGAATTTTTAATTAAATTTGATAATGTAGGGCATTATTAAGACTACCATTTATATTAGGTATAGTAAATATGAGGTCAAAGTGTTTCCATTGAGATTTAATAATTCATTAAAAATCATATTGGTCTAATTTAATAGAGTAATTTTATATTTCTTTTAAATATTTGAGGTTTTATTTAGTGATGATATTCTCTTATACTCTTTAATAATGGAGGAACATGAGTAGAATTTATTTAATTTTCTATGACCTCCATGAAATGGTAAATTATATGTGATGTTTAGTTTTTTTAGAAAGGAAAATTATCATTCTTGTGAAATTTTATCACAAGGGGATATTTTTGTATCATTTTATGAAAATGGGGGTTGGGGAATGTCCTAAAACCAAATACGTATATGATAAATATATAATCCTCAAAATAACTAGGTATTATAGAATAATTGTGTGGAAATTTTCATGATTTTCAAAATGACTAAGTTAACTGTATTAGATAGGAGTGATGATTTTTGCGGTCATATTAATGTGATGAATGATTTAAGGTATTGAAAAAATGGTTAATCATGGAACATTTACTAAAACTAACAACCTTCATAGATGGTTCTCTTTTTTATTGTAATTATTTAGAAATATATTAGGATATGTGTATATATAAAAATAACAAGTTACTAATTATGCTTCCTGATAGTTGATAAATCATTAGAAAAATATCCTAGACCTGATATGGTGTTTCCTATTATAATATTAGAACTTGATATTTATCATAATTATCTTTATAGAGTAATATATGAATCATATATGAAATATAGAAGAATAATATATATATTTATACAAAATAGATAAATATAGTGGATGTTTGATGAGTACTATGGATCCAAAAACCTTATCCATGATAAATATTGAGTGGAATATATTATTCTTAGCCTTGTAAAGGATGGAAATGGGAATCCTAATTGATGGAACATCGTTATACCTTTAAAAAATAATATCTCAACCATTCATTCTATAAAATTTTAATGATTCTCAAATGGTTGATGTAGAGATATAGAATAAGAATTTGTATGATTTTAAAAGTGTGATTCTTAATAATTCAATTTTGGTAAAGATCATGTTTTAATGTTTTTGATGTGACTACAAAAAACATCAATGCATGTGATAAATAATGTGTTGTACATTGATACTCATAGATCATCATTTTACTTCCACATATAGAGAAAAAATGATTTATAAACATATCTAACAATAATATTGGTGGGATAATATAAATAGGTAGAGTGAAGAATATACATCAATTTTAATAGAATTTCAGTAATGTAATTATTAAATGAAAATGTTCAGAGTGATGATGAAACCTTTACCCATCACTAAATAGTAATGGGAAAACATAGATAGGGTTATATTATGGTTCCTCTAAATGATGATAATGGAATCAATTCCATCATATTTATCATATACCTTCATAAAGAAACTCATTTCATTTATTTTTTGGAAGATTTTTCAATCCATAAAAAATCATGTACATACATTAGAGATGTGGCGAGGATGCATGGAACAAACCTATTAATTTTATAATATCATGATCTTGGATTCACAGAAATATTTTGGAATGGTATAAAAAAATGATAAATATTAAGGTGAATATCAATATAGTTTATAATAATATAAGGTCCAGTCAGAATGTACTATCCATACAATTGAGGATATACTGAGATCATTAAAAATGGACTTAAATAAGGCATCAGTCATCATATTATTATGGTCTAGTTCTCATGCATCAATGAAATCCTAAAAATAATTTTGATGGATCTTTATGAATCTATCTATAGGGTTAAATCTATAACTCCATTATATTATGATTATGTTGGTGAATATAATATACCAGGTTATGAACTAGTAGAATAAATGAATAAAAAGTTCAATTCTATTCCACATAAAAATAGATCATCATAATGAAAAAAATATATTATCATTATAACAATTTATGATACCTATAGAATGAGAATATAAGAAAATTGTTCCTTTATTATCATTTTGAATGAGGTTTATGAGGCTTTTGAAAAAGAGAAATTTTTGAATTTAATACATCAACCCTTTTCAAAATATTTATAGCATATAATCAATGACCTTTCTATTTTAAATCCCAAAAAAACATGTCTCAAGTACATGATGTGTTATATATATCACTCTTGAAGAAGTGAATTCCCAATTCATAACACGTAATAAAAATAGATGGTGTAAAAATGTAAAATAATCAATATTATAAGGATATACCATTGTTGATTTATGATTATTGATCTTGTTCTATAGTAAAATGAAATTATCCATCACATTGATCATTGGTGGGAAAAAAATTGAAGAGGCAACATGTGAATCATAGGATGTTATGAAATAGAAGTACCTTCATTTAATTTCACAATAGTTTATGATAAAATAAATTTGAGGGATTTTTATCTTAAGGAGGGTGCACTGTAATGAACTAAATATTTATATACAGAATTTCCAACTTCTATATGAATGTTTAACATATATAGTATTATTTTATATTATTAAACCTAATGGTACAACTATATTTTATTCATTAAACGAATTTAAAGTAGTCAAAAATTAAACCCAAATAAATGAAAAATAATTTTATGGGAAAATAAAAAATGAAATAAAAAAATAATATGAATTTGAAAATTTGGATAATCATTGTGTCATTTGATTATCACATTTATAAGCTAAACTATACAAATGAAACTAAATGTTAGTAATGAAATATTCATTTTTAAAATGAACAATCATGAATAATGATATAAATTGATGTATTAGATGAGTAAAGAAAAATGGAGGTATTTAAATGGAGTTAAAAACCCTAATAACCCTTGGGCATTTTCCTAATTGGGAATAATTACCATTAATAATTATTCCCCTTTATAATGTACTTGTTTTAAATTTAATGTTAGAATTAATGCATAATAAAATATATTAATCTAGATAATAGGTGTAGAAGGGAGAAATAACTTCCACGTATAGTCAAATCATTAATTATAATGTTAAATTATTATTAATTGTGATAGAGAAAACGTCACTAGGGTTTGTGCTTGACAAATCACATATAGGTCTTTAACATGTGAGACCATGAAGAAACTCCCTTAAGTAAATTTTCAAGATAGTTCATATCACCATTATATCGATGTTATATAACCCACCCATTGAAAATTCCGCCATCAAAAAACATTCCATAAGAGTGTATTCTAGTTTTATTAATAAAATAATATTATAAAGGTTTAATTTACTTTTTCAAAATGATTTAGTGGTTTCTTCAATAGCATTTTATTTATTAACCAATTTTATACATGATCAAATAATAAATAAAATAAATATTTTTTTGGGAAATAATGAAAATATAATTTATTTTTCATAATTGATATAATTATATTGAAAATAAAAAATTTCATATATTCAATAATTTTAATTAAAAAGTATTCTTATTAAAATACTATTTATTTAAATATAATTGATTAAAATTTGGTTAATGCCCTAGGTAAAATTTATATGGTATACAATGTTGAATATTTCAAAAAACAATTATAATAAATATGGATTTTTTAATTATTTATTTAATATTAATTCATTTAGATAAATTTTTTGACAATATATATATCCTTTTTTAAAATAATTATGTTGAAAATAGATAATTGTGATTTATTTTTAATTTTAGTAGATAGTCAAATTTCTAAGTAAATATTAAATACTCTATAAATATATAGTTAGTATTATGATATAATATTAATCTAAATGTTATTTATTAAATATAATAAATTATGTCCTCAACCAAAATAGTTTTTCATTATAATATTTTATATTCATGTTTAAATATTATTTTCTAAAGCCTATTTATAACCTCCTAAAACATAAATGAAGATTTAATATTTTTAAAACAATTCTTTATTGACATGGCTCACATTAAAAACATGAATTGAATTATTTTATGGGTTTCTATTCATAAAATGATAAATTATTTATAACTATGTCTATTTGTAAAATATTATAGGTATAAATATATGGGCTTTAAAAATTCTATTTATTAATATGG
Source organism: Viscum album (assembly GCA_963277665.1). NCBI lineage: Eukaryota > Viridiplantae > Streptophyta > Magnoliopsida > Santalales > Viscaceae > Viscum > Viscum album. The sequence goes on along the minus strand of OY728125.1, from coordinate 1,416,038,099 downwards.
TTTCCATGTCCTCTGTTTGAAAATTAATAAATAGTCCCCACCCTTATGTTATTAAAAAACTCCAATTCACACATTAATCTTCACTCTAAAGCTTGTAATCATGAATTTGATATCATTATCCATCCTTATATCCCTTTTAATGAGTTTATATGGTTCCATGTGGCTCCTTCCAAACATGAATAAGCATCCACTTATGTTATATGATCGATTCGGAACATAAAATGTTAAATATATGAAGTGTTTTCTCTGATAACACTCTAATTCATTGAATAATTCTTCCAACTAATGAGATACCATGTGTAGTGCAATGAAGTTCATCCTATAGAAACTATTTTATGATTACATGGAGGTTACCCTGGATTTATAATTATAATGTATCATTGTATATTTCTTCTATATTCAAATGATAACATGATTTTACGATGTTATTTTTTCTTTTCTATGTTATGCCTCCTAAATCCCAGGTATTATTTTTCATTACACTATGTTGTATATAATTATATTATTTTCATTCATAGATTAACCATTTTCCTATGTTTGTTCCCAAGCTATTAGGGCTAGTATTAGGATTCCAAAGGACACTATGTTCACGTTTTGATGTCCTAAATTATTTTGTTGTATATTATTTTGTTTTATGGTTTATGAATATAAATTTTCTCAAAATATAATATTCATGATTTTATAGGATTTTATTAAATGTATATTTAGGTTAAATATCTTAAAATAAATTGTATTATAAATATATGTTGTTATATTTTGTAACTATAATTTTAGATTTTATGTTTTACATTTTGGATAAGTATGGAATAACACTTATATATCATACTAATTCAAAACATTATCTCTTATGTATCACATTTTTCATGAGAATGAACCTTACACAACTACCATGAAAAATATGTATGTATTTACAATTAAATGACCTTATGTAATATATTTAAAATCAAAATTACCATTATATAATACATGTACAACAAAATTAAACATACATGTTCACAATTCCACTTGTAATTTAATCTTATTTAGATATATTATTGTAACATTTTCAATACATAAAAATCTTCCTGAAACATGTATGATTCATTTATTCAATACATATATGTAATAATAATTCAAAACATCAACAACAAAAATCATTTGAACAATACATTTTCATTATCCCCTTCAATGAATTTACAAAGATAATAATTACCATGTAATGTAATATAGTGAAATTTTAATATGTAAATGTAATATATTGTTATGTAGGAGTCGTCACATTTGATGAATTTTCATACCAAAAAATCAATTCCTATTGACTTTAATTTTATTCTTTTCATACATAAATTTAATAATCCTTCATTGGTAGGAGTGTTACCATAGTGAAAATTCCCACTATTTATCGACATGTTAGTAATCAATATTTATGATTTATAATTAAATTATAAAAAACATTAGGAATTTTAGAATGTTAATTAAATGATATGTGAATCATAATTTTCATTGTGTAATATAAACCCCTTTTACACTATAATAATAACACAAAAAAATTATATTATATGGCATTGTTCTATTAAAAGAATTATTTCCATTCACACACCATATAAAAATTAGGTGGGATGGATAATTTGTTAAATATGAAACTCTATTATGTACAGTGAAATGATTCATGTATATGAATATTATTATTACTATATAGTTCCATTTTATACATTGATTTTTGATTTAATATTTAATTTTTTAGGGTGGAAGCATTTATTATCAGTTTTGGAGTTAGTGGATTTAATGATGAACATTATGAGTAAGTTTACTAGAATATTCTTATTTCATAATTAGTGACCAGTTCTAGATCTCTTAACATTTAATAACTCGTCTACATTAAGATCATGGTATTCTAATACAATCCTCAATATCTTAGAATATTTAATTATTTATATACTTTTAAAATTATCTAATATAATATTATGTACCTTACATCTTTTCAAACAATCTCCTATTCAAAATAATTATATGGAATATATTAATTCATAAGCCCATTGAATAGAATGATTGAAATAATCATCAAACTTCAAAATAAAAATGATAATATTAAATACTATATGTTGAAACGTATTTAATCCCTCCAAAATTTTATAATGTACACTCAGATAATCATTATTAAATAATTTATTTTTATATTTTTCTCTTGAGATCTATTGGATTGGTTTTTTCTATGGGAAAATGGATACTATTTACATTACGTGGGCCATTTTCAATTCTTCCCTCAGGCTTAAAATTATTTTTATCATCCAGGGGAATGGGTAATTTTATATCCATTATTCCTTTTATATTTCTTCATTGATTATTTATTTGATGAATTTTTAGATGTTTTTTCTTTCATTCTTTAAATAATTTCATCTTAGAATATTGTGTTCAATATATAATGAAATTATAATTACAAAGGAATATATTTGTGTCATTTTTACTATATATTAGCCCTAATGAAATGTTAACTTTTATAGGAAATTTAATTGGAAATTGGAAACTAGAATGATAAAGAAGAAAATGGATACAGGAACATGTATATTTTATAATGATCATGGATTAATATATATGAATATTATACATTTTTAGATGAATATTCAGCACATTACAAAAATACATGGAGGAGAGATGTAATAACTTAGTTTCTTTGTAAACATGGAAATAAATCATCTAACTTGGTAAAATATATTCAATGTTTCCCATAAATATCTTCCTATTTAGTAATTCTACTTAAAACCATTCTTCATAACCTGAGAAAAGGAAATATAAGAAAGGGGTGTGCTCGGTTTCACAGTAAGGGTAAACAATATATATAGATAATCATAACATGATCATTAGGGTATTAGAGCACAAGAATAGAATTTGAAGATCATACCATTCATATTAAAAAACATATACATGACTCATGATATAAAAATTGGTCATTCATATGATATTAATCATAAGGGAATCAAGAGCATAATCCATGAGACCATAACATAGGAACAATATATAGAACTTTTGGTAGACACGTAATCATATAACATGATTTCTATAATATTAAAGGAATCACTACTAAGTCCATCTTAGTAGTATGGTTTCACTTCACATACCATTTTGGTAGTTGTGGTTCACTCCCATGACCATATTAGTAGCCAAGGTTAACTCCCTAAACCTTCTTAACAGTCAACGTTCACTTCCAATACCATATTTGAAGACAAAGACTTTTACTATATCACTTTCACTCCTCATTCCATCTATGTCTATATCATGAGAGATAAATCATTACCCATTGTATTGGAAAGACATATAGGTACAAACCTTCTTGTAAGGAAATAATTTTTATATGTGTGACATAAAACATTCACCTTATCATGGAACATAAAAAGATATGGGTCTAATTAACACCACATCACATCCCATGAAATGAAATGAGTTTCATAAACTTGTAATACAGTCATGACCTATGGAAAATAGATAGGTTTCATAATCAATTCATTCTAGAATAACCCGTGAAAGGAGGCAAGCTTCATAATAATGTATCATGGTATAACCTAATGAAGAGAAATGTGATTCATGAACATCAATCAATAAAAACACAAACCATATAGTAAAATAATATGAATAGTATCCTTGGATCTTATCCCCATTGCATCATAAACTATAAGCAAGTATGTCCTCTTTTATGGGGAAGTATTTTGAAAGATCACTTCAAACATACCTTTTATGTGAAAATCACTTTTTGAAACATATAAGAGTTTAGAAATCATTTTTCTTGAAACTAATTTGAAAAATTATAAAGGAATGTCGGAAATTATTTTAAAACATTTCTTGAGTAAAATATCACTTACACATTGAGAAATTCATTTTAAAACATAAAATAGTTGTAATACCATATTCCTTGAAAATAACATTGCAAATATATAAAAAGGCTTCAAACATATTGAAAACCTTTTCCATGGGAATTTATAAAATAATATTGAAAACATTTTTAAAACATTTTACATTGAAAATAATTTGAAAACTTATAAAATACTATTTTAGATCACTGAAATAATTTTATTTTTAAATAACCTTATAAAAACATATAAAGTAAGCATTGAATCCCATTTAAAACACTTCTGATACGTTTAAAAAAATTTGAAAACCATTTTTATTTGAAAATCATTTAATAATCATCAAATATATATAATACTAGAAATTATTATTATTTTTAACAAATAACCTTTTATACTTAGAAAGGAAGCATCATGGGAATAATGAACATGACTTCGGGTAAGTCTTTCAATGTCAAAAATTTCATTTTCCACTTAAATGTTTTGAAAAGTGTGTTGATTTGAATGAGAAAAGAATATTACCTATAAAACAGTATATTAAAATGGTAATAAATCATTAAAAATTTAATTTAATTATCATAAGTGAATGATATAACATTTTTGAAATCATTTTTAGAAAACATGGTTTTCCAGAACACGGACTTCATACCAAAGGAAGGAATAAAGATGGATTTTAATAAAAAACATCTTAATTATCTTAAGTATAAAATAGTGGAACAGGTGGTACCATTACATAGATATAACATGAATAAAGATAGGGTAATTAAATTAATTATATTTATTGAGATATAGATCATAAGATTTTATCAATGGAAGCATAATGATAAATAATCTTGATAAATGATGATATTATAGTAACAAATGGTTACTACATTAGAAATTTGAATAATAACTAAATTTAGATAATAAAATTAAATAAATATTATAATATAATGAAAATAACGATTTTCGTGGTATAACATGTCAATGTTAGTATATACACCTCTTAGAAAAATATTAGTTCATAGAATGACATGTGTCTCGAAGAAGGAAAATTGTGACAAAATTAATTTCTTGATTTAAAAACTATTGAAACATAAAATACATGTAAGAAAGATCATAAAATTGATATTTAAATACCATTAAATTTATTTATAAGAATAATATAATAACTCCATGGGATATATACACACACCACATAAAATAAATAGGAGGTGAACATAGCTTGTGTCTCAAGGAAAATAAAAGTTAGAAAAGAAAACCCTTACCTTAACCCCTGACTTTCATTTCACATGTTAAAACCACCTATATAATAAATATATGTTTATTTTACATCTATCAAAGAACCCTATTATTATATGTAATACCATAATTTTTTATGAATTTATATTACCATTTATTAACAAGTTTTTGTTATATATTCCTAGAATATGATTAATTGGGGTTATGTAGAATGAAAATAACACACAAGATCTTGAGGAAGGATGTTACCTCTTCTTTGGGACACTCCAATTTTTTTGCACCAAAGGGTGTACATGGATGGTTTTATACCTAAGGGTAGTCTTCTTAGATTCTGTTAGGGATTTTTTAGCTTATTTGATGAGATTTTTTTCAATAAAAATTGATTAATATGTGTGAATAAGTAAGAGGGGTGAGTTCCATTTTATAGTGGAGGAGTGGAATTCATGTAATTTATTTAAAAGGGAATTCCAAAAATGTTTTTCCAATGTCATGTGGATCTAATAATATTCCAAAATATATCCAATGTAGTATAGGTTCAAAATATGACTATAAAATGGGTTTTTTAACACGATTCTGGGTCATTAAGGCCCTAATTTTAATGCATAGTCATTTGTAAATCTATATTTTCAGTTTATCACTGTAATTACTTTTAATCTGACTACACGTCATCATCATCTTTATTATTTTTAAACTTTTTGAAATGTAACAAAAGCTAAGAAAAAGCATTCACAGAGGCCTAAAATAGTTTAGTCCAAGGGCATCCCCTCTAACTAGATCGTCTTATTCAGGTAAGAGTAACCCAAGCTAGGAAAGCAAGAGAGGGGACTATCTTGAGAGGCTTGATAAGGACATCAGCTACTTTGTTTCCCTCACGATAGGTGTGGAGCACGTCCATGCAGTTATCGATGTATCTTCTACACCTGTTGATGAGGTATTCAATTGACCAAGTAGTTGAGAGGGAGCCATACCGAGAGTTAAAAATGATTTTAGAGTCAGTTTCCACCACAGAAAGGTCAATGTTGATATGCATGTAAATGGTAAGACCTTCCAGCACTGCCCAAGCCTTTGCCTTGAGGGAGTCACCGCTCCCAAATAAGACTGTGATAACAAAGACAACACCACCCCTAGTATCCCGAACCACACCACCCCCACGCATAGTACTAGAATAGCAGGAGCAATCAATGTTTAATTTGAGGCCCATACTATGTGGGAGCTGCCGAATCCACCTGCCTTGGGGATTAGAGGTGAAAGTAGGAGGAAGGTAAGTGTTGGCCAGAATCGGTCTGAATGAAGGTGTGTCACACCAAGCCATGCACTGATAAGAAAGATCGGTCAATAAATTTCTTGTTCGGATCGCAAGATCCAGCCTTGAACTATAAACTCCCTAATACCACACTTTGTTCCTCGTAAGCCAGATCGTCTAGCAGCCCACTAACTAGATCACTGCCTGTGCCATCCTCTCGTTATTGTTGGTGTCTACACCGTGAAATTAGAGGTCTAGAAAAGAAGCTCTCGTAGCCGGCTGAGAGTGAATTGCAGTAATGTCCCCAAAGGTATTCCAGATCCTGCGAGCCCATTCTCCATAAAAAGATAAATGCGTGATGGATTCTTCTGAGACATTGGTACAGAAACAACACCGGGAAGCCAATTGAATACATGTGATCTCGATTAGATCATCCATGGGAAGAGCTTTGTTCCATATGATCCATAAGAGGAAGTTGACTTTAGGGGAAACATCCTTACACCATAGTAACCCCCCCCCTAAGAGTCAAGCACATTGGAGGAGGACAACATCTGCCGATAATCTTTTCCATAAAAAAGCCAGATATCGAACCTGTAAAAACACACCGATCAGGATCAGTTGAGAGATCAATGAGGTTGAAAAATCCACATTGTTCCTCGTCCAGGACTGCTTGAGTAATGTGGGGATGTTCTTTAGTAATCCTAAAGCTCATGTCGTGAAATAGGCATCCAAGGAAGCCAAGAGGTACCCCAACCTCATTATCATGCCAAAAATTAACATTGCCTCTACCAATTATCCACCGAGTGTGATTGTGGAGAGTCATTATGTGTGGGTTCCATAAAACAGAAGAGGTCCTCCTAGGAGCTTCCAAGGATTTCCCATATTTATTCCCCTTGAAGCAGCCCCACATGGTTCGGCCCACTAAAACCTCCCATGGCAATTTTTCATGGGCACCTTGCATCTCACCGGAAACACTTTTGATATTAATACCACCCTCCATTGGCGGTTTATCCAACCTACCCCATAACGCCCAATGGTGATTTCCATCTAAATCAGAATCCCATATGAATGAGACTATAATCTTTTCTATGCCTTTAATCACCGCTTTGGGAACCTTGAGGGCTGAGAGTATGTGCATTGGAATAGAGGTGATTACACTATTGACCAAGGTGATTCTTCCACCAATGGATAGAAAACAATTCTTCCAATTGTTGATACGCCTAGTGATCTTGTCGACCACCTTGTTGAAATGGTGAATTCGCAACCTACTTGGGGTGATTGGGGCACCTAGATATTTCAAAGGAAAACATCGCATGTGGATTCCCAAGTCCCTCTCTAGAATATTGGCACGCGCAACCGTACAACATTTTGAAAGGTACAAACTACTTTTCTCACAATTCACCACTTGTCCGCTCTAGTGATTGTATTCCTTAAGAATGATGTTGATGCCACATATTGATTTATTTCTCCCATTGAGGAAAATTATAGTGTCATCCGTAAACATAAGGTGGGAGATCGTCCTTTGCCAATGGCTGCATCGGTATGGAAAAAATTTCCTTTCCAAAATACTTTTGCAGATTAGTCAATTGAGGGTGTCTTGCATGAGAATAAACAGACTGGGGGACAACGGGTCACCTTTCCTAAGACCACGAACTGATTTGAAGAAGCCACAATTCTTCCCCATGAAAGATATTGGGAGCCAAGGAGATTTGAAACACCTATACAAAAGATCTTAGGACAATGTAGAGAAACCCATACTTTCGAGGACCCTGAGAAGAAAGTTCCATTCAACTCCGTCATAAGCTTTATTTATGTACAATTTAATTATTGCATTAGATCCAACATATTTAAGGTTCACCTCTCTAATCATTTCCTATGTCACACTGATTGTGCCTTGGATTGATCTATTTTTAACAAACCCATGTTGCACCTCCGAAATCCAGCGTGGGAGGTTCAGTGAAACTTTGCGATTTATAATTACGATAAGAACATTATAAGATAAATTAAACATGCTGATGGGTTGGAATTGATGGAGTGATGATGGGTCCTTAACCTTGGGGGTGAGTACCAGCGTAGTAGCACTCGCCATGTGGGGGAGGTGCCCGCCTCTAAAAAAATCTTGTGCAGCCTCAATGATGTCTCCTTTTACCAGGTCCCAAGAGTGAACATAAAACCACCATGGGAAGTCGTTTGGCCCTGGCGATCTTTCTAGTTTGAGCGCGAACACTGCATCGTGAATTTACTTCTCGTCTGGAATTGTCTCAATGAAAACTGCTATCTCCATCAAACACCGAGTGGGGGATGGAGCCGAGAAGCTCACCATGACCATGCGGATATCCCTTGGAAAGGACTGGGGCCTTCTAGAAGGGACTTAAAATGCACTTCAGCCAAACTGCCCACCACTTCGCAATCTTATGTGTAGGAGCTGTCCTCAATGAGGATGTTCAATTGGGAGAAACGTCTATTCTCTTTAAGGCATGTGTGAATGTAGGCTGAGTTACAATCACCTTCCTTTTATCCATTTGATGTTGGACTTCTCACAAGCCCTCTGCTCTTGTTCCAGAATCACGCTATCCAGAGTCTCTTTCTTATGAGCAAGCTCACCAAATGTGCCTTCATCCCATTCAAGAGAATTTCATCCGACCAATTTCAGAATTGACCGCATCCAGATCCTGAAACTGAGAGGGGTGAGAAGAATGCCAGACCTGGATTTCTTTTTTGAGTTGTTTGAATTTTCTGTGCACATCGAGCCACGAATAGCCATGAACAGGCTTAGCCCATGAGTTTCCCACAATTTGATTGTATCTAGGGATTGATGTCCACATATGAGATAACTGAAAGCTCCCACCTCTTCCAAATCTGGCAATAAGATCAACGACGAGAGGGGAGTGGTCAGAAAGAGTGCGTGTCAAATGGGTTACCTTGGCATTCGGGAAGGCTGAAATAGCTTTAATATTTGCTAAACTGCGATCCAGGTGGTACTAAATACGATTGGCCCCCTTCTAGTTATTACACCACGTAAAGTGTTCACCTGAGAATCCCAAATCTTCTAGACCCACTTGGGAGACGAAGGACATGAAATCCTGGGTGGCCTTCTGGGAAAGAACACCCCTGACCTTCTTCTCCGAGCTATCGAAAATGGCGTTGAAATCCTCACCCACGAGCCAAGGTAGCAAACCCGGATCAAAACTTTCTAATTCATTCCACAACCGGACCGTGGAAATTGTCTCGCATTTCACATACACAAATGTGAACAGAACATTGCAAGACCCATCTAAAACATTTGCGGTGATGAACTGATCAGAAGCTGCAAAAAAGCCACAGTAAGATTGGGTTTCTAGAAAAGCCAGATGTGCTGATTCTGGGGAACCGCATGGAGAAAAGTCTGCACTTTAATCCGATGAGAAAAGGAAGCAATTTTGAAGTGATGCTGTTTTGGTTAAAAAATAGCTGCCAAGGATGAATTATGCATGGACATCAAACTAAAGTTGTAATCGGTTTTTACTAGGGCACCTAGGCCGCAAGCATTCCAGAGCAGAAAAGAAGTCATTGGAATATGTTCTGCCTAGACCTGGCCCCTGGCGTAGTACTGCCTTTATCTTGGACGGGAGATATCTTGAGGGCTTTTTTGGAGCGAGACCGAGTACACATACCTCTAGGAGAAGAGGCCGTCAGCGTCCTCAGAGGGGTTCCATTATTCTGAAGAACCTCTGAAGCCTTTGGAGACTTTTCGTTGGAAACTTCTTTCACATTAGAGAGGAAACTGTTGGTATCCTCATGAAAAGGGGTCGAAACTTCACAAATCTGGGATTTCGAGTCAAAAGAGATGCTGGAAAACACCTCCGCTAAAGCGTCCAAAGGGCTTAAGGCTGAAGGAAAGGGAAAACTGGAAGACCCAGGGGTCCATGAGAATGGAGGAGCGGAGGACGGGCTGGAGCCAACCAAATCTAGACGAACCAGACAGCCATTTAAACACACCGCAGCAGAGGGGGAAGCGTGTACTTCGGGGACGAAACAGCAATCTCCCCGTAGATATTTTTTAGAATACACCGAATGGGTATCATTTTAATCACATTTCTAATATTGTTGGTAAAACAAATCTAATTTGAACTTACCCAAATATGTAATTCATTTTTTCAATATTAGGTGAAATGAAAAATATGAAAAATATTAAAATTGATTCGACAAAACATATATATCATAAACTCTTTGTGCGTGTTATATTCTACCACCTTAAAATGAATTTATCCCTTTAAATTATTTTGGGTTATTAAAGGATTAATACATAAAATTTTCTTTTCATAGAAACCCACATCATAAAAATTATAACTAAAACATCATTTAAAAAGTAAATGTTGGAAACATGAAGGTTATCTAAAGTAATTCATAACTAGGTTTCCACAAGGGATAACATTGGATGAAATTGAAAACATGGATATCAAAGAAAAATCTAACTATTGTGTTCTGATGGAGAGTGAGAGTGAATATGGTTAGAAGAAAGTTAGCAATCATAAATCCGCAACCAAAATATTATGGAAAAAAGGTCATTGGAATCATAAAAAATGATTTAAACTTGAAAACAATGTGCTTCAAAAACTTTTTCCTAATGATGAATAATTTTCATGAAAGTATACACATACATGATTTTTGGGCAACCGTACCCATTATTATGACTTGATCAACATACACTTCATGTTTCGTTCCAAGAAATTAAGGATAAAATTTAATTCTTGAAAAATTAACCGATCATGATATCCATAAATAAAACTATGCGTCATTTCATCTATCTTTATCACAAAAAAAATTTCACAAGTCATCCAGTATGCATAAATCCTTATGTGGTGAAATAATACCTTTACCTCTAAAGCATTATCCAATGTTTAACATAATTTACTCGATAAATGGATAACCTCATAGCCCTTCTAAAATATGAAAAAAATTAGAAATAAGTTCACTAAATAAATTGGACATTGATCCCCCTATATATCATAAGTTATCACTTGGTTTTCGCATTCTAAACCCGTGAATACCTCTATCATGTGTTCTCTTAAAAACATAGTAATAAACTGAACTACCATACATCATTATTTAAAACATGAATTCTTTATTATGGATATATTCCTCAAATCCAAAAATTTATAGAAAACATCCTTGATAACATAGACCACCTTTTCAACAAATCCTTGATTAGTTCCAAGGTAATTAGTAGCATCTAATTTACATTATCGATAAATCATTATCCCAATATCATGAACATGTTACGACTTATCATTCCCTTAATCAGGTGTTTCCCATGAACAGAACATGGAAATTTAATTACATTTCTAGTCTATAAAAACCTTCCATCATATTATTATATTTCCATAACAAAAAACATAAACCGAACCACCCTTATATAATTCATGATTCATATTGCATAATCTATACACTTTAGTCATCCAAAATTTTCTTAAACCATTACTCAGACTTCATAAACATAATCCTTAATACCTCATTCTTAAAATATGATATATAAATCATGTTTTAAGGTTCCTCAACCTCAATATAATCATGCTTCTTATGTTTAACGTTAACAATACTAAAAGAATATCCCCTAACTTTCACATGTCGTTTGAGGTCTCCTTATCTTCAGTAGTATATCCAATACTCATACCACCTTCCAGATTATTTTCATTATATTTCCACTTAGTACATTTATTTGTATAATGCACATACTTTCAACATCAGAAACATTCAATGTTAAGCCAATTCCTTCTAGTTCACTCCATTGGCTAAAACTAGAAAGCATAGTGTGAGAAACACTAATCATAATGGAAAAGAACATATTTATGAAAAATTACTTATAAAAATTATAAATCATGACACGTTGTTTTAAAATGATTACTCCTTAGGGTTATCCTATGTTATTCATAGTTTTATTATATTCAAATCCTTCATGTTGGTTCGTTAGGAGTTTTTGAATTTCAGTTACATATTCCCTAATAGTGCAAAACTAGGTGCCCAATAAGGCTCATTGTCATCCACTAGTTCCAAATCAATTCTAGCTCAATACGGTGTTTTCAGATTACCCCTATGTATATATGTTCCAGAGAGATATCCACTTGTAGTATCTAGTAGGTAATTAATTTCTGGTAAACCATTCACTCTCTCCTTTACCAATATTCCAAGACATTTTTTTTGAAAATTATCTCATCCTTATAATTATCCTTATAAAAATACCTAGAAATATCCTTAGAAATATGCATAGGTATATCACTAAAGTTTTCACATCTTAGTTTCCAAATATTAACTAAGAAATTCCATTTTTTTCAACTATAGCGACCCAGGCATAACAAACACGGATATTACATCTTTTAAGATGAATATTCAAAACATTACAATAATACATGATTGAGGACTGTAATAGTTTAGTGTCTTTGGAAAAATAGAAAAAAAATATCCTAACTAGGGGAATGATCTACAATATTTCCCACTGTGAATTTATAATTCATTTTTTTGTTAATTTAATGCATGTCTAATATGCCCTTTTCTGTTGCGAGAATTTGTTAAGCAATGGAACCGCTCGGTCATTCCTAGCCGTCCACATGCCCCCTTTCCGGCTTTGCAGATCTCGCTTTCCTCCTTTCAGGTTGCAGCGCCATTCTCACAGCAGGGAGGGCAATTCGGCTTGGCCAAAAATGAGAGAGGGCTCAGTCTTGCGGAGAGGGAGTGGTGCGACGCCATTCCCCTGGTCCGCTGTTCCTTCTTGGCCGAGAAGGCTTGTGCGCAGCGGCTTCATTCCAGGCGCGAGGGGGAGAGCAGCGGCGCAACCCTCCCGATTAAGGGTTCTTCAAGATCTAGCGTCGCTTCGGTCAGCTTGGCACAGGGGAGCGGCGGCCTGGACTTCTTCACCGATCTGGAGATTTCTTCAATTCGTTTTTTTCCCAGCTTCAACACGGCTCGGTGGATCTTGTTTCTTCAATCGTGGCGCCCTAGTTTCTTCTCCAAATCACAGGTGTTCACGGATTGCGGTTCTTGGCCTGCCAACGTTGAAGCCCAGTAGCGGCTTACTGCTCGCCTAGAGGAGGGTGTAGCAGTGATTTGCCTTGCTTGATTTATGATGGAATCAAGCCTTGACATCGCCACATCCTCCTGATTCGTTTTTTTGAAGTCGGATCTTGGAATCACTACTGGTTGTTTGGACTTGAACCCGCAGGTGGTGGACCTGGATGAGATTGGAACTTCTGGATGACCGTAGGTCGTTGCAGCCTGTTCATGGCACCTCGGACAGCGGACACATCTCATTAGCTGCATCCCTTTGGACAAGGGTTCTTGTTCTTGCACCTAGAAGGCAACATGGTCATGGACAGGGGAACTGGTTCGTGATGACAAACCTGGACACCAGCGTTGATCATTGAAGATCGGACCTGTTGGACTCCGCGATGACGTTTTAAGCACCCATTTACAAGCTTATGCATCGACAAAGGTTTGGCCGAACCCCGGTAAGGGGGTTTCGGTCCTGTTATGGTTTTTCTTTGTCGATTTTTTTTATAAGCTTGTGCATGTTTGTTTTTTCGTCGCGTCTTATTCCTGTTTTGTCCAGTTTAGCTTGTGTGTTGCCGTGTCCTTTGTTTTATCATGTACTGTTTACCTTGCATAGTAATAAACCCATGATGATCCTGCCCCGTGCACGTAGGCCTATGGCCGAAGCACGTAAATCCTTGGTGTCCCTTTACTGCTTTCCATTTCCGCATTTGTTCGACTTATAAATTGTTGAATGAATTCGCTGCTTCTGAATATTAATTCAAATATGTCAGTTTTGAATTAAATATGTTGTTGTAATTGCCACTGCCAGTGTATTGTTCACTGATGTTGAATTCATTTGAATATTTCATTTGATGTTCTGACTGCAATGCGAACTTTGCGGTTTATGTTTATCATTTTTGAATGTAATAAATTGAATATAAACGTTGTTTATGCATTTCGGATTTTAACGAAGCAAAACACCCAATAGTTCTTGGGCTATTATGTGAGGACTGCCTCTCGCGCAGGGGCGCTCCCCGCAACAAAGTGGTATCAGAGCCTAATTGGGTTTAAGTTTTTCTTTGTTAAAATTTGAAATTGTTTGTTAGTTTTCTTTCAAATGATTTGTTAGTGGCTTTTACATGTTGCAGAATGCTTTGTTATTTCGTTCAGTTAGATCGTTAGCTCTCTTGGGTTGTAATTTTATTCTGCTGCTGGTAGTTTGATTCCTCATTGTTTTCTTTCCATTTTCTTTTACCTGTCTGAGCCTCAAAGATACCTCTTGGTAGTTGCTACCTATGTGTGTTTATGGTTTCGGGGTAGGAATGGGTACTTTGTGATGTTTTCCTATGTTTGAGAGCTGGTTAGCAGTAAGGTCTTGGCAGGATCGTGTGTCTCTAGTGTCTACCTTTTGCCTAGGAGATGAGCTTATGTTAGCTCTGTTGTGTTCCTCTGCATCCTTTAGGACTGTTTGCTCCGGGTATGGTCCCGTTGCGAGTTCGGTGTTTAGGCTTGGGTAGCTTGTGGGTGCAGTGTCGCTTGGCTGATCACCAAGCTTCTTTGTTTACTGTTTGACCCTGTTTAGCGGCTTTGTATGGTTTCCCGGGAACTTTGTGCCGTTAGTAAGACTAGACTAGGATGTGTGGCCTTTTTGCGGCTTGTTTTCCCCTAGTTTCTAGCTGGCTCCCAGCCGTTTGTTCTCGCGTCTTAGAGCTGTCTTACAATGTTGGGACTGCTTGCATGTGTCCTTGCAGTTTCCCTTTTGTGTGAGGATGTCTCCTTTTGGCTTTTTTTAGGCGGTCGTCTCCTATGGTGGAGATTCTGAATCCATCTGTTGAGGATCTTCTGGTACCTTGCGTCGAGAGTCTTCCTGTTAGAGTTTTCAGGCGGCGTGTCTCGGTTTTAAAGCCGACGGTTCTTGGTACTTTGGTCCTATTTGTTTTTGTGGGTTCAGGTGGAGACTCTTTTGGGTTGTTTTTTTACTATGCTTGCTTCCCCTCTCCGCGTTGCTCCTGTTGCTGCCTCTAGCCTCAGGAGAGTGAGCTGGTAATTAGCTCTGAGTTTGTTCCTCTAGTGTATCCTAGTTTTGGGATGGTTTCTCTAGGTTGTGACCCGTTACGAGTGGTGATTGGGTCTGGGCAGTGTTTAGAGTGACAGTGTCATGTGAATAGGTTCGGTGACGATCGAACTTCATGGAGGTTCTGTCAGAATCTCTTTAGCAATATTAGGCGGTTCCTAGATATCATTAGGAAGCTAGACTGAGATGTGTTTTCTTGGTCGGTAGCGTGTTGCCCTTGGATCACTGGTGTTCTCGTGGGTCTAGAGTTTGCCCTTAGGACTTGCATGGGACTGCATGGGATTTGCAGTGCAACCTTGTTGTTGAGGAACCTCTCTTTTTGGCTCAGTTCTAGGTAGCGTCTTCTCCTCAGGTGGAGAGTCTCTGAGTCTGTTTTAGATTCAGGTTGAGTGAGCGATTGGCTTGCCTTTGAGCTTTGTGTCTTTTGCTGCTTGTTTGCTCTGACCTGTTATATTTCCGAGTTGCATTCCATATGAATTTCTCTGAGCTTTGTTTTGCCATGTTTTGTGTGAGGTTGGATACTGCTCTATTTATTTGTGTTCTGCAGGCACATGTGAGTTGATTCGGAGACTTGCTAGCATGTGATTTGCTGGTCCGTGTTTTCCTAATTGGCATCGTCTCAGAGTGCGACTCAGGTAAGTGCAGGTATGTGCTCTGTTTATGTTTAGAGCCTTTTTTCCTGAGCATGTTTAGTAGTTGTTTATAATATCATTCAACTTTGGGCGACATGTGTCACAGTTGATACATGGTTGGGGGATTGTTTGAGTCATACCCTGTAGGTTGTTTCCTGTTTTGTATATGCCCAAGTTGATGATGTTAGGTGGTGCAGAATCATCATGTGGTTTAGGTTTAATTTGCAAGTTGGAGAGTGGTGTTGTTGCATATTAAATTTGTTCATGCATTTAATTTCCAAGGTGGAGATTTTTGAATTTATAATTCATTTTTTTTGTTAATTTAATGCATGTCTAATATGCCCTTTTCTGTTGCGAGAATTTGTTAAGCAATGGAACCGCTCAGTCATTCCTAGCCGTCCACATGCCCCCTTTCAGGCTTTGCAGATCTCGCTTTCCTCCTTTCAGGTTGCATCTCCATTCTCACAGCAGGGAGGGCAATTCGGCTTGGCCAAAAATGAGAGAGGGCTCAGTCTTGCGGAGAGGGAGTGGTGCGACGCCATTCCCCTGGTCCGCTGTTCCTTCTTGGCCGAGAAGGCTTGTGCGCAGCGGCTTCATTCCAGGCGCGAGGGGGAGAGCAGCGGCGCAACCCTCCCGATTAAGGGTTCTTCAAGATCTAGCGTCGCTTCGGTCAGCTTGGCACAGGGGAGCGGCGACCTGGACTTTTTCACCGATCTGGAGATTTCTTCAATTCGTTTTTTTCCCAGCTTCAACGCGGCTCGGTGGATCTTGTTTCTTCAATCGTGGCGCCCTAGTTTCTTCTCCAAATCACAGGTGTTCACGGATTGCGGTTCTTGGCCTGCCAACGTTGAAGCCCAGTAGCGGCTTACTGCTCGCCTGGAGGAGGGTGTAGCAGTGATTTTCCTTGCTTGATTTATGATGGAATTAAGCCTTGACATCGCCACATCCTCCTGATTCGTTTTTTTGAAGTCGGATCTTGGAATCACTACTGGTTGTTTGGACTTGAACCCGCAGGTGGTGGACCTGGATGGGATTGGAACTTCTGGATGACCGTAGGTCGTTGCAGCCTGTTCATGGCACCTCGGACAGCGGACACATCTCATTAGCTGCAGCCCTTTGGACAAGGGTTCTTGTTCTTGCACCTAGAAGGCAACATGGTCATGGACTGGGGAACTGGTTCGCGATGACGAACCTGGACACCAGCGTTGATCATTGAAGATCGGACCTGTTGGACTCCGCGATGACGTTTTCAGCACCCATTTACAAGCTTATGCATCGACAAAGGTTTGGCCGAACCCCGGTAAGGGGGTTTCGGTCCTGTTATGGTTTTTCTTTGTCGATTTTTTTTATAAGCTTGTGCGTGTTTGTTTTTTCGTCGCGTCTTATTCCTGTTTTGTCCAGTTTAGCTTGTGTGTTGCCGTGTCCTTTGTTTTATCATGTACTGTTTACCTTGCATAGTAATAAACCCATGATGATCCTGCCCCGTGCACATAGGCCTATGGCCGAAGCACGTAAATCCTTGGTGTCCCTTTACTGCTTTCCATTTCCGCATTTGTTCGACTTATAAATTGTTGAATGAATTCGCTGCTTCTGAATATTAATTCAAATATGTCAGTTTTGAATTAAATATGTTGTTGTAATTTCCACTTCCAGTGTATTGTTCACTGATGTTGAATTCATTTGAATATTTCATTTGATGTTCTGACTGCAATGCGAACTTTGCGGTTTATGTTTATCATTTTTGAATGTAATAAATTGAATATAAACGTTGTTTATGCATTTCGGATTTTAACGAAGCAAAACACCCAATAGTTCTTGGGCTATTATGTGAGGACTACCTCTCGCGCAGGGGCGCTCCCCGCAACACCCACAATGATCTTCCACTTTTGTAGTTTTACTTAAAACCTTTCTTTATAACATGGGAAAGGAAACATAAGAAATGGGTGAACTCATATGCTTAGCAGGGGTAAACAAAATACATACATAAGCATAACATGATAATAAGGGTATGATAACTGGAGAATAATATTTAAAGATCATACTCTATATATCAAAGATCATATACATGAGTTATGGCATAAATATTGTTCGTTCATAAGACATTGATCATAATGGAATCAAGAGTATAATCCATGATACCAAAAAAAATGAAATAAGACAATGAATTTGCGGTAGAAACATAATAATATAAAAATATATCCATTATTGTAAAGGCATCACTACCACGTAAATATTAGTAGAATGGTTTCACTCCCCATACCATCTTTGTAGTTATGAGTCACTCTCATGGCCATCTTTGTAGTCAAGGATCACTCACAACACCATCATAGTAGTAAATGTTCACTCTTAAGATCATCTGAGTGGAAAAATTCCTTTACTAAACCGAGTTGACTCCCCATTCAATCCATTTTTATCTCTCGATATATAAATAATTACCCAATTAATATGAGGGAGATATAGGTTCCACCCATCATGTATTGAATCATACATTCATGTGCTAAAACAATTCATCTTATCATAACTCATAAAAAGGATTGGTTTTGTAAACATCATATCACAAACCATGAAATTAATGGGTATCAAAAAAATTTAATCATATCATAAACTATAGAAAATTTATTGGTTTCATAATCTTTTCATTCTAGAATAACCCATTGAAGGAAGTGGGTTTCATAATAATTTATCATTGTTTAACATGTTGAAAAGAATCATGTTTCACAAACATCAATCCATCAAAACATAAACCCTTAAAATAAATAATACGAGTGGTTACCTTAGATAATATCCCTAGGAAATCATTAAATATAACCAAGGATGTTATCTTATATGGACAAGGATTTTGAAAGATCACATGGAACATAAATTTTCTTTTAAAATCACATTTTTAAACATATAACATTTTCAAAATACTTTTCCTTGAAACCAATTTGAGTGAATATAAAGGAATTTTAAAAAATATTTTAAAATTTTCTTTGAGAAAAATATTCGTTATGCTTTGAAAATTTATTTTTAAAATATAAAACATTTTTAAGGTCGTTTTCAATGAAAATAACCTTGAAAATATATAATACATCTTAAAAATATATTGAAATCCATTTTCCTTGGAAAATTATAAAGGAATCATGAAATATATATAATAATATTCTCTTTGAAAACACATTGAATACTTATATGATAATATTTGAGTTCATTTAAATCATTATCATTGAAAACAACTTTTTTAAAACATATAAAGGAAGCTCTAAAAACCATTCAAAACTATTTTTAAAAGGAAATAATTTTTTAAAAACCCTTATTCTCTGTAAACCATTTTTAACGAAAAAAAATTATCAAAATTTTGGGAAAAAATCTTTAAAATTTATAACCTTTTAATCTTACAAATGAATCAGAAAGTGAATGATGGATATGGCGGTTGTTATGTTTATATATATCAAACATTCCTTTTTTCACCTTAAATGTTTGAAAAGTTGCATGATCAAAAAAATACATGAAATTTAATTTTAAAAATATTTTCTAAAAGGTAATAAATGGGGAAATTTTTCATTTAAATATCATAGGATAATAGAAGAACATTTTAGAATGTTTTTAGAAAACATGATTTTGAAGTAGAACAAATTTGTGACTGAAATGAGAAATAAAGTTTGGTTCTCATAAAAAAGTATTTTTAATTATCATAAGTTAAAAAGATTGGGAAAATGGTACCATTTCTTTTATATAACATTAATTAACAGAGGGTAAGAAAATTAATGATAGTTCTTGTGAGATGGGTCATAAGATTTCATCAATTGAAGCATAATCATAAACAATCTTGATAAATAATGAGATTGTAGCAATAAAACATAACCACTTTGGTAACATTTAATAATAATAAAATTGATGTAATAACATTAAATGAAGATTATAATATCATGAAAAGAATGATATTCAATATATAACATGTCAAAATCAGTATGTACACCTCAAAAAAATATAGGTTCATAGAAGTGAATGTCTATCAAAGATGGAAATTTGATAAACAATTACATTACCTATTTGGTATCTTTAGAATAATAATCCTCATGAAAGAAATATAATAAAATTGATATATAAATTACCATAAATATAGTTATTAGAATCATATAATACCTCCATGGTAAGAATAAATACCACATATAAGAAATAGGTGGTGAACATGGCTTGTGTCTCATAGAAAATAAAAGTGAGATGAGAAAACCCTTACCTTAGGCATTGAATTTTTTTCATAAACATTAAAAAATAATGTATAATAAATATAAGTTTATTATAAATATAGAAAAGAACCATATTATTCTATATAAACCATATATTATTTTTTATTACTTTATATTACACATTTTTTAATAACTCCATTTTAATGTTACATTTTTTGTAATATATGCTTTTCTTTTCATATATGGTTTGGATTTTTTTTCTTAATCCTCTTAAATAGATCACAGTTTAATTATTTTTTGAATTTAAAAAATTATATAACTATCATATTTATTAAATATTTATTTATTTATATAAATTATATTAATATGAAATGGAACACTCCATTCATGGAGATGGTAGATTGTACATACGCATGAACAATGTTTCAGTTTTATTATCGGATTGAATGAATGTATATAAAAGAAATATATTTATGTATAATA
Source organism: Viscum album (assembly GCA_963277665.1). Classification (NCBI taxonomy): domain Eukaryota; kingdom Viridiplantae; phylum Streptophyta; class Magnoliopsida; order Santalales; family Viscaceae; genus Viscum; species Viscum album. Next base: position 1,416,017,454 of record OY728125.1, on the reverse strand, counting down.
TAAAAATAATAAAATTATTATGTAATATATTTCATATACGTTCAATAATCCAATCCTTAATACATTTCATGTAAATTGTGAATGGATCACATCTCTTTGAGGAGTCGGTAGCCCACACGTCCACAAACAAAGTTATCGTGTTTACATCAAATGGAATGAATGAAGATATGTTTTATATAATAATTTCAGAAACACAAATAAATCATAAATATATAAAATATAATATAAAAATATTTTTCCAATCATAATTCCCAACCATGAGAGGTGGTAAAGGAAAAACAAACAACGTCATTTTATGAAGTGGTAGTTTATCGTACACTAAAATGGTAAGTTTATTACCCATTAAATGGAAGTGTGTGTAAAAATAGGTTGAAAACATATAAATATATTTATTATATGGTTTTTATTATATAATAATGGAATATGATGACTTGAGGTAGTGTATAATGAAAATAAATTTAAGGAGCTTGAGGAAGGATGTTACCACTTTTTTCGGTAACTCCTTTTGGTTTGCACCAAACTGCTTATATTGAAGGATTTATGCCCAAAACAGAGGAATCTATGATGAAGTGAGTTGTTATGGGAGATTATTGAAGTAGTTTTTTTGTCAAGATAAAGGTATTTATTGGTGTGAACAAGTGAAAGGGGTGAGTCTCTTTTTATGATGGTGGAGGAGTGGTATTCTTGTAAATTTTTGAAATGGGAATACCACCCACATTATTCCAATGTAAAATGGATCCAATAAAGGAATAAAATAGAAAAATGGAATATAGGGTATAAATATTAACATAAAATGTATTTTGGACAAGTTTTTTGGTTATTTTGTTCCCTATGATTAATGATTAGTCCATTGTTAAGCTATTTTTGCTCTTAATTACTGTAATTAATTTTAATCACCATCACTAATATGTATGATAAAACACTAAGTTGGAATTATTATATAGTATAAATTATTCTTATTAAATATATTTAATATATTTTTCCAAATTAAAATCATTTAATTGGTAGAAATTAATTTTAAATTAATCTTATAGACGAGAGGACAATGTGGGTTTTAAAGTAAAGTTATTCCAATGTTTATAGAGTTTTTATATCTAAATTTATTGTGAACATATTTCCTATGACTAGAATTGGGTAGAATGTTATAAAATTGATCTATTTATACATAATAAACTATTAAAAAATTTATTTTTCTATATATATATATTGTATAAAAATACCATTTTGAACTAAAATTCATTTTTTTTTTCAGAATTCATAAAAATATAAAGGTTCATAGAAAAATATAAAAAAATAAACCAATGTAAATTTTTATATTTTCATACAAAAAATGAAGTTTATTTTCTCAAATAAAAATTATTAATGTTTATAATATCATATTTAAAATGGGTTCACCATTAGAAGGCGGCAAAAATACCTTTTAGAAAAATATATCTTCTTATTCTAAAAATTTGATTTATTCATATCTTATTCCTATAAAATAGATTGGATGTGTATGAAAATTATTTATTCAATAAATATTATATAAATATTTTTCATAACATTAATCAAAAGTGTTCTTTTAATTAATTGAGATAAAATTGTGTTTCTAAATATAAAAATCGTTTCATAAAAAATGTAATTTTTTAATTCCATATAGTTATTGCATTCACTTCTACTAATTGATAGAAATGGTTAAATTTAAAAATATTTGTAAATAATATTTTAAAATTTTAATTTATCCTATTCATAATTTTCATTTCAACAGTTTGGTGGTAGCTATCATTTTATATTAATTATCATATTAATATTATAATGTATTTTAGTAAAAACATGGCATTGCATGTAACAAAATATATAAAAGGGACTGACTAGTGTGTGTAGTATATGAAAAAAAATGTGTTTCATGTACCTCAAACTAATATAATTTTTGTGTGTTGTAAATTATTAACTTGGTTTTGTGTATAACATAATACAAACATATTGATTTTATAAAATCTTGATCCAGTATTGTTTGAAATGAAAAATATCAAAAATATTAAATCATTTCAAAAAATACATATAACAAAATCATTAGGTGTTACAGATTGTATTAATTTTTATTTTGATATTATTTTTTATATTTTAAATATATATTACTAAATTAAAATTTAAATATTTTAATTTTCTATATATTTCTATATCATAATGATACGATGAGAAAAATTATACATTTAATTAAATTTAGGAAAAAAAGCTACACCATGCAATATAGAATTACATTTAATGTGATAGAATGTACAAGATGAATTTATATAATTATTAAGTAAATTTCAGAGTAATAATTTTTTATGTAAGAAATGTAAAAAGTGATGTAATTTAAAATCCAAAAAATCTAATAGTTTCATTATATGAGTTATTGTTAGTGTGTTTTGATTCATTGGGATTGATTTAGTGTAGTTTAATATGAGAGTTATAGGTCATATCATTTATTTGTAAAATGATTTTTATCTTATCATCTATCATTACTATTGAGTAGTGTAAGTGTATGCTTAACTTTTTATGAGTATTAGTTATCAAAAAAGAAATTTCCCAATCATATATGAGGTATCTTGGATTTGTGATACCTAGTGATCTATTAGAGTTTAAAATAAGGATTCAATATTGATCCCCAAGGTATTGATGTCAATTATTATCCTCTTATATGTTGTCTATTCCATGGTAGACATTTCACTTTCTAGGATTATGTCTCTTGGTTTTAGGTTTCATATTTAGTAGGTTGTGTATAAATCAAGGACAATGTATTGAATATAAGAGTATTTACATTAGTAGGATTTAAGTATGTTTAGGGTTATGTCTATGATCATCATATTTATATAGTTGTAATTATATAATCAATTAATAGAGGTTATAGGGATAATTATAGTGTTATAAAAGAATTGATAGATTATTAAATGTAATATTTTGTGGTGATATCTTCATAATGTGTGTATTTTAATATTTAATGCATTGAGAATTCTTTTATTAAATAAATATGATGTTTCCTATGAAAATTTTGTGTTTATATCGTTGATTTAATTATTTTTTGATTGTTCATTTATTTTCAGAATACTCCTTGAATAAATGACACTATACATGTATATTGTAATGTATTTTATTTATGAATATAATTATAACTGAAATATTATCTTATGGTATAATGTTTCAATACTCGAGCTATAATAACTATATTTTATCACATGAATTATTGTTAGAGAATGTAATAGATTGCAGTAATGAGTTGAATTTATGTGTATTTAGTAGAAGTGAAGGATTATGATTATGTGTATGTATATATGAGTGTGTCTGTGTGTGTTCTAATGGCCTATGGATTAATCACATGTATCTCTATACATGAAATAATGTAATATTAAGATAAATTTACATATTTACCGTATAAGTTAAGTGATATTATTTCAATTATTTTAGGAGTGATGGATCATGACTATTATATGAGTCTTTTTGATAATGTTGTGATGATTTTTTATAAGATGAGTTATTTTTGGTGTAATGTTTTGGAGGTCATAATGTGGACAACATGGTGAATTTGTGGTGGTTTTTAGACAATTGTTTCTATTATGATTTGATGATAAGAAAATAATATGTTGACGTGTCAGTGGTGTGATATTTTAAGTGATATAAGGATATATTTTATGTGATTATAATGATGAAAAATGGTCATATATTTGGGAATTATATAGTATTTTTATGAATAAAGAAACCATATAACATGATTATTTAAATATATTAATTGTTTATAATGATTTTATTGTTTTGTTTTATGGAGATAATTTCTTCACTTATGTTTTTTTATTAAATTAGAATTGATATAAAAATCATTTTATATTATTATTTTTATATTAAATAATTTATATCAGATGATTTTTATGGGTACTATATAAAAAGATAATAATTATATAAATATTTATTTTCATTTTTAAAAAATTGTTTTCATTGATTCTTAGTATAATTTGTTACAAATATCACGATTCTACAAATTTTTAATCACAAATGTTTATCTATAAATAGTTATATTAAATCGAGGATACATTTTTTTCCAAATAGAATCCTAGTGAGTACATACAAATTACCATTATGCAATGGTGTTAATCAATTTGTTTATTTTATATCTCAATGAGAATGAGGGATGCTGTTGTGTTGGGATTTTTAATGGATTTTATGAATTCATCATGTCCTGTTATAAGATTTATTTTATAAATTTTTATATTGATACTATTTTGGAAATAATAAATTAATAAAAACTATTATATCTATATAGAGTGTTTTTTGGATTTTCATTATTTTCTTATCAATTTATATGATAGTTCTTCCAAAATGTGGGATAAGTATAGTCAGTGTAAAAAAACCATGGAGTTATGGGTTTAAAAATCTAGGGGATGTATGGATTTTTGTTATTATATTCTATTTGAGTGAAAGATGTTATATTCCTTAAGGATATGATCTTATAATAATTTTTTCAGCACTCCATTTTTCTTAGAATAGGTTGTTTCACTAGGGATGGGGTTTTGTAGAATAATGAGTCCTTCATATTCTCTCTCTATATTTTAAATTTAAATAATAAAATTTTAATTATTTTGACTTGTTGGATTTGTGATATCAATTCAATAGAAAGATGGATTAAAATTCCATCATCACATCATAGTATAGAATAAATGGATTTTCACATGTGAGGTGTAAACTCACTTTATGTTTGAGGACTCACATCTGGCCATTTAATTATGTTGTTTTTTTATTTTTCTTTATCTATTATTTTCATTTTTTTCTATATTTTATTTTTCCACTATTTGTGGTTTTTTATATAAATGAGATGGTATTACCATAATTTCTATTCTTGGATAACATATAAGTGGTAGAGGGGGAGATGATCACAAATTAGACATCATCCATAGAGTTGTATTGTGATGTGGTAGATATGTGGTGTAGATCTAGGCTATAAGTATAACACCCCAAGGATTTAAAAATAAATTAAAATGTATGAAACACTAAGTCTCTACACTGTGACACTTTGTATTAAGGGAATAGTTATAACTTAGTTGATAAACAAAATTTCCCCACTTTTGTTTTTTGAATTTTGAAAAATGGACATACACAATTATAATCGGTATGATATTTTGAGCCTGATAAGATCAACTTAATTTTTAGTGAATTGTATCTTACCCTTATGAATAATAATGTTACACTTATGAATAAGAGTATGAACCTTATGAATAGTAAATCATTTAAATTAATAGTAACCACACCCATGATTGTATAAATAAAATTTAGGCATCTTATAAATGATGATATGATTAGAGTATAAGTGTTAGTATTTTTTAAGTCATAAATATTTAATTACAATTTTATGACTAATATAATAATTTTAATGAAAATTTATTTTCATAAAATGTAGCCATAAATTATTATTTAATATTATAAAGGTTATTAGATTATTTTATGAGACCTTGATTTATTTTTTAAGGTGTTATAAAATCCATTATAGTTTTAAAAAATATTATTTTTTGAATAAATTATGATTTTATTTAGAAGTATAATTTCTCATAAATAAAAAATTAATTTTAATAAAATGGAGTTAGTTTTTTAATTCTACAAGTCAAAAAATAAGTAGGGTGAATTTTTATGATTTTTATGAAATACCTGAATTTTATATGAATAGTGAAATATAAGAATTTACCATATACATACATTATATATTAAATACACTATTCATAACAACATGGCTGATGAACCCCCTTGGTTCGGACTAAAATGATTTATTTACTGATTTTAGACACAAGAACCAACATTATTGCTTGTCTTGAGAAAAATAAAAATATAATGATTAAAATAATGGAAAACCCCCTCTCCTCCACTATAAGTACCACTCCCCAACCCCTCTTCACCACACACCTCTCAGGATTTGAGAATTTTTTAAATTCAGCCCAATACTCTTCCCAAAGATCTTCCCCACATCCAAGACCTCGTGGTCTCTCCAAAAGGCTAAAATCAAACACCATAAGGGGGATCCCAAGGATAAGGGATCAAGAGGTAAAAATCCTCATTCATTCCCATTCATTTTCATTTGAATTCCTTTTAATTTCTTATACTCTATTCACCACACCTTATCAAAGAGGCATGAAAATATCAATTATATTATATATACTGGAATTTTATCATGTTAAGGGAAAATATCATCATCAAACATCTTCTCATCCCCCCCTCTTTCTAAAAATAAAAACACCATCCATGATGTATCGATTTACCAAAAACATAGATGATCTGTCCTCAATTTTCATTAGTTTTTTCAATGATTGTTAAAAAATATTTTTAATTATTGAAAAAGATTTTAATTTTTATCATATTAGCTCTTTTATGTTAGGTAATTAACATATATACATAATATTATGTAATATAACGAAACTAGTTCATGATTATCGAAGAACCACCAAAATGATCTAAACAAATATCATTAATGTTTTATATAATTATTTATCATTATATATAAATAAATAATTTATGGTATCATTTAATATTCAATAAACACATTAATACCATTTCATTACACTTCTATATCTTCCCTTCCATTCGACTAGAAATCTATTACGAACCGACCATGAAAACCATGTAAAGAAAGCACTACTACAACTTGGCCTTTTATCAGCGCTAAAAACCGACATTAATAGCACTAGAAAAGCACTATTAATGCCGGCGTAGATAAAGGAGACCTTTAGCAGTGCTAAAAAAAGCACTGATAAAGGATACCCTTTATCAGCGCTCTTTTTAGCACTGATAAAGGTCTCTTTTATCAGCGTTTTTTGGAGCGCTGATAATAGGGCCCTTTATTAGTGCTCTTTTAGCACTGTTAAATGTTTCCTTTATCAGTGCTCAAAAAAGCGCTAATAAAGGCACCTCCCCCTGTACTTTCACATCCAGCACCTGCACACCTATACACCTGCACAAACCAACATACCTGCACAAACCAGCACCTTCACACCTTCACAAAATAGCACCCGCACACAATATTTTGACAAACAATGCTATATACATTTACTTAACAACTTGAATACAAAAACACACACTGCTATATACATTTCAAACAATGTTTTACATGGTTACAATTAAAATTATCCAATAATAGTTAAAAAATTAATGTTTCATCCTTTGATATTAGTGATCTGCTCTAAAAAATTTTCTTCCATGATATTTGTTGCCGAACAAAGCATCCGAACTCAAGGAAAAAAATTCACCTATATAAGAAAACAAATATTATGTTAGTAATACAATAATGAAATAAATTAAAACATTAATATGAAATAATACATTAATATGGAAATGTGAAACTAAAATATGAAAATGATAAACTCAAATATTTTCATTCTGATAAAAATGAAAGGGAATAATGTAAAATCAATATGTTTTTGGATGATTTATCTCATTTAATAAATACTGATTCTTTATCTAATGAAAATATTTACCGGTCACACCATGCGTCAGATTGTGCTACGTTCGATTCTTACACATCACAAATGACTCATGGATCATTTTCCTAAAGTATGAAAACAATCTAAACGCATTTTCTCAGTTTGTCGTATGTTACTTTTGTTGTTTTCTAAAGTTAATGTCAATTTGAAATTGATATCAGACACTTTTAGCCATACCGTTCACACCGTGCATCAGATTGAGGTGAGGTCGATTTGTAAATGTCAAAAATGACTCATGGATAGTTTTACCAAAGTATAAAAATAATCCAAATGCGTTTGATTAGTTTTCCGTATGTTACTTGTGTTGTTTTCTAAAGTTTATGTCAATTTGAAACTGATATCAGACACTTTTAGCCATACCAGTCACACCATGCATCGGATTGAGGTGTGGTCAATTCTTACACATCAAAAATGACTCATGGATCATTGTCCCAAAGTATCAAAACAATACGAACGCATTTTCTTGGTATTCCGTATGTTAGTAGCGTTGTTTTCTAAAGTTAATGTCAATTTGAAACTAATATCAGAAACTTTTAGCCATACTGGTGGCACCATGCATCAGATTTAGGTGCGGTCGATTCTTACACGTCAAAAATGACTCATGGATCATTTTCCTAAAGTATCAAAATAATCCGAATGCGTTTGATCAGTTTACCGTATGTTACTTGTGTTGTTTTCTAAAGTTTATGTCAATTTGAAACTGATATCAGACAATTTTATCCATACCGGTCACACCGTGTGTTGGATTGAGTTGTGGTTGATTTTTACACGTCAAAAATGACTCATGGATCATTTTACTAAAGTATCAAAATAATCTGAACGCGTTTTATCAATATTCTGTATGTCAGTATTGTTGTTTTCTAAAGTTAATGTCAATTTGAAACTGATATCAGACACTTTTTGCCATACCGGTCACATCGTGAATCAGATTGAGGTACGTCTAATTTTTACATGTCACAAATGACTCATAGATCATTGTCCTAAAGTATAAAAACAATCTGAATGCGTTTTCTCAGTTTTCCGTATGTCAGCAATGTTGTTTTCTAAAGTTTATGTCAATTTCAAACTGATATCAGACACTTTTAGCCATACCAGTCACACCGTGCGTCAGATTGAGGTGAGGTTGATTTTTAAACGTCGCAAATGACTCATGGATCATTTTACTAAAGTATCAAAACAATATGAATGCGTTTTCTTGGTATTCCATATGTCAGTAGTGTTGTTTTCTAAAGTTAATGTCAATTTGAAACAGATATCAGACACTTTTAGTCATACTGGTCACACCGTGCATCAGATTGAGGTGCGGTCAATTTTTACACATCGAAAATGACTCATGGATCATTTTCCTAAAGTATCAAAATAATCTGAACGCATTTTCTTGATTTTTCATATGTCAGTAGTGTTGTTTTCTAAAGTTTATGTCAATTTCAAACTGATATCAGACACTTTTATCCATACCGGTCACACTGTGTGTCAGATTGAGGTGCGGTCAATTTTTACACGTCACAAATGACTCATGGATAGTTTTAATAAAGTATCAAAACATTCTGAATGTGTTTTCTCGGTATTCTGTATGTCAGTAGTGTTGTTTTCTAAAGTTTATGTCAATTTCAAACTGATATCAGACACTTTTAGCCATACCGGTCACACCGTGTGTCGGATTGAGGTGCGGTTGATTAGTACATGTCACAAATGACTCATGGATCATTTTCCTAAAGTATCAAAACAATATGAACGTGTTTTATCTATTTTCTATATGTTACTTGTGTTGTTTTCTAAAGTTAATGTCAATTTGAAACTGATATTAGACACTTTTAGCCATACCGGTCACACCGCGCGTCAGATTGAGGCGCGGTTAATTCGTACACGTCACAAATGACTCATGGATAATTTCCATAAAGTATCAAAACAATCCAAATGAATTTTCTCAACACACATTTCTGAGTGACGATCCCAATGTAGCTACAAAATATGGCTTTGTTGGGGTTTACATGCTGACCTCGCTTATTCCATCCCACCTCATATTTGATGCCTTTTGCTTTTTTCCTTAAGGATTTTGGCTAAAACTATCAAACTACAGCGCACCTATTTTTTTTTGTGTTGTCGAGGTTTCATTTCCTACCATTTCCTCGGTTTCTGCATCATCATTATGTTCCTCTGAAGCGCTAGCATTGGCACTGGGACCAGCAACAATAGGTTGAGAAACCTGTTGTACCTCAGCAGTTGGAATAGCTGCAACAGGTTGAGAGACCTTTTATACCTCAGCAGTGGGACCAGCTGCAACAGGTTGAGAGACCTGTTGTGTCTTGGGATTGGGTGCATCAGCAGGTGCAGAAGTCATTATCTGTAGAAGTGGTTTAACATCTAATTTAGATCACATAAAAGCAGTAACGAACAGATAATAACACAATGTAACACAATCTATATTATAATAAAAAAACAACCTGATTATTGGACTCTTTTTTTTAAAGGCTGAAGGGATTTGACCCCTCTATCGACTATCCATATCCCTTCATTGTGGTCTCCTCTGACATAAAAAACATCATATACATTGGGACCACTGCGAAATTATTGAGAATTCCCAATGAAAGGGTCATCCTTTGTTGAATTTTCATATGACCCTTTAGCTGTTTTGGTCGATAACAGAACAATTGACCAGTTTCGTTTTGTGAGATCTGGAACATAAAATACTTGCACTGCCTGTGATACCATTATAAATGGTTCGTCTTTCTCCCCTTCTTTACTGAAACCAACTTTCATGAATCCCAATTCATCTATTTTAATAGCACTCCTATTATCAACCCACTTGCATTGAAAAATTGGAACTTGGAATTTCATATAATCCAACTCACATATTTGTTTGATGATGCCAAAGTATGACATATTCACATAAATTGGATTTCTATCCTTAGCACCCGAAACATGCATCGCTTCAGCCACAAGTGTAACCCCACTATTCTTCATGGTACTGTCTCCATCATGTTCATTAGTATAAAATTTATAACCATTAACTACATAAGCATTTTAAGATAGTACATACACACTTGGTCCTCTGGCTAGCCATCGAAGTCATTCTGAAACAGACTCTGGATTTTCATCTGACTTCTTAAAAATATGGTCCCAAAACCATCCTATAAGCTGTCGATTATGTGTATCTGATATCCATTTTTCTGTCCTAGATGGATTCAAATTCCTAATAATTTATTTGTGGATTTCAACATATGGGTCAATGTTGAAACTGTTATGCAAAACATAAAGGTGGGTCTACTCCCGATCTGTAATAATGATTGTGACAACCTGTCTTCCATAAATTCCTTCACTCTCAAGCCACCCAGTGTGATGAGATTTTAGTAGGACAATGCTTTCTACACTAGATAGGTATTTGGTACAAAATTCAACGGCTTCCTCAATAATATATCACTCTGCAATATAGCCCTCTGGCCGACTTCAATTTTTGACATACACTTTCAAAATCTTCATATACCATTCAATGGGGTACATCCATCTGTAATGTACAAGACCACATAGTTGAATCTCTCTCACCAAGTGGACCATCAAATGAACCATCATATCAAAAAATGAAGGTGAGAAGAACATTTCTAATTCACATAATATGATGACAATTTATCTTTCCATAGTTAGAAATTTCACTGAGTCTATAACTTTGCTGCATATTGATTTGAATAAGAAATACAGTTTCGTTAATGTATGGTAGACATTCTTGGGCAAAATGCAACATAAAGAAATAAGAATGAGATCTTGCATCAAAACATGGCAGTCATGTGATTTCAAACCTTTTAACTTCAAGTCTCTCATTGACATGAGGTTCTTGATATTTGACAAATACCCCTCTAGAACCTTTACATCATTCAAGAAGTTTGAAAACTGATATCTCTCCTGCCTGGAAAGAGTTTAAGCAGCAGGAGGAAGAAATGTTCATTTTTCACCCTTCACTGGTGCCAACTCTTCTCGTATTCCCATCTTAACCATGTACAACCTAGCCTTAATTACATATTTTGTTTTTCTAGATGTATTTAGCAACATTCTGATGAAACTATCAAATACATTTTTTTCTACATGCGTAACATCAAGAAAATGTCTGACATACATAAAATTACAGTATTGTAATTCAAAAAAATGGATCTCTTTTTCCAACCAATTTTAGTAAGGTTTTTCGAATCTAGTTTACCAAAAGTAGTGTCCACATTTTTAAATTTCTCAAAAAATTGATCGCCTGTTAGTGGAGATGGTGTTGTACGTTCTTCTGAAATTTCATCGAATTATGTAGTCCAAGAACGGTACTTATGTCGTCGGGGTAGAAATCTGCGATGTCCTAGAAACATTGTTTTCGATGAATGTTTCAACCTGATTGATTGTGTACCTTATTCGCAAATGGGACACCCTTGAGTTCCTTTAATGATATATCCTGAAAAATTTCCATAATCAGGGAAGTTATTTATCATCCCGTACAACATGGCTCTCAAAGTGAAATCTTCCTTTCTATAAGCATCATATAATGTAACACCTGAATCCCACAATAATTTAAAATATTTGATCAATGGAGCTAAATAAACATCAATATCATTACCCAGTTGTTTTGGTCCCGATATAAGCATAAATAACATGATGTATTTTTGTTTCATGCCTAACCATAATGGTAAGTTATAATTTACCAACATAACCGGCCATGTACGGTGACTGTTTCTTTGAAAACCAAAAGGATTCACTCCATCTATAGATAATTCAAGACGAAGGTTTATTGACTCGTTTCCAAATTCAGGATACTCATGATCAATTCTCTTACACCGAGGAGAGTCTGCTGGGTGATGTAGTATCCCATATTTATTTCTTGTATCTGCATGCCATGTCAATTGTCCTGCAGTCTCCTCACTTCCATATAGGCACCTAAACCTTGGAATGATTGGAAAGTACCACACAAATTTAGTAGGACTGGATTCATCTTTCTTGTATCGAGAAGCACCACACTTTGGGAATTATTTAAGTGATTTGTGGTCCTTGCGAAATAGTATATAGTCATTCGGGCAGATGTGTATTCTTTCAGAGATCATACCCATCGAGCATAGAATTCGTTTGGTGTCATATGTTTGGCTCGATAGCTCATTATCTTCTGAGAACATGTCATTTAAGAGAGCAAGTAGTTTCGTAAAACTGGCATCACTCCACCCATTGTCTGATTTCAAATTATATAGCTTCAGTACGGATGACAATGCTGTATATTTAGTGTAATCAGCATACAATGGCGTCTTTGCACAACTTTTTAACTTCTCAAAAAATTTTGGGCAATCATAAAGTTTATATTCTACGGTCCTTGTCATTTCTTCAATACGATCTTCATCATCATTCAAATATGTAATCACATCCTTCATACGGTCATCTTTATTGTTCATGTTTGTAATCATATCATATGATCCATAAAACACAATGTTAACCCAACCACTACCTATATTCGTTGTTTCCCCGTGTTTATTCCAACATGTATAACTATGATCTATTCTGTGACAGGTCAAGTGTTCTTCCAACTCCTATGGACTAATTTTTTTTGAATAACAATAGAGTAAACACGGACAAAGGATTTGAGAAGGGTCACATGCATGATCTTTTGCAAACTTGATAAACTCTTTCATGCCTTCTTCATACTCTTTTGTCAACTGATTAGCATTCATCCATTCTTTATTTATATTCATCCTATTTGAAATCCATAGGATGGGTATATAGGTTAGGGGAGAAGGAATATGAGTTTAATTTAGATAAAAAACTAGATACTTCAAAAATGGTGGGGGCGTTCTCATTAATAGAAAATCTTGTGTGGTTCTTGGGATTTATCCATTCTCTTCCTCTCTTCGATCCCCCCTGATGAGGGGTGGTTCTTGGGAGATTTTTATACTACTTTAGGGAGTTCTTCCCTCATACTTCCTACATTACTATTATCCTTTATTTCCCTATGATTTGGGATGATTTTAACTAGGATTTGTGTGATGATTTCACTATATCATCTTCAAATCTATTTAGATGATGTAGATTTTGTTTGTATTGGCTAGAGGTTATCCTCATATGATGAATGCACCATGTTATTTGTGGTTTAGGTGGTGCTGTGTTTCCCAGTGAGTTTTTGAAAGATTATTCCTAATTATATTAAGGTGAATAACTAATTATAAGTTTCTATAATTAATTATTTGGGAATTGTGCCTTGAGATTGGGTCTCAATCATTGGTACACGATTAGATAAGGCATGTATAGTCTTGGTTGAGGATGAGTTGATCTTGGTGAGGGGGTTACTCTATTTTTGAGGTAGGTGGACCCTATAATACAAAACAATGTTCCCATTTATGCATGATTATGCATTCATGCATGGGTATATGTGTTCCAGTGAAAGGGATAGAAATCAAGAGCAACCAAGGTAAATAAATAGGGTGTTTTTGATCCACCAAGAGATAGAGTGAGGGTTCTATTGAATGTTTGTGATTTTGTGATCATACAGAGATTATGTCTCCATGGAGTAGTTGTGTTTATGAGAGGATCGAGTTTGGTATGAGATTTGTATAGCCTAGTTAGGTTTTCTAAGGATATTTGAGTAGGTATTATAGTCTTAGTCCTAAAGAAGATGGATCATATAGTTTTATATCTCACGTATTATGGGGAACACCCTCTTAAGGATATATAAGAGTCATGGTGTGTGTGATGAGTAGGATATTCCATATAGGGATTGGTGAAGTGTGACATAGAGGATTTACTTCTTATAATTGGATTAAGAGATCTCAAAGGGGATATATGATATGGAACCTAAGTGAGGGTCATGATAATAGTATGAATGACTTATCATAGGGTATCCAAGGCTCTTAGTGTGAGTTTCTTAGGATGGTCATTATTTAGTTTTAATGAGTTTTAATGTTAGAATTAGAAGATGATATATACTTGACTATCGAGGCCTAGATAAAGTATAACATGTGGGTTGTGACATTACCATGTAGAGATAAGTGTGTGTTGGTATCAATGTGTAGAGATGGGTTCAGTTTGTAGAACCCAGTATATTCCCTTATAGGTGGAATTAGAATGTTGATAGGTTGGGAATAATTTTCATGTATAACCAAGATGGTTTTAAGGAGATTATTATGCAAGGCTAAATGGATGGTGACTTTTATCATTTATGGTCAGATCGACTAAGAGATTGGGACTTCATATGACTTTCACCTAGTTGAAGTATGATCATCCATGGGTCCCACCTATTGATGATGTGGTTTATCTTGTACAAGAGGTTGGATATCTAGATACCCTCCTTAGTTTACTATTTATATGTTTTGTGGCATGAGACAAGATGGATGGATTTTATTTAAGTGATAAGGTATTGGTAGGACCCTACTTTGAGTGAGAAGGTAGTGGTCAAAGGGGATTGGTGTGTGACCTCCATGGGATCCACATATTGATGGTGAATTTTGACTTCTGATAGAGGTTGGATATTGTGATTCCCTACTTAGATCATTTTTTGTATAATAATATGATGTGACATATAGAAATGGGGATCACTTAGTATTGGTTTGGAGTAGTTTTGTGATAGTTTTTCTATAGATATTCCATCCTCAAATTGTGATAGTTTTATGTGATGTGATGGTGAGACCCACCGTAAGTGGGGAGAGCTAATTAAGATCAAACAAGTAACCAACCACATATACATGTGTCACACACAAAAGCATCACACACAATAATAACGCCAAATCATAATTAATCTCAATATTGACAATAAATGAAAACATAATTAATTCATGCAAATTTAATTTTACTCACCATAAGGAGGAGGACCCGGTGGTGGAGGAGTAGGAGGCATCGACAGTGGAGGCAACAGAGGCAGCGCAGAGGCACCACAGATGTAGTAGAGGTAGCGGAGGTATCTCAGAGGCAGCAGAAGGCATCAGAGGCATCAGAGTAGGCAGAGGAGGAAGAGGTGGAGGATGAGGAGGAGGAGGAGGTACTGGTGGAGGAGGAGGAGGAGGAGGCCACGGTGAAGAGGAGAAGGAGGAGCCGCGGTGGAGAGGAGGCAGCATAGTAGGTGGAGGAGGAGGAGGAGGAGGAGGAGGACCCAGTGGCAGAGGAGGATGAGGCATCGACAACAGAGGCAACAGAGGCAGCGCAGAGGCAGCACGGAAGCAGTAGAGGCAGCAGAGGTAGCTTAGAGGCAGCGGAAGGCAGCAGAGTAGGCAGAGGAGGAAGAGGTGGAGGAGGAGGAGGAGGAGGAGGTGCCGGTGGAGGAGGAGGAGGAGGAGGTGCCAGTGGAGGAGGAGGAGGAGGAGGAGGCCACGGTGAAGAGGAGCAGGAGGAGATGTGGTGGAGAGGAGGCAGCAGAGTAGGTGGAGGAGGAGGAGGAGGAGGAGGAGGAGGCGCCGGAGGAAGAGGAGGAGGAGGAGGAGGAGCGGTAGAGAGGAGGCTGCGGAGCAGGAGGAGTAGGAGGATCCGCGGTGGAGGAGGAGGAGGAGAAGTAGGCGCCGGAGGAGGTAACGACTATAGTGGAGGAGGAGGAGACGGAGGTTGCAGCCGCGACAGAGAGGAGGCAACGGTGGAGAGGAGGCAACGACGCAGGGTAGGGCTTCCGCAAAAGCTTGACAAGGTGTGGGGAGGAGGAGGAGGACCCAGTGGATTTTGTAAATCCCGCGTAGACCATTATCAGAGCTAGTAAAAGCGCTAATAAAGGTTGGACTTTATCAGCGCTTATTTAGTGCTGATAAAGGGTGACTTTATCAGTGTTTTCATTTTAGTGCTGATAAAGACACTATTTATCAGTGATTTTGTAGCACTGATAAAGACATAGTTTATCAGCACTAATAAAAGCGCTGATAAATGTATAAATTTAATAATTTCTTTATATTATTATATATTTATTTAAAATGATATTTATGATAAATATATATATATTTATTAATAACTATAACTCTAAATAAATATATCTCTATTTATACTTATAAAATTATTTGAAAGATATATTTATATATATATCATTGAAAATATAATAAAATATATATTTATTTTTTAAATATAATTTAATTTTAATTATAAGTGTACATTTTTTATAACATATATATTATATGGGTAACACAATAAATTATAAATCAATAACACATCAACGTGATATGTAATTATAATCTATAAATGAACATTATTCATGCATATATATATATATATACGCATGTATATATTCATTGACCCCCAATTCATTGGAAAACACATATATATTCAATAATTTTAATTATACATATATATTAAAACGCATTATATATTTATAAATAAAACAAATAAATTAAATATAAACACATATAATAAATATATATATTAAATATAATGAATTAATAAATCTAATAAATACAATTAATTAATAAATCTAATAAATCTAATAAATCTAATAAATATATTTATTATTAATCTTATAATTATTTAATTATGTATATATATATTTAGTTATAACATGTGTTTTTTGATTAATGTATACAATAAATATTATCAGCGCTAATATAAGCGCTAATAAATGAAACCTTTATCAGTGCTAAGAAAAGCACTGATAAAGGGATATTTAAAGCACTGATATATGCACCCTTTATCCGTGCTAAAAAAAGCGCTGATAAAGGGTACACCTTTATCAACACTTGTTTTAGAACTGATAAAGGGTGCATTTAGCAGCACTTTTTTTAGCGCTGATAAAGTCGAACCCCTTTATTAGCGCTTTTCTGTTAGTGTTGATAAAGGCAGGTGCCTGCCTTGCATAGTTTTGTGGAAGTGAAGTACCTAAAACAATGGAAAAATCAAATTATATTAATAATGGGGTATAATTAATTTATAAAATGATAATATAAGGTGTTATAAACATTAATATGATTATAAAAAATATAAATAACATTCTTTTAACAATTATAAAGGAGTTTTAATGGCATTTGTTGTAAGAAGAACCCTAGGTAGGGGAATTATTAACCCAATTTCGATTCTTTGGGTTAACCTTCTACTTCATTGATTATATGGTACTACGATTAATTTTGTAATGATTTTTTATTTATATTTTGTTTTATTATGTTTATTTATATTGTATATATGTATTCCATTCATTATATTAATTCTCACATAAATTATATTTTATTTTTATGACACTTTTCTTTTAAAATCCTCTTTTAGACTTTTATTTTTACAAAATTCAAAAGTTATATTTTTATGAAAGTATTATTGTTTTAGGATTATGTTATGGTTCTTGGTAATTATTTATGATGAATTTTGTGACCTATATCTCCCTCCAGTGAACTGGTTATGTTTATGTTGGAGGTCAGTCGTATGGTTACTCCATGTGTAAGTGTGATGGTTACACAATACGTTAGTCGTGAGGGTTACATTGTAAGGTAGTCATGAGGGTTACAAATCATAAGGTATATGTGAGGGTTAAAATACCATGTATGTAATTACCCATGATACAATTATGGGTTTGTTTATGTCTTATGGAAATCCCATGTTTCACAAAGCATGTATATGATACTTTATGGGTGAAAAGTATGTATTTTTGAAAATGATTTAGTATGTTTATAAGTATTAATTTACTAATAGTTTCTCTCCATATTTATATATCTATTACTATGATTTTTTTGGTCATCACATGTTTAAAAAAATTTCACTGGGTTTTAGGATGGATAAGAGAAATGTATAATCCAAGATGAATGTTGTAAAGTATTTTCATGAAAATATTTCATGGTATTAATAAAAGCTTTTGTATGATAAAAAATGGATATTGTTTTTGTTGTACCAAATTTGTTTTCATGTGGGTGAATATATATGAATTACATCTTAACCTTTTAAAACTATAAACTGAAATGATCTTTGAGGATATAAGAGGTGAACTCTAAATGAATGTACTAGATTATGTAACGTTTAAGGTCAGGTCCTTATAGTTGGTATTAGAGCATGGATTAAATTAATTTAGGTGTAAGGATAATGTTAATAAAGTACATTATGATTATATATAATTTAAATATTACCATTTTTCTTCATCTAAGACATGTCTATTTAGAATGTTTTTCCGTAGAAGAAAAAGGGAATATGAAGTTGAAATAAACTGAGAGGATAATATTTTTCTGAATCTGCAACTGTGGATGGTGGGAATTGGAACCAAACAATTTTTTACAGTAATGGATTAGTTTACTTAGGTAATAAACAATGGTGAAATCCATTAAAAAGAATAACCAGATCAACTACAATATTTTATGATTATATTAGAACATTTTAAGAGGAAATACCCTCTTTTTTTCAGTGGATCTTATGACCCAGTGGTGACTGAAGTATGGATTAATTCCCTTTAAAAGATATTTGATATCATGGAGTGTTTATATAATCAAAAGGTTTGTCATACCATTTATCATTTTGAAGGTGAATGTGACTAGTAGTGGTCAATGGTCAAGAATATCAGGAATAAAGATGATATTTATGCCTTGTAATGGGATGAATTTAAAAATACTTTCCTTGAAATATATTTTCCTAAGTTTTTTTGACTTAAGATGGAAAAAAATTCCTTGAACTAAAGAAAAATGAGGAGTATTTAATAGCCATGTATGAAGAAAACTTCACTCGATTGGAAAGGTACACTCCAAGTCCTATAATGGATCTTGATAAAATAATCAACCATTTTTACTCAGGATTGATGCCAAGATATTGAAGGGAATTGTCATCCCATGAATTCAAAAGTAATGAGAAACAAGCCCGATGTGATGAGAGGGTAGAAATGGAGGTTTATGATAATCATATGTACATTGAAAACAACAAAAAGAATAGTTATATATATAATGTGATGGGTAATAATTAATTAAATAAATCTAAAGGTAGGAAAATTTTGTTTTTAGTTTGTGAGAAGTGTGGTAAAAAGAACAATAGGGAATACCTTACCAAAACTGTGATGTTTTTTTCATGTGGTAAGTTTAGAGATATGGAAAAATATTGTAATGGAAATGATCTTAAGATTAATCCTGATAATAAAACTACAATTTTTATTTAATGTGGTGAGATGGGTCATTATGAAAATACCTACCCACAGAAATATTATATTGATGGAAAGCAACCAAACTGTAAGAATAAAGGTGTAGTGATATCATTTGTGACTACATCAGCAAATTTTAGGCCATCTAATGATGTGGTATCAGGTACTTTGTTTTTTACTCTTATTTTTCTAATGCCTTGTTTGATACGAGGTCGACACATTCCTTTATTTCTGAGTGATTTTCTAGTAAATTGGGAATTTAAATACAAGAAATGAGACTAGAACTTATGGAAAAAACACAATGGGAAAATATTATAGAAAAAATTAATTTTAATAAAATTTTAATTTTTTACTGTATGAATACATTACCTCTAAACCTTGTTGTTTATCCCCAAGTGAAGTTTGATTCCAACTTGGGTATGCATTGACCTTCTATTTATCATGCTAGGATAGAATGTATAGCTAAAGAATTTGTTTTCCAAAAATAGTTTTAATTTTTATAAAATAATGAACCAATATAGTTGAAAACATATTAAGAAGATGATAAACTATTTAAATATTTAAATGATATTTATCTTGATCATAATGTTGAAAAAATGGAACTGTTCTAAAAAAAGCACTGATAAAGGTTACACCTTTATCAGCACTTGTTTTAGCACTAATAAAGGGTGAATTTTGCAGCGCTTTTTTTAGCGCTGATAAAGTCTAACCCCTTTATCTGTGCTTTTTTGTTGGTGCTGATAAAGGCAGACGCCTGCCTTCCATAGTTTTGTGGAAGTGAAGTACCTAAAACAATGGAAAAATAAAATTATATTAATAATGGGGTAGAATTATTTTATCAAATGATAATATAAGGTGTTATAAACATTAATATGATTATAAAAAATATAAATAACATGCTTGTAACAATTATAAAGGAGTTTTAATGGCATTTGTTGTAAGAAGAACCCTAGGTAAAGGAATTATTAACCCAATTTCGGTTCTTTTGGTTAACCTTCTACTTCATTGATTACATGGTACTAGGATTAATTTTGTAATTATTTTTTATTTATATTTTGTGTTATTATGTTTATTTATATTGTATATATCTATTCCATTCATTCTATTAATTCTCACATAAATTATATTTTATTTGTATGACACTTTTCTTTTAAAATCCTCTTTTAGACTTTTATTTTTACAAAATTCAAAAGTTATATTTTTATGAAAGTATTATTGTTTTATGATTATGTTATGGTTCTTGGTAATTATTTATGATGAATTTTGTGACCTATATCTCCCTACAATGAACTGGTTATGTTTACGTTGGAGGTCAGTCGTATGGTTACTCCATGTGTAAGTGTGATGGTTACACAATACGTTAGTCGTGAGGGTTACATTGTAAGGTAGTCATGAGGGTTACAAATCATAAGGTATATGTGAGGGTTAAAATACCATGTATGTAATTACCCATGATACAATTATGGGTTTGTTTATGTCTTATGGAAATCCCATGTTTCATAAAGCATGTATATGATACTTTATGGGTGAAAATTATGTATTTGTGAAAATGATTTAGTATTTTTATAAGTATTAATTTACTAATAGTTTCTCTCTATATTTATATATCTATTACTGTGCTTTTTTTGGTCATCACATGTTTAAAAAAATTTCACTGGGTTTTAGTATGGATAAGAGAAATGTATAATCCAAGATGAATGTTGTAAAGTATTTTCATGAAATTATTTCATGGTATTAATAAAAGATTTTGTATTATAAAAAATGAAAATTGTTTTTGTTTTACCAACTTTGTTTTCATGTGGGTTAATATATATGAATTATATCCTAACCTTCTAAAACTGTAAACTGAAATGATCTTTGAGGATTTAAGAGGTGAACTCTAAATGAATGTACTAGATTATGTAATGTTTAAGGTCAGGTCCTTATAGTTGGTATTAGAGCATGGATTAAATTAATTTAAGTGTAAGGATAATGTTAATAAAGTACATTATGATTATATAGAATTTAAATATTACCATTTTTCTTCATCTAAGATATGTCTATTTAGAATGTTTTTCCGCAGAAGAAAAAGGGAATATGAAGTTGAAATAAACTGAGAGGATAATGTTTTTCTGAATCTGCAACCATGGATGGTGGGAATTGGAACCAAACAGTTTTTTACAGTAATGGATTAGTTTAATTAGGTAATAAACAATGGAGAAATCCATTAAAAAGAATAACAATATCAACTACAATATTAAATGATTATATTAGAACATTTTAAGAGGAAATAACCTCTTTTTTTCAGTGGATCTTATGACCCAGTGGTGACTGAAGTATGGATTAATTCCCTTTAAAATATATTTGATATCATGGAGTGTTTAGATAATCAAAAGGTTTTTCATACCATTTATCATTTTGAAGGTGAATGTGACTAGTGGTGGTCAATGGTCAATAATATCAGGAATAAAGATGATATTGATGCCTTGGAATGGGATGAATTTAAAAATACTTTCCTTGAAATATATTTTCCTAAGTTTGTTTGACTTAAGATGGAAAAAAATTCCTTGAACTAAAGCAAAATGAGGAGTATTTAATAGCCATGTATGAAGAAAACTTCACTCGATTGGAAAGGTACACTCTAAGTCCTATAATGGATCTTGATAAAATAATCATCCATTTTTACTCAGGATTGATTCCAAGATATTGAAGGGAATTGTCATCCCATGAATTCAAAAGTAATGAGAAACAAGCCCAATGTGATGAGAGGGTAGTAATGGAGTTTTATGATAATCATATGTATATTGAAAACAACAAGAAGAATAGTTATATATAGAATGTTATGGGTAAGAATTAATCAAATAAATATAAAGGTAGGAAAATTTTGTTTTTAGTTTGTGAGAAGTGTGGTAAAAATAACCATAGGGAATACCTTACCAAAACTGTGATGTTTTTTTCATGTGGTAAGTTTAGAGATATGGAAAAATATTGTAATGGAAATGATCTTAAGATTAATCATGATAATAAAACTACAATTTTTATTTAATGTGGTGAGATGGGTCATTATGAAAATACCTACCCACAGAAAGATTATATTGATGGAAAGCAACCAAAATGTAAGAATAAAGGTGTAGTGATATCATTTGTGACTACATCATCAAATTTTAGGACATATAATGATGTGGTATCGAGTACTTTGTTTTTTACTCATATTTTTCTAATGCCTTGTTTGATACGAGGTCGACACATTCCTTTATTTCTGAGTGATTTTCTAGTAAATTGGGAATTTAAATACAAGAAATGAGACTATAACTTATGGAAAAAGAACAATGGGAAAATATTATAGAAAAAAGTAATTTTAATAAAATTTTAATTTTGTTCTGTATGAAGACATTACCTCTAAACCTTGTTGTTTATCCCCGAGTGAAGTTTGATTTCAACTTGGGTATGCATTGGCCTTATATTTATCATGCTAGGATAGAATGTATAGCTAAAGAATTTGTTTTCCAAAAATAGTTTTAATTTTTATAAAATAATGGACCAATATAGTTGAAAACATATTAAGAAGCTGATAAACTATTTAAATATTTAAATGATATTTATCTTGATCATAAAGTTGAAAAAATGGAACTATTCTGATCAATGGTGTACCAATGGTAAATGAATACATGAATGATTTATTGATGAGTTTCATTGTGTTATACATGATCTAGAAGTTGAATTTACCATTTACTTAGTTCCTAATGCTAAGAAAATATCAAAACCCCCTTATTAAAAGGCTCAAATAGAACTTATTGAATTGAAAAATTAGTAGCATGAGTTTCTTGATAAATGATTCATTTTTCCTAGAACTTCACCCATGGGGTGGTCCAATTTTTTTTCTTAACAAGAAGGATGGTTTCATGATACTTTTCATTGATAATAGAGCTTCCTATTTTGTTATAGTAAGGAATAAATATCCATTACCTCATATTGATGTCTTATTTGATCATCTCTAGGAAGCTCAATATTTTTTCAAATAATTACCTGAGATCCAAACACCATTAGCTTAAGATAAAGGTGGATGACATTCCAAAAATAGATTAACTAGATATGTGCATTATGATTTTGTTGGTATTACCTTTGGTTATAAAAATTTGCATATTATATTCATGGATCTTTTGAATATAATATACTATGAATATTTGGCGATGTATGTTATTGTTTTTTAATGATATTTTGGTATTTTCAAAATGTTATGAGGATCATGAAAAAAATTAAAGGATTTTCTTAAAAAATATCAGTGAGAATAAGTTATACATGAAATTTAGAAAATGTGAGTTCTGGTTGCAACATATTTATTTTCTTGGTCACGTTGTTATTAAGGATGGAATAACAGTTTATCACATAAAAACAATTGTGATTTTTGAATGGACAAGGCCTAAAAATGTTACAAATATTAATAGTTTTCTTGGATTAGAATGTCATTACTGACATCTTGTTAAAAAAATTAAATGATTATCTATCTCTCTAATTATTCTAATAATAAAATGGGTAAAATTTATTTAAATAGAATAATGTGTTGTTTTTTCTTGAATTTAAGAAGAGATTGGTTAATGCTCATGTTTTTCCCATGCCTTCTAGAAACACAGACCATTTCATCTACAATGATTCTTTATATAAGGGACTTGGTTGTGTTATGATGTATAATGATCATGTAATTACATATTCATCAATACAAATCAAAAAATAAGTGTTAAATAATCCCACACATTATTTAGAATTAATATATATGGATTTTTCTTTGAAATTTTTGAGAAATCATTTATATGAGGCTACATGTGAAATATATACTGATCATAAAATTCTGAAGTATATATTCACTCAGAAGTAAATAAACATGAGGTATAGAAGATGGATAGAATTGATAAAGGATTATGATTACATGATCAATTACTATATAAGAAAAGAAAACAAAGTTAATGATTCCTTAAAATGAAAACATCATGCATCATTAACTATATTAAATTTTGAAAAAAAACTTCTTGAATAATGAGTTGATGTATTTTGGATTGGAAGTAATTAGTGTAGGAAATTCTACTATTTTGTTTCAGGAGTCAATACAATTGTCTATTTTAGATAGAATAAATCATGCTTATATTGAAGAATGTGAGTTGTCTAAGAAGTTATAATTGGTTAAAAGGGTTGTTTTTTAGAGTTTAACATTGATAAAGATTTTTTTTGAGGTTTGGAATGTGATTATGTTTTCCTTATGATTCTAAACTTAAAAAAGAATTGTTATGTGAATCTCGCAGTTCTCTGTTTTCAGTTTATCTTAAGACATATAGAGACCTTCTAGAATGTTACTAGTGGGATGGAATGAAAAGTGATATTTCTAATTTTACCATAAAATGTTTGACATGTCAAAAAGTTAAAGTATAACAATAATTACCTAAGGGGATGCTTCAGACTTTTCCAGTGCTAGAGTGGAAATGGAAAAATATATACATGGACTTCATTTTGGGACTACTAAATACTTATTGAGTTAACAATGCAATCTGGGTTATTATTTATCAACTGGATAAATCTTATAGTTTCGTTCATATTCGAGAAACTCTTTCTCTAGATCATAATTATATACTCTACCTGAAAGTCAATTTCATGTTTTATAGATTTCCTCTCTCTATTGTATCTGATCATGATCATATGTTTACATATATCTTTTGTAAATTCCTTAATAAGTAATTATGAATAAAATTAAATTTCAGTATAGATTTTCATCCCCAATAAGATGGGAAGTTAGAATAAATGATTCATACTTCAGAGGATATGCTTCAAGATTGTTCAATGGACTACTCAGGATGTTGGGATAAACATATTTCTTTAGTTGAGTTTTCTTACAATAATAGTTTTCATTCAAGTATAAAGATTTAATCTTCTGAGGAATTATATGGGCATTGGTGTTATATACTATCTTTTTGGTATTAAATTGGAGAAAGGAAGTTGATGAGACCATAATTAGAAGAAAAAATGGTAGAAAAAGTTCAGAATATTGTGCGAAACATGAGTACAACTTAGAGTATGAAGAAAAGTTATGAATATACCAGAAAGAATGAATTTTCATTTGAGTTAGATGATCATGTTTTCTATAAATTATATCCTTGGAAAGTGTTATGTGTTTTGGTAAAAAAAGTAATGTTAACTCCATGGTTCATTGGACCTTATGAAATCGAAGAGAATGTTGGACCAGTCACCTACTGAGTAGCTCTTCCTCCATGATTATCTCAGATAAATTCTTAGTTTCATGATTCAATGTTGAGAATGTATGTTTCATATTAATATCATGTTTTGAGCCTAGAATTATATTAGTTTGAAGAGAATTTTTTTAATAGAAACCAAATATGATTCTCGATTAAATATAGAAAGTATTTCAGAATAGGTAATCCATCAGGTTAAGGTTTTGTGGAGAAGCCACATGGTTGAAGAAGAAACATGGGAATCTGAAAGTTCTATGGGGAAAAATTACCCTAAATTGTTTTGTGAGTAAATAGAAAATTTTGAGGACATAATTTAAAGAAGGTGTGGAGAATATTACACCCAAAAGACATATAAATGAATTTAAATCCATGAAACACTGAGTCTCTACATTATGACACATTTTATAAGGATATAGTTATAACCTAGCTAGAAATCATAATTTTTCAGTTTATGTGTTTTGAATTTAAAAATATGGACATAGATAGTTGAAATAAATATGATATTAAGAGTTTGATAGGATCAACATAAATTTTGGTGAATAATAAATTACCCTTATGAATAGAAATATTACCCATATGAATAGTAATATGACACTTATGAATATTAAATCATCCAAATAAATAGTTACCTCACCCATGATTGTATAAATAAAATTTAGGCATCTTATAAGTGACAATATGATAATAGTATAAGTGTCAGTATTTTTGTAAGTCATAAATATTTAATTACAATTTTATAATTAATATAATAATTTAGATTAATTTTTATTTTCATAAAATTTATTCATAAATTATTATTTTATTTTACTAATTTTGTATGATAATTTTATGACACCTTGATTAATTTTTTATGGTGTTCTAAAATATGTTATAGTTTTAAAATTGTTATTTTTCAATTAAACTATGGTTTTATTTAGAAATTAAATTTATCATTGATAATAAAATTCTTTTGATAAAATGGAGTTCATTTTTTAATTCAACACATAAAAAAATGTTTAGCGTGAATTTTTTGAATTTTTATGAAATATATAAAAATTTGATCCATAGGGAAATATAGTAATTTACTATAAATATAAATTATATATTAAATACACTATTCCTTACATCATATCTGATGTAAGACCCCTTTCTTCAAACTCACATTCTCTCTTTACTCTTTTTTAGTCCCAAGAAGTAACACCATTTCTTGTCTTGATATAAATAATAAAATAATGATTAAAATAATGGAAAACCATCAATATCCTCTATAATAAATACAACTCCTCACTCCTTCTTCACCTCACTCCTATCATGATTTTAGAATTATAAAAATTCTACCCAAAACTATTCTCAATTATCTTTCCCATGTCTAAGAGTTTCTAGTCTCAATAATAGGATAAAACCAAATTCCTTAAGGGGGTATCAAGGAGAAGAGATAATGAGTTAAAAATCCTCTTTCATTTTATTTAATTTTCATTTGAATTATTTTTATTTTCTCAAAATATATTCACCTAATATTATCCAATAGGCCTGATAATATTCACTATGTTATATATATTTTAATTTAGTTATTTTTTTTAAATATTAATCATCATACTTCTTCTCCTCTCCCTCTCTTTCTTAAAATAAAAACATCACATGTGATGTGTTGATTTACCGAAATTGTGGATGATGTGTTTATGATGGTTACATTATCTCCCAGTAGGCTCCTCGATGCTCCCCTTGCAAGGGTTTCCTCCCCTTGGATTTGGAGCACCATATTCAACCTCCTTTTCCTTCTTATACCCTTTTATTTTCTCCTACTTCTTTCCTATATTAACTTTTCGTTTCTCCTTGGGTCTCTATTTCGGATGGGATTCTCTTCTTAAAAAGCCTAGGTTCTTGGCGTGCTTCATATATGGTTCTACTCTCTATTATGGGTTAGTCTGGTGTGATGATATATAATGAAAATTTGGGAGGTGTTTTTTGAGCAGCTGTCGTCATTCTAGAGGAGCTCCGACAGTGGTGGTGCTTTCTTTTTTATTAATGGGTTGAGGTCTTGGATGTTCTCAATGGATGGAGGTGGTGGTTCTAATGGTTTTAGGATAATGAAAATGATGGTGGTTTGTGTTTTTGGTTGCTGGTGATAAGGTTCACCGGTGGTGATGATGTGTTTGGGGTGATGGATGTGCATCTCGGGTAGTAGATCGTGGTTATTGGAGGATCCGGTGACTATGGCTCGGAGGTTTAGTGACATGATGTTTGAGGAATAGTTTGATTTGAATTTTGAATTTTAGGTGGTTTTACTCTGTATGGTGTTTTAATTTTCAAAATTATTTTTTTGTGGGCTGCGATGGAGTTGGTTCTTGTCTACCTGGTCATAATTTTTTTGGGTTCACACTAATCCTTAAAGAGTGTTTTCAGAACATAAACAAATATGGATGGAGTGATAGATGATGTGTTTTCAATTTTATTTACTTCCTTCAATGATCGATTTTAATCTATTTTAATGGTTGATATATATTTTAATATTTTTTATATATATTCTATTTTGTGATATTTAATTATCATATATACATAATATTAAGTTATATAATGAAACTAGTTTATGATTATCAAAGAATTGATGAAATAATCTAAAGGAATATCATTAATGTTTTATCTAATGTTTAGTCATCACATATAAAAAAATTATTTATAGTATCATTTAAGATTATGGAAACACAATAATACAATTTCATTCAACTTCTTGATTTTTTCTTCAATTCTACAAGAAAATCCATTACGAACTGACCATGGAGACCACGTAAAGAATGCACCAGAAAAAATAGAAATAACAAAGTATTATTAATAAATGGGTGGAATCATGTTATAAAATGATCATATAAGGTGTTATAAACTTGAATACTATTATTTAAAATACTAATAACACTCTTTTAATAATTATACTGGAGGTTTAATCACATTTGAGGTAAGAAGAACCTAAGGTAAGGGAGTTCCTAACACAATTTCCATTCTTTAGGTTAAACCTCTACTTCATTGATTTTATGGTACTAAGAATATTTATGTATTAATTTTTTTATTATGTTGATTTACTATGTATAAAAATGTTAAATTCATTCTATTAAATCTCACTTCAATTATATGGTATTTGTAAGAGACTTTTATATTGAAACCATCTTTCAAACTTCTATTTTTTCAAAATATTAAAGGGTTTTCTTATGAAAGTATTCTTGTTTTATAATATTGTTTTGGTTCTTGGGAATAGTTTATGATGAATTTCGGGACCTATACCTCCCTCTAATTCATTGTTTATATTTAATTTGGTGGTTGGTTGTATGGTTACTCCACGTGTAACAACATTGTTTACACCATAAGGTATCCATGAGGGTTACATTGTATTGTAGTCATGAGGGTTACAAATCAAAAGGTAGTAGTGAGGGTTATAATACTAAGTAAGTAATTCCCCAAGATATTATTTTGGTTTTATTTATGTTTTATGAAATCTGATATTTTACAAATTATGAATATGATACTTTATGGGTGAGAAGTATGTCTTTATGAAAATGATTTCATATGTTTATAAGTATTCATGTACAAATGGTTTCTCTACTAATTTTTATACCCCTTATCAATTTTTTTGTGCTCATTCAATGTTTTAAATTGTTTTTCATAGGTTTTATGGATGGTTAAGAGAAACAAATAATCCATGATGAATGTTTTGAATAATTATCATGAAATGATTTCATGTTTTTAATAAAAATGATTGTATTATAAAAAAGGATATTGTTTTAGTTATACCCACATTGTATGCATTTGGGTTAATATGAATGAATTATTTCTTATATTTCTAAAACTCTAATCCAAAAATATCATTAAGGATTTAAAAGGTGAATTTGAAAGGAAATTACCAGATTATGTAATGTTTATAGTTGGGTCCTTATAATAAGACTCAGTATTTAACATGTTCATGTAATCTATTTTGGAGTTTTTACCATTTTACATTATAATTATTATTCTTTTAGTTTTAGTTCATTTTTCTTTGTTTGCGAGGATATAATTAGGGCCATGGTAATGTCTTATTAACATAATTAGGGGTTTTAGGGACTCACAAGTGGTTTCAAATTTTGTAAATTATGATCGCACTTCGTGTAGTTCAAGAAATCCTAATGCGTTTTATTATTTTTGGGTGAATGGTAGAATATGAGGGATACACCATATGTGTGATTTGAAAATTCCATTTAGCGGCCAATCATAGTGTGTCCAGACACACATCTATATATCCCATTTCAAAGTAAATAATAATGAATTGTTCATGGCCTGATCATGAGTAAAGAAGAGAGATATAGGTTGTGTCGGGTTCATGGATTGACCTCATTTGAAGTACATGGTCATATAACTTAGGTGGGTTGCATGTGGTATATGAGGGAGACCCACTATAGAGCTATTAAGTAAATATCAATTTTGTTTGAAGTACATTCCTAGGGGATATAGTTGGGGGTAAAAATGTGTATATTAGTTGAAAATTATATACTATCTCATTGGATGGTGATTTAATTTAATTTTCAAACTAGAGTTAGTCTATTACATCCAATGTTTATATTCTTTTATTTAATAAAATTATTTTATAATGACTTCATCATAGTGTGTAGAGGCCATTATTGGGTTTTTTGTTCCATTAATGGTTTAATAAGTGGATTCGTCTGAGTTTCCATTTGAGAATAATCATGAGTGAAGTAATATATAGTGTGAGGTCCATTAAATGGTTCTCTACTAAGTGATCATCTTATAATGGGAATTACATGGGGTTTTGTGTATTTTTTTATGAGGGTTATAATTAAGTGGGACTAGGCATTTTATTAAATGAGGTTGTATAGATGTTATGGAATATTGGATTCTATCATATGTTGTTTTATTGGATGGGTTCTTTTACCACATTAATTAGGATTATAATTTATAGATCCATGTGGCAAGGATGATACTATGTGGTTTCAAGTATTTTTGGGTGATGTTCTAAAGAGGATTAAATGTATCTAAGTGTCAAAATGAGAAGAAACACATAGGTTTTGTCATGTTCTTAGATATATAATTAGTCATAGGTGGAGGAATAGATTTATTACAAAGGTAATGTACCAAGGATTTTCTTTCACAAGAGGATAGATGACCAAAGACTCCATTTTTTAATGAGGCCTATGAAACTCCTCTAACTGATCATTTTTGGAATCTTGGTTTGTCTGTTGGAGAATCATTTTTCCTATGTCTTCTGTAATGGATTCACGAGGATGGTAATATTAAGGTTTTTAATGATAAAGGATATTTTTGGAATATTATTAGATTCAATATTTTTCTTTAGATTTATTTCATTATCTTCTTTATTAGTTTTCTAGTGTTATGAAGGTATGATGAGCTATTGGATGATATGGATGAGTGAACATTTACCACTCTTATTTTTGAATTAATATCTTTCTAGGGATTAGGTCCTTCGATATACCTTTTCACTATTGATATATATTTTATGTATTTATATGCACAATGAATATTTTGGGCCTATTCAGTTAAAATTTCACTGGAGGGGTGGATTATCTAAGCTTGTTCGGTTGTACTCACATGACATGGACTATTTTTCTTCTTGTGTCAATTTAAGGAATTATGTTCATAGTTCTGATCATAAAATTTTATTCTTAGAGCCCCATAATTTTGTTTAGTGTTTTTAAGAAATTAATTTATATCATATTTTTTCATCCATTATAGATAAAATGTTATCATTTTAGAGATCTATTTAGTATTAAAGATATGCCTAGTGGTATGTGGATAGGTGATACTCATACTCTGGGTGAAGAAGAATTTGATACCTCTTAGGTAGATTTAGAATATACTGATTATGTATATATTATAATTTAACTAATTTAATGTATATTGGTTTAATGTGTTCACTATATTCATCATAATTATTTCTATTTGAATGGGATAGTAATATAATTTGTTACATGCATTTATTATTAAAAAAGATGTAAGAAAATATATTTGGGGTGGGGCATTAATATTTACTTCTCATCCATTTTACAAGAACAATGGTTCACATAAAAACCATAGGATACATTTAGATTTATCACAAGTTCTATAATGGATTTAGAGTAGGCATAATTATTAATGATCAACTAGTATTTCCCAATTTGTTTTAGAGACGGTATTAGAGGTATTGATCAGAGATAGAAAATGAAAATTTTTTCATCTTGATTTTAATAATTTAATTATTATTTTAATATAAGTGGTTTTTATAGTGGTTTTATAGTGGATGTGTTCTAGCCTAACCATGAGTCTATATGGAATAATTTATTTATTATAGTATCTTTTCTTTTCAATTTATTTATTTATTTTGTTCCCTCTTATGTTCATGGATGTGTATTTGTTTGGTTATTTTCAATAATTTTGATCTTTTATATGAGGGTATAGTATACACATGAAATATCTTTATACCCTATATATTAGTGGGTATCCTCTAGATAATGGGGAGATGTTCTTGAGGCCTTATTTAAAGAAAACTTTGGTTAAATTTAATGTTTTCCCAATATAATTTGTGATAAATTAATATCAAATAATCTATTTTTATTTTCCTTATTATTTATTGGATCCTAGATAGATGATAAAGGAACGTGTCATTGAATGTGATATACTTCATACTCTTTCATCATGAATAACTTTTCTAAATGGATGTACATGTTACCATGGATAGAGAATTTTTTCATTTTTTATGTTATATTATTAATGAATTTTCATAGAGTGATATAGTTGAAATTCATAGATTATGATATATTTTTTTATTTGAAACTAAACTATTATAAAGAGGCATATTTTTCAACATCTTACTAGGAATATTGG
Source organism: Viscum album (assembly GCA_963277665.1). Taxonomy (NCBI): domain Eukaryota; kingdom Viridiplantae; phylum Streptophyta; class Magnoliopsida; order Santalales; family Viscaceae; genus Viscum; species Viscum album. Next base: position 1,415,984,920 of record OY728125.1, on the reverse strand, counting down.
AGTAAAATAAATCAAACATGTCTATGATTGTTTTCAAAATTAAGGATTATTTGTTTCAATTATAAACCTTAACATTTATGGTTATGTCCTGTATATCTTATTTGTGGACTTTTACTCAACAAAACCATGTGCATTCTTCAAATGATTATGGTTTAACTAGGTCATCTTTTCTTATTTTATTTGGTGATAAAAATGTTTTCCCTTAATTGTAGGATGTGTGGAGATTCTATTATGCCAATTTAGGATTTGTAAACCCTGGTGGTGGCTTGATAAGAGAAATGTTACATGATAGATGTTTGGCGAAATCTTGAGTTTCAAAAAAGTTTTTTTTCCCAAATAATATTTGTGGTTTGTTATGAGGAATATTTATGAATGTGAAGTAGAGAACAATGAGGAATATTAAATTCTTGGATTTTTGAGATGGAATTATTTTCTAGATTCTTGGACCCATTGGATCTTCTAATTATTTTTTGGTATTCTAGTGGTGAGGTGAGAGCATGGGTAGGTTCTAATCTGTTTGGTTATTATAAGGGGATGTAGGGTGGTCGTGTTATTATCCTTTGGTTGATTGTGTTTTCCTCATTTCTTTAATATAAAATAATATTCCATTGATTGTTCGAAATAAAATTTGATAGGAACATGGGAAATTTATTAGGAACATTAAGCTACATATGTTAATATACGATTTGGGTGAGGATGAGTCTGGTTGTGTACACATTCTTCAATGAGTGAGAACCCATTGTGTTAAATTGTCACATGCTAATCTTCTATATGATGGAACGTGATAACTAGTTTTTTGAAATGTTTTTTTTGGGTCAGTGGAATGTACCATGTGTGGATTCTTTGATAGTCTTTATAGTATTGGGGAAAACCGTGCAGTGTATCTATGTTGGTCTTTTTAAGGTCTATGATTGAGGAAAGTCTTAGGGAAGCCTTATGGTGGGATAATTCCACTGGATTATATGGTTTACTATAATAATTATATGTTTATAACTGAGAATGGGGTACCTCATTAATTGTAATCTATGAATGGGTAACAATAATTGTTTTTGTTTGTCCTTCATGGGTGATTGAGTTTTTTGCATTAATTCATCACATTCTGAAGTGGTTAGAGTATGGGTTGTGGTGGTTATCATTTTTCATTCCATGGGAAGGATAAAACCACACCAATGGTGGTTATCATGTAATAAATTTTGGTTTTATGGACATCATTTTGGTGGATTCATATGTTGTGTATCTATATTGTGGATGATCGAAGTCAAATAATATTCCAATGCAAAGGTTGATCCAGATATAACTGATTTCATAAAATGTAATTTGTTACTAAAATAAATTCTATTGTTTAATGGAGTCTAGGTTTTAATATGAGACTCTAGGTAAATCTTGGATATGAATTGGAAAATATTCAATTTTATGGAAGAGAACAATTATGATTGGAATATTATAACAAAACACATCTGAATGGGTTGAAAAAATCATTGGAAATTTATAATTTTTCTTACATAATAGTTTTGAATAGAAAAATCATAATTTCCATTAAAATATAAACTCATTATATTTAAATGAATACTCATTTTGTATTGGAATATTGTTTTTACTGAAGGGAATGAATTTGGTGAAATCACGAGACACTCATATTTTTAGGGAATATTTTATGCCTAACTAATTAAATATATTTATTATTATATATTCAATTGGTGATATATTAAGAAATGAATTTGAAATTTAAATTATTACAATGTGATTGAGTCTAGATTGGGGGGTTTCTAGGGTGATATTTATACATCTTTTAGATTCCAGTACTCTGGTGATGATGTTTAAGATTGAATTTAATATAATTTTACATTTCAATTTCTCTTATATTTATTTTTTCAAATTTAATTTCCTTATCATGATGTGGATTCCTATATAAAAGTGAGTCGTTAATAGCATCTTTATCATATAGTAAAGGTAGAAGTCACTGTGAGAGAGATGGTATTGATCACCACTCATCATGATTAGATTTGGAACATGATCTATTGGTTAGGTTGTTTTGATTTGGGAAATATTCTTTGGTATCATATTCCCCATAGAAGGTTCTTTTACCACAATTTTAACTATAGAATTTACAATATTTAAATTTTGTTTTATTTTTTTTTGTGTTTTTGGGGTCCCTTGATGACTATTGTAGAGTTATTTGGAGAGAATCATAAGGTTATTATCTTTATAAGGGGTTTTTATTTGGTAAAAACCAAACAAAAAAGGTGAAGTTAATGATAAAAAATTATGTGTTATCTTTGGGAAATGGATATTAGCTTATGGATACATAATTATCATGATTTAGAAATTTAATTTTGGGGATTCTTGGTGTTTTCATTAGTACTCATCCATAAACCACATATCGGGGTACATGGTTGTGTACTGTACATGGTCATATATTATGTATGACACAAGATCATAAGAAATGTAGTTTTCATGGATCTACATTGTTAGTGGAAAATGTGATGGTACCTAATTTGGATAACATTACATGTTTAATAGATACACATTTCTCTCTTTGGAGGAAGATTCTTGGAAATAAAGAGGAATTTCTTTAAGGTGATGACTAAGGTTACATGCCATATACATGAGGTGAAAACCATGTACTCTCTCATGGGAATGTGTTTCTATCTTTTCAATCACTATTGAATGGATTATAATTCCATAGAGTTTTTTTATTATTTTATAGTATAGGACATGACCGTTTTTACCTTCTATAATTTACATTTCTTTGGTCAAATTATTTAAGTCAGTTAAAAGGTTTAAAAGAAGGATTCTTATGTGGATTTGATTTATATTCCACATGAGGGATGAGAAGTGTAGTATAATCCCAAGAGATGGTTTTGAATATTGTGTTTATATATTCATGGCAATTTTATATGGGTTGTTGAAAGGTCTTTTAATGGTTCTCATAGGTCCAAATCATGTTGTTTTTCAGATGGCCTTTTTGAGATATGGGTATAGAGACCTGTTGAGGATGCCCTACTGTGAGAGGCATTTCATGAGGATATATTGTGATATTAATAGGCCTTCTTAGATCATTTACGACGCGATGAATGGAAAGATTTATACCCCTTGGTCGATTACTTACATTATTAGAAAATGTAAAAATTGGATCAACATCAACTAGATTCATCTTTCTCATACATGGCATGAAGGTAATAAAGTTGCTGATTACTTTGATTTTATGATGGTGGCAGACCAAGGTAGCAATGTTGTTTGTTTCCATAGTATTCTTCAAATTGAACCGGAAGGGTTGGATTTGATTAGGGGAGACCAACTTGGTCTCCACCATTTTAGACCACCTTAAAATGCTTGTGTCCTGCTCAAAACCTTATTTGTTTTGGGCTTTCTCCTTTTATAATAAAAAATGCAGATTGTGGTGGATATGCCTGCTTATCATTCATGGTATGGGAATGGTGTGAGGTCTATATTTCAATAAAGGATCCCCTTATAGGAGGTACTTCTAATAATGGGGCACAAAGGTCCCTTATAAGTACCCATTGTTTTTTTGACATCGAGTGGGCCATTTTTCTAGCATTTTATTTTGGATGTTGGGTTCAAGAGTGAGATGATATTTGTTCTTACTACTTAAAATAGTAATTTTTGATGCTATTACTAATAATGTTATATAATTAATTAGATACCATTGGGATTTTACTATTCATGGTGTTAGAAATGAGATTAATTAAAGTATCTCCTACACTGGTTAACTTTTATTAGTTGGAAAAGGGGAGATAATGGATTTTCTCAATCAAGAAAAATTTACAACTAAATTTGAGTGTTATCTTCTAGATGGTATTTGGGACTATATGGAGACTATTTACTATTGGGAAAAATTATAGACGCATCTATAAAAATGGACCAAGGTTGGCCATGGTAATTTAGTGGTGTGATGATTGGTACGATTTTCACAACTAGTTCTATAAGACTCATTAGACATTGACATGTTATCTTGTAGTGTAAAGCTTGTGGTTAGTGTCCCATGGAAGGGTTATATAATTATATTTTTATATTTCTATAATAGTGGATATTGTTTTTTATGCTCATGGTGAATATAGGGTCCTGCATTCATTTTTACTAGAGTGTAGAAAACATGAAGATTTGTTTAGTTAGTAAGAATAATTTGATGTTATATATATTGGTTTGACAAATTGTCTGATTCACATGGAATTATTCATAAAATGTTTAAGGAGATATATGGTGGTTCTAAATTATGATGTTTTTGTTTTTTTTCATATATATTTTTAATATATTTACATCATTTTTTTTATTTTCATGCCTTTTATAATATTTTTACTAGCCAATGAAAATAAAATGTTATAATAAATTGTTAGGGAGATGGATATTAGTTAAACCATTTTGCATAGCGTTCTAATTTTTTTAACATCGCCTCTATAAGAAATTCTATACCCATAGAGACCTTATATTTACTTTCAGGTTGATAACATGTTTTATTTTTAATTAGGAACATTCTCAGTGTTCCAATATTGAATTTTTATTCTTATATGGATTCTGAAGATCATGCTAGAGTTTCCTGAATATTTTTTGGAGACTAAGTGTTATGTTTGGATTCAGTATGGAATATGATACTTTTGGAAATTTTGGTTTTATATTATTTTTTGTATATATGGTTAGCCTATTAAAATATTAGTTGAAAAGTTATATATTTACAATAATTATGTACAGTACATATTATTATTTTATAATGTTCATATTCTATTTATTAATTGAATTCATATTTCAATGAACATGTAATTGTTTTTTTATTTTTCGATATTATTTCTCACTAATGACAATGTGTACTCTCCATAAAGTATTTATTTTTATTGTCATAGATATTTTAAATCCTAATATATATAGGATCATTCAAGTCAACATAGTGATATGAATCATGTTGTGTGTCAGGTCATAACTTTAGGGACCCTGAAAAATATTTTTAGTTGATATCCTATGATATATGTGACATATTATTTAAGATATCGACTAATATTAAATGTTACTCTAGGGGTTTTTAGTAAGGATGAGTTAAAATAAAATTTACTCAACTTAATAGAAATAATTTACTGAATTTAGTCAAATATATTCATAATAAGTGTATTAAATTCCTCGGTGCTTCACTTTGGGGTTTATTAGTACTAATCATGAAGTAGAAAAATTTATTAATGTGTCTCTGTAATGATAATCATGAACATAAAAATATAATTATAAACATCATGTATCTATTACACCATTTTGGTCACATGTTATATCATGAGTAAGGGATAAATACTTCTTAAAGATATACCTTCACTCCAGATATCATCAATAATTCATGTAATGAGATAATGAGCACAATACATTCATTCATTACTGATATAGAAACTATGAATTTTTATCGATTACATAAAAATATTTCAATTGAGGTTTTATCTTAGAGTATTTGGTGAATATATTATTTTGATATTATATCATCATATTTATAGTTCTATTTATAAGAGATTCTATGATACATTCCAAGAGAAAGGAATGATAATTTGACATTTAAGGTATTTTTTCAATGTGCCTTGAGAATAGATAATATATGTAGAAAATATATCAACTTTGAATTATAGAAATTAAAGGTACCATTAAAGGGACACATAATAATATGTGGTGGTATATATGAGAATCTATAAATTATATATTTAATTGAATAATGATTTATAATGTACACTATATTAAATATTTTCACTTATATATCATTTGGTTTATATTATTGTTGAATTATGAGAAATTTTTATTGATATCCAAATTTCATAACAATGTGAACCCAAAAGGGAGTCATGTTTCTATACATATATTAATTTGAAGTAAATTTTAGGGATCTAAATAAAAATTAGTCCATTATTCCCATAAAAAACTATCCTATATTGTATATGTTTTTCAATTATAGGGTAATTATTTAATGATTTTATTCTAATTTGTTCTTAAAAAATTAGTACTATACCTTATAACTAAATAAAATTAATAGTTAATGAGAAAATTTATATGATGTATGATTAGGAGGTATCAGAAAAACCTTTTCATTAATGATTTATTTGAATTATTTCAATGGTTATAAATGTGAAATATGTAATTATCCAGATATATTAATTTATATATTCATGTAGAAGGAGTTGAATATATAAAAAGCATATGTTTAGATTTCATCAAGTACAATGAATCATTACTACAATAACATTATTGGATGACAGGTAAAGAGATTAATACTAAAATAAATAAGGATGATAAAACCAACAACACCTCACTTTTTGGACACACTATATTTCTGTAATCTATACGACTACCACTCATAAATATGTTTTTCTATTCTAATAAAATAATAAAACTTATGTTGGAAGTATATCATATAGTATGTAAATAGAAATTAAAATGATATAATAGTTGTAAATATATTTTAAATTTTGTATTATCAGCATTGAGATAATAAAAATATTAATTATTTAGGTAAAAATATATTTATTTTAGAAAAATTAAATAAAATAAATAATTTAATTTTAGTAAATAAAATTAATTTCCAATAAAAATATTTCTATGAAAAATCATTTATAATATCTGTTTTTATTCTAAAATGTTTTTTTTCATTATTAATTTTTCTATAATTTATTAGTCATAATAAGTGATTTTTGTAAATTAAATTGACATAATATAATTTTTTGATTAGTAAAGTAAATTATGAAAATCTATGAAATAAAAATGTAATTTTAAGGAAATAAAATGTTGTTACTCATGGATAAACAAAATTGTTTTATTTTTAAAAAACTATGTTTTATAATATATTAGTTATTTGTAAAAAAATTATACTTTTATTATATTATGTATGAAATTTAATTATGTTAATTTATTATATAAATAAAAAATTTATAAACAATGATTTACATATTAAACAACTAGGCATAAATATAAAATCAATAAATGTTTATGACTAATTTTTTCATTGAATAGAATGTTTTTCTCTACATGATTCATATTTATATATTTTGAAAATAAATTTATCAATATTTTAATATTGTTTAAATTAAATTTATTTATATTATATATGAATTAATGAATTGACATTCATCTATATATTATTTACTTTCTAATAAATAATAATAAATTCATTCGACCACTAAGACAATTTTTTTTCTATTTTATCTACCTTATGAGTTCTTAAGATTAAATGAATATTTATCAAATATATATTTTTCATTTTAAAAAATAAAATTCATTTTTAGACTTATATGATGGTATTTTTATTTGGGTGATTTTTTTGGATTATTATGTTGTTGGAACCAAGGGTATTCATCAATGAAAATGAAGTATGGTTTGTGTTTTTTGTCAACCCTCATTGGAAGTTTATTATGTTTCTTAGGAAAGGGGTAATACAGTTCATGTAGGAAAAAGTATTGAAGGTGGCGTCGTTTCTTAGTGTTTTCCAAATTTTTATGCCTCAAAATCATAAAACGAGGAAAGGTGATTTTGGAAAAAGAATTTGCGCAAAAGATCTGAAATGTGTGTGAAATATTGATTTTTTCATACAAGATTAAATGTGATTTAGAAACGTTCATGCATGGCATGTTTTAGGATCAGAATGTCAAAAAATGGAAAAGGCATGAAGTGCAATAAAGATGAGGTCGCATAAAAATATTACGCATCCAATGTGATGTTAAAAGAGATTTTGTGTGCTCATGAAAAATATTGTGTACACTGAAAAAGACGCATCAGAAACATACACGCATGATCATCGAGGATTATAAATAGGTGGCTACCCTCGTGGAAGACTTAATAATTTTCAATAAAAAAATCAGTTGCTCTTACGCATAAAATATTTGCACATGAAAGATTGGAAGAGAGTTAATCTTGTCTTCATGGTGTTCCTTTAGTATGAAAAGATCATGTGAACCCTTTGGTGTAGTTTCACTAAAGAGAAGGGTTTCATTGAAAGAAGGGGTTGTGCAAAAGTCCTCTTGCACAAAAAATCCCAAATCTTATGTGCAAGATTAGGTGTTGCGTGATAGTGAGTTATGAAGCTTCTATCAATCTTTTGATTTCTGATTTGTGTGATCAATGCTTTCATGTGAATAATTTTAGGACTTTGACGCAACCAATTCCTGGAAAAAGACAAATAATTCAATTTAAAACTATTGAAGAGACCCGTAAGTCGATAAACCGAGTAAGACTTCACCCAAGGCAGTGAGCAAGGGGAATCGACAGAAGTGTTCCAATGGACACAATGAGATATCCCTAAATTGTTATTATAGTAGTGATCCTGGCACAAAGTGACTGTGACCGATCCCGTGTAATCCAAAAAATAGTGAATATTAGTGAAAATTAGTATGACCAAAAACCTGTCAGCATATGCTACTTGGACTAGCCCTTAGTGGTGAACCAAGTAAAAATTTATCTATCTTATGTTTTCATGTGTATGTCTGATAGGTCTAACAGTTTACTTCTAATAAAGAAACAAGATAAAAAAATTGGAATGAAAATATTGACACCCTAATTCACACCCCTCTTAGGTTGTCTCAGGGTCCTTCATATATTAAGGTTGATTTTCAGAAGAATTGTATAAAATACAATTTTTACAAATGTAGTTACTTTTATGAAATCATTAAGATATAGTAATGAATAAAATAATAATGAATCATTATTATTCAAAAAATATGTATTAATTTTTAAATATTATATATTGAAAAAAAATTAATTTTGGAAATTATGTTACAAATATTCTAATCTATAAAGTATTTCCCTCTAAAAAATATTTTATATGTTATATAATTTTTATATTATAATTATTTTCATAAAATTTATATAATTAATTATTAAAATGGATTTCATATTTTGAATCTGAATTTACCAATAATCAAATTAGTCTAATATAATTTTTATCTATAAAAATAAGATATTGAGGATAAAAAATGAGTTATCAAGGTAAAAGTAAATTATTATAAATGGTTAAATTAATGGGATAAGAACTAAAATAACTAATAGATTTAAATTTTTTTTAAATGTGATGAGGCATGACAAAACCAAACTAGTTCACCGTTTTTATTACTATTGGATATACTTCCCTTTTAAAATTATATGTCTTTATTATAACGTTATGAGTATTTACAAAACTGTCAACCCACTATATTATAAATGGTTCCATTAACCAACCATCTTCTCTTCAAACATAAAATTACATTTTCTCGACTAATAAAACCAAATAAACTATCAAAAACTCCTATAAATATCCAAGATATCCTTTTATGATAAAAATATTATCCATTTATGGCTCATTAAAATTTTAAAAGGAATTTTTTCTTAGAGTATGGTATAAAATCTATTAAATACTTTTCATTTTTATTCCACTCATTCAAATTATACCTCATGAGAAACTATTCAAACCATGAAAAAAAATTTATATCATTATAATAAATATTCTAAAATATATTCTTATAATAACAAATTTACTTCTTCCTCCTAATAGTTTGAAAAATTAAAACACCACTCAAACGTATATTATGACTCCTACCTACATGAACATCATATTTCATTTTAATCACACCTAAAATTCATGGTTATAAGAATATATTTAATTAATAAATATTATATTTATTATATAATAAATATAATATAATTAAAAATCCTTATCACCATTTCCTCCCTGTAATTCATTAGAAAATAAAATTTAGTTCCATTTAGATGTTCTTAATAACATCTTTATTGACAACATCTTTTGGTTTAATAAGATACTTACATAGAGGCCCATAAAATATACTTTTAGAATATATATGTTATAATATATTAATATATATCATTAATATTTTTATAAAATTATGAAGTAAGAATTATTGATCATTATAATGATATCATTCAATATCTAAAAATTTCCCCAAGCAAGCTCACCGTATATCATGTTATCACAAACCAAGCCAATTGTTTCAATAAAATGATTATGGGGATAAATATATTATTTTAAAAAAATGATATCTATATTTTTTCAGATATTGTAATGATTAACATGACATCAATAAATGGGGTATGAAATTACCATTAAGATTAATGTGATAAACAATAGAAATTATTGACATCAATTAATAAAAATATACATTATTGATCTTATTAATTTTGAATGATTGATCATAGATAAATGATTAAGATGGATATAGTTGTGAATACAATTCTTGAATAGTTAATTAATATGTTTTTTATTAAAGATCTTAAACTGGTTACCTGGAAAATGGATTACATGTAAGTGTTTCAACTCATTTTATCTTTACTAATCCATATTGTCATATTATTGAAATATTCTTCTCATATAAGGATTACATACTAACTTATATGTATTAGACTCTTATAATTAATATTTAAATTAAAGGATTTTAAATTATTTTTAATATACCATCCTTTAATTCCTTTAGATTATATTGTTACAAAATTTTTATCATTTTTTGGTAACTCAAAATATATTCATTGAGTTATAATGCTTCATCAAAAAATAAATTCTTATATATTTTCTATATATTGAATATTATTTGTATTATATTTTATTTCTTATTTTTATATAGTTATTTATATTTTTTTCACATAATCCTAACACGTTCCAATCGTTGGGTGTGGAAAAAAAATTATTTACTAAGTTAAAATATAGTATAGTGGTTAACCTAGGTTGTCTCCAGAGAGGAGTGCACAACAATCATGTTTGTCACTTTGTTTTTTAATTTGTTTGGTTTTGAAAACAATGAAACAATACTAAAGAAAACAATAACGTATAATATTTAAAACAAATTGAAATAGAATGTGATTAAAAACAGCGATAAGTATTGGGTGATCGGTTCGGGGTTGGTTATCAAATTGCAATGTTATCATAGTTCTTATTTATTAATTCCTCTTTTATTAAATCGATTAAAATGAGATTTCACAATCGCTTCCTCTCACTTATTTGTTTAATTATTTTGGTGAGATTAAACCTTACCAATATCTTAGTTCGGTTAAATATTCTTCCATTTGTGAAATATTTGTAGCAAATACCCTCAATTGATTAAGGAAATTTCCAATCGGGTCTTGTTTATCCCAAACAATCTTGAATATTCAGTACAAATCTCACACGTACTGATGATCGCCAAGTACTTCACCATTATGTTCTGATCTATTCCATTGTATATAGACCATAACCTAGTTGGGGATATAATTGTCATTAAACAAATCAATAATAACAACAGAATATAAAATCAAATACAATCGCACAAGATAATATAAGTTGTTATTACAATTGAAACCAACTTTATAATAGAGAAAAAAATTTATAACATTAAGTGCATGAACTCAAACATTACAAAATAGAAAACCTGAACTTCCACAATCCCTCATAAGATTTACCCAACCATGGTAATGGTAATTGAGGAGAAGGGGGAACAATATTACATTACAAAACTAAAAGAAAGAAAAGAGGAAAAAGAAGAACATGAACATTTCCTCCAGAATCTATCCACCATAAGTTCTGCTTTGGTTAGTCCAACATAACTTTGAATCAGGATGAGGTCCCTTCTTATAGGAGGTGAGTAATGTAGTTGTACATCTACCCATAAAGTTTTAAATCATTTTGATCTGTGTGGAATTAGTTATGGACAAATTATTCGGCCTGACTTGTTCTAGCCTCCAATCACTATTCCAACAACCGTACTTTGACCGGTTTAAGGGCAGCCTTAATCAATGAATTTCTACATTAAATTTAATGTGAAACTTCCTCGTCAATTTATATTTTTGAACCAACTGGAATCACCCCATTTGGTGGTTGGTATCTTTAGATATTAATCATTTAATGAAGTCATGTCCATTCTGCCGGCTAGAATAAGTTTTGACATTGACTGATTTGTTTTGGCTTATTGGAGTTCGACTTGGATTTTGGTCCTGAAGACTTATATGTAGCACATGAATTTTTTAATCCTAAAAAAGGAACAAGGTGAATTGGATAAAAAATGTAGGAGTTATGATCGAAATACATAAGAAACATAAATCTGTTTAATGTCCAGAATTAACCACTTTTCACATTTAAGCTCAAAACTCACCCAAAGTCATAAAATGATGAAAATAAGATAAAATTGATTAATGGAAAGGGATTAAATCATTTAAAAACATATGTATAAATATGAAAATATGAGCTCTGTAAATTCCCCCACATTTATCACTTGGACTCCTGGACAAGTAAACATCGATATTAAATAAAAACAAATTTAAAACACATATCCATGAGATCTAACAATTTAACACCAAGAAACAAAAGATATCATGCCTCATCAGCGACCATTATTCCATGTTATCAATCTAGTTCATTAAATATGTTTTATCTTCATTTATTATTCCAATCACACAAAACACTTACCTCTCATCACACAAATATCAATTTTCAACAATGTCTTTCTCATCCAATAGTCTTGAAAGGGTCACCATAGGCTTGATAAATTCCTAAATCTCCACCAAATATGAGTCAAGGACATATATTTATCATGAGGACTTTATAGGGTTGTTCTGTGGCTTTAGGTTGGTAGGATTTAGATGTGAAACTTTTGAGGCAGAATAAGGAGGGTTTGGCTCTTTTTGAAGAAAAATTGCATTATTCTAATTTTTACTCAAGTACAGTCTCATACTCACTCCCATTAGTAGTAAATATGATCTATTAGCATAAAAAACTAGTTAATTTACACACCATTCATCATTTTAGCAACAAAAGTATCAGTCATCTCAAACATGATTTTTCTTGAAACCTCCAGATAGGCACAACTTTCTTTTCATTGGAAGCTCGAGAAAGGCACAACTTCTCATGTATGAAATCTCCAGAAAAGTCACAACATCCAACATAATTTTTTTTCCAGTAACAAGAACATACCATCAATGTTTTATTTTCCACCCAATGAAAATTAGTTAGCATAATACAAGTCAAACTCCTCCCACACTTAAGTTCATCTAGATTATGCAATTTCACTTCAAGAGTAGGTTGGATATTGAAAATTGGATTATAATATGGATAACATAACAGGTTTTTCATGGCTTCTATGGGATAAAAGGATTAAATGTACAAGGTGGTACATTATAAAAAGGATTATTTTGAAAAGGGAGATTTAAAACCAAAAAAATTCCTCAATCATTTAAAACACATGTTCGTTAAACCCTCATGTTTTGATAGGAATAAATCAAATTATAGTTAAATCAAGCACGGTATGGTTCTCTTAAGAAGTGAGGTGAATGAAAAGAGTATGAAAAATAGGTTTAGAATCCTCACAGGAAAGTGATTTTAAATATAATGACAGTGAATTGTGGCTTGGGATTAAAAAATCAGAGTACTTTTCATGTAATTTCTAAATATTTGAACTTGAAACAAAATCATTTTCAGCATTCATTTAAGCTTAGTTTCATGGTATAAATTGTTTCACACATTAAAATGGGTTTCAAAATACATGATGATAACCATTTAAGCTCAAAATATTCAGAAACACACAAAAATATAAAAAACACACATTTTTTTTGAAAAATAGAAAAAAACAATTGAAAATACTAAACTATAAAGGTCACCTCCCCCACACTTAAATGATGTAGTGTCCAAAATGAATTCAAATTGATTTAACATGTAAGAATATTTTTAATTTAATCATAGAAATAGTAAGTGTTAAAGAGAGGTAAAACCTGACTTATTGGTAGTGCAATTTTGAGTTATGATCTTAAGTGTTATGCATATAAAAACATACAAACAAAGGTAGATAATAAAACATAATAAATTTATTAAAAGTAAAGAAAATAGAAACAAAATGAGAATATAATGATAGATCTTGGTTTAAACCCCCAAGTAGGCCCTGGGTTTTGACTACCTCCAGATGGGCAGTTTCAGTGGTATTCCCCAAACCGATGGTGGGTGAAGTTTCTTTAATATGAACCACCAGAACTTCTTCCTTCCATCATGACCATCTTCTTTTTTTATGAGGAATCTATGGATATATTACACCAAATCCACTCCTATACAAATAATATTAAACTTTCATGGTGGGGGTAGGACAAAGAATGAGTCCTCCTCTTTATTGGTTTCTAATTTCATAACTTCTTCTTCATTCTCCAGTGGTTCTTCAATGTATACTACATCAAAATAATAATAAATTAAAGAATCAGAAAGTAATTCAATTTGAATAATATTAAAACACGATAAATCAATATCAAACTCTTCCCTTTCAAAGTAATCATCTTGTGTATCTTTTTACTAAAGAAATTCTACTTGTATGTCATCTTGAACTCCTTCTAATAAATGATCAAAATGTTTGGGGAGCTCTAGGTGTTTCACTTTAGGTGTATCTTCTTCATTTTCCTTATCCACCAAGGCAATACAATTGTGGAACAAATATGAAAATTTATAACAAGGGGAGGTAATACTCAATTACAATATAATAAAATTAGAATGAAAAGATTTTAATAAAATATTATCTTTCTGAGTTTGTTCAGATTTAATTGCTTCTTTAATTGGAGGTGACTCTTTTAGTTTAATTTCACAAGATAGAGGTTGGTAGTTAGGCTCCTCCATCTTTTCTTTAAAATCCACCACTTTAGTAATGTATTCTATTAATGGTTCTGGATCTTATACTTTGTAAGGAATATGTGGATGTAGTTATTCACATTCATTCCATAATCCATCTATATCTTTTTGATCTCCCACATGTTTCTCAGTAGGTAATTCTTCCTTCTTGTCCTCCTCAGGTTCATTCATAGGTTCTGGTTTTTCCATCAATGCATGAAAATATTCAAATGAAAGTTCTAATTTATTCTCTAGTTTTTCTATATTATTTCTACGTTCTTTCATCTGAACTATATCATAACCAGCCTCATCTACTTGTTCCAAATTTGGGTAGTGGTTATATGAATTAAATAAATAATCATTTGAAAACATCATGGAAAAAATATTTTTTTAAGTTTTTTTTGAAAAATGTTAAATATTAATAATTTGATTGTCGAACTACCTACCTGGAAACGGTGCCAAGTTTTTACATATGTCTATCTTTGGGTGTGGTAAAAATAATTATTTACTATGTTAAAATATAGTGTAGTGGTTAACCTAGGTTGTCTCCAGAGTGGAGCGCACAACAATCATGTTTGTCACTTTGTCTTTTAATTTGTTTGGTTTTGAAAACAATGAAACAAAACTAAAGAAAGAAATAACGAATAAGATTTAAAACAAATTGAAAAATAACATGATTAAAAATAGTGATAAGTATTGGGTGATCAGTTTAGGGTTGGATTTAAAATTACAATATTATCATAGTTCTTATTTATTCATTCCTCTTTTATTAAATTGATTAAAATGATATTTCACAATCGCTTCCTCTCAATTATTTGTTTAATGATGTTGGGGAGATTAAACCTTAAAAATATCTTAGTGTGGTTCAATATGCTTCCTTTTTTGAAATAGTTATAGCGAATACCCTCAATTGATTAAGGTAATTCCCAACCGGGTCTTGTTTATCCCAAACAAGTTTGAATATTCAGTACAAATCTCACATGTACTGACGATCGCCAAGTACTTCACCACTATGTTCTGATATATTCCATTGTATATAGACCATAACCTAGTGGGGGATATAATTTTCATTAAAAAAATAAATAATAATAACATAATATAAAACCAAATACATTTGCACAAGATAATATAAGTTGTTATTACAATTGAAACCAACTTCATAATAGAGAAAACATTTTATAACATTAAGTGCATTAACTCAAAAATTACAAAATAAAAAACCTAACCTTAAACAATCACTCATAATATTTACCCCACCATGGTAAGGGTAATTGAGGAGAAGGGGGAAGAAGATTATATTACAAAACTAAAAGGAAGAAAAGAGGGAAAAGAAGAACATGAACATTTCCTCCATAATCTGTCCACCAGAAGTTCAGCTTCGGTTAGTCCACCCTCCCTTCGAATCAGGACAAGGTACATTATTATATGAGGTGATTAATATAGTTTTACATCTACCCACAATGTTTAAAATCATTTTGAGCCATGTGGAATGAGTTATGGCTGAATTATTATACCCGACTTGTTCTGGCCGCCAATCACTATTCCACCAACCATACTTTGACCGGTTTAAGGGCAGACTTAATCAACTAATTTATCCATGAAATTTAATGTGAATATTCCTCGTCAAGTTTTATTTCTAACTCAGCTATAATCAACCAATTTTGTGGTCAGTAGAATGAGATATTAATCATTTAATAAAGTCATGTTCATTCTGCCGGCCAGAATAAGTTTTCACATTGACCGATTTTTTTTGGCTTGTTGGAGTTTGACTTGGATTTCGGTCCTGAAGACTTATATGTAGAAAACGAATTATGTAATTCTAAAAAAATGAATTAGGTGAATTGTATGAAAAATGTATGAGTTATAATCTAAATACAGAAGAAAAATAAATCTATTTAATGTTAAGAATTAACCACTTTTCACATTTAGGCTCAAAACTCACCAAAAGTCATAAAATGATGTAAATAATATAAAATTGATTAATGATAAGGGACTAAATAATTTAAAAACATATGTATAAATATTAAAATATGAGCTCTGTCAAATACCATTTATAAATTTTTACCACATCATGAATTATAATGTCTATATGAGTTTTGAATCTAACATATCATTCATTGAGACTTAATTCAGATTAAAAATTTATCTTTTATGGTATACATACTTATACATATACATTTTATTCATGCATAGATGAAATTTAATGTATTTTAAAATATATATCATGTTATAACTCTCATGGTATTATGATTTCAGATATATAAATTTTGCAAGTTTCCTTAAATGTCATTCCATAATTCAATAAGGATGAAAATAGTGACATATCATCATTAGTGTGTTATAGAATCCATTGTTTTGAATGAATCATTGTATGGAGACATGTGTATTATTTATTCCTTTAAATTATATTATGAATTTTGGTTTTTTGTAAAGGTGATAATATTTTATGCTTATGTGTAATAACCCAAAATGTTATAAATATTTTTCCCTTCTTGATTTACTTAACTACCTTATTTTTTATTATCATTATAGAAAACAATGAAAATATTTGATCCTATGTAAATGACTATTACACATAATTACCATTTATAATTTATATATTGAAATGTGATCACATGATTAATATAAATATTGGGTTTTAACAAATCCAATAGATATAGAAAACGGAAGTTATGGCCTAAACTAGTATAATCATACCCTACGAAGCCCATTAATCTTGGACTATAGGGGAGTTAGTATCTCTGGACTTGTTTCTTGACCAAGAACAAGTTGAGATCCAATAACATAAGCATGATTGAAATTTTTTATGGGATAAGTTCAATCGCATCAAGATCACATGCCAAATCTTCTACGTTGACCCACCACATTAAAGTCTCACAGTTTCCAACCTTACCATTAAGGACTGTACTAGTGTATTAATGGGATATGAATATTGAACCTAGCGATATGAGTACATATATTATTTTTTATACAATAATTAATATGTTCTCATCCTATTATTATTACTTTATAAATGTTTTTTCTTCTCATACAATATAACAAAAATAATACTTTTTCACAATATTAATATTAAATTAAGGAAATTATTTTGATTAAATAATGAATTTTTTCAAGAAATAATATTTTAGTAAAATATTATTATTAATTAGTTGTTATCAAATTTAAATGATCATAAAATTTTTATTCAGTAAAATTTTGTTTTTATAAGGGTTCTAAAACAATTTTTGTAAAAAACCTAGCATTTATCAATAAATATCAATTATTATTTATAAAAAGTTAAAATATTAATATTTAGAAAATAATTTTAAAAAAATTAATGTTAGTTTTCTAATAATAACTTCATAAGTATACAGGTGTGAATTTTTTATAATTTTTTGAGAGAATCTAATTTGAATGTTAAAATTAATTACCATATACATATACTTTGTGTATTATGACATCATAATGACCCAAAAATGATGTAATACATACTAAAAAGTGTATCCATGACCAAATATATCAGTTTAATTTAAAATAATTTTATGTTATGTTTATTTCATTAATTTTATAGAGCCATTTTTAACCCTCCAAAACAATTAATATATTTTTAAGGTTTTAATATCATTTCTTAAGAGTATGACTCACCTATACAAAAGAAAGGGAATTATTTAATTGAATTATGAATTGGAATTGTAAAATAATGAAAAGCACTACCATTTGGTAGAAACCATGGGAAAAATCAATGGGATGATTTGTGGTTTTAGTTATTTTATTTTATAGATTCAAAAACCTATGTTTGAGAAATAATAAAGAAACCCCATGCCATTTATTTAATAAAACCACCCAGGATCCCATTTCAATTCCCTAAATATCCATGAATCACATCCTTACTCAAACCTCCCATCTCTAATGTCCTCACAATGTTCACCAATCTCTCTAGAATCTCTTGCCCGACAATTGGTTTCACACATTCAAGTAAATGATTTCACTCTTAGAATTTAAATTCATGTACCCCCATTATGTTACATATCTCAATTTCATTTTTTAATGCTAGGATATTTTATTACACACCACCTTAATGTGAATTTTATTTATATATGATGAGAGGAACATTTTATTCTAATTAATCCCTCCCATGAACCTTTATGTACACCCATTACCATGATGAAATCTTGAAACACATCCTCAAATTATTTTATTTATTCTAGATTATTTATTATATTATTCCTTTTATTCCCAATTAATCATATTCAGAAATGTATTTCCATGTACATGTTACATCCCATATTATGTAAAAATGATGATAGACCCATTTCTCTCTAATAACCCATTTTATTAATTTATATGTGAAGTTGTTATTATGTTGAAATCTCAACATGATATTCCATGCCAAAAAATTATGTAGTGAATACCATATCCATTTCCTATGAAGGTTTTTCACCTTCATGCACATATGATTCTCTGAATTGGGACATATATTCATGTATCCCATACTTTTTGATCATGGAAAAAATATTATGAATACTGAATCCATGTTGTATGCTCTATGTGGCACACATGAGCATGAGAATGAAATGAATGTGATGGGTTCACTCATAATTATATAGCGCTACAATGAATTTGGTAATATTTAATATCACGAGACATCATGTTTGGGGTGGAATTCAACCTGATTTATTTATAGTACTTTTTCCATCATGATGTATCAACAGTTAGTATTGACCTATGTTTAGATATACTGGTTTAAGTTATTTCCACATTTCTCATGTTATTATTATTATGTTATATCATGCCTTATTATTAATTTTTATTATTCATAAACCATTTATTTCCTATTGATATGCCTATTTTCTAACCAGTATCACCTTATTCAATTTCTATTCTCTTACAGGGATTTATATCTCACCCCTTCTTATGTATACCACCAGTTTATACCATGTAGTTTCAAAATCATTTTAATTTTATAATCATGTTACACAAGTATTCAATAATGTTGTTGCAACCCATGTTTAGGATGTTATGATTGTACCTAATTCTCAAATAAACTCTAATTCTTGATCATTTTGGGTTTTATTAATTGTAATATTATGTAATCATTCTTGTTTTAGTTTTAAATAACGAGAAGGGATGTTATAGTTAGTATAGAGGAAAAGTTTAGATATTTTATGGATTATGATTAAAAAACTCCAGTGATATAATTGGGGATAAGACAATGTATAAGAAAATGAAACTAAATTTTGTAATTTATAGAGTAAGTGGTTTATAAATCAATTATATCCCTTTTTGGATAAAATATGTTGATGTTGTTCTAAGACAGATATACCTATGGGTTAAAAATCTAATAAGGTGTGTCAGTCCTGACTCGACATAACATGGAAAATGACAATTTTACTTACTACACACCTGGTTTTACACTCCAAGGGAATATTATTTGGTAAATTCATATGCTTAATATGAACCATTATTAAGGGAATAAAAAATTTCCATAATAATATATGTTAGGAAATAAATCAAGGATAACATAGATTGAATCCTATAAATTCATAAGTAAAGTAAATAAATTTAATTTAAAATTTATCCCCTTCATGTCTTTGAATTTCTATTTATGTGTTCAATTGGTTGAAAATTATCATTCCTATGTCTATTTTTTTGATGTAAATGGTTATATCCAGAATCAAAAATAGAAATATTGGGTTATCATCTACAAATCTATTCATTCCTTCATATCATGAAATCTTATTAGATAAATTGAAACACCACCACAAAAAATTTAATTATAGTTTTCAGGGAAAATAAAAAATGGGGCGATTATTTCGTCCCAAATATATATCTCCTCTCCTGTAAAAATGTGTGGGTTGAACTTCCAAATGAACCTTTTTATAATAATTTAGGTAAAATGTTATGCAATTATTTGGTATGGATTGAAATTCACTATATAGACACAACAAAAATGGAATAAAGATAAAATCACTCTCTATATCAAGAATCAACCCTTGATTCGGTGTATGTGAAATGAGGAGAATGAATCTTCTTTAGAACCAACATCAAAAGAATGGATATTGTTTCCCTATGTGAAATCGTATCAGGACAAAATGATTTAGTATAATTAAATAATAACCCAAAAAGAGATTTTAATTTTGAGGGAATAAACCAATATGTTTCCTAAAGAATTTCATAGTATTCCTCCTAGTGTAGAGGGTGAATTTTCAATCGAGCTTATACATGTGGAGTTAGCATTATCCATGACTTTGTATATAGTGGATGTTGGAGAACACAAGGAGACGAAGAAACCACTATAGGATAATATAGATTATGGGTTTATATTCCCAAGTGCATTAGCATGGGGTTCACCAGTCCTCTTTATGAAGAATAAGTATGGGCCAGTGTGCCTTTTCATTGACCATCATGAGCTCAAAATTATCATGGTAAAGAACAAGTATCATATTCCATATATTGATGAATGTTTTGATCATATATGTGAATAAAAATACTTATCCATGGTGGATATTTGTTCGGGGTATTACTAAGTCATGGTGAAGAAGGTGGATATCCCCGAGAATGCTTTTAAAACAATATATGTGAACTATTAATTCATACTAATTACATTTGGACTCACTAATTTTATAGAAATCTTCATGGGAATTTTGAATAGAGTCATTAGATATTAACTTGTCAATTTTTTTTAGTCTTTATAGATGATATTATAATATTCACCAAAACCACATAAGATCATGAGGATCATTTGAGCATTTTTCTATAGACTATATGGAAGGAGGATATTTTTTCCATGTATAGAAAATGTGAGTTCTTATTGAAGGAAACATCATTATTAGGGTATATCATCACAAGAAATGGGATATCTATGGACCCTTCAGTGGTAAAATTAATTGAAGGATGGTTGAACCCAAAATATATTACATATATCTATAGTTTCCTTAGATTATATGGGTATTATCTTCGATTTTTGAGAAATTTCTCTGGACTATTAGACCCTCCAATCAATCTAACTTGAAAGGTTGTTAAGTTTTCATGGAATTTGGACTGTGAAGATAGGTTCAAGAAGATTACAAAGATGATTATAACTGCATCTATTCTCACACTACCCACAAGTGGAGAACATTTCATGTTTTTCATAGATGCTTCAAAGAAGGGATTGGGTTGCGTGTTAATGAAAATTAACAAAGTCATGTCATGTGCTTTATAGTAGTTGAAAGATCACAAATAAAACTACCCAATGATTGATCTAGATTTGGTTGTAGGGATATTCGGTTTTGAATTATAGAGGTATTAGATCATTAGGGATATGTGTAAAATATGTAGGGATAACAAAATCATATAGTATATATTCACATAGAAAGATCTGAATATGCACAAAAAATATTAATTAAAGGTGATAAAAGACTATGAATGGTCAATCCACTACCATCCTGGTAAATTGAATAATGTGGAGGACACTCTATATAGATAAGATCTCATAATTCTATCATTGATGAGAATTGAGTGTGGTTAAATCATCATAGATTTGGAAAGTATGGACATGGGACTTATAAAGGAAGTAACATCATCAATCCTTTCACAAATTATTTCTCAACCAAACCTTCTATAAAAGATAAAGAGTGCTCAAAGAAATGATGTGGGAATTAAAAAGAAAGTGAAAACTGTAAGAGATGGGAAATACTCAAAGTTCAATGTTAATGAAAAAAGAGTTGTCAGATTTTGGTCAAGACTATTTGTACCATAAAATCTTGTGTTAAATAATGATAATTAAGATGATGCACATAGATGATCCTTCTACATCCACCCAGGATGAAAAAAAGATATATCAAGAGCTCTAAGAATAATATTGGTGGGGAAATATGAAGATAGAGATCATAGAATATAAATCAAGAAGTACTGTATGTTAACAAGTGAAGGTGGAATGGAAAAAAAATTAGGGAGATGATTCAACCATTACCAATACCAACATATAAATTGGAAAACATTACCATGGAAGTTTTCACTAGACTTCATAATAAAACAAAAGGGAATAATGCTATATAATTTTTTCTACATAATCTGACAAATAATACACCCTTAATTGTGATTTGAGATGATTTATCACTTGATCAATGTGAAGGGATATACATTAGAGAAGTGGTGAGGCTTCATGGAGTACCATTATAAATTGTATCTGAACCAAATCCAATATTTACACCTATGTTATAGAAGATTATCAAATATTATATATTCACTGAGCTGAAATTCGGTATGGCTTATAACCCACATACTAATGGTCAATATAAGTGGGTCATCCAGACACCTGAGGACAAGTTGAGATCATTATTAATAGATTTCAATAGAGTACTAAACCAACATCTTCCTCAGGTTGAGTTCTCATACAACAAAAATTTATAATCAAGATCCAAATGCCCCCTAAGAATCCCTTTATGGGAAGAGGTTAATAACACCTTCATGATGGGATGATTTTGGGGAATGAAAAAATCATGGTCCTGAAATGGTTTAGGAAGTGGTTGAAAAGGTTATGACCATTCTTTAGCATATCAAGGTTACTTAGAGTCGACAGAAGAGATATGATAAAAATCATCGATGTGACCTAGAGCATGATGTTGGACACATAATATTCCTCTACATATATCTATGTATGAATGTTATGATATTTGGTAAGAATATAATGTTTAGTCCAAGATACATCAGGCCCTTTGAGATAATTGATCACATCTAAGCGATGACCCACTGACTAACACTCCCACTTAACTTATCTCTAGTACATTATGTATTCCATGTATTCCTCTTGATAATGTACATAACAAACCCCCAAAAATATTCTCAATCTAGAGGTGGTACCAATGAAGAATGATCTCTGATATAATGTGTAGCCAACGATGATCTTATATCATAGAGAAAAAGTTATACAAAATAAGAAAATGAACCTTGTCATAGTTTTTTGGAGAAACCAAATGTTTTATAGAATGACTTGGGAACTAGAGGAAGTAATGAAATAGATTAACCGTTATCCAATTTTTTGTTGGAAATTAATATTTTTAGGGTGAAAATTATTATGGGGGGAAGATTGTAATGTCTCGGACTATTATAAATAAAATTTACCTTTTGGATTTATTTAAATTTTTTATTATGTATTATCCTTATAGATAATACATGAACATATTTTCTCTTATTTTAATTATAGTTAAGCATAATTAAGATAGAAAATGTATCTATTGAATATAAATCACATTTTTTGTATAAATATAGAGTTTTAAGAAATCTAATTCACATAGAGAAAGGAAGTGATGACCTCACCATTAAGATTGTACTCGTTGAAGACCATACATCAGATCTTTCAAGTGAGACATAATCTCTGGTATTTGTCCTTTACTAAGACCAATATGAGATCCAAAAAATTAATCATAACTGAATCTATTTATAGTTGATGTTCAAGCTCATCAAGATCACGACACAAACCATGTATGTCGTACCACCCAAAGAAACTCTCATAGTCACACAGATTACCCTTAGGGTGTTTTTTGGGTGTATTAAATGTGTATGTATCAAGACCCAAGAAATATGAGCATGTATATCATTTTTTATATAATAATGAATATATTTTTATCATATTATTGTTACATTATAAATGAGTTTCTTTATACAATAAGACAAAATAGTATTTTTTATTAATACTAAAATTTAAATAAGGAATTTATTTTAATAAATTATTTTATATGGAAATAAATAATATATTTCAAAAAATATTATTATTAAATTATTATGATCAAATATAAATGATCATATAATTTTTATGAAGTGAAATGTAATTTTTATAAGGGTTCAGAAACAGTTATTGAAAAAAACACAACATTTATCAATAAATGTAGATTATTGTTTTTTAAAATTGAAAATAAATATTATAAAGAAAATTATTTATATTAAATGAATATTAATTTTTAGAATAAAAATGTCAAATTTATGCAACATTTAATTTTCATAATTTTATGAGAAAATCAAATTTTTAGGTATAAACAAATTTCCATATTAATATAATTTATGTATTATGACACTATAATGACCCAAAAATGATGTAATAAATACTATAATATGTATCAAAGACAAAATAAATGTTTTTAATTAAAATAATATGATGTAATTTTTATTTGGTTAATTTTATGAATTCTTTTTAAATCCATCAAAATCAGTAATCTATTTTATGGTCATAAAATTATTTCATCAATAGTATGACTCACCTCCACATAAGCAAGGTCCTTATTTTTTTTAATTTATTCCATTTTACTTATACAATAATGTAAAAAATCCCATTTTTCATAATCCATGGTCAATAAAAAATTCATGGTTTTTGGATTTGGTTATTTTATTATATAGATTCCAAAACCTATGTTTGAGAAATAATAATGAAATCCCCACTAATTTCCTATATAAACCCTCCATACATATAATAACCCATCAAATAAAATATATCTAGAACAAAATTAATCATCCCAACCATCTTTAGATTCATCTCAAGGTGCCCATAAGCTCCCATAAAGCTCTTCCCAAGCAATTAGAATCATACACTCAAGTAGAGTAATTCTCTTTTCTCATTTCTATTCAAGCACATATTTTATGTTATGTCTCTTAATTTTAATTTTTTCATGATGGGATATGTTATTAAATATCCCCATGACTATCCATATTATTTATATATGATTATACACCCCTTTTCCTATCATTAATTCTTCCTATGAACTGTTATGTACACCCGTTTCCATGGTGGAATTACTATGATATCCCCAAATTTTCTTGTTTTTCATGTTTTATTATTATATTATGATTTTTATTTCCAATTATTAATGTTGGTACACATATTTAAATGGACCCATTAAATACAATTATCTGTAAAAATGATTTTATCCCCATATATTTTTCATCAACCCATTTTTATGAAATTTTAAGTAATGTTGTTATGCTCCCAAAATTTCAGCATAATTATTCATGCGAAAAAAGTTCTATAGTGAATACTATAACCATTATAATCAATGTTGTTTACCATTATACAACAATAATTATTTTTATTGGGAAATAAATGTATATATTAAAAACTCTTTGATCCTAGAAAAAAATAGGTTGATGAATGAATGTATGTTGTATAATCTATATTGGACACTTAAGTATGAGAATGAAATGGAAGGGAAGGGTGGACCTAGAATTTTATAGTACTCAAATGAATTGGGTTATGTTTAGTATAATGAGACATCATGTTTGGATATATTCTGAACCTTACTCTATTATGGGTCTTCTTTCATCATGATATATTTGAATATATCCTTGACTTGTGTTTATGATGAAATGTTTTAAGTTGTTTCCACATTTCTTATATTATGATCATTATACTAGATAATTACTTATCATTTATGTTTATGATTCTCACGCATTTTATTCCCCATTTATATTCCTATTTTATAACATGTATCACCTTATTCCATTAAGGCCTTCGGGCCAGTAAGGCCTTCAGGCCACCTCAAGGCCTTTAGGCGACCTTAAGTGCAGATGCAAACCAAACAACCTACAAAGGAAAAAACTTCAAAAGGATGATGAGAAAGAATATTTCACCATAGCATAAGCTAAATGGATTGCAAGAATGAAAGGGTATGGCACCTTCCATTGGGAAAATCCTGTGTATTCATGGTAAAGCCTAACCGAATAGTCAGGCGAAGGTGGAGAGATGATTTCACAATGAAGATGCTGGGGAGGAGCAGTTCTAAGTAGTTAGTCTAGGTTGTATGTAATGTTTGAAGCCTACATGAAATTAATTTCTCTCAGGCCTACGATCCATGTAATACTTATGCCTATGGGCCTTGTAAGGGTTACACCTCACCCCTTGAAAGGTGGATTATAAAAATCAATAAAAAATTAAGGCCTTCAGGCCATTGGAGGAGGTATCACCATATTCCATTTTTATTCCCTTACTGGGGTTTATATCTCACCCATTTCTAATGTATATCCCTTTGTAATCATGTGATGTTTTAAAATCCATGGAATTTTAGAATCATGTTAAAAAAGTTTTCAATATTTTTTTGTATAAAATATCTATGATGTTATTCTATGTACCTAATTCCCAAATACACTATATTTATGATCTTCCTGGTTATATGAAGTATAATATTAAGTAATAAATCATGTTTTAATGTGAAATAAAGGGAAATAATGTTATATAAACTGTTTCTAAAATATGGTCTTTAGAATTGAATCAAATTTGGGTAATGTATGGGTATATATTTATATGATTATTTCAATATATTTTTCATATATAACAGTAATTTAACCAAAGGGAAACAATCCTTGAAATATTCTTACTATGTGACATGTAACATTAAATAATACATGATATATGTTCCTGGACATGAGGCATAAATGTTTTAGGATTATTTTAAATAACACTCATTATATAACTTATCCTACACATTGTGTGCCCCCAACTAGGTTTTTACCCTTTATAAATATTACAAATATAGGAAACCCATGTAATCTACAAACTATATACCCCCATGACTACACCAAGTAGGGTTTTGTTGGAATGTAATATAGGAAGTGCAGTACACGGTGAGTAAAACATTTGGTCCTACACATCATGTACATTATCACACATCATGAAAATGATATTTTATTTACCACATAGAATAGATGTATATGACCAGGATTTTGATGTGACGAGACATGTAACATGCACCTTAAGAAATTCCTCATACATCATTTTTCCTATATTTTTCACAGTTTGTAGTTGTTTATAAGAAAAATGCATTATTAAACATGTTGGGGAATACTTATATAGAGACAATTAGGTGATATATAGTGATGTGATCATTAGAAACTAGAACAATATATTATATATTATTATTGATATTGAGATATCCATATATAGTGGAAACCTTCCAATTGAATAGAGCTTTGATAGGGCCTAGTTTCCTATCATAATTTATATATAGGTTTAGTAATTCCTTATTAAGTTTATGTTATTGAATCATTTACCAATTTATTATATCATGTTAGTATATTAACAAATTTTATATGGAACAAGATCCACTATTTATATAGATTATATTCCTTTAATCTAGATAGATTGGTCTGGGTTTGGTATTCCCTACTAGAGACTATATTAACCAACACTATAAGGGGTGTAAAATAATAAAATATTCCTATAGATAGAATATAAAGGATGAAGGATCTTGTGAATCAATGATCATGGATGAATTATAGAAATAAATTATTGGTATTGATGGTTGAGACTATAGTTTATTACTTGAGTACCTCTTATGAGCATATATGGGTTCAACCTTATTTACCTTCTTTATTTATATTTAGATATAAATCCCATTAATGACTTATAATGTATTTATTTATTTCATGGAAATTTAATTTATATATATACTCATATATTAATGGGATTTTCCAACACATATGGTTTCATATGTAGATGGAAAAACATTTATAGTGAACAGGGTGGACCGGGTGTGGTAAGTGAATAATTATGATTACTGTATTTTTTGGCTAGTCCATAGTGAGATTCAAGAGGTAGTTTTCATGGATATTCTTCTAGGAATTTGATAGGATTTTTTTTTCATTTTCATGGGACTCTAATTTATACATTTTACTTAAGTTATATGATTTCATATTCTTTTTTAGAATTTTGTGGAAAATCATGAATTTTTTATTCTATCATTTTTAATTTTCCATTACAGTTGTAAGTATAGATATTTGGGACTATATATAGATACAATTAGATATTTTATCATATATTTATTATTTTCCTACTTGATATTAGTCATTAGAAAAAAAACCATTAGTAGCGTTCTTAGAATGGTAGTCTCAATTTACACAAAAAATTGTGGTTCCCTAGAGGGTTGAGATATATAAGTTTGTTATCAGATCTAAGGTTTAGCTATAATAGAGTTTGAATATAAAATAGTGGGTAGGATTATATTTTTAAATGGGGGAATAAATATTTAAATTTCATTTAGTAATATCTAATTATTAGGAACCCATTGATAAAGAGGTGGCTGATGAAACCATAAATGAAAACTCTAATTACCTACTTATTAACATGGAATTTAGAGAAATTATATATATTCCAAAATTGATGTATTCCTTATATAAGAATGGATTTTAATTTTAATATACTATTTGTGTTATATCCCAAGATATGTAATATTCACTATTGTATAACCAGACTATTATAGTATTCATCCACATTGGCTCCCTATTTGGATTTGTTGTTGAATTGAGAAGTTGGCCAGCATTGTGATGAATTTATAATTCAAGGGTTGATTTATGATGTATTATTTCTATTGTAAAAAGATTTTTACTTCCCACTATTTAGAATCAAGTGATCCCACATCCAATGGTCTAAGTAGATGCTCATCTCCTGATTGAGTAGCTAGTCATTATTGTAGTTCTTGATGAGGTCATGCGTCGATTGAGAACAATTCATGTGTCCCTTGAGGAATAATTATTATAGGATATGAGTTTATCCATACATTTAGTTTAACAATTAAGGGATATAGTCTTTGGCCTATGTATTTTTTCTTATTATGAACCATTATGTATTGATATTTGTGCACATATGTAACATTGATTAATATTTAGTAAGATAATAGTGGAAATTCATTGCATATAAATATGAAAATAATAATAATAACTATACAATGTTAGTCATTTCTTTGGATTAGGTCACTATCTATAATCATTGGACTTAGTAAATATACCATTTATTATTGAGTAGTAAAATTAGGGAATTCACATTGTAGATGATACTTGTAGGCTAACTAAACTCATGTGTTTCTCTATTGACATTATCTCTAAAATATACCTTTCATAAGAAAAGTTTGAATGTGATCTCTACAGATAATTCACAATGGAGTGACACCCTTGTATAACCCCATATATTAATATGTACTAGATTAGGACTATGTGGTACATTAAATTCTTATTGGATGAGTATTATATGGTTGGTGGGGGGTGATAGTTCACATATATTTGAGAAATCACTAGTGGATGAATTACAATAGACTGATGGATCATGACACTAGAGATGTATAGGTGATGAATATCAGAAATAGGTATATTAATTATGGTGATCCTAATGATGATAATTGTTTCTAGGGGATAGAATAAAAAAAATATGTGGGTATAATAAATCAACTAAGGGACATCTAGACTAGTTGGGTGATTATAGATGGACAAGAAGGAAATGAGATATCATTGGAGATGTAGTAGAGGGGTTATGGATCTCCTAGAGCTATTCCTGGGGACCCTCAAGGAGTTGTATAGGGTATTTGAGTTAGAGTATATATATGATTTTTTGGTGTTATGATTTCATAAAACTTCCACCAACTTTAAGAAGAAACCTCCATTCTTGGAGATATAGTTGATAGGAGCATATGAAATTATAGGTATTTGAGTCTTGTGAACTAGGGGATCCTAATATTAATCAATAAAAAATCTATTTCATTTATACCAAGGCATATATTATGATATATAATGGAATTATTCATTCACCCATTTTGAAATAAAGTGTTTAATGATTCAAGGTTCTAAAAGAACCCCTTGTTTGACTCATGTGAATGGAGAATCTAATTGATTCTAGATAAAATTCATTTACTACTACGCTGTATTATCTTATATTTGATAGATATTATTTTGATACCACTTTATTGTTATGGTGGAAATTTGTTATTTAATACATTTAATAAACTGGCTATCATTATTTCATAATTAAATTGATTATTTCCAACTTTGGATGTTTTTATCATAGGTAAGTTTAGAAATATTTTCCTTCATGAAATAAAATGAATTAAAGGGGATAAATATAGACTCAAATGATGGATTTTGGATCCAATTTTCTAATTAATTAGAATAATAACCCTTGGAAAAATAGTTTCCATGTGTTCTCATCTTCATTTAGTTGTGGATGAGTATAATGGTATCTTTCTCTAGGATGTGGAAGGTTTACCAACATGAATTAAGTATAAATATTGTATCTAAATCCACAATAAAAATGATAGGACATCTAAAAAATAATATTGGATAAAAAATGATATGATTTGAGTGAAGATATTGTAGTTAGAGTATCAATATAGGAAATGAATTATTATTATTATTATTTTTTCCAACAGTTACCCCATTATTAATAACTATTAATTTGTAATATAGTATGATATTAGATAAATACGGTTGTACTATCAACTATGAGACCATAAAAAGTATCTATCCAAGACTGATAACCTATTATATCCATGACATAATAAAATGAATTAAGTGTTTTTCATCAAATTATCTCTTTTTTCCCATCACTATCATCATATTTGAGTTAATAACATATAGAATATGGAATTATGATGTTGTTACTATCATTATGAGTATGTAATGGAAACCATTGGCATGATTTACTACCCAATTATTCTAATAGGACTCATAAACTAGATAATTTAATGCTTTATATATTTTTAAATGGTATCTTTTATTTATGAAATCAAAATTTACTATGTATCGGAGGTTGATCCTGAAAAATATTTTAGCATTATCTCAAAAATACTTCAGATTTAAAATATGTATATATTTCACTAAAATGTAAAATTTAAATTATAAAATTATATATCTTGTAACATATTATATTTTATGAGGGGTATTTTTTTAACCTAGTTTAGATCGATTCTGCTTTATATTATGTGCCACCCAAGGGCATGACACTTATCATGAGAATCATTCGGTTAGAATGATATTACAAAAGATTCATATCTAATTTATCTATAATTGTGGCTACTTTAACATTATTGAATAAAAAGAGATATCATTTTTATTTAATGGATTAGTAATACAGGTTCATTGATGAATTTTTAAAGATATTGGAAAGTTCTCCGCTTGTGAAATCCCTTATTTATGTAACCATTAATTTGATACCGGTAATTAGAATGAATTATTTATATTCAATAAAATGAATTCATAATTGATTATTGAATTGTATTGATAATATATAAAAATTTTTAACTACAAACTATTCAACTAAAAGGAAATATTAAAATGAAGGTACATGAAACCATATATCACATACAATGAATTATTAGAAATCATGGATGATTTCTACCATAAATCTATAAAGATTAAAATGAATAAATAGTTAAAATGAATAATATCACTATAAAAAAATATCCAATACCTCCATCACCTTTAAGACTCATAATTAGTATAAGAACCCCAAAAATCATAAGGAATACCATGAAAATGAAATACATACAGAGAGATCTAAAATTAATTCTATGAACTTGGGATGTTTGAATGGAATATGTTTTGTAAGGTTATATACATTGGAACAAAATATAGTTTTTCCAATTATTATCATCGATATTATATTCATTGATGACATAGTCACTGAAAATATGGTCATTTTAGATATGGTTCTTGGTCATATATCCAATATACAGACATAAGTCTTATATTGTTATGTTTGAAATTTAAAATAATATAACTAACAATGAAATAAAAAAATTATATATATATATATATTACTTATAAATAAAACTTTTATTACTAATATATGATGTTATTTATATATAAAATGCATTAAATATTTTAATATAAATGTTATAGTAAATTTAAATTTTGTAATATAAATATATAAACATAATTTAATTTTTTTAACATGTATTTAGTATAAAATTAATATTTCATTGATCAAAAAATTTGGTTATTTGACTAATATTTTACCATAATATATTAAATTAGAAAATTTTAAATTTAAATTTATTGTGATCTAATACATTAGAATCATTAAAATTATATTTTTTTTCAAATAATTCCTATAACAATTAATGATTAAAAAAACTTTTTTTAACAAAATTTATTTTCCATTTTATTTATTAGATTCATTTAAGATCTAGTATTATATATTTCATAACTTTATTATGGAAAAAACATTTTATGGTATTTATATTCTCAATATTACACACACATTAATTTTTTTATATTTTTCTTAAAAAAATTGACTTTTCGATGAATAAGGAAATATACTGATTCTATAAATTTTACGAAACTGTTAGTATATAATTATGTCATAAAAATTTATGAAATGTTTTTGTTAAAATAATATTATTTAAAACATATAATAAAAATTTAAAAATATATATTATTGTTTAAAATCCCATATTAGAATTTTTAACACAATGTAATTGTTTTCTAAAAAATTATTTTAATACATTATATATTTATTACATTAAAATTAATTATAAACACTTTTAGAAGTTAAAGTCAAATAAATGGATTAAAATTTATAATTAGTGGGTACAAATTATCTAGTTTGGACTAATTTAAATTTATTTATATTTATTATGATACTATAGGTAAAACTAGTTATGAAGGTAAAAGAGAAAAAAGAAAAAACAACAATTCAAAGAAAGATAGAATTTAAAAATGGTAAAAAACATGTTTCTAATTTTTTTATTAAGTTATTATAGACCATTAATCACAATATAATAATAAATTGACAAAATTGTGATCCACATGTCTTGTTTAACATATTCCCCCTTTATATTAAATTTAAAAATTTATAAAAAATATCTTCAGACAACTTATAAAAGGGGCATGTCACCACCCCTTAGAACAACTACAAAATTCAGTGTCCTCTTAAAATTTTAAACCAAATTAAATTATATATAATAGTATTTAAATAAAATATGTTTATGTTCATTATACATGAGCATGTTCCCTTTTGATTTTAATAAATCCTCTAAGTGAACCCCTGATCTGTCAATGCGTGATCAATATTTTCACTAACATATTTTTCTTTTATAAATCCAATTTAAATATATTTCTCCCAATATTATATAGTGATTTTTTTTACTTATATTATAATGAATTTTTTATACTATTTGAATAATAATTAACCCTCAATTCCCTTCCCCTTATGAAAGAAAGAAACATCAATCATGCATATGTGTGGATTACTAACTCCATGACATGACATGTTCCATTTTTATTGAGAACCACACTAGGATTGTCCAAACATATAAATTAATATATAAGTATTATTGTAAAATATTTTTTTTTCTAAGTTAGTAATAAACCATATTTCTGCTTACTCACATACTATAGGAATCCGAATGATCAAAAATTCATTAATTTTAGACTACCACCTCTATGGAATGATATATTTGATTTTTTACATCCAAAATCATGGAAAAATATAAGTTATAATTAATGATTATATAGTGTATATGGGTGTAATAATGATATTGAATATTATTATTGATATATAATACATAAATTAATGACTTTTATTGTCTAATATAACAATATAGATATATAACCCAAAACTAACTCATCAACAACTTCCTCATAATGTAATGTGAAATGAATCTCATATAATCAGATAGTAACATAATATTTAATTATAAAAAATAATTTATGTTATCTTATATAATATAAAAATGATAACAATAGTACCATGTAATGGGTATTTAAATAAACATTTATAGAATGTGTAAGATAATAAAAGCTATTACCAACTAAATGTAAAATTAAGCTAAAAATATATAATATATTCCTAATTATTTATTTAAAATGAAGTATAAAATAAGGTTATTTAAATGATTATCATATTTAAATAGAGTATTAATATATTTATATTTTATTTACATGGGTATTGAGAAAATTTAATTAAACAGAAATGACGATAAAGTGATCTCATGACTGAAATCGTTTTTCATGAGTCATAATCACTCCACATAGATTTAAATATTTATAGAGATAATTATCATACCCTATTATGTGGTTTTTTTATTTATATATTCCTTTATAATTAAATCTTGAGTCACAATAAAGTATTATTCTTTGATGAATCAATTTATTCTTAAAAAAATTAATAATTTTTTGTAAAATTGAAATATATTTTGACTAATTTTTTTTAAATTTTAATTATTTAATATCAAGATAATTTTGTCTATTATAATTGGACATATAATTTTATATCTTATCATGTGTGTTTTAAATTTCCCTTATCATTTTTAAAAGAAATTTTTTATTCATTTTATGATTTGGATTTCCAATATGTTAATATCAAAATGATTAAAAGGTTTTTTTCCATCCTTTATAGAACAAAGGTTTTTCTTCTAGTCATCATTTTATTTTTTTACACCCTAAGACCCTTTTATAGATATATTATTGGATGATCCTATTTAAAAATTCAGATAACATTCTTGTAGTTTAACATCACTTTAAAAATAACTATTCGATGTTACTATAACTATTTATTTTACAGTAATGATAAAATTATTCTCTAAAAACTATTTCTTGATTTCACCATCATTTTACTCTTTTTATTAAAAATATATATTACATTGTAATTATTATTTTTTGAATAAAATTTTAAATATTCATATGAAATATACTATTGTGGTAATTGAATTTTCTGTATCAATTATTTACATGAAAGAGGTCAATTTTAGTAGTTCCATCATGAAGTATTGTGAAAACCATTTTTATTTTTGAGAGATATTTTTTATGTCATTAATTAAACAAATTTTCTACACAATTGTTTTTCATGGTATGATAAATGACTTGAATATTTTGTAACATACATGTTTGAATGTTGATGTTTGGGTCTAATATTTCCATCAAATTCTAGATCATGATTATATCATATTGAGCAATAAAATGATACCTATTAGATAAATATATAATATAAATAATTAATAGGATGTAGATTAGATATGTTTATAATATTAACAACGAAAATGATGAAAATTAGTGACAATTAGAAAAATATTTCAAAATTGATGTAGATAGATATGTTAATTTTGTTTTGGAAACATATTATTAATAATATTCCATGGTTTTATATTATTATTATTTTCATCATTTATGGAACATGTTTATTATTATACACATCCACACACTTTTTTAATGTTATATGTTTTTCTTCTAAGATAATAATCCCTTCAATACTGACATACTTATAACACTTATTAATCCTTATTTTTTCAATAAGATAGTTCTCCCATACTCCAGTTTTATAAATCATTCGTGATCTAACCCTTATGACATGTTGATATGAATTATATTACTAATAATTTGAGATCACCCATTTATTATATTTCTATTATCCAGACTCTGAAGATGGTTATATATTATGTGAATTTTAAAAGGGAGTATTATTTTTTCTATTATGAAGACATTTCCCCATGTTTTGAAGTGTAATGTATATATTTAAAAGGTTCCCAAATATATCAAAACTTCATTTTTCTAGATTCTGATAAAATTTTGTGAGATATAATGTTTATTACATGGAAATGATGTAAAAAATGATGTGGATTTAAAATGTATCAATTGTTATTATCATATATAGGTTAATTTATTTATTTTAGTAGTCACATCGTTTATGTATTAGTAAAACTGAACACTGATGAAATAAAGGATAAGTCTACAGATATGATTTTTTTTCAATTTTTGGTGAAGTATAGATTATACAGTTCTACTAGAAATTACACCCCTTATAAGATATTATAAGTTAGGGAAGGCTAAACTATATATATACAAATGGTTAATAACCAAAAAGGGAAGGTTTGTTATAAAAAAACCATAATATGTTTTTTGAATAAGATACCTACCTACAATTATCATTTGATACTCATGGGATACATGCTTTGATTAATTCACATGATCATTTTGATCAATTATGATGGATTTAAATATATACCTTGTTCAGTTTGAAAAATATAATGATAAAACCATTTTTAAAAGACTATAGATTCTGATGTTATGGAATTTACAACATTTTGAGTTACTTATTCTTTGTTTATAGTTTCCTTATGAATTTATTAATTTTACTAGATATCAATGTTATATTATTTATGTAATAGATTTAGTAAATTGAAACCAATGTAATAATGGATATAATAGAAAATGAAATAAATTTCCCATTGAGAAACTCAACCATATAAAAAATAGAGTAAAAAATTATATGTTAATGATATCCCAGTTTACAAGTAATTACCTAAACCTTGTTTATATCCGGATCATATAAAAAAAAAATCAAGTCATTCATGAAACAATATCCATAATATTTTATTCGAACACAAAAACTTGTAATTACTGAACAATGGATAAATTCAAT
Source organism: Viscum album (assembly GCA_963277665.1). Classification (NCBI taxonomy): domain Eukaryota; kingdom Viridiplantae; phylum Streptophyta; class Magnoliopsida; order Santalales; family Viscaceae; genus Viscum; species Viscum album. The sequence goes on along the minus strand of OY728125.1, from coordinate 1,415,948,231 downwards.
ATAGATGATACCTTTAATTCTATAATGTTCATGATATGATCCATTCATTTTAGATGGTAATTTAGAAGAATGTGAGGTTCAAAATATTATAAACTCATTATAAATACTCCAAACAAGGAAGTGGTTGATGGTATCAAAATGGATACGTTTAAGAATGTTATTTGGACCATATATTTTCCCCACACTCTTCATAAAAAATTTATAGAGATTTTATATAGTATAAAAAAGGAGGATCAATCAGTGAGTTCCTATAAAGAAAACATAATAAGACTCAAAAGGCATTCCTCCACTATTATTGTTGAACCCAAGTATAAGATATAATGATTCTATATTATGGATATGGTGTTTGATGTGAATATAGTATGAAAATAATTATCTTGGGTAATCGTTATTTTGGATATAAGAAAAGAAAGATGGAAATCCAAGAAAACTAAAATGAAAAATCTTTATAGAATAAAGATTTTGAAATAACTTGCATGGTAAAAAGGTTGGATGAATCACCTAAAAAATATTGAAAGAAACTAGGCACTAATTTAATTATGGAATTGGTTACCATCATGGTCATGATTATTAATTTAGAGAAAGGAGGTTAAAAATGAAATGGAGGTAAATAATCTCCAAGGATTTAAATGAAAATAGATTTGAAATTATGAAAATCAATCCCCTAACACAAAGGCTAATGTTAATAATATATTTTTGGGACCACTATGACCATAGGAAGAAGTAATAACATATGAAATGACCACTACTGATGTATACCTAATAATAAATTCATAATTATCCTCTAGTCTATTAATATTGATGCCTTGTTGGTTGTGAATTCCAAGGAACCAAATATATATTGGTGGTTTTACATGGGTATTAAATCACTAAAATTAGAGTATGGTTCTTGAGGAAAAGAATGTTGTCATATTATATTGAACTTTTAAGGTTATAGGAATGTTCCTAGTGAAAATATTATTATCATTCTATAATATGAATTTAATATTGCATTGGTTATATATATATATAGAGGAAAATAATTTATTATAAATAATGAAATAACATCAAATGAATGTATTCTAACAATACAAAGATGATTTTGAACTCCCATTTGAAAAAAATTACTTAATGTAGTTCTCAATACTAAATAATGATAGACTATTGGATTAAATATTTTTAAAAAAACTCAATGTTAGGATTAAATCTATTCTAAAGTTAAAGATATGATCCCATCATTTGAAAGTAAATGTATGTTGAAGATCACCAAATAAGCACAATAAATTTTAAGATCGATGAAATAAATGAAGCATAGGTATTGTTTTACCTACAATGGAATTAAACCATTATAATTTCCATAAACTGATAAGGATTCTGGGCCATAAGAATCACATGAACCTAAGATAACATCAAGTTAATGATATGGACTTTTCATGATCTTATCATGATCTCAAAAATACCATCCGAACTGAAATATTTATATCACAAGGTAATCCATAAAATTCCTAAAGATCAAAGGTATTCCCATAGGTAAGTCGATATGACTATACAACATTTTATTAAACACGTGATTAAAAATCTCATCATCCATTTATAAAATAATATAATTAAAAGTAGAAGGATTCATGTGATGTTTTTTAAGAATATATTGATGCGAATTTGATAAATATGTCTGGTGGATTAGTATATTGGTCTTTTGAAATCCCTTGGCGGATACCAACCTCATCACATGAAGAACACTAAACACGTCCCCATCATAATGTGATATATTTCATACATGTCTATTTGATCATGCAAAAACTTGATAAATGTCTAATGGGATAATTATATAGGATTTATAATTTAAAACATGTTAGATGTGGAAGCTTAAAATGGATGGAGTTGTCCTGATTTTCATGTGAAAGGGATAATTTGGTCAGCAAGATCAGTCTATTGATCATGTGAAATCCCCAGGGATATACTGGCCTCACAACATGATGGTCACTTTTCATGTCACTATCATGATGTGATGTATTTTAGGAATGCATGTTTGATAATGTGACACCTTGGTATACAACTAATGTTATAATTCTATATTCTTTGAAAAATGAAACAAAAAAAAATATAGTACACTTATAAGAAGAAAAGTTATAGATATTTTCAAGGAAATGGATTATGTGCATCTAGTGATCAGTTTTCGATCATGAGTAGACCCTTTGACATGCCAAAATAATAACTTGAATAGATACTAACATGGTATATTGAACTCAAGAAGGGTCCTAAATATGTTGCCCTAATATTGATGAATTTTTTTCTACTAATAAATTTGAATATAAGAAATCCATTTCATAAGAAACATATTCAATAAATACAATAATTATGGTTTGATCACAAAACATGTTGTTTATCATCTAATGCATTGAAGACATTATGAGTGATCAATGGATTATAACTCAAAATGTGTTATGTGAGGATCCATCCACCAAATCAATACCATACATGTTATTTATGAATTTTGTGATGTGGAATAGATCCATGGAGTCAATGCCTATAAATTCCCCACCCCAAAATAGAGAAAAAACATAGTGTATCATAGAGTTGAGAGACAACACTCTGAAGAAGATAACTACATAGTTAGAAGAGTCAGCCAAAAGATACGACAAATGAATTACTTAGGGGGTTATGTTGTATGTATATATTATTATTTTGATCACTCAATTCATCATGCGAAGGAAATTCGGGTGTGTCTATGAAAAACCCAATATAGTTTCCATGTGTCAACATCATCACACATGGCCTCAATATGCCAAATCCTGATCAATATTTAGTTTTTTATGAAACAATGGATAAATTTGATGGTTATTTCAGTCAAATAATGATATATTTACTTTCATGAGTCTTGGACATGAATATTTATGGATCTACTGACAGACCACAGGATAAACTCTAGATATGTCATAGTTTAATCTTCTCGACCCAAGGTTATGAAAACCACATTCTCATAAAAATAACACCAACATGCCAGCCAGATTATAAAAATTACTCCAAATGTGTCTATTAGCTCATGCTAGAGTCCTTGGGTATGCCAACCTAATCATGAGAAGTCCCATAGGAATATCTGCTAGATCACGAGAAGACATTCAGATACATCATTTCATCATGTGGGGTCCCCAAGGCATGTTATCCAAATAATGAAAAGTCCCCAAAAAATTTCAACCAAATAATGTAATTTCCACCTTAAATTTCATATGGTATACATGACGTACCATAAAAATGTCATACATATCATATGATTATCTCTAGATATGCTAGCATTTTCACATTATGTTACCAATATATGTCATCCTAATAACACAACAACCTTTAGACATGTCATCCTTATAATGGGAAGTCATATAGACCTTTCATATAGATCATGCTAAAGACTTAATACATGTAATCCTTAATCATGTGAAAATCCATACACATGTTAGATTTGATCACATGAAGACCCCTATAAAAGTGAAGGAGACATATCTTGAAATTTCTGGAATACAACCCCAAATGTGTTAACACTACCTAGTAGGAATACACGAGCATGTGGCCCTCAATCACGTGAACCCATGATCACGATTCTATAGTCGAGCATTCCCCCACAATATGGTATGTTTCCATAATGGTAATGTATGATAAATCATGCAACATTATAGGTTTCATGGGACGCTCATTTTATTCATACAAGCCTAGTTATCCACTCATAGTACCCAACCATTATATATTATAGGATTGGTGCTATACACATTGCAACGGGAATCCACAATGGTGTAAATTCAATGATTTTCCATTTAAATTAGTTTATAGGACCCACTATTTGTGGCTATACCATTCTTATTTATCCATAACTAGGATGATAATCTTTTTGAAGTAAAAGGACTCTGATTTCTATCAATACAAGATATGTATGACACATTCTAAATTCATGATATCCATATTATATACACTATATAGGTTTCCCAAGTGTATGTGCCCTGAATCCATTTACACTGCATCCAATAACATGTTATCTCCTATTTCTGACACCAAGTATGACTCACATTAGCATATTTATTTTTAAAGATAATATTATTTGAAATATTAAATTCTTTAAATCATGGAAACCCATGTGTGTAAGTCCCATTCAAAAATATGACAAAATTCTTTCATATATGGGAGTCCACCTTAGTGTCTGTAAATATAGTTTTCCCATAACAATACATTTTTGGGAAATAACACTCATGAATATTAATTATCTTTCCCCACCATGAAATGTTTTGATGGAAGATAGAACTACAAAGAATGTAATTCCATTTATTAGAATGATACATATGAATCCTTCCTATTACCAGAGATCCATACCATGTACCAAAGTTCCCTAATATATGTTATTGTCACATGAGGTTAAACTCCACTATATTTTCCTATCATAATACCTCAAAATATGTAAAAAATAGGGATTTATATTAATACTCTAAGAAGATTCACATGATGCCTCAAATTGTTGTAGTCATACTCTTGTAAAAAAACATTCTTCTAGGACTATAATAATCTTTATAGAAACTTTTCATATATTATTAAAACATAAGAAACTACCCATTTATAATGAATAATAGTAAACATATAGATAACTTATGATACATAAAAATTATTTCATTAGTAAAACACCATAATTATATATAGTAATTTAACAACCGATTTTTTGTTAGGGTAACTTATCTGGTATTGGGATTTCAGGGAGATTCATGAATATATATTAAATCTATAAGAGATCCCTAGAGTATAAAATAATTTATTTGATAATGTGTATGTTGAGAAATAACTCCCATCCTCTCGACCAATGAGTGTACCTATAAATCATTGGGTTTGAAACCCCAGATAATAGTCTCGATTTGGGAAGTAGGTGCATGCCTTGTTACTGATGTGAAACTGTTGGGAGTTTCATTTAGAGAATAAAATGTTAAACCAAATGAAAATTATTGTGAAAATAACCTCAATCACCCACAATCATGTTTTGGTAGAAACCAATACATTTATCATTAAATAATAACTATGAACTCAATGTAAAATAATGTGATAAATGAATTATTTAATCTTTATTATTATAATTATTTTTTCCCAATCCCAGATAACCATACCAATTTAATTGGAATAATATCATGAATTTAATGAGAATCATTTAAAAAATAAATTGTTTTGATAACTATACATCAATAAATTTTCTTTTCATCCCCCATGAAAATCGAAATTGTGAACATGATGTGAATATTTTAAAAATAATGATTGGTTAACACAAGTTGGTATAATTCTTTATTTTGTATCCCATGAAAAAAACTACTAAACTAAAGTGAATCAATAAATTAATAAAAATATTATTTTTCTAGTAATAAAACCTATTTGGAGTTCCCATGAAACTATCCATCATGACTTGGAAATTTCATGTGATAAAAATGTTTAAACATACATAAAGAAATTAATATTGTGGATGCTTCAATATTGGGAAAATTCCCCAAATTTTTACCCTATTCCTTGTTGCCTTTTTATATATTATATGCTACTCTATGAAAAATATTCTGGACTTGAGATTGTGTATTCACCATGGGAATGTTCTAAAACACCAACTACAATAATATCCTCTATGAGTCCCAAAACAACAACACCCACATAATATCTTAAAATTCATTTGGGGAATGTGATAATCCAAAAATATAACCAACAAGGTATGATACTAACCCTCATGGATTCATATAGAGTATCCCAAACACTATTTATAAAATCACTCCTTATTCCTATAATACTATGATGAATCCAGTGAAAATTATCTCAACCAAAAAAATTCTTTAGAATATTAGCCATGGATAATTGTGATTAAAAACATCTTTATATTAGTAAGATGATTCAAGGTTTTGAAAATGCATCTTTCCTGATTCTTGAGCTACATAAGAGGTCTCCTAAAAACCACTGTCTCTAGCACCACCTCGCCAGTGCCCCTTAGTTTCCTACTGAGGGAACTACCTGATAGGTCACCACCATGTACCCTCATGCATGGGTAATAAGAATATATATTAAATCTAACATATGTATAGATTTATGGGAATGGATAATCATTATTTAATTCATTGAAAAAACCCATAAGAATATTTTACTGCTTCCTAGTGAGTTGTCTCAAATATCTTCTCAATAAGATTAGGTATACATGAAGTTTCAAACAACCAACATGGGTGCGGACATATCCTCACACCATACATGATTTCAATTGGAATATTTTTATTGAATTAAGAGGACATAAGTTGGAATATATAACCAATTAAATCAGATAAAATTTACAATATATTTTAGAGGATGAAAATGTGTAGTCATACATTCATTTATACTGGATGCTAATGTGTCACTATAGTTAGATAAAATTAGAAGAATTTTTTAAACATATTATGGATCTGTTAGTAATACATGTATAAAATAATATTTTTATCCCAAAAAATATATTAAAATATCAGAATGATAATTATGAATATGTTGTTACTATGAATAAAGTGCACATTTTTTCTCTCTTTCATAAAGATTATCACATGTTCCGATAAAGGATGAGGCATGTGACTTGGATCGTATTATCATTGCAATAGGGGATCATGAGACTAGCTTAGAAAATAACTCAATAATAGTAGGAATTATTTTAAAAAAGTCCAACAACATACCCCAAAGCTTTATGATTGAGATCATAGCCCCACTAAAACCGTGGTGCAACAATACAGTAGGGAGATATTCCAAGAATTGATAAACAGTTCTTTAACCACTCCTTTTTCTACTCCAAATTGATTAGGTTAAATTTTTATTTATAAAATTATATTAAACCATCATAAATTGATAAAATATATATCCAAATAATACAAATATGTTACTATTCTTATATTACAGACATTAACCACTATTAGTTTTTATTTTATGAAAATAAAAACAATAATTCTTATGTTTTTTGGATCACTGCCTCCATGAAGTAATGTGTTAGTTTTAATTCACTCTCACACATGGAATGTTAAAAAAATAAATTTAATATATAATTATTATATCTTTTTTATTTATGTTTCATAATTGATAAATCACATTATTCATCGAACACATTCTAGGGGAAATAAAAACATTATCCTAGTGCACGTATGAACTATCGGCCCATAGAATAATGCATTCATTTATTCATTACAGCCTTTCATGGATGGTACAAAGAAAGGTTTTAAAGGATATATATGATGTTAAGGAAATAATTTATTTTATTTTAGTTAAAATTGATTAACCCCTTAATTGTATGATAAGTTAATGATTGTCATGAAATCTATCATTAAAAACTATCATCCGGAGAGAAAAAACAATATATTATTTCTTTGTAATATCTTTATAAGAATCATATTTTTTATATTACTATTTATTCTTCTAGTAAATTCAACTAATGGTCACCAAGTAATACCATTTTTCATATTTTATAATTTTTTGGAAAATAAACCACCTCACAATTATTCATTAATCAATGTATATTCATTTTTTTGTTTGTTTAACCACTTACTAGAACACTACTATAAAATTATTTTAGTGATGATTATGGTAAAATATAACTATTATAATATTATATACATAAATATTTTTATATTATATTTTATATTGAATGTTTATGTAAATATTCTTCTCATTAATTATGAAAAAAATATTTTTTTTAAGAATCAAAATAATGTGCTCGTTGTCGATTCCATCATCAATGATAATGAATATAACCCCCATGAAATGAATATAAACCATCATAAATTAAAAAAAAAAAAATATAGTGCCTTTTATAATCTATTATATGTGAAATTTTGATTAATAAGGACAATATTCTTTGAGAAGTAGTCTAAGTGATCATAACTATAACACCTCATATTGGAAAATAAGTAAAAATTAACTAATATACCTGTAATGGTTGATAATAAACAACGTTTATATATGGTAATATATATTAATTATTTTCTGATATATGTTATATGATTGTTATATTTTTTCATATAGGTTTTTATAATGAATTTGTGTTATTTAGGATATAAAGTTATGTTTTTCATCTCAATTTCCACTCATTGATAAATGTGATTTATTATATAGGGAGTTGCATTTATATTATATATATATACCCTTATTAAAAAATTATATTATTATATACCATTTATTCAATGAAATTTAATTTCAATTTAATTCCCACTCTTTCAAATGGTTTTGCTTAAAATGATCGTAATTTGTTAGGGTGTTTTTTATCTAATGTCTCTTTCAAGGAGTTATAATTGTTTATCTAGAATTTATTTTACATATTTTTGGTATATTATTACCTATGATTTTATTTTCTGATTAAATTATATTTCTTATAAGAAATTAAATTTTACCACATAAAACCATTTATAAAATTTTCTTTTTTCAAGAACTGTGTTGTCCATTATGCTTTTTTGTAAATTGTTGTATATTTATTCAAGTTAAAATGTTTCTTTTAGATGTTTCTTATTTTATATTCTCCATTTTTATCTATTTTACAATTCTTATGATATTCACACTTGTATCTCAATGGTGGGAATAAATTTTTATACAAATATATTTCCATGATATAATTCATTTTCAAAACATTATAATTTGTTTTTAATTATTCCCATCATCCAAATGCGTTAATTTTCCTTTAATTTCTATATATTATATTTCCAAAAATGTTCAGTTATCATATTTTCAATACTAATTATGTTTTTAGTCTTATGACATTCATAATCCTCTTTACAATTATTCAATTTTATTTTTAATTTATCTTTTTACAATGGGAGTTTTCAAAAAGGGTATTTAGAAATATTATAAATGACAATCCATCATTTTAAAATCAATTATGTTATTTTACACAAAATATTAATATTGAGAACATTTTTGTTATATAAAAAAATATTGTAGATGAAAAATTTTATACATTTCTTTTTCAAATTCATCACTTCATCTTTTTAAAATTACGTTTGAATGTGATTCTAAAAATATTATATTATGATAATTTAAACATATTTTCTAAAACCCCTTTTATAGTTTCACTTCTATTTTACTATTTATCGTAAATAAATTTATCTCCAATGAAATTACTTTTCACAAATCACCTAATAAATGTTATTTGAAATATTTTTTTTGGGTGATTGATATTTAACTGTTAACCAATTTCCTCCAAAACTCTAATTTTCATTATAACACATTGAAATATTTTATAACACATTTTTCATTCCATGGGTTCTTCATAATATAATGAATTATTATTTTCATGTGGCACAAATATGTATGGATGATTGATGAGAGGGAAATTATATAACAATAAAATGAACTATTTTATTATTAATATCTCAATATCCCATGATTGTACTTGAATTATATCAATTTCCTAAATAGTTAAACATGTTATAGACCAAATGAAAAGAGGAAAACATGTTTAATTAATATCTTAAATATATATATGGGTTGTTTATAATTATTAAAGAGTTGATTTTTTAGCCTAATAAAAATAGGTTAGATGGGGTTTTCCATTCTATAATGAGGTATATATATTATTTCCCAATCCTAAGAAGGAATATTTGTTCTCTCCCAAGCCTGATGTTGTAAAAATGATGCATCCCTAGCTAAAAAGGTATATGTGTGGAATTCTAGGACCAAATAGGGTACATGGGTTGTTATGAAAGTCTAACCATGATATGGTAATGAGGTTGTTATCCTTTTTACACTAGAAGTTTTTTTTTTCATATTTATTTATTTATTCCATATTTCCATGATATTCAAAATGATTTTAATGTTTCCATGATTTCTTATTATTTCTATATACATAATAGAAATAATATTATTGTTAATCCTATTTAATAATCATAACATGTATTTAGGGTTTAATAATATTTTAATAATATATATTTTTCTTATATATGTTGTGTGGTTTTCTTATGATCTAAAATGTATGATTCATTGAAATATTTCCCTTACTATGTGTTTGAAATCACCTAATACATATATTTCCATTTCTAGGGGACATTATATAAATTAAAATATAAAACATCCATAATATTTTTATTTGTAGAGAAGTTTTGGTATATGTTAAACACTTTTTATAGTATAATCCATTTCTTATAGATTAGGAAAATTTTGTAACTGATAAAAATAAAAAGGGATTTAACTATTAAGACTTTTCCCAAATTCTCTAAAACTATAAACTTTAAAAAGTATTGTAAATGTATTATAATGAAATATTTTTTAATGTTATATAATAATATATACATATCTATGGGATATTATACATATTTTACATGCAAAAATAATTTGTCAAACACACACACACACACACACACATATATATATATTAAATATTCTAATTTTAAATTATGTGGGATGTAAATTATATAAGCTATGAATTAAATTTACAAATAGACAATACAAGTAAACATATTATCAACTAAATAATATTCTTATATATAATTAATATTAATAATGTTTATTTAATTGAAAATTTATAATTTTATATAAATAAAAATTTTGAAGCAAAAAAGTAAAATAAATAAAAATATATTTTGAATATATTAAAATGATTCCAAATTATTTAAGAAAATATATATTATTTCAAAAAGTTTATTATTGTTAATTGTGTATTTTTACTAAATTAATTATATATATAATTTTTTTGTTAAGATAGATTAAATAATATAGTAATAAGTCATTGAATGAATAAATAAAAGAAATATCATAATTAATGACCTATAAAAGATACATATTTAATTTTTAATGTCCAATGAAAATTTATTTATTTAATGATATTTTTTATTATATATTATATTCTCCTAAAATATTATTTTTTCAAAAATAAATTATTAAAAATAATTAAATTCATATATATATATTATAAATGAATGAAATTTTATTGTAGGGATTGAGTAGTTAGAAATTAATATAATATCAATAATTATTTGAGATGTATTTTTTTCAAATATTTATTTCCTTATTTACATGTTACAAATATTTTAATGACAAAATTTACCTCCATTATATTATTATTTAAATTAAATATTTTTTTAATATAAATAAAACAAATTTTCATTTATCAATATATTTTACATGGAAAGGAATAACAACAAAATCAATTTATGGTTAACAATACAATTTCAAAAAATTTTATTTTATCATTATAAGTTAATATTATAAAATAACATTTCATACATTATTTAATAGTTATTTTATAAAATGAACTACTTTTTTTATTCATTATATGAAAAAACACTTATGGTAATTTTTTTCAGCAGTATTGATTTTTTTGTGGTTAATACAACGTGGTTTTTTAAAAATTACATTGAATGTTGGGAATTTATTAATATATAAGAATCATGTTAAAAATTACTCAAAATTATTAATTACCTATCATTTATATATTAAATATTCTGATACACGAAAAAATATAAATTATAATTTATGAAACAATTAGACCTTGGAACCTATGTAATATTTATCCTTAAAAATATTATAATATGTTAAAAATTTATTATTTTAGAAATAAATTTCATCACTTATTAAAATTTAATGTATTAAATAATATCACATTTTAAATAATAATAAAAAAATAGAAAATATGTTGATTTATATTTATAGGAATTAAAATTTGTTATCGATGGAAAAGAATGTTTAATTGGGCTAAAAGTAAGTTATTTTAAAAGTTCTATTCAAGGGAAAAGACAAAAAATATATAACTCCTTATCCTATATTTTTTATTTGTTAAGTGGATATTCCATTGTGTACCTCTTTTCTACTATTTTAAAATATAAGGTCATCTTCCCATTGAATGTGACATTTAGTTGATATAATGTAATTTGTATTATCAATATCTACTTATGTCCCTTATAATGGGTTCCTTTCATTATTTCACTTACCCTCACACCAAAATATCTTTTTATCAACTAAAATCATCAAAAAATTATCCTAAAATATCTTAGACAAAACTAGAGGGCCTTATCTCATAATAATTCCACCATTTATAGTCTTAATCCAATTTGGAAATGAGTAGTTTGAATAAGTAAGTTAAAAACCGAAGTCACACATTTTTCATTTTGTTTTCATTATTTATTATTATACCACATTGAAACACATTTTACACATGATTACACAATTTCATAAAAAACATTATTAAAGAAAAATAATATTATGAAAAATATTTTTTTACCTTTATTCCATCTTTTATAAAAATTAAAGCATTAATCATGTGTACATATAGATTATTGTATCCATTACCGATATAACCTCACATGGATTTCATTATAATTTATTTAATGAAAATAAATGATATTTAAAAAATAATGAAATTAATTTAAAGATAAATTGCAATATTCCATCCATCACTCACATTCATTAGTCAAATGAAAATTTCACTTCTGTATATCTTCATACTACGTCCACCATGAGGAATATGACTTCTTTTAGTCATCCCTAAACAATTTTGATTCCAAAATAAATTTTATGAATATACAAGATATTAAGGTGTAATAAAAAAATCTATATGATTCAATAATTAAGTAACCAAGATTTAGAATAGTTTTAAATTGATTTTTTTTTAAAAAAATTACCAAAAACAAACACTCCCTGGATCCTGTTCCGTGAAACCATTGTTGTAGTTATCAAAAATAATTTAAAAATAATATAATAATAAATTTTTAAATATATTTTATAATTTTATAATGATTAAATTATTATCAATTAATTGTGTTTGATGTCTCCATTTAAAAAAATGTGTGAAATAATTGACATTATTAAAAGATGATGAATAAAATAAACATTAACTACCTATTGAATTTATAATGAAGGATTATGATTGATTAATAATATAGGAAATAGATATTAATTATTTATTAAAATAGTATATTAATCTAAATGTTTTTACTATATATTTTGATAATTTTATTTTTCTGGAAACTCGACTAAAAGAAATATTTTTATATGAAACACTATTCCTTAAGGCATGTTCTGACACAATGAAGAAATATTTATTTTTTATACTATACATACATACCCATTTGGATATTATTATTAATATATTGGTTTATCTATTGATATTTTAAATTATTTCATAGATTCCCTGCATTACATGTTTTTTATTCAACAATTTCTAACATCATAAGTTTTGTTAAACTTAATAATCATTCCTTGACTTATAATGTTTTATATTTTACATCATAATTATATGTTGCGCACATTTTACCCTATATTTGTGTCAAGTAATATTATGAAATTTTTTGTATTTACATTTATATTTTATAATCCCTATTTTCATTTCTTAATGCTTTATGATTTGCGATGTTTATAAGGGGTTCACATCTCACAATTTGTTCGTTCATATAAAGGATATACTCACCATTTTTTTACATTGTATGATGTGTATAAAACAATATGGATGTTTTTATCATACATTAATTAAATTAAAGGTAATTAAAAATCCATATCATGTTTTATTAGTCTTGGTAATTTTATTTAATAAATACCAAGTTTAATATGGTTTTTTGGTAACTCAATTTATGTAAGTTGAGTTATGATATTTTTATTGTTGAACATTATAATTAGAATATTTATTAGTTATAAAAAATGATTAGATTATATTTTACATAAATTAATGATTTTAGGGATTTAAATTTATTTATAATGAACTATATTATAAAGGATTTATACATTAGTTATTCTCTTTTTAATTTCTTCATTCATTAAATATTTTATATTGATAAGAATAATCATCATGACTTTTCATAGAGGTTTCTCTTCTATGTCCATATAATTTATTCAATGATTATTTTTCCATTACATTTTTTGTACCAAATATGTATTATCATATGTATTTTTCGTATTTATCTATACCACATTTGAAGATAATAATTAATTATCTTTATTGTAATATGATATTTAAATGATAATATTATAAAATAATATAAAATTCATTTCATTTTATTATCATATATTGTTTCTTCCATTAATTTTTTTGACATAACACTTCTTTCTTTAGAAGGTTCAATAATTGATAATTTATTTAAATCAATATTCAAAAAATTCTTTAATAAATTATCCTTTAAATGTATCTTGTGACTTTATCTGTTTTTATCAATGTTGATACATTTTTTTTTCAAAAAAACACTTTAATTATTTAAATACTATTTTACTACTTTATTTGTAAATTTATATATCTCATATTGTTTCTTAATTATTATGCATAATCTAAATGACTCTATGATATACTAATTTTGGTTGATTTAATTTATTTTATCAACTAATATAATTTTTTATGTAAATTTATGTCATACCATTTTCAAATGTTATGATAGACATTTTATTTCCATGGTTTTTGTTACAATATTATGAATGATTTATTTCATGTGTCACATATTTATGGATGATTATTATATGAATTGTGGGGTGCTATATCTATATAAAATCCACTAGTTAATTAATTATATATAATGAGATTATATGTGAAATAAATATCACTAATATATGTTTTAATGATATAACATTTTCCTGATTTTGTTTACTATTTTCACTTGATAAAGACTGAAAATGATTTTTTATATCTATTTTCAAAAAATGAATAATGGAAATTATTTATTTTATCTATTAGTAGAATGTGATTTATGGATTAGATAGTGTTTAGATATGTTCTAAATGTTATGAGAAACTATTCTCTTATCCATCCACATTTCCATGTTATACCTCGTGAGTATGTTATGTTACCCGAATCAAGATTATTGTGTTATAATTATATTTTTTATTCTATGATATATGATTTATTATTTTGGAAAATATGTGTATCATTATTGTGAATGGACATCTTTTATAGAACCATGTTTATTTTAATTAGATATCTCACTCATGATGCTATATTCTTAAGGTGATGGGGGTACACATGAGGTTTTTTGATATTTTTTTACCCAATATGAATTTTACACCAACCATTTATTATGTTTTACATTACGTAGGTTTTGAAGAATTTTATAACCTAGTATATATTTTGATGTGGGAATATATTTGGTTTACTATATTTAAATATTTATAATTTTTTTTAATATAGTTTTAAATAAAATACTCAAGAAATTTGGGTTTTTTTGATTATTAGACTATTGAGAGATTTAATATTTTATTAATGTGAAATATATATTAGTATATCTTTACTGATCTCAATTAGAAAATAATTCTGATATTATTATATATTACCACTTGAACTGGGATTGCTTCTGCTAGGTGCCTCAGTATCATAACTGTAACACCCCAGGTAAATAAAGAATATGACATTTTTATATTTATCCATATTTGTGAATAAAATATTAATATTACTTTAAAGGGAACACTATGCTTGATGGTGTACCCAATATGTGACAACGAGTTCCTTTGAAATCTTGCGTTGCACTCTAATAATGAAATAATATTATTTTAAATGGTAGTTAATGCCTAGACATTGTAATGGCGGGAAAGAATAGAACTAACTACAAAATTATTATATATGTTTGTCAAATATTTTTACTTTCATCCAATAAATTTTAGTGATGTAAAATGCAAATGAATCCAATTTTAAGCATAAATCTTCTAATATTCACTAAAAGGTCAAACTATCACCTTTTGATGGTGAACCCTCATTAAATATACTTTTGGTCCCTCTTATAAATTCTATTGGACCAAATAAAATTCTTCTTTAGAATCGGGACATCAAAATTTACTTTGTGTAAATTTTTGTTATTTTTCCGATAAAGTTCATTTTTTTAATGAATAGTGAAAAATGTTGTATTTTAATTCAAAAACTATTTTTAATCTAATTTATCTATATGATTAGATTATCTTTTGAATTGGTTTTAAAGAGAAATTAGAATATATTTTTACCATTTAATCAAATAGTGGTCATTGGAATTAATTTCACTTTGAAATTGGACTTAAACTAGTGTCAATCTTCTGATATATATTGTTTCATAAAAACACGCTATTTGTTATGACAGTGAGAATTAATTATTAAATTAATTAATGTAACTTATATTTTATGAATTTTGTAAAATATACATAATTTTTGAATTAGGAATATCAAATATAGCTTAGGGTGATTTTTTGGTATTTTTCTGAAAAACTTCAATTTTTGATAAATAGTGAAACCACTAAGTGGTACTTAAAGGAACTGATTTTTCGTTTAAATGAAACTTTACCACTTCTGTGATTTTATTTTAAAAAATCCAACAACATTTTTGTCATTAGTAAGTAAAATGTGGTTCAATGAGATTAAAATAATTTTTGGTGAATAGTAACTTTTATGTTTTATTAATCGCGATTAAAGGTAATTAGTGTAATTTAAGGTAAAAATAATGTTTTAATAATATGAAATGACCTAGATACATGTCCTAACCTCATTGTATGTGTCATGGTCGACCAAAAAAATCCATGTGTCAACTTGGGGACCCCATGGAGCCACTTTGGTAGGAAAATGACATAAATAACATTTTATTTAAAGTTAAAATAAAAATGTCACAAACATGATTTGTTTTACTAAAACAAATTTTACATGGGGTTATACAAGTCAGATTTTTGACTATAAATATTCATTGGAAATCAAAAAATATTTCCTACATAATCGTATTTTTTTAATAATTTTTAAACATTAAATAAATTAAATTATATATGACATCATGATGATGCATCGATTACCTCATTAATTAACGATTTAAATAAAATGAAAAGCTAATGTAAAATATAAGACCTACATATGTCAAAAACCTATTGGATGGGTGTATTTCAAACCCTTATCACCTTATCCTCGAAATATATCAATGTGTGACCTTTAAAATCCTAAACTCATTTGAAAATAATGTAACCTTTTTTGACTTTCCAAGAGTGCCCCTCCTCTCCTCTTATAAAAGGTCCCCACCTCTACCTCCTTACCCACACCTCTCAAGCCTTTGTCTTGGCCAACCCCTACCCATTTAATCTATCCACATCCCTTTCTTCATCATTGAAGCCTCACCTTTGGGCAGAATCCTTTCCATGAAAGCCTTTGAGCTCAAATTAAAAAGAGTTACCCGATTTAAAGGTAATGTCTTCCCTTGTGTTCTTTTGTTTTATTTGGTTCTCCAACCCCCTAAACTCCTTTTATTCATTTATTTTGTAACAAAACCAGTATCTTAAATATACTAGGATGTTTTTATGTTAAGTATTAGAGCTACACTTACACACACCTTCATCTAATGGTTAAACAACATACTGTTTCTGTGGATGGCGAATTACTGCCTCACGAAACGATGATTGTTCAATCTTATCTTAAAACCTTTCATGGTGGCCATTATGATGTCACTGTATTTTATATATGATATATATGGTATTTATGTTTCCCATATGCTTCTGTATTTTATATTTAAAACATACCATTATGCTTTGCATGTTGTGCAATTGCGATAATTTCATACGAGGAAGTGTGGACTACCGCCCCCTCAAGTGATGTGACTCATTTATGCAATACATGGAATGTATAAAGAATGAAATTAATGAACTTATGTGACCTATAAAACATATATATTATACTGGAATTATAATATATATCTCTCTAAATGATTTTTAATTCCATTAATATGACAAAGAAATGAAAGTAGTGTTCATGCGTATGTATGGCCTACCGTCTCCATGAACAGTGCATTTCATTTCTTTTTACCCATGAACACTGTTCATGGAAACGGTAGGCCGTATGAACTATCGGCCCATAGAACACATTCTAGGGGAAATGGAATGTTAAAAAAATAAATTTAATATATAATTATTATATCTTTTTTATTTATGTTTCATAATTGATAAATCACATTATTCATCGAACACATTCTAGGGGAAATAAAAACATTATCCTAGTGCACGTATGAACTATCGGCCCATAGAATAATGCATTCATTTATTCATTACAGCCTTTCATGGATGGTACAAAGAAAGGTTTTAAAGGATATATATGATGTTAAGGAAATAATTTATTTTATTTTAGTTAAAATTGATTAACCCCTTAATTGTATGATAAGTTAATGATTGTCATGAAATCTATCATTAAAAACTATCATCCGGAGAGAAAAAACAATATATTATTTCTTTGTAATATCTTTATAAGAATCATATTTTTTATATTACTATTTATTCTTCTAGTAAATTCAACTAATGGTCACCAAGTAATACCATTTTTCATATTTTATAATTTTTTGGAAAATAAACCACCTCACAATTATTCATTAATCAATGTATATTCATTTTTTGTTGGTTTAACCACTTACTAGAACACTACTATAAAATTATTTCAGTGATGATTATGGTAAAATATAACTATTATAATATTATATACATAAATATTTTTATATTATATTTGATATTGAATGTTTATGTAAATATTCTTCTCATTAATTATGAAAAAAATATTTTTTTAAGAATCAAAATAATGTGCTCGTTGTCGATTCCATCATCAATGATAATGAATATAACCCCCATGAAATGAATATAAACCATCATAAATTAAAATAAAACAAAAAATATAGTGCCTTTTATAATCTATTACATGTGAAATTTTGATTAATAAGGACAATATTCTTTGAGAAGTAGTCTAAGTGATCATAACTATAACACCTCATATTGGAAAATAAGTAAAAATTAACTGCTGGAAATCCTTTTTTTTTGATTTTCAAAAGCCGGTTTAATGGGTTCCGGTGCCCAAGCGTACAACCACAACAAAAACCCAGAAACAGCAATCAACACACTAAAAACATTAGTAAAAATCATCAAATGCGTACTCCTCTCCGCATCCCCTGCCAGACTCATCTTCTCCAGTGGCCGAGGCTGTTTCCCAACCTGGTGTCCTCCAATACTGAGGACTTTGCACCCGATTCCTGAGAAGTTCCAGAACCGGGTCTGGTGAAATCCTTTCAGCCACAATGTTGTTCGCAAAAGACACAGCGACCTTGCCTTTCTTCCTAGATGTTGAACGAGTCTGCATCGGCCGCGGGAGACAGGAGTAATCCTTCCTTGACCGACGTCTTACTGTGGGTGAACCAGGCCCTCCAACTGGAAAGGAGGTTTGCTCACTCTGTACCACCTCACTGAACAAGCGGTCACCTGTTCTGCTCACCTTCTCTGTCCCTCCCAAAGCGGTCACCTGTTGATAATAAACAACGTTTATATATGGTAATATATATTAATTATTTTATGATATATGTTATATGATTGTTATATTTTTTCATATAGGTTTTTATAATGAATTTGTGTTATTTAGGATATAAATTTATGTTTTTCATCTCAATTTCCACTCATTGATAAATGTGATTTATTATATAGGGAATTGCATTTATATTATATATATATACCCTTATTAAAAAATTATATTATTATATACCATTTATTCAATGAAATTTAATTTCAATTTAATTCCCACTCTTTCAAATGGTTTTGCTTAAAATGATCGTAATTTGTTAGGGTGTTTTTTATCTAATTTCTCTTTCAAGGAGTTATAATTGTTTATCTAGAATTTATTTTACATATTTTTGGTATATTATTACCTATGATTTTATTTTCTGATTAAATTATATTTCTTATAAGAAATTAAATTTTACCACATAAAACCATTTATAAAATTTTCTTTTTTCAAGAACTGTGTTGTCCATTATGCTTTTTTGTAAATTGTTGTATATTTATTCAAGTTAAAATGTTTCTTTTAGATGTTTCTTATTTTATATTCTCCATTTTTATCTATTTTACAATTCTTATGATATTCACACTTGTATCTCAATGGTGGGAATAAATTTTTATACAAATATATTTCCATGATATAATTCATTTTCAAAACATTATAATTTGTTTTTAATTATTCCCATCATCCAAATGCGTTAATTTTCCTTTAATTTCTATATATTATATTTCCAAAAATGTTCAGTTATCATATTTTCAATACTAATTATGTTTTTAGTCTTGTGACATTCATAATCCTCTTTACAATTATTCAATTTTATTTTTAATTTATCTTTTTACAATGGGAGTTTTCAAAAAGGGTATTTAGAAATATTATAAATGACTATCCATCATTTTAAAATCAATTATGTTATTTTACACAAAATATTAATATTGAGAACATTTATGTTATATAAAAAAATATTGTAGATGAAAAATTTTATACATTTTTTTTTTCAAATTCATCACTTCATCTTTTTAAAATTACGTTTGAATGTGATTCTAAAAATATTATATTATGATAATTTAAACATATTTTCTAAAACCCCTTTTATAGTTTCACTTCTATTTTACTATTTATCGTAAATAAATTTATCTCCAATGAAATTACTTTTCACAAATCACCTAATAAATGTTATTTGAAATATTTTTTTTGGGTGATTGATATTTAACTGTTAACCAATTTCCTCCAAAACTCTAATTTTCATTATAACACATTGAAATATTTTATAACACATTTTTCATTCCATGGGTTCTTCATAATATAATGAATTATTATTTTCATGTGGCACAAATATGTATGGATGATTGATGAGAGGGAAATTATATAACAATAAAATGAACTATTTTATTATTAATATCTCACTATCCCATGATTGTACTTGAATTATATCAATTTCCTAAATAGTTAAACATGTTATAGACCAAATGAAAAGAGGAAAACATGTTTAATTCCTATCTTAAATATATATATGGGTTGTTTATAATTATTAAAGAGTTGATTTTTTAGCCTAATAAAAATAGGTTAGATGTGGTTTTCCATTCTATAATGAGGTATATATATTATTTCCCAATCCTAAGAAGGAATATTTGTTCTCTCCCAAGCGTGATGTTGTAAAAATGATGCATCCCTAGCTAAAAAGGTATATGTGTGGAATTCTAGGACCAAATAGGGTACATGGGTTGTTATAAAAGTCTAACCATGATATGGTAATGAGGTTGTTATCCTTTTTACACTAGAAGTTTTTTTTTCATATTTATTTATTTATTCCATATTTCCATGATATTCAAAATGATTTTAATGTTTCCATGATTTCTTATTATTTCTATATACATAATAGAAATAATATTATTGTTAATCCTATTTAATAATCATAACATGTATTTAGGGTTTAATAATATTTTAACAATATATATTTTTCTTATATATGTTGTGTGGTTTTCTTATGATCTAAAATGTATGATTCATTGAAATATTTCCCTTACTATGTGTTTGAAATCACCTAATACATATATTTCCATTTCTAGGGGACATTATATAAATTAAAATATAAAACATCCATAATAGTTTTATTTGTAGAGAATTTTTGGTATATGTTAAACACTTTTTATAGTATAATCCATTTCTTATAGATTAGGAAAATTTTGTAACTGATAAAAATAAAAAGGGATTTAACTATTAAGACTTTTCCCAAATTCTCTAAAACTATAAACTTTAAAAAGTATTGTAAATGTATTATAATGAAATATTTTTTAATGTTATATAATAATATATACATATCTATGGGATATTATACATATTTTACATGCAAAAATAATTTGTCAAACACACACACACACACACATATATATATATATATATATTAAATATTCTAATTTTAAATTATGTGGGATGTAAATTATATAAGCTATGAATTAAATTTACAAATAGACAATACAAGTAAACATATTATCAACTAAATAATATTCTTATATATAATTAATATTAATAATGTTTATTTAATTGAAAATTTATAATTTTATATAAATAAAAATTTTGAAGCTAAAAAGTAAAATAAATAAAAATATATTTTGAATATATTAAAATGATTCCAAATTATTTAAGAAAATATATATTATTTCAAAAAGTTTTTTATTGTTAATTGTGTATTTTTACTAAATTAATTATATATATAAATTTTTTGTTAAGATAGATTAAATAATATAGTAATAAGTCATTGAATGAATAAATAAAAGAAATATCATAATTAATGACCAATAAAATATACATATTTAATTTTTAATGTCCAATGAAAATTTATTTATTTAATGATATTTTTTATTATATATTATATTCTCCTAAAATATTATTTTTTCAAAAATAAATTATTAAAAATAATTAAATTCATATATATATATTATAAATGAATGAAATTTTATTGTAGGGATTGAGTAGTTAGAAATTACTATAATATCAATAATTATTTGAGATGTATTTTTTTCAAATATTTATTTCCTTATTTACATGTAACAATTATTTTAATGACAAAATTTACCTCTATTATATTATTATTTAAATTAAATGTTTTTTTAATATAAGTAAAACAAATTTTCATTTATCAATATATTTTACATGGAAAGGAATAACAACAAAATCAATTTATGGTTAACAATACAATTTCAAAAAATTTTATTTTATCATTATAAGTTAATATTATAAAATAACATTTCATACATTATTTAATAGTTATTTTATAAAATGAACTACATTTTTTTATTCATTATATGAAAAAACACTTATGGTGATTTTTTTCAGCAGTATTGATTTTTTTGTGGTTAATACAACGTGGTTTTTTAAAAATTACATTGAATGTTGGGAATTTATTAATATATAAGAATCATGTTAAAAATTACTCAAAATTATTAATTACCTATCATTTATATATTAAATATTTTGATACACGAAAAAATATAAATTATAATTTATGAAACAATTAGACCTTGGAACCTATGTAATATTTATCCTTAAAAATATTATAATATGTTAAAAATTTATTATTTTAGAAATAAATTTCATCACTTATTAAAATTTAATGTATTAAATAATATCACATTTTAATTAATAATAAAAAAATAGAAAATATGTTGATTTATATTTATAGGAATTAAAATTTGTTATCGATGGAAAAGAATGTTTAATTGGGCTAAAAGTAAGTTATTTTAAAAGTTCTATTCAAGGGAAAAGACCAAAAATATATAACTCCTTATCCTATATTTTTTTATTTGTTAAGTGGATATTCCATTGTGTACCTCTTTTCTACTATTTTAAAATATAAGGTCATCTTCCCATTGAATGTGACATTTAGTTGATATAATGTAATTTGTATTATCAATATCTACTTATGTCCCTTATAATGGGTTCCTTTCATTATTTCACTTACCCTCACACCAAAATATCTTTTTATCAACTAAAATCATCAAAAAAATATCCTAAAATATCTTAGACAAAACTAGAGGGCCTTATCTCATAATAATTCCACCATTTATAGTCTTAATCCAATTTGGAAATGAGTAGTTTGAATAAGTAAGTTAAAAACCGAAGTCACACATTTTTCATTTTGTTTTCATTATTTATTATTATACCACATTGAAACACATTTTACACATGATTACACAATTTCATAAAAAACATTATTAAAGAAAAATAATATTATGAAAAATCTTTTTTTTCCTTTATTCCATCTTTTATAAAAATTAAAGCATTACTCATGTGTACATATAGATTATTGTATCCATTACCGATATAACCTCACATGGATTTCATTATAATTTATTTAATGAAAATAAATGATATTTAAAAAATAATGAAATTAATTTAAAGATAAATTGCAATATTCCATCCATCACTCACATTCATTAGTCAAATGAAAATTTCACTTCTGTATATCTTCATACTACGTCCACCATGAGGAATATGACTTCTTTTAGTCATCCCTAAACAATTTTGATTCCAAAATAAATTTTATGAATATACAAGATATTAAGGTGTAATAAGAAAATCTATATGATTCAATAATTAAGTAACCAAGATTTAGAATAGTTTTAAATTGATTTTTTTTAAAAAAATTACCAAAAACAAACACTCCCTGGATCCTGTTCCGTGAAACCATTGTTGTAGTTATCAAAAATAATTTAAAAATAATATAATAATAAATTTTTAAATATATTTTATAATTTTATAATGATTAAATTATTATCAATTAATTGTGTTTGATGTCTCCATTAAAAAAAATGTGTGAAATAATTGACATTATTAAAAGATGATGAATAAAATAAACATTAACTACCTATTGAATTTATAATGAAGGATTATGATTGATTAATAATATAGGAAATAGATATTAATTATTTATTAAAATAGTATATTAATCTAAATGTTGTTACTATATATTTTGATAATTTTATTTTTCTGGAAACTCGACTAAACGAAATATTGTTATATGAAACACTATTCCTTAAGGCATGTTCTGACACAATGAAGCAATATTTATTTTTTATACTATACATACATACCCATTTGGATATTATTATTAATATATTGGTTTATCTATTAATATTTTAAATTATTTCATAGATTCCCTGCATTACATGTTTTTTATTCAACAATTTCTAACATCATAAGTTTTGTTAAACTTAATAATCATTCCTTGACTTATAATGTTTTATATTTTACATCATAATTATATGTTGCGCACATTTTACCCTATATTTGTGTCAAGTAATATTATAAATTTTTTTGTATTTACATTTATATTTTATAATCCCTATTTTCATTTCTTAATGCTTTATGATTTGCGATGTTTATAAGGGGTTCACATCTCACAATTTGTTCGTTCATATAAAGGATATACTCACCATTTTTTTACATTGTATGATGTGTATAAAACAATATGGATGTTTTTATCATACATTAATTAAATTAAAGGTAATTAAAAATCCATATCATGTTTTATTAGTCTTGGTAATTTTATTTAATAAATACCAAGTTTAATATGGTTTTTTGGTAGCTCAATTTATGTAATTTGAGTTATGATATTTTTATTGTTGAACATTTTAATTAGAATATTTATTAGTTATAAAAAATGATTAGATTATATTTTACATAAATTAATGATTTTAGAGATTTAAATTTATTTATATAGAACTATATTATAAAGGATTTATACATTAGTTATTCTCTTTTTAATTTCTTCATTCATTAAATATTTTATATTGATAAGAATAATCATCATGACTTTTCATAGAGGTTTCTCTTCTATGTCCATATAATTTATTCAATGATTATTTTTCCATTACATTTTTTGTACCAAATATGTATTATCATATGTATTCTTCGTATTTATCTATACCAAATTTGAAGATAATAATTAATTATCTTTATTATAATATGATATTTAAATGATAATATTATAAAATAATATAAAATTCATTTCATTTTATTATCATATATTGTTTCTTCCATTAATTTTTTTGACATAACACTTCTTTCTTTAGAAGGTTCAATAATTGATAATTTATTTAAATCAATATTCAAAAAATTCTTTAATAAATTATCCTTTAAATGTATCTTGTGACTTTATCTGTTTTTATCAATGTTGATACATTTTTTTCAAAAAAACACTTTAATTATTTAAATACTATTTTACTACTTTATTTGTAAATTTATATATCTCATATTGTTTCTTAATTATTATGCATAATCTAAATGACTCTATGATATACTAATTTTGGTTGATTTAATTTGTTTTATCAACTAATATAATTTTTTATGTAAATTTATGTCATACCATTTTCAAATGTTATGATAGACATTTTATTTCCATGGTTTTTGTTACAATATTATGAATGATTTATTTCATGTGTCACATATTTATGGATGATTATTATATGAATTGTGGGGTGCTATATCTATATAAAATCCACTAGTTAATTAATTATATATAATGAGATTATATGTGAAATAAATATCACTAATATATGTTATAATGATATAACATTTTCCTGATTTTGTTTCCTATTTTCACTTGATAAAGACTGAAAATGATTTTTTATATCTATTTTCAAAAAATGAATAATGGAAATTATTTATTTTATCTATTAGTAGAATGTGATTTATGGATTGGATAGTATTTAGATATGTTCTAAATGTTATGAGAAACTATTCTCTTATCCATCCACATTTCCATGTTATACCTTGTGAGTATGTTATGTTACCCGAATCAAGATTATTGTGTTATAATTCTATTTTTTATTCTATGATATATGATTTATTATTTTGGAAAATATGTGTATCATTATTGTGAATGGACATCTTTTATAGAACCATGTTTATTTTAATTAGATATCTCACTCATGATGCTATATTCTTAAGGTGATGGGGGTACACATGAGGTTTTTTGATATTTTTTTACCCAATATGAATTTTACACCAACCATTTATTATGTTTTACATTACGTAGGTTTTGAAGAATTTTATAACCTAGTATATATTTTGATGTGGGAATATATTTGGTTTACTATATTTAAATATTTATAATTTTTTTTAATATAGTTTTAAATAAAATACCCAAGAAATTTGGGTTTTTTTGATTATTAGACTATTGAGATATTTAATATTTTATTAATGTGAAATATATATTAGTATATCTTTACTGATCTCAATTAGAAAATAATTCTGATATTATTATATATTACCACTTGAACTGGGATTGCTTCTGCTAGGTGCCTCAGTATCATAACTGTAACACCCCAGGTAAATAGAGAATATGACATTTTTATATTTATCCATATTTGTGAATAAAATATTAATATTACTTTAAAGGGAACACTATGCTTGATGGTGTACCCAATACGCGACAACGAGTTCCTTTGAAATCTTACGTTGCACTCTAATAATAAAATAATATTATTTTAAATGGTAGTTAATGCCTAGACATTGAAATGGCGGGAAAGAATAGAACTAACTACAAAATTATTATATATGTTTGTCAAATATTTTTACTTTCATCCAATAAATTTTAGAGATGTAAAATGCAAATGAATCCAATTTTAAGCATAAATCTTCTAATATTCACTAAAAGGTCAAACTATCACCTTTCGATGGTGAACCCTCATTAAATATACTTTTGGTCCCTCTTATAAATTATGTTGGACCAAATAAAATTCTTCTTTAGAATCGGGACATCAAAATTTACTTTGTGTAAATTTTTGGTATTTTTCCGATAAAGTTCATTTTTTTAATGAATAGTGAAAAATGTTGTATTTTAATTCAAAAACTATTTTTAATCTAATTTATCTATATGATTATATTATCTTTTGAATTGGTTTTAAATAGAAATTAGAATATATTTTTACCATTTAATCAAATAGTGGTCATTGGAATTAATTTCACTTTGAAATTGGACTTAAACTAGTGTCAATCTTCTGATATATATTGTTTCATAAAAACACGCTATTTGTTATGACAGTGAGAATTAATTATTAAATTAATTAATGTAACTTATATGTTATGAATTTTGTAAAATTTACATAATTTTTGAATTCGGAATATCAAATATAGCTTAGGGTGAATTTTTGGTATTTTTCTGAAAAACTTCAATTTTTGATGAATAGTGAAACCACTAAGTGGTACTTAAAGGAACTGATTTTTCGTTTAAATGTAACTTTACCACTTCTGTGATTTTATTTTAAAAAATCCAACAACATTTTTGTCATTAGTAAGTAAAATGTGGTTCAACGAGATTAAAATAATTTTTGGTGAATAGTAACTTTTATGTTTTATTAATCGCGATTAAAGGTAATCAGTGTAATTTAAGGTAAAAATAATGTTTTAATAATATGAAATGACCTAGATACATGTCCTAACCTCATTGTATGTGTCATGGTCGACCAAAAAAATCCATGGGTCAACTTGGGGACCCCATGGAGCCACTTTGGTAGGAAAATGACATAAATAACATTTTATTTAAAGTTAAAATAAAAATTGTCACAAACATGATTTGTTTTACTAAAACAAATTTTACATGGGGTTATACAAGTCAGATTTTTGACTATAAATATTCATTGGAAATCAAAAAATATTTCCTACATCATATTATTTTTTTAATAATTTTTAAACATTAAATAAATTAAATTATATATGACATCATGATGATGCATCGATTACCTCATTAATTAACGATTTAAATAAAATGAAAAGCTAATGTAAAATATAAGACCTACATATGTCAAAAACCTATTGGATGGGTGTATTTCAAACCCTTATCACCTTATCCTCGAAATATATCAATGTGTGACCTTTAAAATCCTAAACTCATTTGAAAATAATGTAACCTTTTTTGACTTTCCAAGAGTGCCCCTCCTCTCCTCTTATAAAAGGCCCCCACCTCTACCTCCTTACCCACACCTCTCAAGCCTTTGTCTCGGCCAAACCCTACCCATTTAATCTCTCCACATCCCTTTCTTCATCATTGAAGCCTCACCTTTGGGCAGAATCCTTTCCATGGAAGCCTTTGAGCTCAAATTAAAAAGAGTTACCCGATTTAAAGGTAATGTCTTCCCTTGTGTTCTTTTGTTTTATTTTGTTTCTCCAACCCCCTAAAATCCTTTTATTCATTTATTTTGTAACAAAACCAGTATCTTAAATATACTAGGATGTTTTTATGTTAAGTATTAGAGCTACACTTACACACACCTTCATCTAATGGTTAAAGAACATACTGTTTCTGTGGATGGAGAATTACTGCCTCACGAAACGATGATTGTTCAATATTCTCTTAAAACCTTTCATGGTGGCCATTATGATGTCACTGTATTTTATATATGATATATATGGTATTTATGTTTCCCATATGCTTCTGTATTTTATATTTAAAACATACCATTATGCTTTGCATGTTGTGCAATTGCGATAATTTCATACGAGGAAGTGTGGACTACCGCCCCCTCAAGTGATGTGACTCGTTTATGCAATACATGGAATGTATAAAGAATGAAATTAATGAACTTATGTGACCTATAAAACATATATATTATTCTGGAATTATAATATATATCTCTCTAAATGATTTTTAATTCCATTAATATGACAAAGAAATGAAAGTAGTGTTCATGCGTATGTACGGCCTACCGTCTCCATGAACAGTGTTCATGACCTTAAGCAATTTTAAATTGACCAAAGTTTATTATTAAAGAATATAAAGAAATGAACAAGACAAGTCGGACTTGTGGTAAGGGATCCTACCTCTCTCTTTATTTTTAAGTACTCTTTTTATGTAACTTACTGTAAGCCCGTCTTTCCTATGTTGGGGGAAGTTATTTTATATTCCAATTACTGTAAATTTTATGTTAATATTATGAGAGACCCTATTTTATCTCATCAATCCATTTTTGAATGTTTTATGTGGCGCCGTTAGGCTGCCAAATTTTCATAAGGGGATTTTTATCTCACTTTTTATTCCTGTGAGATTCATGCTACATTGGCCACTATTTCCTTTTGTGTGGTGTATGTAATGACCATTATTTTACTATTTGTATAATATAATCCCATTTATGGGTAGTTACATATTCATTGTATGACCTTTCTTTAATGGGGTGTATGTTTCGAAAGTTGCCTAAATCGTTACGGGAACCTTTCACCCTCCTCTTTTTAAAAGACTTCTTTTGTTACATCTTTTAATTTACATATTTTTATGTTGGGATATGTCCTTATATATCCTTATAGATTTAAATTTTATGTCCAAGTGATGAGATATCATTTTATCTCTCATCAACTAATTTTATGAATTTTAAAATGACGCCGTTAGACTGTCGAATTTTACCAAGGCAACTTCTTAACCCAATTTCTTTTTCTTTGGGTTCAACATGTAGTTATTGAATATGTCATCCTTTGAATATGTTCTAATTACCTATGGTTGTTTTAAACTTAATATCCACTTATATAGGGTGTATTTATATTTGTCACACATAATTATGAGATTGATTTATCCTTAATTGAAGGATACCTTCTTTATAAGGGATTTCATCTCATTTTACAATTCTATTGAGACTTCATTGTTGTTATGCACCAATTCACTCTTATATAGTGTATATAATATCCTTTGGAATAATATATCATGAATCCCTTTATTCTCATGATATTTTATATTTTTGATTAAATGTTATTCCTCAATTGTTGTATTCAAGTGTCTCTCATTTTGTTAAAAACCCTTTAACTAAAATATCGTTTTAAATGTTTTAATGTTTTAATCTTATAAATATTTCTCATTAATATCCATGTTTTCAAAATAGTTTTAAGGATTTATTTATATGGATATTAATGGTTTAAAATGTTAAAATCTTCAATGTGGTATGGGACACTTTGATTTAAATATCTCTTTATTAAATGTTTCAAATGGTTTTGAAAATGGTTTTTAGAATGGATTCATTATTTCAATATCTTAAAATGTTATATTGTTATTGCAATGTGGGAATGTTATGTTTACTTTATGCTTAAGTTATGTGCTATGATTATGTTATGGTTCTTGGGCATTTTTATGAAGATGGGTGGTTCCGTGATAAACTAAGGACGGGTGAGCCCGATATAGCTCTCCAATGCATTTGGTAACGTAAAGGAGTTAAACGTTAAGGTTTCTCCGAAGAGATTTAGGGAATATACTGTGATGGGTATTCCAAACTTAACCAAGAGGGTTACTCCCTACGTAAGAATGTTATGAATGCCTCAAGTTACCTTTATGCCTTATGATTTCTATGATTTATTCATGATTTGATGAGGTATGTTAAAGTGATTATGTTTTATGGGTAAAGTATGATTTCATACATGGACTAATGTTTTCATTTCGTACTTTTATATCCCTTACTGATCTTTTTATGCTTATCCCATGTTTTTGAAATGTTTTCCACAGGACTTAAATATGAATAGGATCAAGGATGGGATTAAGGAAAGACATGATATCTAAAAACATGGAACTAGACATGTTTCTTTTTAAGAGTTTTTATTTTATAAAAAAATGGAAACTGAGTAGATGTGTATACTTTGTAATCTTTTGAGATGTAATAGTTATGTCATAATTCTCTAAAACTCTAAACCTAAAAATATCCTCAATGCGAATTATTCATTTAATTCAAGATTAAGTAAGGTTAAAGGTTGGGGCCTTATAGTTGGTATCAGAGGTTGGTTTAGATAACTTTAGAGGTTAGAGTGTTGTTTAAGAAAAAGTGACATGTTGTGTATAACCACAATTGTTAGTATATTAGATGGAGTCATTGTTTTTTTGAAAGTAAGAATTAGTTTGATATAACTTGGATAAGTATATCTTGGTGTTTATTTTCCTCTTTATTATATGATGATTTTACTGATATACTCACACTGACCTTTTTAGTTTCAGTAAATGGATGGATCTAGTAGGCACCAAAGTGACAATGGGTTTGAATGAAACTCTGGTGGTTCTATGATTAAGAGACTGGAGGAAAGAGGGGATTCAATGAGAAATCACGTGGTTATTCTAAACCAATTATCAAGAGTCATGATCAACCACTTGAACCTTGGTGAGTTCTCTAATGCCTCTTGTATGAGAGAACCAACTCGATGTAGAAGTTTATGTGATAATTATAAAGGTAACCATTAGGGTTTTTATGATCCTTACTTTTGAGGTAATTACGAGTTACTATATGTTATGATGGAAAATGAAAGGCATGAGATAAACTTGAGGTTAAAATATGTTATGGTTATTTTTTAAGATTTTATCTCTTTTTGGGGGGATGTTTTAAGAATTATATAGTTTTGGAAAAGGGACAACACGCAAACCGTGTGACAACCCGTCGCGTCGGATGAAGCTGCGAGAATTGAACCCAAAACCAAAGTGTGACCGGTGTTTATCGCCTACCACTAGACTACATGAAGTCCCTGGTTAGTTTGACAATTTTTTTAGTTTGATGATTTTATGAATCAAGAGTAAGTTGATTTTGGGTTATCTCCGGAAATTATTAACCTATCATGGAGGGTATGTGATTAGGTTAATTACTTTTTAGTATGAGACTTTAAGAGCAACTGATGTTATTTGGAGATAAATGTTAATTTGGGAGACTATGTGATTAAATCCTTCAAATATTTGGGTTTCAATCTTAGTTGGGTTTAGTTTGAAGAATTTTATGGACAATTTGTTTATCGAATGGTCTTTGTTGAACTTTGGGTTTTGTTTGACAAATTTTTGAGTTTAGGAGTAGTTTTTCTTTTTGTAAAAAAAATCCTTTTTGAGTATTATCTGATCTCATACTAACCTTTTTGGTTTGGTTTTGGTTGAGATATAACGACATGGGAAATATATAGTTCTATTTTTTGGATTAGGTGATTCTCAAGAAGTTTATTATATTACTCTTAATGCGAACAAGTCTTCCTAAATACTCATCTTTTAGAGAAAATATGAGTTTGATTAAGGAATCTTGTAAAAGTTGAAAGTCTAAATGATAAGTAAGTATGTTTAATTATGATTTAGTTAAGCTTAAAAATAAATTCCTCAACGAAAAGTAAATTAAAATAAAAATGTTGTATGTTAACTTTTCCTACTGGGGAATCAAATACCGTTTAACCCATCACAAGTTTGTGATTTTCTTGTGGTTAACTTCCTCCTAGATATGTTTACTATCACTTTCCATCAAAACACGACCCTTTGTTTTCTCA
Organism: Viscum album; assembly: GCA_963277665.1. Taxonomy (NCBI): domain Eukaryota; kingdom Viridiplantae; phylum Streptophyta; class Magnoliopsida; order Santalales; family Viscaceae; genus Viscum; species Viscum album. Next base: position 1,415,915,800 of record OY728125.1, on the reverse strand, counting down.
TCTATATCCATATTTTCATACATGGAATCCTAGTATGGGTTAACTCGGGTGACCTTTGTACTTCCCTTTTTTTCTTTTAAAGTGATAGTTTAATTTACTACTTTTCCGATGTGGGGCTTTCAGTGAAGTTTCCAAGCCCAATTTTAAAATTGCGAGGACGCAATTACCAAAAGGGGGGAAGGATGTAACACCCTAGGTAAATAAAGAATATGAAATTTTTATATTTATCCATATTTGTGAATAAAATATTAATATTACTTTAAAGGGAACACTATGCTTGATGGCGTACCCAATACGCGACAACGAGTTCCTTTGAAATCTTACGTTCCACTCTAATAATAAAATAATATTATTTAAAATGGTAGTTAATGCCTAGAAATTGTAATGGAGGGAAAGAATGTAACTAACTAAAAAATGATTATATATGTTTGTCAAATATTTTTACTTTCATCCAATAAATTTTAGAGGTGTAAAATTCAATTGAATCCAATTTTAAGCCTAAATCTTCTAATATTCACTAAAAGGTCGAACTATCACCTTTTGATGGAGAAACCTCATTAAATATAGTTTTGTTCACTCGTATAAATTCTATTGGACCAAATAAAATTCTTCTTTAGAATCGGGACATCAAAATTTACTTTGTGTAAATTTTTGGTATTTTTCTGATAAAGTTCATTTTTTTAATGAATAGTGAAAAATGTTGTATTTTAATTCAAAACCCCCTTTTAATACAATAAATTTATATTATTAGATTATATTTTTAATTGGTTTTAAAGTTAAATTAGAATATATTTTTACCATTTAATCAAATAGTGGTTATTGGAATTAATTTCACTTTGAAATTGGACTTAAACTAGTGTCAATCTTTTGATATATATTGTTTCATAAAAACAAGCAATTTGTTCTGATAGCGGGAATTAATTATTAAATTAATTAATTTAACTTATATGTTATGAATTTTTTAAAATATAAATAATTTTTGAATTCAGAATATCAAATATATCTTAGGGTGAATTTTTGGTATTTTTCTGAAAAACTTCAATTTTCGATGAATAGTGAAACCACTAAGTGGTACTTAAAGAAACTGATTTTTAGTTTAAATGAAACTTTACCACTTCTGTGATTTGATTTTCAAAAATCCGACATACATGGTTGTCATTAGGAAGTAAAATGTGGTTCAATGAGATTAAAATAATTTTTGGTGAATAGTAACTTTTATGTTTTATTAATCGCGATTAAAGGTAATTAGTGTAATTTAAGGTAAAAATAATGTTTTAATAATATTAAATGACCTAGACACATGTCCTAACCTCATTGGATGTGTCATGGCCGACCAATAAAATACATGGGTCAACTTGGGGACCCCATGAAGCCACTTTGGTAGGAAAATGACATAAATAATTTTTTATTTAAAGTTAAAATAAAAATGTCACAAACATGATTTGTTTTACTAAAAAAAATTTTACATGGGGTTATACAAGTAAGATTTTTGAATATAAATAGTAATTGGAAATCTAAAATTATTTAATACATCATATTAGTTTTTTTATAATTTTTGGACATTAAATAAATTAAATTATATATGACATCATGATGATGCAGCGATTACCTCATTATTTAACGATTTAAATAAAATGAAAAGATAATGTAAAATCTAAGACCTACACATGTCAAAAACCTATTGTATGGGTGGATTTAGAATCCTTATCACCTTATCCTCGAAATATATCAATGTGGGACCTTTAAAATCTGAAACTCATTTGAAAATAATGTAACCTTTTTTGACTTTCCAAGAGTGCCCCTCCTCTCCTCTTATAAAAGGCCCCACCTCTACCTCCTTACCCACACCTCTAAATCCTTTGTCTCGGACAACCCCTGCCAATTTAATCTCTCCACATACTTATATTCATCATTGAAGCCTCACCTTTGGGCATAATCCTTTCCATAGAAGCCTTTGAGCTCAAATCAAAAAGAGTTACCCGATTTAAAGGTAATGTATTCCCTTGTGTTCTTTTGTTTTATTTTGTTTCTCCAACCCCATAAACTCTTTTTATTCCTTTTTTTTGTAACAAAAAAAGTATATTCAATATAGTAGTATGTTTTTATGTTAAGTATTTGAGCTACACTTACACACACCTTCGTCTAATGGTTAACGAACATACTGTTTCTGTGGATGGCGAATTATTGCCTCACGAAACGATGATTGTTCAATCTTCTCTTAACACCTTTCATGTTGGCCATTATGATGTCACTATATTTTATATATTATATATATGGTATTTATTTTTTCCATATGCTTCTGTATTTTATATTTAAAACATACCTTTATGCTTTGCATGTTGTGCAATTGCGATAATTTCATACGAGGAAGTGTGGACTACCGCCCCCTCAAGTGTTGTGACTCGTTTATGAAATACATGGAATGTATAAAGAATGAAATTAATGAACTTATGTTACCTATAAAACATATATATTATACTTTAATTATAATATATATCTCTCTCAATTATTTTTAATTCCATTAATATGACAAAGAAATGAAAGTAGCGTTCATGCGTACGTACGGCCTACCATCTCCATGAACGGTGCATTTCATTTCTTTTTATCTCCAAATGTTATGGAATAGTATAAAATGAATATTTACTAGACATATATGATATTTAAATCATTAATACTATTCTGGAGATGATTTACTTATAACTACATGGACGATCATTTTCAAACAAGTTAATTTTTGACTCATGTACCAAACATCGACAAAAACATCCAATATGAACTCACATTATTAACCAATTGTTATAACATTATATTATGTTATATGAACTTAATAATAATATATAAAGGAGTAACTTAAGAAATTTTAAATTGACCAAAGTTTATTATTCAGGTATATAAATAAATGAACAAGACAAGTCGGACTTGTGGTAAGGGATCATACCTCTCTTTATTTTTAAGTACTCTTTTTATGTAACTTACTTTAAGCTCCTCTTTCCTATGTTGGGGGAAGTTATTTTATATTCCAATTTCTGTAAATTTTATGTTAATATGATGAGAGACCATATTTTATGTCATCAATCCATTTTTGAATGTTTTATGTGGTGCCGTTAGGCTGCCGAATTTTCATAAGGGGATTTTTATCTCACTTTTTATTCCTGTGAGATTCATGCTACATTTTCCACTATTTCCTTTTGTGTGGTATATTTAATGCCCATTATTTTACTATTTGTATAATATAATATCATTTATGGGTAGTTACATCTTCACTGTATGAACCTTCTTTCTTGGGGAGTATGTTTCGAACGTTTCCCAAATCAGTACGGGAACCTTTCACCCTCCTCTTTTTAAAAGACTTCTTTTTCTATGTCTTTTAATTTACATATTTTTATGTTGGGATATGTCCTTATATATCATTATAGATGTAAATTTTATGTCCAAGTGTTGAGATATCATTTTCTCTCTCATCAAAAAATTTTATGAATTTTAAAGTGACGCCGTTAGACTGTCGAATTTTACCAAGGGAACTTCTTAACCAAATTTCAATTTCTTTGGGTTCAACATGTAGTTATTGAATATGTCATCCTTTGAATATGTGTGAATGGCCTCTGGTTGTTTTAAACTTAATATACACTTATTTAGGGTTTATTTATATTTGTCACACATAATTATGAGATTGATTTATCCTTAATTTAAGGATACCTTCTTTATAAGGGATTTCATCTCATTTTACAATTTTATTGAGACTTCATTGTTGTTATGCACCGATTCACTCTTATATGGTGTATATACTGTCCTTTGGAATAATATATCATGAATCCATTTATTCTTATGATATTATAAATTTTTGATTAAATGTTATTCCTCAATTGTTGTTTTCAAGTGTCTCTCATTTTGTTAAAAACCCTTTAACTATAATATCGTTTTAAATGTTTTAATGATTTAATATTATAAATATTTCTCATTAATATCCATGTTTTCAAAATGGTTTTAAGGATTTATTTATATGTATATTAATGGTTTAAATTGTTAAAAGATTCAATGTGGTATGGGACACTTTGATTTAAATATCTCTTTATTAAATGTTTTAAATGGTTTTGAAAATGGTTTTTAGAATGGATTCATTATTTCAATATCTTAAAATTTTATATTGTTATTGCAATGTGGGAATGTTATGTTTACTTTATGCTTAAGTTATGTGCTATGATTATGTTATGGTTCTTGGGCATTGTTATGAAGACGGGTGGTTCCGTGATAAACTAAGGGCGGGTGAGCCCGATATAGCTCTCCAATGCATTAGGTAATGCGAAGGAGTTAAAAGTTAAGGTTTATCCGAAGAGATTTAGGGAATATACTGTGATGGGTATTCCAAACGTAACCAAGAGGGTTACTCACTATGTAAGAATGTTATGAATGCCTCAAGTTACCTTTATGCCTTATGATTTCTATGATTTATTCATGATTTGATGAGGTATGTTAAAGTGATTATGTTTTATGGGTAAAGTATGATTTCATACATGGACTAATGTTTTCATTTCGTACTTTTATATCCCTTACTGAGATTTTTATACTCATCCCATGTTTTTGAAATGTTTTCCATATGACTTAAAGATTAATAGGATCAAGGATGGGATCAAGGAAAGACATTCTATCTAAAAACATGGAACTAGACATATTTCTTTTTAAGAGTTTTTATTTTATAATAAAAATGGAAACTGAGTAGATGTGTCTACTTTGTAATCTTTTGAGATGTAATAGTTATGTCCTAATTCTCTAAAAATCTAAACCTGAAAAGATCCTCAATGTGAATTATTCATTTAATTCAAGATTAAGTAAGGTTAACGGCCAGGGCCTTATAATAACAATGGGAATGATTGATAAGACAAAAAACCATATAATTTATTATATTGGAAGATGAAATAAATAGAGTTGTTTTATAAATACTTTGATACATATGTTAATTATAAAAAATATATCAAAAATAAATATGAATGGAGTTTTTATGGAGGATTTATTTTAATATATAATGTTATAAAATCATCCATTGATAAAACATGTCATTAAAAAATATATAACATTTGAGAAATGAATTGTAGTCCTATAAATAATAAAATTTAATAATTTTTACTTCATTTTTCACATAGATCATCAATCTCTCTGCATAAATGAAGTAACGATAATGTATAGTGATTTAAATGATCATTTTAGGATGAAAAAATTGATAAAATTGATTTTAGAGTATACATCATAGTTCATGGTATTGAAAATTGATAATTTTGAAATATATAAGTATAATAGGATGATGAAATCATTATTGTCACATGTAATAAGAAGGTATGAAATAATCATTGGTTTTGCTCGAGGATTCCATATGAATAATTATTATGAAACATATAGTTGGGGCATAGTTTATTATTTTATGAGATATTTTTTTTCTCTATTAGAGAAAATTTATCACTTGATTAACATTCCATGATATATATATATATATATATAAGATTTGGATATTCTTCTCAATGAACCATAAAGTATTTTCTATAATCAATATATAATGCATACCAAAATGTTCTAATGAAATATTTTCTAATAAATTCATATAAAGATGATCTTCACAACAACATACCTCTTTAAAATTTGTGTTCAAAATAAAATTTTCCATTTGACCATAAAAGACATGTTAAGTTCATTCAAGATAGAATTATATAATGGTTGGGAGTAAAATATTCCACTTGAGTATTTCACATGTAATAAATTAATCAATTATAAAATTATAATGAAACCATATGAGGCTCTATATGGGAAGATTCATATATATAGATAAAAAAGTGGGGATGGACTCAAAGAGTGTATTATTCTAGGACCATATAATTATAATAAAACTCAAGTTTGTAAAATAATACATTATCTAATTTATGAGTTAGTTAAATAATACATTATCTTATTTTTAAGGAACATATGAATGCATTATGGTATCCTAGAGATATAGAAATACGAAAAAATACAATAAACTATGTTAATATTTAACGGGGGAATAATATGATTAAATATAAAAAATCGAAATACAATGATGTAATGGATAAAAATATCACTAATATTTTTTTATCGGAGTAACAAAATTTATATGTAAAAATTCATTACTGATGGGTATATTGCATCACACCACAATTTTAGATTATATTTTCATTTAAATAAATAATCTCCATTTTGATAGATTCTAATATAGTAAATATTGAACTAAAAAGAAAAATTAATTATTTAATTATTCTATAATGGTATAATAATATTTGAAATATTTTAAAATATATATAATTGAAAAAAACTTTAAATATTTATAATCAAATGGAACCATAGTAAAATGAAACACAAAATTGATAAAATTCATATTTTCATAATATAATATTATGCTTATATGGACAATAATAACTATTGGAAAAATGTTTAAAAATATGATATAAATATTGATAATCAATATATATAATTGGATGAATGATTATAGAGATGGATGTATGGATATACAGAGTAGTCTAATATAATTTGTATGTATTTGGTCATTGGTTGAATGGTATTTATACATATGGTTTTCATACATATAGCCACTAGATATATTACAGTTTAATATATTGGAATCCAATAGGTACAATGATTTTGTAAATATTTTAGTAACAAATTCGAAGTAATATAATTCATTTATAACAAATATATAATTAGTGAGAATGAATAGTAATTTATTAGAATCATTTATTATAAAAATATATATTTTTATTCATTATACATTATTATTATTTGATGTGTGTATAAAATATAGATAAATATTCAAATATAATATTATTGAGAAAATTGAAAGGTAAGATGATAAATGATTAATTTTTAGAGGATATAGTTATATTTAATAATTATCAAAAGGGGTATTCTAATATAATTAAATAATTTTAAATGATTTTTTATAAATTTAATTGGTTAAATTTAGTTTATAATTATAATAAATTTTAATTTTTTATTTCATAATAAAATATATTAATAATCAAGAAATTTCAAAGTGTTTTAAAAAATATTAATAGAAAAAAATAATTATAAATTATGATATTCTATATTAATGATGTATATTAATTTCATATAAATGTAAACTATCACATTTTTAGAAAATTAATTATATTAACTAATCTCTAAAGTTTGAATACTAATTTATAAATTAGTATTGAGGTTCAACTTTTTTTTGGAAAAAAATACGTTACTAAGGAAATAAGGTGAGGGTAAAATGGGATAAATGGTGTAAATTAAGCAGATAATCCTAAAATAAAAAACATATTAGATATATTGTTTATTAATGGTATAGAGGAACATAATTATTATTTTCACACCATTTATCAAAGATCCATCCAAAAGATATGACTTATACATAAAAAATGAGTATTTATGAAAATTTCACTAAATAAGCACCTGTGAAAACCCATCATTTACCCATACCAAACTAAATATTTATTTTTTACAGTCCTTAATGCATTCCCAATTTCCCATTTAGAAAAGTTTCTTTGAATTACAATAGAATTTTGTTAAAAAATAATAAATGGTTCATTATAAAAGATCCTATTTCTTGGATAGATTAATTAGTTAGAGTGGTTAAATCACCATCTTAGATAAAATGAGAGTAGGAAAGAGTCTATATTATTATGAAAAACTAGGATAAAGATTTTTGGTTTATTATTTTATATTAAGGGGAACTATAGGTTTCTTCACTCTGAAACCAAATCTACTATCTTGTGCATCAGATATTTTTTGGGATTACTTTTATTAATACCATTTCCCCTCCAATTTAATTATATTTCACCTAGATAGATACTTTTTTTACTACAAAATATACATATTACTCCATATTGGTAATCATTCGCTTCCATTTCTATGTTATTCATAGTATTTGGAAAAATTCCTTTTCCCTAATTATAGGGTTTTAAATGGTCATTTTCTTTGAACATTTATTTTATAATGGAATGAAATGAATAATTTTTTACATTTAAAAACACACACTTTGTTCATCTAATTTCTTGTTTTTTCATTATAAATAATTCTATTCACATTTTCAGAATCAAATTAATTAATTTTAATTATTATTCATTTTCTATTTAAAGGTAAAAAATTAATTTATTTCCATTTAAAATATCATTTATTTAAAATTTAATTTATATATAACTATATATTATAACATAAATTTTAATTACCAAATGATGTGTTTCTCATAAATAATAAATTTAATTAATTTTTCTATTTTATTAATACAGTTATGTTCTAATGATAAAATAAAATTATTTATATAGATTTATTATGGTAATGTCATGTGGAAATTATCAGGGAAAATATATTCATTTATATTGGTCTATTAATCAATGATGAAATTTTAAACTCCTTCTTGATCATGTGGACAATATAATTATGCTATTTTTTTTCTGTACCTAAAAATATATATCCAACAATTTCATTTGATGAATATTTATATGTAATTTTATGTAATTTAAGGGTTATATGATTGAACCCAATCCACTATGTTTATGGGATTAGAGAGTGAATTCAATCATGTGTGTTTTTTTAGAATGTGTATTGAATCAAGTCAACTATTATTTAGGACCCTATAAACTATGTTCTGATATTAATTAATGTAAGCATAAATATAAGATATAATTTCTTATAATTATTTTTCTAATACATTTATATGCTATTCTATAATCATATCTCAAGTAACATTTATATGTTTTCCCCCAATCCAATTTCAATCTATATATCTATGTTATTCAAAATTTATATTTTTTTTATATAAATGAATTATTATAATTTTCCCAAGATCCAATAATATTGGGACACTTTATCAATGATATATGAAGATAAATATGTGATGATTCATGATTTATGATCTATGTTATATTTTTAATTATTTTTTATGGTATGTTCTTGTGCCATGATTATATTGTCCTTCCTAAATGATATTATTAAACAAAATTTCTATGTTTTAATGATATCTCTTATGTTCATCCCTTTAATAATGTATAAACTAAACCATTTCTACGTTTCCATTAAAATAGTAATAAAGAATATTGTTATGTCTGAAATTTCTAGATGGATGTCTTGTGTGAAGCTTGTTTAAGGGATATGTTGAATAATTATTTCAAAAAATAATAATGCATCTATCCTCAAAATTGAATATAGAATTATTTTATTGAGTGCCATTTAATAATAGTTATACTGGACAGTAGTTTATAATTTTGTTATACGTATGTATTATATGATTTTTTTCATCTGAAAAGATTAACCATATTTCAATAAACATAATTAGAGATGGTTTTATTCAAAATAATAAAAGAACCATTGTATTGAATTTGATAAATATAGTTTAAAAAAAAATAAATTGAATAAAGTTAGTTATAATATGATGGATAATTTAATAGGAAGGTAAAATATAAATCATTCAATTATATAAAATTGAAATTAATTGACAGAAATAATGTATTTAATATATATGAAGGAACACACCATATACATAGAATAAAGATTGTAAACGTAAAATAATTAAATTTAGGAATGGGAAATGTGAAAATAAAGGGAAATAATGATGGAATATATAGAATGATTTGGAATTAATAATAAAATATTAACAATGTATGTAATCTAAATTCAACTTGTATTGAGACACATGGATTCACCTCTAACACGTTGAATTGTATAATTACAAATATATTTTTGATTATTGGAAATATTATTAATTTTCATTTCCTATTTTATAATTAATTTAAAATATTATATTTATAATTTAGAAAACAATGTGTTCTGATCAAATATATGTGGATTTCCTATACATATCAAAGAAACTACATCTATAATAATAGTAGGAGTTGGAGGTGTTTTAAAATTGTTCCAATATATTCTCATGATAAATTATACAAATTTGTTATGATTATAAAATCATAAAAGATTCACATTAAAATAGAAAATCCATAATAGTTCAAAATCATGAAATATGACACTGTTCATAGGTTATTAGACAATGAAATAACAACGATAATTTAATTTTCTTATTATTATTATTTTAGGAATTTTATTAATACATAATAATAAATATATAAGAAAAATATAATATATCATGAAATACATTTTTTATAAACACTATGTATTTGGGTGTTAATTGATTTATATCATTTTCTTTATATATTATTTTAACACTTCCATGGTGATAAAAATATTATTATTAATATTCATGTTAAAAAAATTTAATTTATTATCCTAAAAATCATTGTAAATTATCGTTAGAAACATTATAAATTAGTGATATATTTGTTTATAGAATTTCAAAGGTGGTTTTATAAGAAAAAATATATTTTTGAAACATTAACTGACTCATGTTCATTCAAATAAATAATTTGGAAGAACCTCAAGGTATCATGGAGTGTTCATCTAAACTGAAATATGATTCCTATAAATGGTAACTAGACATGAGGGAGATAATATTATGTTGTGTTGGAGAGGGATTTTTTTAGATAATAATGAAATTTTTTTATAGATGGTTGTATTCATAGTTTATGATGTGAAGGTTGATTATAATAAAATGATGATGATCTTTTTATTTTTATCAATATTGTGAGTAAATTCCATTAATGTAATTTTTGAATAAAAACAATATTTTTTTATATTAAAATACAACCCAAAATGAATGGTATCTTTTTTATTTTTTTAAAGGTAAAATGAGAACATTCCTTTAAAACATGGATCCTTTATTAGAAAATTAAATTCATGTCAACAAAAGTATAAAAGTTGAAACAATAAATTTCTCCTTTCAATGATGGAAAAATGATATAAAGTAATATTATTATACCATATAAGATTTCTTCCAGCTACACCTTTTCAGGAATACCATTAGAAAGAGTATTTTACTTTATATATACATGTGTTGTGGTGAAATTAATTTAATAAAGAAACTCTATGAAATTAATAAACTGATAAGTGAGATTCCAAATAAGTTGAATATGTCATGTTCTAACAGTATGGATAACCATGATTTAATCAACTTATAGAACAATATTATTCTATTTTGTCTTCTTACCTTGACCTATAACAGTGATAACACCATACATCTCATTTTCTAAAGAAGAATCCACTCCATAATAGCCAAGAATACATCCCAGAACGTCTCCATAACTATCTATAAAAATAGTTCCATAGCCAGAAGGACCCAGATTGCCCCTTTAATATCCATGAGTATTGAATTCAGTCTAACCTAGTGAAAGAAATTTCTAAAAAACCATTATTTTTCAAATACAATGGTAAAAAATAAAATTTGTTCCAATACTCATAAGCAAATATATGTCATCAATTGAACTATAGAAATAACACTTTTTTATGAATAGTATAATTTTTCATAGATGCAGAAAAACAATACAGTGTAACATGATGGATGAATAAAACACCATCATATATCTAATTGTTCCTCTCCTACCATAGGATAGTGATCAATTCTACCTCTATAGTTTGAAAAAGAATTAGGATCCATATATAGAGCACTAGATCGAGCCATATCCTAATGAAGTCTCTAATAGAGAAATATTGGGGAAACTAAATTACAAATATGATTTCCACTAATTCCCACATAGAAATATTAGTTATACAACTAATAAAAATTTTATTCAAATCCTCCCATTTTTTATGAAAGATACTAAAAACAAAATCAAATGAAATTCTACATACCTACATAAAATCATTAGTTGGAAACCTTCAATGATCCATCCTGTAGAAAAGATTTAATATACAACGAGTGATATTATTCATGTTTAGTTATTTTATCCACTAAATGACTAATGGAGAACTAATGGTATGTAAATAAATTATCTTTGAAGTCAAAAACCGATTAGTATCTTCTTCTCATCTCCATATTTCATCACATAAAAGTAAGAAAAAATCACAAACAACATCATTAAAGAAATCCAGAAGAATCACCACAACACTAAGTTGATCCTTGATTGATAAATTCATATTGATGCATGTATCATCATGTATGCGATAATCCGTAAGAGAAACACCACTCCAATTATTTGAACAAAAAATTAGAGAGTAATTATTTGAGATAGATCATATTGAATGACAAACAATTTAGGAAAATATGGGTTATAGGGAAGGCAAGAATAACCAGTAAAAATGATTAAAATTGCCTTATTTAATATTTCTCTTAAAACTAGAACATAAATATAAAAGGGAATCATAGTTTATACTGAGAATTATCCTTAATAAATAGACTTGAAAATAGTTATTAAAAAACCTTAGATTCTTAATTCTAAGACCTCCCTCTTTAAAATCATTGAAATATGTATTCCAAAGAATAGTGGAAAGCATCCTCTCCAAAATACTGTCATTCCAAATGAATTTACTGATTAAAGTATTAAAACAAATGATAAGGGATACATAAAATTTATACACCATAAAATAGTAAACTAATTTAGAGATGATTAAAAATTTATGAAAACAAACATGACCATCTAGAGATAGTGATTTCACCTTCCAAGAGGATAACTGTCTTATGATCTAGATGATGATACCAAGAATGTAACAAGCATTTGGGAATCCAAAAAAAAAGAACCTCAATGTTAATAGATGTAACAAATCCTTCTCTAAAACCAAAATATTTGATGATATCAATTTTCTATAAGTGGTATCCTTTCTTCTAAAATAGACAACTGAATTTCTCCAACAAACCTATTTTCATCATACATCATTATAGTGTAACATATATTTCTTTATATTACTTTTTTTTATTTTATCCTCTAGAGTGAATAAGATTATATCATCATAATTAATAAAATGAGTTGTAGCAAAAATCCCTCAACAAACAAAAATATACTTCAATATCCCATTACAATCCATGATAGAAAACAACCTACACATGTAATCTTCTGTAATAGAGAAAACAATATCATATAAAGGGTCACCATGCCTAACACCTCTAGAACATGTAAAATACACCTCATGGGATCCATTGACGAGAACATACATACAATAGAAACCCAAGATGACTTTAATATAATGGATGAAAGCATTATCAAAACAAAAACAATCAAGAATCATAAAAATAGATGTCAATTCCATATTATCAAAAGCCTTTTTGATATTATGTTTAAAAAAAATGTTCCATCCTTAAACAATTTTTTTTGAGATGATTCACACACATCATGGTAGTGATAAGGTAGTGCCGAATGGTCCATTAATTAATGAAACCAAATTTATTGGATGATTAAAATTTTCCCTATATGGGAGATAATTTGTAGAAAAAGATATTCCTAATGATTTTGTAAAAGTTATTGACCAAGAAAACATGCCAAAATAGATGCACTTCATTGGAATTCATCACCTTTGTAACTAAGGGATGAAACTGAGCATGGAACCCTCGAGGAAGAGAAAAACCTTTCAAAAAGTGATAATAAGACTAAAAACATCATCTAGAATGATATCCCAATAGTTATAGAATAAGAAGTTCCTAAAACCATCTAGAATAGAATTACTAACATTCTTGATACTAAACAAAACTTCCCTAATCTCTTTATCCAAGTGGAATGATGAATGTATTGAGTTATCCTCTTGATTAACCAATAATGTAATAATACCATCTCCTGGATCAATAATTGTTATAGGGCCATTAAAAATATATATTAATAAGATACAACATTTTCTGAGAGGGCCTTTATATTATCCAAAATCTTATCCTCAAATTTGACTAAAGATAATGGTCAGGATAATTTTCTATCTCATTGAACAAAATTAAAAAACATTGAGTTTCTATCCTGATAATTAATACATTTAGCCTAAGATGAATCCCTGTACATTGTATCCTTAAAATTAAGAAGATTATTGATCTTTAAAGTAACCTAAGTTTTATACAAAATTATATCTAAAAAGTCATTGGTGGTGAATTTTTCTAGAATTTGTAGAAGGAAAACCTCAATAGTGGAAATTTTCTTACCATTATGGTTGAATATTTCCTTGCTCCTCAACATCAGATTTAGTTTATTTATTTTTAACTTAAATATACATGAGAAATCATCATTCTAATAATCAACTAAGGTCTATAAATCTTTAAAAATATTCCCACATTTAGAATGGGTCACCCAATCCAAATTAATTCTGAAAGGATGGGGATCTTGAGAATCCTTTTGAAAAACCTCTACTATAAGTGGATAATGATCTGAGTTTATCATGGACCAGTTCATACAAGAGATAGAGTATAAGTATTTAATTAAGACTCATTGTCAAAAGCACTCTCAATTTTTATTTACACCATACCATTGAGGTTTATCCTATACCCAATTTATTTTTCACTAACCAGGATGACCATAATCAAATCACTATGTTCAATATAGAATATGAGAACTCTGTAGGAAATGAAATTAGGTAATTCACCCATTTTTTCATCATGATTTAAAACTAAGTTAAAGTAACCAAGAACAATCCAATGACCATCAATAATACTTCTCCGGGAATAAATATCCTACTATAAAGTCATATGATCATGATTACTATTATAATCATAAATAAAGGAGAAAAAAATAATGAACTCGCATTATATTATTGGAATAAGTGACATGTCAACTACTTAAAACAATTAGGTAAGGACATATAAATAATGATTATACCATAACATAAAAGATTTTTATTCTATGAAAAAATATTATTAGTTATGAGAAATTTAAATCCATGGTTTTCCACACTTGTGACATTATGAGAAAAATCTGTTTCGGTTTAGTTATCCAAATAAAAAAGGCCTATACTTCTGAATGTGAATCCTAAGGTAACTGTAAGTTTTATTAATAGCCAACCCATAGAAGATAAAAAAATTAATTCTCATTTGGATTTTGATAATGGGTTAGTTCCCCCTAATTTCCCTCCACAATGTTCTTTTTAATGATTTTAAGAGGTCTAAATTTCATCTTTTAGGGGGAAACAAAGACTCAATAAGACTGGTATTATTAGTGGTTCTAATATCTTTATATTCAAGTTATTTATTGGGTGAATTATTTCTTTGAATCCACTTAGAAGAATCAGGGACATAATCTCTAAGAAACCTAAAAATTATCGTTAACATGATCAATCTCATCTTTTTAGATTCCTTGGGAAGTTATTCAGTGTCATCAATATTCTATTAGTGACCCCCACATTTGAAAACAAAATCCTTATAAATAAAAGCAAAAAAATTCAGATTGAAGGAGTATAGAATTGTAGCAGGTATATGAACCTCAGATGCAGATGAATCCTTAAAAATATCATTCATGACTTTATCCTTAATATGATCAGAATGAGCAGCATGATATGAGGAAAAATACTCTATTTGGGGCTACATATGGCAATAGTATGGATTATTTCAATGGCCACACTACTTAGAAAATCTCCAAATTATCCCCATCAATAGTATCATTGAGAGGACCCCCAACAATGTAAGAGTCACAAAATTCCATGTATATGTAACCACCAACTTTTCATCCTCCTTTGGGGTTGTAGGAAATAAATACATCAGAAGAAAAACTACCAATTCACTGATATTATTTACAATATCAATAGCTACAACCTTCTCCTCTAATTACATCAACATCCTATAAAAATTCTAAACAATGTCTTTTGATATTTCAATTTCTAAAGAATAGTCCTTTGATTCATCCTATTTTATAGATACTGTTGGAATTTTCCTTTTGGAAGAAGAAGGAACATAATGATGGATTTCCTCCTCCTCAACAATAACCACTCATTTATTATTTAATTTGGCCAATTAAAAGGATCTCCATCTTTTGTATTGTCCAACATATCAATATAAGCAACTTGTTTGTCTAAGACAAAAACATTGTTTTTTCTATTCTTATAAATAGACTTCCAATATTTGAGGTTAGGAACCTCTGTAAACTTCCTATCAATAACTATGAATATTCTAATCAAGTTCCCCACAATCTCTCAAAAATCCAAGAAAGGTGTAATGAATTCATTTTAAATATTTACATAATTTTTTCTATCATTGGAAATGAGTATAGTTGATTCTAGAATATAAGAGAGTAGATTTACATCCCCCAAAATTGAAGAATAAAATCCAAGATCCCCTTTGATTACACACTGATGCATTTTTATTGGACTACCAATACATGAGTAAAGATCATTGAGGATTTTAAGATTCCTATATACCTAATTTATACCATGTGAAAAGATCCAAATTGTTGATTTTTTTTCTTTTTGTATGGGAGGATTGAAGTTTCATTCCAACTAAGAGATCCTAAATATATCTGATTTTTTTGAAGGTTACCCATATTCTGAGCCACATGTAGATCATCTATATTTCAAAAAGCGATATGAATGTATCCCTTCCAATATGAATGGCATTCCATGGATGATTATTCTATCTATTGGAGAATAAGTTTTTGATATCAGGAAAGTTATATGGTTTTTCACCCCTTGAAAAACATATTCAAAGAGGAATCAAGAAAAAACATAAATTAATAATATATTGAAGATACTTCAGATCTATAAAAACTAAAAAGACACCATCATTATGATTTTTGATAATTGAGGATCTGGAGGAATCCCCTTTAACCGGATCTTATAAACTAGTCAAAGCCTCTGAAAAGGAGATGCCCATCTTTCTAAACATAGAGGCGAGAAAATTTTCCATGATTTAAGAATAATAATGTGAATTTTCACTAAAGGAGAACCAAAATTATAGACTAAATGAGCAAATATTCATGTAAAATTGAGAGACTTCAGTTATCACGATCATTGATTTGAAAACCACAAGGTCTATCTCTTTCCCATGTTCTCATATCCAATCTTATAATATTTATTTCTAATTAAATTTAATTAAACTAAAATATTAATTTATAAGAATAAAATATAAAATAATATTTAGAAATCTATTCGAAATATTTAAACTCCTGATAATCCATTTTAAATAACTTAATTATCTTGAAAAATATATATTATAACATGTTAAAATTTTATAAATATATATATTATCTAGACTTCATAATGATTTCATAAAATATATCTCATATAAACAAACTCTATTTTTACTAATTGTATAAATTTTATTTAGTTTATGTAAAGATATGAAAAATATAGAGAAGTAATTTTTTATATTTTGAGCATAAAAAATTAACTACTTTCATATAATTCAATTTATGAAATGGAAATTCAATATTTAATTATTTATGTGAAATATAATTTTCTACTACGTTATAATAAAATATAAATAAAATATTTCCAATTATAATTATCCAATTATTCCTGTATTTATCCAATGTAATATATCCACCCATCATTTGAAATGTTATTTTATGAAATAAATCCATAATATTGTCATTTAATAAATAGTTATTTGTATTTATAGTATTATGTTACTTTTTAATTAATATTTTTCAAATAAAAAGTTATTTCATAATGAGATATACATAATTAATTAAAAAAAGTTAAAAAAATCTAGGATCAGGTCAATAAGGTAATACAATGTAAATGAATTTATTATTTCTATAAATATTATTTATTAAACCTTGATTAGATAATGTATCTAAAATTAATAATTTTATAAATCTACCACAATAAATAAAGTGTTAACTCATAATTATTAGCAATTAATAACCACTATTAAATGTTATATACAATTTTATAAATTTATATAGATTGACTATTCTGTTATAAGTGAAAATAAATCTTCTATAGTTATAAAAGTACATAGAAAGAATACATTGAAAATATTGATCAAATTAAATAATAATAGTAATATATAACATTTTAATCTAGATTTGTAGTCATTTTTCTGGGTTTTTATACAAAATATTATCAACCATATTTCAGAAAAATAATATCAATGAAGACTTCCTGTAAATGTGATGAACACAACTTATTAACTTTTTTTAGAATTTTAAAATCATCTATACACATCAATAATGAATACAATACACACTAGAAGCTCATTACCCATGAAATAATTTATAAGGGTGTATCATTTTTGTAATGTCTCAGATTTTTCATTTTATTATTTTAAATATTATATGGAATTATTTCGAGACTGATTGTGAAGGCGACACATCATTCCGAGGTCCAGTGATCCCGGAATGGTGGTTTGAACCTTTTCTATGTTATATGAGTTGGCGCTTGTGCACGGTTGTGGTAGTTTCTAAACGGATGCCCGGATTAAAAATTTGAGGGCACCGTTGCATCCGGGATGACAACATTGCCTATGAATGACTGTAACCGCGACCGGCGCAGGTCGTCTGTAAGTTTAATTTTGGGCATTTTAAAAAGGGGAAATTCTTTAGAAGGAATAAAATAAATTGATGATTTATTTTATTATTTTTAAAACATTTCTTTTTTTAGCACAACCTAATCTTCCCCTATAAATGCATCCTTAAGGAAAATTCATAGGGTTAGCCTCATAACCTTGCGAGTTGAGAGAGAGAGATTTCTCTTGGAGCTTGGGTAGAGGAGGACGCATTGGCAAACGACGATGGATCAAGATCGAGAATCATTGCGCCGACGTTGAAGGATCACGACGAAAATGGAAGCGCGACACCTTCATCAATGATCGATCCTTTCGAAAGGTAGGGGTTGTTATTTAGATTTCTTTTCCCCGTATTTAAGTTTAAACGACGAACGTGGATCAACCACGGACAAGTTGATCCACGGACTCATACGTTTTTGCGGGAGGGATTTTTCTTTGGGAAGATTATGGGGAATTGATCCATGCTTTATGTTGTTGTTGATTCTTTCTCCATTTAAACCTATTAATAGGAGAGGATCAATGCCGTGATGAACGATGGCGGAGGTTCGTTCCTCAATTTGTTTATTTCGATTTCTTCCTCCATTTTCCCTGCACGTTCTTCGCGTTCTTCGCGGGGCGAAGAACAACAGATTGTTGCGCATCCGTTCTACGACGCAACGACCCCAAATCAAAAGTTCGACCTCGTAACGACCTTGTGGAGGTTCAGTGACGATGGCGGATGACGAATCAGACCGGATTGGAAAGAGCGTTCTTTGAGCGTTCTTCGTGCGGGAAGATCAAAACGTGTTTTCAGAGATGATCGAAGGTCCGAAAAAACCGGAAGTGGCTTCGTGGTGCTGGGGAGACCAAAACCTGAAGGTTTCGTGGTGATCGGATGACTGGATCAATGTTCGGAGCAGCGTGGGAGGCGCGTCGGCGAAGAGTGCCGGTTCTGGAAATTTCCAGAATACAAGGTGTGTACTTCCGAAGAACACGCCGTGTAGTACTGGCGGTGGCGACTAGGGTTTCGGGGTCAGAGAATAATCACATGGCGTGTTGGACCTTCCCCAAAGCTCGGCGTGTACTTTGGGTAGTACACAGACATGTGATGATCTACACGGATTCAGGCGGCATGACTTGTACAACTTGGAAGAGGCTGCTACGCGGAGCGCGACGTGTATCCCAGGGATTCGCGGACAAGGGATGGAGTACACGACCGTGTATTCCATCACACGGCTAGGCGAGGCCAGCGGTGCGGGTCACACCGTGTGCAGATTACACGGGCCGGAGTACACGGGTTGGTGACCATGTACGGGCACATGGCCAGAGTACACGGAGCCAACACCAGTTACCCAGACACGGTGTGTAATCCATACTACATGTCATGTACTATGCTTTTTCTACACGAGCAACCTCACGACATGGGCCGTTGTACACGGGCAATACCCGGGGTCGGACAACACGGCGTGTATCACTTCTACACGCCGTGTAATTTTTGGAAAACGGCTTGGTCCTTTTGTTCACCGTGCCTTGAACATCTTCTGTTTGGGTTAGTGCCCCTTCTTCTTGTTTCCCTGAGGGGCATGCATCTTTCCCTCACGTAGGATTTTGATCCCTTCAGTAGGAATTTCTGTGATAGAGTCAGCCATCCATCCGAGAGGCCCAGATCGAGATCCTCTATCCATTCCAGACCCTAGGTAGAGTCAAGAATCGACGTTACCAACTCTACCAAGCATTGATCCTCTACCTAGCAGGTGTATTCCGGATGATTCACGGTATCCGCCATGGCCCTGGCAGTGATCCTCATCTGTGTATCGAGATCTTTCCCACTCAGGAGTGTGTCTCCTGTAATGAGTGCCTTCTATCTACTGTAACCTTCCCACTCAGAAGTGTTTCTCCCATATTGAGTGCAGCTACCTCTCGTGACGGTTCCAGATGAACTGCACTTCTCCTATGGACGTCATCAGAGCTATAGACTCATGGAGTGTGTTCTCCCGGAATGAGTGCATCACGGAATCTTCGAACAGAATCCCTTACGGGGTATGCGGTTGCGTGACTTGTCTCTAGACCACGGGTTTGGGTTTTGAGTATATATCGTTTGTTTAAATGTTCTGTAAACATATACTGTCCATAGCTTACTGCACCTTTACTTTGTATTGCTTTGTGGTTTTCGGGGTCCTCTACTGAGTATTGTTATACTCACCCCTACACGGGCTTTGCCCGCACGTCTGGTGTCTTGTGCAGATGAGCAACCTTTTGACAGAGTCTAGGGCGGACCAGGACAGGACTGAGCTTTCTGAGTTCCCTACAGGCCGAGGCATTCCTAAGTCCATGAACGGCAGTCCCAATACAATTTGAGCTTACAGGTTGGACTTTGCAGTTTCTAACTCTGGTTTGTTTTCTTTTTTGGGTGGGCTTGTATTTTTGGACCAGTTTACTTTTATAGTACTCTACCTTTCGTCATACTCTGATGGTTGGGTTTAGTTGTATGCATGCATTTTGTTCCTTAGTGTTTTACATTTCAGAATTTGTGGGCTTGGAGATGTGCTCATGTGTACAAGTACTTAGCCAATGCCTCCCATGTTTGTGATATGCCTACTCGGTGCTAGTCACCAGCCCCTGGCCTATTGGAGCAGGGCTTGGGGAGTCATGGCGTGGGCCCCACTAGGATGGGTTGTGACAGAGTGGTATCAGAGGTGGTCAGTTCTACCTTAGGACCAAGAGTCTGTGAGTTTGGTTTGGGGAAAAAGTGTTAAGTGTTTCAGGTTCGGCTTTCAGGCCAGAGACCCCAGTGTTGGTGCGGCGGCCGACGTATCCATACACCAGGACTTTGATAACATGATTTTCGACCCGGTTCACGAAAACACTGGTTGCAGGGAAATAAAAGGTATATATATCATATAGGAATGGGTTGTGTTTTCCATTTCCTTGGTGTTAGCTATCCAGATATACTCATTGACTGTGACACATCTTGTTTCTTTACAGGATGCCTCCGCAACGCATACCCGCTACGATTCAGCATCACGATCATGAGGATGACCCCATTAGTGATAAGGATTCGATACAGGGACCAGCTCCCCAGGCATTGCCACCAGGTGGTGCACCTGTTATACCACCACCAGTGGAGCAGCCAGTGGTACCTGTAGTACTGACCGGTGAGGAGCGTAGGCTTAGCGCACTCCTTGAGTTCCAGAGACAGAGACCCCTCAGGTTCCGAGGCGAGCCCGACCCTCAGGCAGCTGAGGACTGGCTTGAGGCGGTGACCAGAGTTTTCCATCTAGTGAGGACACCAGCAGACCAGATGGTGATCCTAGGAGTGAGCCTTCTTCAGGGTTCGTCGGGAAAATGGTGGAGTCTAACCACGCATAATCACGATGAGGAGACTCTTTCATGGATAGAGTTTGAGATACTCTTCAGGGAGGAGTTCTCTCTGGTTAGGCTGAGAGCTGTGCGCATCCAGGAGCTTCTTCAGCTCCAGCAGGGTAGTATGACAGTGGCTGACTATTCATCGGGGTTCACCAACCTTGCCAAGTACTCGATGGATATAGTCAGGGATCATTACTTCAGGGCTCAGACCTTTGAGAGAGGTATACGGCGAGACATCCGAGCTAGTGTCGTGTCTCTATGCATTTCAACTTATGCCGGAGTGCTCGAGTGGGCCTTGGTGATCAAGAGATTCTTGGTGGAACAGAGACAGCCGTCGGTAGTCAGCAGTAGGCAGACAGGTGTGGAGACACCGACAGCAGGGAGTGGACGTCAGACGTAGGGATATGGACGTGGGATACATCATAGGAGGACCCAAGACAGTGGATCGACATTCTAGGGCTCTAAGGCTAGATCCAGTCAGCCTAGGGAGAAGTGATGCTCTGCATGTGATAGTAGGGGACATCTCACTAGAGATTGCCCGACCCGTCGAGCTGTTGACAGGGAAGTGGTGGATGGACCACCAAGGCAGAGGCAGAGAACGGAGCAAGCAGATCCGCCAAGCAGCGGATGTGGCAGAGGAGTAGGGAGAGCTGCAGGTGGTGACAGATGCTTCGACTTACTTCCACAACCTCCCCTAAGAGCTCCGCACTAGGCTCAGGGAGCTGGGGGACAGGGATGGGGACAACTGCATGCGGTCGAGGCATACGACCCAGGGGCTCCAGGGATGATTCGAGGTATGATCTGTGTCTTTTCTACCTTAGCTGCCGTACTCATAGACATATGTTCCAGTCATTCCCTTATAGTCACATGTCTTGTAAAAAAATCTCGAGATTCCGGTAGAACCGTTGACTCAATCCTTACGCTTAGAGACACCTACGGGAGGAGACTCAACGATCACACACCTTTGAAAACTGTGTGATCTTACCCTTGTAGGCGAGAGTTTTGGTTAGAACCTCTTGGTGGTAGCGTCGAAGCCTTACGACATCATTCTTGGTATGTATTGGTTATCTTCGGTCCATGCCCAGATTGACTGTTTTAGGCGAAGGGTGCGGTGTGTCTGCCGTGATGGAATGAGGTTTTCCATTGTCAGAGAAAAGAAAACCCAGGCAGCACAAAATGGGCTCATGCATAGGAGAGTGCATCTGATCACTCATGAGTTGGCTAGCCTTAACCTCAGAGCATTGGATGTTGTGACCTCTCAGTTCCCAGCAGTGGTGGCAGAGTATGAGGATGTCTTTCCAGAAGATGTTCTAGGGTTACCTCCCTGCCAGGAAATTGACTTCTGTATCAACTTACCCCCTGGGACAACTCTGATTTCCTCATCGGCGTATCAGATGGTTCCCGTAGAGCTTCACGAGATGAGGGTGCAGTTGGAGGATTTGCAGAGCAAGGGTTTCTTGAGACCCAGCGTCTCCCCCTGGGAGGCTCTAGTCTTGTTTTCCAAGAAGGCAGACGAGAGTCTGAGGTTGTGCATGGATTATCGGCGCCTGAACCAGGTGAAGGTGAAGAATAAATATCCACTGGTGAGAATTGATGACCTCTTCGATCATCTAAGAGGGGCATAGTGGTTCTCTAAGGTTGACCTTCGATCAGGCTATTAGCAGCTACGAGTGCGGGATGAGGATATACCGAAGATGGATTTCAGATGTCGCTACGGTCACTATGAGTACTTGGTGATTCCCTTTGGTGTGACGAATGCCCCCACAGTGTTCATGGGGTTGATGAACTAGATCTTCCAGCCGTACTTGGACCGGTTCATAGTGGTCTTCATTGACGACATCCTTGTGTACTCGGCGTCAGAGGAGGAGCACGCGAGACACCTACGGATGGTTCTGGACGTACTTCAGGAGCACCAGCTTTATGGGAAGCTCTCAAAGTGTCAGTTCTGGATTCAGGAGGTCCACTTTCTGGGACATGTCATCTCAGCAGATAGAGTAGCTGTGGACCCAGCCAAGGTGGAGGCTGTGTTAGCATGGGAGCCACCTCAGAGCGTGACAGAGATGCAGGGCTTCCTTGGGTTGGTAGGGTATTACCAGAGATTTATTCCTAACTTCTCCTGGATATGAGCACCGATAATATCCTTGACCAGGAAGGGGAAACCCTTCGTGTGGACAGAAAAGTTCCAGCAGGCTTCTAAGAAGTTGAGACAGAGTTTGACGAGCGCCCCGATCTTGAGATTGCCCGAGGAAGGTGTCAAGTATGTAGTTTTATACGACGCATTAGGGACCGGGCTCAGATGTGTCCTGATGCAGTGGCATGCAGTGATTGCTTATGGTTCGTGCCAGCTTAGGCCACATGAGCATAACTATGTGACCCATGATTTTGAATTGGCAACGGTAGTCTTCGTATCGAAGATGTGGCGACACTAACTTATGGGCAAGTGGTTCATTGTCTACTCTGACCACAAGAGCCTCAATTACATCTTCTCATAGAAGGATCTGAATCTGAGGCAGAGACGTTGGCTAGAGTTCCTCGAGGACTATGATTTCGGTATCATCTATACTCTTGGGAAGGGGAACAAGGTGGTGGATGCTCTTAGTAGAAGGTCGAGCTCACAGCTATTGAGTGAGGCGACATAGGAGTTAGACACGTTACAGTTATCCTTAGTGGATGGAGAGGATACAACTTACCTATAGTCGATGGTTGTCACCCCTCCACTCTTACAGCGAGTTAGGGAGGCATAGCTTGGGGAAGACGACTGTGTGGCTTTAAGTGCTCAGTTATCCACAGGACAAGCTCCAGATGGATATTCAAAAGGTGGGGAGCACATACTTCTTTTCAAGGGACACACTGTTGTACCATTGGCATTCCAGGAGGAGGTCCTGAGGGAGTTTTATACATCCCCTTTGGCGGTACATCCTGGAGTGGAAAAGATGTACTAGGATCTCCGACGACAGTTCTGGTGGCCAGGCATGAAGAAGGCAGTAGCAGAGTTCGTTTCTCGATGCCTCACATGCCAGCAGGTGATGGATGAGCACCAGGTTCCAGCGAGATTAGATCACCCCTGGAATTCCCAGAGTGGAAGTGGGATTAAATATCGATGGACTTCATGATGAGCTTACCACAGACGTCCAAAGGGAATGATTCCATCTGGGTGATCGTTGACCGACTCACCAAGTCAGCCCACTTCCTAGCTATTAAGGAGAAGAGTTCCGTAGAGAGCCTGGGAAGCCTCTACGTGCAGGAGATAGTTCAGCTTCATGGCGTCCCCTCGACTATAGTCTTAGACTGAGATGCCCGATTTACATCCCGGTTGTGGAAGGTATTGCAGGAGGGTTTTGGGACTCAGCTACGCCTGAGCACAACGTTTCATCCCCAGACAGATGGTCAGAAAGAGAGGACCATTCAGGTTCTGGAGGATATATTACAAGCCTGTACCTTGGACTTTGGTCATAGTTGGGAGGACCACCTACCACTGGTGGAGTTTGTGTACAACAACAGCTACCACTCCACCATCAGTATGGCATCATTCAAGGCATTGTATGGGAGACCCTGCCGGTCACTGCTTTGCTGGACCGACCCTGGCGAGTCAGCACTCATGGGTCCAGAGTTAGTGCGAGCTAGAACAGAGAAGGTGTAGGTCATCAGAGAGCGGATGAAGACTGCCCATAGCCGGAAGAAGTCTTATGCTGATAGGTGATGGAGACCTCTGGAGTTCGAGGAGGGAGACCACGTCTTTCTTCGGGTCTCACCTCGAGGAGGGTTGCAGAGATTTTCTAAGGCGGCAAGCTATCTCCGAGGTTCATCGGAACTTTCCAGATTCTGTGAAGAGTTGGCGAGGTGGTGTACCGCCTAGCTCTACCGCCACAGTTGCATCAGGTACATGATGTCTTCCACGTGTCGCATCTGAGGAGGTACGTGCATGACCCGTCGCACGTCATCGACTGGGGCGAGCTAGACATCGAGGATGGAGTGACCTTTGTTGAGTACCCGGTGGAGATCGAGGATCAGTAGGAGAGGATCCTTCGTGGGTGATCGATTCCCTTGGTGCGTGTCTGGTGGCAGCACGAGAATCTTCAAGAGAGCATGTGGGAGCGGGAGGCTCAGATCCGTTTCTAGTACCCTAATCTTTTTGAGTATCCCTCGTTTTGGATTTTCAGGGGCGTAAATCCCCAAGGTGGGGAGAATGTAATGTCTCGGATTTTTCTGTTTATTATTTTAAATATTATATATAATTATTTCAAGACTGAGCATGAAGGCGGCACATCATTCCGAGGTCCAGTGATCCCGAAATGGTGGTTTGAACCTTTTCTAAGTTATGTGAGTCATCTCTTGTGCGCGGTTGTGGCAGTTTCTAAAGGGATGCCCGGATTAAAAATTTGAGGGCATCATTGCATCCAGGATGACGACTTTGCCTAAGAATGACTCTAAGCTCGATCAACGCAAGTCGTCTGCAAGTTTAATTTCGGGCGTTTTAAAAAGGGGAAATACTTTATAAGGAATAAAACAAATTGATGATTTATTTTATTATTTTTAGAAAATTTCTTTTTTAGAACACCCTAATCTTCCCCTATAAATGCATCCTTAAGGAAAATTTGTAGGGTTTGCCTCATAACCCAGTGAGTTGAGAGAGAGAGATTTCTCTTGGAGCTTGGGCGGAGGACGACGCATTGGGAAATGACTACGGATCAAGATCGAGAATCGTTGTGCCGATGTTGAAGGATCACGACGACACCGGCAGCACGACACCTTCATCAATGATCGATCCTTTAGAAAGGTAGGGGTTGTTATTTGGATTTCTTTTCCCCGTATTTAAGTTTAAATGACGAACACAGATCAACCACAAACAATTTGATCCGCAGACTCATACGTTTTTGCGGGAGGGATTTTTCTTCGGGAGGATTATGGGGAATTGATCCATGCTTTATGTTGTTATTGATTCTTGCTTAGTTTAAACATATTAACGGGATCAGATAAATTTTGTGACAAATGAAAGTGGAGGTTCGTTCCTCAATTTGTTTATTTGGATTTCTTCATCCTTTTTTCCCCGCGTGTTCTTCGCGTTCTTCGCGAGGCGACGAACAACGGATCGTTGCGCATCCGTTATGCGATTAAACGATACCAAATCAATGGTTTGACATCACAATGACATTTTGAAGGTGCATCGATGATGGAGCACGACAAATCGGACCGGATCAGAAAGAGCGTTCTTCGAGCGTTCTTCGTGCGGGAAGAACAAAACGTGTTTTCGGAGCTGATCGATGGTCCGAAAACACAAGAAGTGGATTCGTGGCGTTGGGGTGACCAAAAGCTGAAGGTTTTGTGGCGATCGGACAACTGGATCAATGTTCGGAGCTGCAGGGAGGCACACCGGTGAAGAGCGCCGATTCTTGAAATTTCCAGAATACACGACGTGTACTTCCGAAGAACACGCCATCTAGTACTGGCGGTGGAGGCTAGGGTTTCGGGGTCAGAGAAGAATCACACGGCATGTGACCCTGGTCACACAGCGTGTTGGACCGTCCTCAAAGCTCAGCATGTACTTTGGGTAGTACACAGACATGGGATGATCTACACGGATTCCAGCGGCACGACGTGTACAGCTTGGCAGAGGCGGCTACGTGGAGCTCGGCGTGAATCCCGGGGATATGCAGACACGAGATGGAGTACATGACCGTGTACTCTATCACACGGCCAGGTGAGGCCAGCGGCGCGGGTCACCCCGCGTGAAGATTACATGGGCCGGAGTACACGGGTTGGTGACCGTGTACGGTCACATGGCCAGAGTACACGGAGCCAACCCCAGTTTCCCAGACAGGATGTGTACTCCATACTACACACTGTGTACTATGTTTTTTTCTACACTACCAGCCTCACGACACGGGCCATTGTACACAGGCAGTACCCAGGGTCGGACAACACGACATGTATCATTTCTACACACCGTGTACTTTTTTGGAAAACAGCTTGGTCCTTTTGTTCACCGTTCCTTGAACATCTTCCATTTGGGTTAGTTCTCCTTCTTCTTGTTTCCCTGAGGGGCAGACATCTTTCCCTCATGCAGGATTTTGATCCCTTCAGCAGGACATTCTATGATAGAGTCAGGCATCCATCTGAGAGGCCCAGATCGAGATCCTCCATCCATTCCAGACCCTAGGTAGAGTCAGGCATCGACGTGACCAACTATACTGGGCGTTGATCCTCTACCTAACAGGTGAATTCTGGATGAGTCGCGGTATCCACCATGGCCCTGACAATGATCCTCATCTGTGTATCAAGATCTTTCCCACTCAGGAGTGTGTCTCCCATAATGAGTGCCTTCTATCTACTGTAACCTTCCCACTCAGGAGTGAGTCTCCCGTAATGAGTGCAGATACCTCTCGTTACGGTTCCCGACGAACAACACTTCTTGGACGGACATCATCATATCTATAGACTCATGGAGTGTGTTTTCCTGAAATGAGTGCATCACGGAATCTTCGAACAAAATCCCTTATGGGGTTATGCGGTTGCATGACTTGTCTCTAGACCACAGGTCTGGTTTTTGAGTATATCTGGTTTGTTTATATGTTCTGTAAACATATACCATGCATAGCTAACTATACCTTTACTTTGTATTGCTTTGTGGTTTTCGGGGTCCTCTACTGAGTATTGTTATACTCACCCCTGCACAGGGTTTGGCCACACGTCTGGTCTCATGTGCAGACGAGCAACCTTTTGATAGAGTCCAGGGCTGACCAGGACAGGACCGATCTTTCTGAGTTCCCTATAGGCCAAGGCATTCCTACGACCACGAGCAGCAGTCCCAGTACCTTTTGAGCTTACAGGTTGGACTTTGTAGTTTCAGACTCTTGTTTGTTTTCTTTTTGGGTGGGCCTGTATTTTTGGCCTAGTTTACTTTTACAGTACTCTACCTTTCGTTATACTCTGATGGTTGGGTTTAGTTGCATGGATGATTTTTGTTCCTTAGTATTTTACATTTCAGCATTTGTGGGCTTGGAGATGTGTGCGTGTGTACAGGTACTTAGGCAATGCCTCCCATGTTTGTGATATGCCTACTCGGTGCTAGTCAGCAGCCCCTGACCTATTGGAGGCGGGCTTGGAGAGTTAAAGCATGGGCCCCACTAGGACGGGTCGTGACAATTTTATTAAATGTTCACAATGGAGTGTCTATAAGGATCATATAATTATTTTTCCTTTATAACAAATAGGACATCCCCAGAATAACATTTTCATGTTTTGTTGAACATTTACATACATATACTAAAAATCATGAACTATACATATCACATAAAATAAAAACATCACTTCATTTAGAATCTAACAATATAATATATTTTAATTACAATCATACCCAATAAATTTAATTAAAATATTCTTTATAGATATGATATTAATCAAACATATTATCATTATAATTTATAATTATTTTGGTAAATAAATCAACAGAGTGGATTCATAAATATATTTATAAGAGAACACTAAATAGGTTACAAAAATATTATAATATATACCAATATCAAGATATCATAATATCTAAGGTGATATATTATCATAAGTGAAATATATTCCTATTTTATGAACACAAAATAAGAATGTTGAACACCATCTAATCATCCATTATTGCATATTATTAAATTATGTTATAACCATGTTTAAATCTCATAATACAAATAGACATTGAATCTAAAATATATACCAATGAGAATACTATTATATTTCTAGAATCAATATCAATGCATAATCACATTATGTGCTACAGACACTACCCATAAACCCTAATATTGTGTGATTCTCAAATTTACCTGTCCAAAAACATAGGTTTACTAGCTCACTAAAAATTCACTTAAATATAATATAAATATATAAATTCATTAAACAATGAATTTTAAGTTTGTATATCTTCAGTTACATGCTACATATCTTAAATTGTACAAAAATGTCAGTTTCACATATGATAAAAATAAAAATTTAATATATAATTAAAAAATAATTGAAAAAATAAATGTAAATTGATTAAATATAAAATGATATATTAATTGAATAAAAATCCAATAGGTACTAAAATAAAATTTTGATAGGCTATAATAAGTTTCATATGTGTCAAAATTTAGTGATTTAAATAATATATAAAAATTTGATAATTGTAAAAGCAAAATAAGAATAAAAATGTATATATTCATGAGATGATATTTTAAATTATAATGTATCATAAGAAATAATATTTAAACTATGACTGAATTTAATATTGATATATATATATATTTATATATAAAATGTTTTAAATAAAACCATTATGATTTCATTAAGTAATTAATAAGAAATATAATTTCAATAGATTTTAAAAATAATAAATGAATAAAAAAAGTAGAATATAAAAATATTATTTCCATAATCATCAATATATGTTATTCCATAGCCATCCATCATTGGGAAATAGAGAGAAGTATTTTATATATCTAATATAAAAGATAAAGGATAAATATTTCATCAATTTATTGTATGTACATGTTAAAATAAAATTATATATATAAATAGAACATTTGAAAATGTTATCATAATGAAATTGAGATGAATTTAGAGAAAAACATTTTATTAATTATGGGAAATAAATTTTAGTGAATAAAAAATAATATAATATTATAGAAAAAATGTAAGATTTTTTTTACTTTATATTTTGGTTTCCAAGTCAATAGTAAAAAAAATTATTAGAGATTTAATACATGAATGTATTTATGATAAAAAATATTTTTTTTGTATATATTTCAAATGGTAAGGAAAAAAAATAAAATGATGAGATTGATAATACAAAAAAAAATTGAAAAAAAAATTGATAAATTATATATAATCATATAAAAATAGGGACTTATTATATAATATAATAAAAAAATATGGGTGATATTATAGTCTTATAATTAAAGTGACTAAATGTATGTATATGATGGAGATTTTTTTCAAACCCATTCATTTCTACATTCAAGTGTTTATATATTATTAAAGGGGGTGATGGTTTTAGATATTCTGGGAGGTTCTTGGTGAAAATTGGTTATGGAATAATTAGGGAGGTGTTATACTGTATATGTTTTCTAGTATTATTTTCCAAACGAGATTGGAGAAATTCCAAAGAAATTTTTTTTGTTTTTATTTGAGATAATGGTGGGGTATAGAACAATCTAGAGGGTAATAAAATGGTGATCATATGGTTTCTATATCTTGGGATTTTTTAAGAGGTTTAAACATATATAATCATTTCACTACACTATCAGGGAGGCCATATAAGTTGTTCTATAAAGATTATCTATTGTCATATGGTATATTAGAGTTTCAAAAGGGTAATATGGAGTAGATTAATGGTAAGAAGTAGTCATATTATCATTGGTGGGGATCTCATCGGGGGTGCATCAGGGTAAGAACTATGAGGGGGTCTGATTTAATCTCTATGTATTGAAATTATGTGAAATATATAGCTCTCATATGTGAAGTAAAAGGATATCTTATGTGTAAAAAAGGAATCATAATTCTATAATAGGGATTATTGTTTAGATTTTGTGTTATAGAAGTTTCCATATTCCCTTATACAACATATATACGTACTGTGAATGTATTATATTTTTTCTTTGAATTATATTTTTATTCCCTATTCTAATCTAGAACTATGTTTATATATATATATATATTGTGTTTCAATCTTTAAATTCAAAGATTAAAACAGATTAAGAAATTATTGAATTAAATATTTTGATTCATTAATTATATTATATTATAATCTCTTGTATAAGATGAATAAACAAAATTTAAATAAAATGAAAAAATATATTATTGTTTGATGTGGGTTTTGGGAAATATTTTCATAATATATCATTATATTGAGAATAAAATATTCAATCTTTTTTTGAGTTCCTAGAGTTCTTTATCATATCTAGGAAATATAAATTTCTCTATTAGAGTATTATAAGATTACTTTGATCATCACATGACCTTCCTATATATTACCATATCTACTATAATTTTCCCTCTTCGTATTATTTTGTATCATGTGACTTAGAAATTTAGTTAAAGTATTCAAGAAATTCTAAAGTTTATTTCTAATATATTGTTATACTAACCTACTTTTTTCACATTTTAATTTCAATTAAATATATTAAATAATATTTTAAATGGATATGTGGGAATTAAAAAGAGAAGTATCATCAATGTATATTATTTATATTTCTTAAATATTTAGTTTTTTTTGTATAATAATATCATAAATTAAAAATAATACCTAAAGATAAATATGATAGAAAAAGGGGTGGGAATTTTTTAGATGAAATATATATTATGAATTTTTAGTTTTTTGGGGTATTTTCACCCCCTTCATTTAAATAACATATATAGAAGGTTTCACATGATCATTTGAGCCCCCTACATGTAGTGTATAGGTTATTGTTGATATCCCAAATTATTTATATGTTTTTTTACTGGATAAATATCAAGTATATGACATGATAGTAATTAATTAACTATTTATATATTCATGAAGTGAATAATGGTGGGGCTTATATTTTTATTGATGGAAATATGAGATGTTCTCACTGATGTGGGAGATATTAGATTTATTATGGTTAGTGTATCATTTTCATTTGATATTGATGAATTATAGTTTTGTATGGGTTGAATTAATAAATATGAAAATTGGGTTGTGGATAGAATTATATAATTTGGATTATTAATTAAATATATAAAATAAGCATGGTTGTAAATAAATATATATTATCTTTTTTTGAAAAATAAATTATTGAATAAATGAGTAGTAGATTGGAATAAATATTTATGGTATATGGGAATAGTCTTTAATTGAATATTGGAGACAAATTATGAATGAACCTAATTTTTATTGATTAATGTAAATATATTATTGAGTGAATAAATAAATAAAAAATTAATTTCACATGATTTTTATAGTAGTGTTTAAGGTTATTGGGTTGTTAATTTTATTAAAGTAGTGGTTGTTGCTAATTGGTAGTGGTGATGAGGGTGGGAAATGTATTAATTATTATAGTCATATTTTTATTCACCCATAAGAAGTGATTTTTTTTCTATTATACAATTTATATTTATATTTTTTTTCTAAATTTAGTATACTATAGTGTATTATTTCATATTAATTCCCAATATTTTGGTTTAATGTTTTCCCTAGAGTTCCAAGATGGTGAGACCACATGGCTAACTACCCCTTATTCCCTGCACTCCCTTTAGTGTGAAATTTTTTGTGATGTATTGTGGTTAATATGATCATTAAAGGTGTGAGATTAGAATTTCCAAGACATGATCCTATGGTGATGATTAGATGATGGTTATGTTTTGAGATTCATTCATGGTCGGAGGATGGAATGAGTATGATGCACTTTATGTTAATGATACCATGATACATTGATAAAAATATGAAGGGTGTTATTGATATTTTATCATGTTATATATAGTTTTTACTAATTCCAATATGATATTTTATACCTTTTAATATATTATATATGTATTTATGTCACCCAACCCACATTATATGGGAAGGGATGTGAGTTTTTGATCATTGATGCTAGGGTATTATACTATAAAATAAGTGGTAAAGTGGTTGTGGGAAGAAAATTATTATTTAATTTTGATTTTTTTTGTTATTATTATATTCAATTCTTAATGAGTAATACTTATGGAGGATAGTAATGAGTGGATGGCATCTTAAGGGCAGACTAGTTCTACTATTTACTTAATAGAGAATTATTGTTCTAAAATATCATTTTCACAATAGAAATTAAATAGGATCTATAGAAATAAATATGAAATTATCAACATATATATATATATAATATTTTGTAAAATGAGAGGGTTTGGGTGACTGAGTTGTGTTTGGGTAGATTGGAGTTGGAGATTCAATTTGGAGCTACTGATTATCAGTTGTTTGTGATTCTTATTTTGTTTTTTATTATATAATACATTGCGTGATTTTTTGAATTTATTTACATGGATTGTGGTCTATTTTACATGATGTGGTGTCAATATTTTTTTATCCTCTTATCTCTTTTGATTAAATTATTTTATGATTGTAAAAACTATTCGACCTGTAACATCCCACCCCAGATCACCACTAAGATTGTGTATGGATTGGTGGGCTACATGGCCTCAAGTGCACCTCCCCATATGCTAGAGGCTGCCGACTAATAGTGAGAGTTTAAACAGGTGATTTAGGGGATAATATTCCCTCATGAAGGTGTAGTACAATGGTTTCTTAATTGAACAATAAAACTCAATTGAAGAAGTAGTATAATAAATGGATGACATATATCAAAAAAATAAAATAATATATACATAAAAATAAAATGTCCAATACTAATTCCTTATATTGATTCACGTAATGTCAAGTGTTACAAAAAGTTAGAAGTAGTAAAATATAACAAAAGAAAAGAAAATACTAACAGTAAAATCCTCATGTATCCTAACTAAGATCCCAGTCTTGTGCTCCCTAGATCCCATATACACATAACATCAGGAGAAATGAATCCAAATACTGTTGAGAAATAATATCAACTTGGGTGCCAAAAGGAACTCTTAAAAGATGTGAGAAAACAGTCTTAGTAGGGTGGAACCCATGGTATATAGCTCAATCAATTACGTTTTATATAATGTAATGTATTGAGAATGAATAATCATTAAAATAAAAAAAATTCTGAATAAATTAAAAAAACCTGTCTAGGTTCCTAAGGGATACCTGTTGGCTATACATACTTCGGAAACCTACCAGGTATTTATGTTAAGGGGGAGATCCCCCTACATCATGATGGATCACCCAAATAAGTATAAAATTCTCTTTCTAAGGATGAATCACTCAGAATATACCATAAACTTATAGCCTCTACCCTTAGGCTAACCAAAACCTCACCCACTTGCATAACTATAATCACGCCCTCAAGATATCCAAAATATTCCCATTAGGAATAACTAGAATATATCACTTAGGAATCATGTAATTGTGTATCAAGTGCTTTGGAATCCAAAATAAACATAAAATCTTCTTTCATGCATTCAGTACTAGTGTGTCTAGACCTCAGGTGGTATGAAAAACATGCACCAATACCTCAGGCATCACATTGAACATTATTCATATCTAAATAAATTTAGCAATCCAAATAGTATCAAAAACTCAAGAATCAGTCACATTGATATCACATCTCAAAACCTAAGAAAAAAATTCACAAGCCTAGTATCGAACATACCAGATTTATCAACATAATAAACAACGATCAATTTCTAAATAATATTATATGTAAAACTTATTCATTTTATTAACCTAGGATCCAAATTGTCTTCGTATTTATATCAAACACATTTAATTAATTATTTGACCCTAATGTCATTAGTATATTAATTATGTTGTTTATCCAAGGTGATTCTATAATAAGAAAGAAAAAAAATTATTATTATACCAATTCAAAAATATATTCTAACAATCAATAATTTATCCAAATTACTATATGGATTTAAATTCAAACCGATAAAGTCTTAACAACTTCCAAGGCTGGAACATGAATCGAGTGGCCATAGATTTGAGTCTTCACACCTATAAGCATAGAGTGATCCAAGGGATAGTTTAATGTGAAAAATTATAATTTAATACAGATTAATAAATTTATATGGTCGTTCATGGTGTACCGACACGATCAAATGTATTCCATACAAATTAAATAACGTAATCAGAAAAAATGGATTTAGTTTATACCACCCACTTGTGGCCCCAAGAGGTAATCATAAAGTGTGTCATAAAGTAAAAGAGACATTTTCATATTCAAAATTTATTAGATGAGGAAGATGCCTCTCATGCATATCATTACCCAAGTCCAAATTTATTAATGCATTACATTTCATTACAATCATTTACATATGCATTAGAGAAAAGGACAGGACCTTACAATCACTTGGAGTCATTCTATTTAATATCATTTGATTCATTTTAATAAAGGAAACCTTATAATTCATTAAAAACTTATTTCAAAAAATTCATTCAATTTATCAAAAACATGGTTCAACACCCATATGAACTTGTTCTATCAATTTATATCATTCAACCAAGGACCCACACACAACCAAGGTACATTACACATTTAATATAAAGGAAATAAAGTCCAATTTGGAATGGTACACCCAATAGATATGAAAATGGAAAATACTCACACCCCAAATGGGTTTTACCCTGAGTGAAGGTCACAATTGGCATGGAAAGGCATAACAATTAATCATATATGATAAAAAGGCATCAATGGATGGATCCATGTAGAGTAAAAATGACATGACATTAAAAATGCAGCAAAATGATAGAAAAAAGGACAGATTCCCCATAATTATAATTCACATTCATAAAGAATGCTATTCAGTTTATAAAATAGGTCATGTGCTTAAAAGGTTTAATTAAAAAGGGGAAACTCATTTCTTAACTTCAATGAGGGCCAGGTCTAAACATGCTTTATAGAAAAACCTAACATCAAAGCCTAAAAGGTTAACCATAGAAATATGGTAGGCAATCAATAACAATATAATTTCTACTATTCAGCTTGAAGAATATGCACCACCATTTGAGGGGGATTATTATAAAATCATGACATTTATTATCAAAAACTTATTTATCAACTTTAACATAAAAATCATGAAACATTATAAAATCTAATTTAAGAGGCATTAAATATAAATACAACACTGCATAAATTTTAAAAAAAGGATGGTAAGATAAGTAAATTAATTAATTTATTCATAAAATTTAAGGACAATGGAAAGGGACACTTCCTCAAGAAGTATACCAAGACAACACACAACACTTTTCTTATTTGGTGGTTACGACTCAAAACAACCCCACACCCACACACACATACACTTATATAAAAATAAAAATATATTTCCTTCAATCCAAATATTGTATTCCCCTAAACCTGAGGAAATAAATACGAGAAATATATATATATATATATCTGTGTGTGTGTGTGTGTGTGTGTGTGTGTTCCCTCATTCGCATACAATCAAAACTCACTACAATAATTAAAAGTACTATAAAAACATACCAAAATGGTTAAATTCACCTCAAATTAAATTCTAAGGACTCAGAAACACATTAAATACCCTAAATTAACTGATCCAAACTATGCAGTAGAAAGAAAACCTCATCTCAAAAGGTGGAAGTAACCAAAACAACTCAATATAATTTTCCATCGACATCGAATGTCATAAATTGTAAGAAAGGGACCCCTAGAATCCTTACACACACCCTAAAATCAAAAAAAAAACAAATTTAGTGAATCCCTAACCATAGGGTTTTGGATTAATGAAATAGGGAAATGGGGACACCATATATCAACCGATAAAAAGAGAAGGAGGATCTAGGGTTCTTAACACGAAGATTCAATCTAGGATCAACAATAAATCTAGAGAAAACATACTGAAGAAGGAGTGAGTTGTGAGGGGGGGGGGGGTCACATGCATGTTTGGTGAGGAAGGGGGAGTCGCGTGATCTAGATGGGAGATGGTGAAAATCCCTTCATAGGGGTTTTCTAAAAAACTAAAGTAATAAAATAATTAAAATATAATAATACTGAAAATTATAATAATCATAATCAAAATAATAACATTAATAATTATACTATTACAATTATTAAAATATTTTATTATTATTTTATATTTATTATAATCTAATTTTTTTATCTTAATTCATTGAATTTCACTAAGAAGACACACCTTTGAGTCCCAACTATTGGAATTTCATTCTGAATCATGGTTTTCATACTAGCCCATTGTGTAAATGAAAAAAATTTAAATTCCCTCGAAATTATTTCTGATTAAAAAAATGGGTCATTATAACCTCCTCGTCGTAGAACTTGTCATCCCAGAGATGATTCTTGGAACAATGAAAATATAACCTATCCTACTAGATTGGTGAAGCCTTGTTCAAACCATCATGTTTCATATCCAAACATCCAACACACCTCTAATCATATTTCTAAGAA
Source organism: Viscum album (assembly GCA_963277665.1). Classification (NCBI taxonomy): domain Eukaryota; kingdom Viridiplantae; phylum Streptophyta; class Magnoliopsida; order Santalales; family Viscaceae; genus Viscum; species Viscum album. Next base: position 1,415,878,171 of record OY728125.1, on the reverse strand, counting down.
CACGAAACATAATCTATTTAAAACCAAAGAAAACTCTTTCTTTCCACTCGCAACATTAAAAAAATGATTACCTAATCCTGTTTATCCAGAAAAATGATCATTACATCATCTCATTAAACAATTAACGATAGGTAATCACCAGTGTATGATTTAACATTAGAAAAGGGCCAATTTCAAACCATGTCACCTCCACCATTGTAATTTTCATTACTAGAAAAACCTTTAATCATTATATGGATGATCCAGGTATGATTTCATTAAAAAGGTATGGTTGAATCCCAATCTACATAACTAAAATTGGTCACACAAACTTTCATTAAAGACACTACTGACTTTTACAGCATTCATGCCTCAACTTAGTGACATGTATTTCTAGTTCATTATGACATTAAAATTTATCAAGAGTGATAACATTTCATTCCACTACATGCTAATCATTTTTGAAGATCCCCATCTTAGATAGCCAATGTTTTACAAACTGAAATACTGTTCCTTCTTCCAAGGTATCTCACATTCACCATGAACGCATCCACTGAAGTCCATATCTAACTTCCAGTGACATTCAATGATTTAATCATCAATGAGGCCATCAACAAGTCCATGATAACCATAGATTCATTGAAATAGTTGTATAAAAACTAATTCTATAGTCCATTTTGGAAGTAAAACGTTGGTATAATCCATGATGTCCACATCGGATCATTGGCTAATCGCGGAGTGGCATCCACTTGGTGGTCAAGTCAAGGAGAATGGATGGTGTCATAGAGTCCATTTGAGGATTTCCTACAAGCACTACTGGAAATAATGACATTTGCGATGGGGAATTTGCGTCGGGATCCCATCGCTAACAGGCTTTTGCGACGGGGGCCCGTCGCAGAAAACGACGTCGCAACAACAATTATTTGCGACGGGCCCGTCGCTAAAGGTATTATTTGCGACATCGATCCTTCCCTTCGCAAATATTAGTCCGTATATTTGTGAAAAATTTTTAAAATCGTATTTGCGACGGGCCCGTCGCAATTATGTTTTTAAAAAAAATTCAAAAATATTAATAAATTATTTTAATGAATATAATAATAATACTATTTGCGACGGGCATAGTATCCCTTCGCAAATACTATAAAAAAATAAAAAAAAATAAATTATTAATAAATTATTTTAATTAATATAATAATAATCCAATTATAATTCAAAAAAAATATATTAATAAATGATTTTAATTAATATAATAATAGAATTATAAATCACAAATAAAAATAATAAATTATTAATAAATTATTTTAATTAATATAATAATAATAGGATTATAATTCAAAAATAAAAAATAATAAAATAATAAAAAATGATTTTAATTAATATAATAATAGAATTATAATTCACAAATAAAAATAATAAATTATAAATAAATTTTTTTAATTAATATAATAATAATAGAATTATAATTCAAAAATAAATAATAATTGAATATTAATAAATGATTTTAATTAATATAATAATATTAGAATTATAATTCATAAATAAAAAAATATTAATAAGTTATTTTAATTAATATAAAAATAATAGAATAATTTTACATTCAAATATTAAAATAATTCTAATATTACAAAAAAATATAATTAAATTATAATATTATAAAATTTTAATATATATATATAATTTAATATTATAAAATATAAATAATATTATTATTCATATTAATATTGTTATTTCAAAATATAATATTATTAATATTTTATAATGAGACAGAATCTACGAATTGAAAAAAATTCATATTTTGATTTAACAAACTTTATAACATAAAAAAAACTCTAATCTGAAGGAGGGGGGGGGGGGGGAGGGGGGAGGGGGGGATCTGTAGATGCTGGTGGAGTAAACTCCATCCCTAAAGCATGAGTGAGTCGGCGCATGTAATCCATCTGCTCTTGATGCTACTGCTGCCACCGACTCATCTGCTCCTTGTACAGCTGCTGCTGGCGTCGACGCTCCTCCTCATGCTGCTGCTGCTGCTGAGGCATCGGCTCCTGATCCTGTCGGAGACTCTTTATCAGTGCAGTCTGAGATCACAACTGATCCTCATACTGTGTAGCATAAGAATATGCATGAGCTCCTCTCGAGCTGGACGCCGACATCGCAGCAATGCCATAATAATCTCTGGGAGTCAATCGAGAGCTGATACCAACTACCCTCCCCTTCTCAAAGGCATACTGGGTGGCCTGCATCCATGCCGCCTCATCAAACTGACGGCCAGTGGTCTGATCTGATGACTCAGCCTGACTCTCAGGCCGGGTCTGTGACGCTGCGGCCTCATATGACTCCTGTAGTTGCAATTTAAAATTAAAATTGTGAATATATTATATGCAGTTAATTTTTAAACTTGAAAACAAATAATACTGACCATGATGTGACGCTGATGATCACCTCTGAGCTCCCCAGTAACAGGATCACTATACATCCTCCGATATACGTCGTACTCCGTAATATCGAGGTGCTCGACAGCCTATAAGAATAAAAAATAAACTGTTAATATTTATAGTTATATAAAATATTTATAAATAATGTACATACCAAATGCTGTCTATGAGTACTGAAAGTACGACTCCCAGCTCGATGAGTCACCTCCTGTCTCCCCCGATTCTGCCTCCCCACCGATGATATCCTCTGAAAGGCATCACTTAACCAGTGCGCACATAATACATCCCATACATGGGATGAAATGTACTCTGGTCGGTGTGCTCTACATGACTCATCAAAATTTGACACTCCTGCTTTCTTCGTGGAAGCTTCTCTTAAATTGTGCAAAAATTGACGAAAGCGATCACGCATGGCCACCTCCCATGCCTCGTGGATGGCGTCACGCATGGTATCCTCGATCGGATACCATAAACCCTACAAATAAATCGAAATTTCAAGTTAGAAATGAAATAATCTTCAAAATAAAAATTATTTATTTACGTACGTACCAACCAATGGCCGAACATGGCCTACTGCACATCAATGGGAATCTGCTCCCATGTGGTCCAAGGCTGAGATAAATAGTTGCGCAAAATAGCACTACCCTGTCCGACTGCTATATGCGGAAAACTGTAAAAATAATAAACATTTATTATGTGAATAGATTAATGAAATATTAGTCGAATCCACAGGTTATCACACATGTTATTACACCTCCGTGTGCGTGGATAAAACCCAAGACGTGGACGTCGCTCGGGGACGGGGTCAGGAATCATCAATCGTGCAAGACCGCGCCCCCTCCGCATACTCCCTGGAGTGCCTACAGGCTGAGGGTCATCTGCCAGCAACTCATCTGCATCGAAAGGCAGGTCAGCATCCGCCAACTCACGAAATGTGTCGTCATCCATCTGAAACAGAAAATGTTAATGTTGTTAGCAAATAATTGATAATTACTATTATATATACATATATATTAGCTATGATTGTATATAACTACAATGGAATTCTATCAGTGTTCATATTCATCATCATCTTCATATATGTCAATGTCATCTTCATATTCCTCCTCAACATCATCGATATCCATTCAAGTTCCAGTTGCTTCATCTCTTACCATTTCAAATTGATTTGTGACATCATTAACATCATCGTCATGACCGACTCTTAAATGTGGGGTTTTGTCATCGATACTCATGTCTCTTTGTAAAAAAGATTGATTTTGAGTACTCTCTTGAAAAACTTCAATTCTTTACACATCAGTGAAAGCACATCCAATTTGACTAAACTGATTGTCTCGAATTTTGATTTTTATTATACTCCACCAATCAGTCAACTCTCTTGATGTAGCACAGTACTTTGCGTAATAAACTTGATGTGCCTGTTGAGCCAATAAGAATGGTTCATTTACTGTGAGAACACATTTACATTTAATATCGATGATTCCATGAGTCGGATGAACACACACGCCTCTCTCTGTATCCAACCACCGACATTTGAACATGGTTATGTAATGTTTTCCAGGATAACAGAGTTCAATGATTTCATCAAGTATGCCATAAAAGTCAACTTCATTTTCTTGATGATGAGATCCTCTCAAGCTAACTCCACTGTTAATTGTTTCTTTGATTCCCCATATGCATGTGTGTGAAATCGAAATCCATTCACCACATATGCATTATATGTTTTAACAATTTTGGAAGGTGGGTTACTCAATATACACAGCCGTTTGTCAATTTTATCAGCATGTCGAGACACCAAAAAAATTGTGAAATAATTATCAATATAGTAAACTATACATTGAATGAGTTGCTAAAAGATAAATAATTTATGTTACCAGTTTTTGAAACCACTGAGAGAAATTTTTCTGTCGGCGTTCTTTGAGAGAAGCTGCTGTAATTTGTGGAATTTGTTTCTTGATATGATTATCATACAACCTATAAAAAACAAAGTTATTTACTGTAACATAAATGATATAATAAGTGATATAAACACTTACAGTAAAACTGATGTCATCTCTTCCCAATTGAGCAGAACATACGTTTGAGCTCTGTGATGTTCATCATCCGAAAGCCAGTGTTCATAATCTCCACCAAAACCAAGCTATGGATGGTTGAAAACAGATAATTGATTGATGATTTCATCAATATTTCTCCCGTTCTTTCCCATTCGGTTGTGTTTTGAAGGATACTCAGATTCAAAATAATGGGAGCAGAAAAAAGATATTTCCTCTTGCAAATAAGCTTCTACAATAGATCCTTCAACATATGCTTTGTTACGTACTTTTATTTTCAATTATTGCATGCATCTTTCAAATGGGTACATCCATCGAAACTGTACAGGACCTCCACATTTGGCTTCATATAGAAAATGTAACATCAAATGTTCCATTAAGTCGAAGAAAGACGGCGGAAATATTTTTTCCAGTTTACATATAATTACAACAACATCTTCTTCAAGTTTTCATAGAGCATCATAATCTGCGGTAGCCGCACAAATTTCCCGAAAAAAACGAGACATGTCTGTTATGAAATCCCAAATCACAGAATTCAACATACCTCTTAATCCAATGGGTATAAGTCTTTCCATTATAACATGACAATCATGACTTTTTAATCCAGTAATATGACCATTTTTTACACATCTACCCAAATTGGAAGCACAACCATCTGGAATTCTCAAATCTGTAATCCACTGACAAAATAATAAACGGTTTTCTTTACACAGTGTATAAGCTGCTTTTGGGTTCAGTAATCTTTATGTTCTGTCATTCTCAAACAGTTCCAGTTCTGGATGCCTACAAATTTGGGCAAGATCTAAACTTGCATTTACATTGTCTTTGCTCATTCCTGGTGTATCCAAAACTGTATGAAACAAATTATCAAAACATTTCTTCTCAATATGCATGACATCCAACATGTGACGGACCAACAAATCAGACCAATATGGAAAATCCCAAAATATGCTACGTTTAATCCAATTGTGTTCTTTCCCAAAACAAGAAATTTTCTGTTGGTTTATTATGGGAACAAAAGTGATGGGAGGTAATGAAAATACAACTGATTTTAACTCCAAACCTGATAGCATTTTTGGAGGTCCATCCCTTTCAACTGTTCCTTTTCTGAAATGAGGTCTGTTTCTGCAAAAAGGATGATCAGCTGGAAGAAATCTGCGATGACAGTCAAAATAACAAGGTTTCTTTCCATGAATGAGCATAAATGCTTTGTTCTCTCCCATACAGTAAGGACATGATTTCTGACCATGTGTACTCCAACCAGATAACATCCCATAAGCCGGGAAGTCACTAATTTTCCACATCAATGCTGCTCTCAGTATGAAATTCTATTTCGTAGCAACATCATATGTACTGACACCAGTACTCCACAATAAACTTAATTCATCAATCAATCGTTTCAAATAAACATCAATATTCTTCTTCAGATGTCCTGGAATTAGTAAAGTCAAAAAGATATATGGCTCCTTCATCAATATCCATGGAGGTAAATTGTACGGAGTTAAAAAAATAGGCCAACATGAATACTAACTACCATGAGATCCGAACGGACAGAAACCATCAGTGGAAAGACCCAGTCGAACATTTCTAGCTTCTAAAGAAAAGGATGGATGCACTCTATCAAAATGTTTCCATGAATCACCATCGACTGGATGATTCAAGCTTTTATCGGTTTAAATATTCACTTTATTCCATGACATCATTGTCGTTGTATTCTTAGACATGAATAAACACTGAAGTCTGGATTCAAGCGAAAAATATCTCAAATATTTTACAGGAATCAAACCAGACTTCCCATGTTGCCCTTCTTTATATCTCAGTTGCCCACATATGGGACAACTATCCAACGACTCATTTTCCCCAGAATATAAAATGCAGTCATTTGAACATGCATGAATCTTCTGACAAGTAAGTCCCAAATTTCGAACCAGCCTCTTACTCTCATAGTAATTTACAGGCAAAACATTTCCTTCGTGTAACAGTGTTTTAAGCAAAGAAAATATCTGGTCAAAACAGGTGTTTGACATTCCGTTATCTGATTTGATAGCCATAAATTTTGCAACTACTTATAATTTGCTCATCTTGCAACCAGGATATAATGCATCCTCAGCAGACCTTAACAACTCATAAAATTCAGACGGTGCCAACTCAGGATTTGAAGCTATATCAGCCGGAGTTTCTGTATGTTGAACAGATGAACCTGCAACATCATGTACTAAATCTTGAAATCAGGATGGATCCGGAATCAAGTTGGTATCACCTACTCTGGAACTGCGTTCACCGTGTTGATACCAAAAAACATAATCTGGTTGAAAACCAAAACGCAAGAGATGTCCCCCCACTTTGTCAAACGTGTCAAACATTCTCAATGCACATTTTCTACAAGGGCATTTTATTTTGCCTTCTGAAACAAATTCTGGATTTGATGCAGCAAATGATAAAAAAGTCTCCACACCCTCTATATATAATGGATTTAAACTAGAACCGTTTGGATTTTTACGTTGATTTATCCATATACGGTCATCTAATAATGACTGTTGACGACCTCTCTGTTCCATATTTTTCTATAAAATATAAAATCATTACTGGTTTTGAATAATTTGTTAGAAAAAACACTCAAGCAAGGATAATTATAGAGTTTACATTATACACGACTGACACAAACTTTTTATTGAGATAGACCTAAAAATTGACCCTTTAAGAATTGAATATGTTGAGAATAAAGAAAAACCTGTTACAAATATTGATAATTTTAATATTATATAAATTTTTTAATATTTTAATAATACTAATATTATTTTTTCATAAATATTAATTATATAATAACAACATTATTACATTATTAGTATATTTTATTATTAATATTAAAATAATATAATTTTCTATATTATATACAATTCTCCTTTCATCTATGTGTTTAACATTCTGTCTCCACATGTAATATTTGCATTCACTTTCACCTCTCCATTGGTGAGTAGGTTGATAATTTTGAAAAATAATGCAAATTTTACATGTGGAGACATAAAACACACAGATGAAAGAAGAATTGTATATAATATAGAAAATTATATTATTTTAATATTAATAATAAAATATACTAATAATGTAATAATGTTATTATCCCTAATTATTGGTAATTATTCCTAATTATCGGTAATTATTGGTAATTATTACTAATTATTGGTAATTATTGGTAATTATTGGTAATTATTGGTAATTATTACTAATTATTGGTAATTATTGGTAATTATTTGTAATTATTACTAATTATTGGTAACTATTGGTAATTATTACTCATTATTGGTAATTATTACTAATTATTACTAATTATTACTAATTATTGGTAATTATTACTAATTATTACTAATTATTGGTAATTAGTGATAATTATTGGTAATTATTACTAATTATTGGTAATTAATGGTAATTATTACTAATTATGGATAATTATTGGTAATTATTACTAATTATTGGTAATTATTACTAATTATTGGTAATTATTAATAATTATTGCTAATTATTGGTAATTATTACTAATTATTACTAATTATTGGTAATTATTGGTAATTATTACAAATTATTCCGAATTATTGGTAATTATTACTAATTATTACTATTTATTACTAATTATTGGTAATTATTACAAATTATTGGAAATTATTACTAATTATTGGTAATTATTGGTAATTATTGGTAATTATTACTAATTATTGGTAATCATTACGAATTATTGGTAATTACTGATAATTATTGGTAATTATTACCAATTATTGGTAATTATTGGTAATTATTGGTAATTATTACTAATTAATGGTAATTGTTGGTAATTATTTCTAAATAATGGTAATTATTGGTAATTATTTCTAATTATTACTAATTATTGGTAATTATTACTAATTATTGGTAATTATTACTAATTATTGGTAATTATTACTAATTATTGGTAATTTTTACTAATTATTGGTAATTATTACTAATTATTGGTAATGTTTACTAATTATTACTAACTATTGGTAATTTTTACTAATTATTACTAACTATTGGTAATTATTATTAATTATCACTAATTATTGGTAATTATTGGTAATTATTACTTATTATTACTAATTATTGGTAATTAGTGATAATTAATACCAATTATTACTAATTATTGGTAATTATTGGTAATTATTACCAATTATTACTAATTATTGGTAATTATTGGTAATTATTACTAATTATGGATAATTATTGGTAATTATTACTAATTATTGGTAATTATTGGTAATTATTACTAATTATTGGTAATTATTGGTAATTATTACTAATTATTGGTAATTATTACTAATTATTGCTAATTTTCGGTAATTATTACTAATTATTAGTAATTATTCCTAATTATTGGTAATTATTCCTAATTATTACTATTTATTACTAATTATTGGTAATTATTACTAATTATTGGTAATTATTACTAATTATTGGTAATTATTACTAATAATTGGAAATAATTGGTAATTATTGGTAATTATTGGTAATTATTGGTAATTATTGGTAATTATTGGTAATTATTGGTAATTATTGGTAATTATTGGTAATTATTGGTAATTATTGGTAATCATTACGAATTATTACTAATTATTGGTAATTATTCCTAATTATTGGTAATTATTCCTAATTATTGGTAATAAATCCTAATTATTGGTAATTATTCCTAATTATTGGTAATTATTTCTAATTATTTGTAATTATTCCTAATTATTGGTAATTATTCCTAATTATTGGTAATCATTACGAATCATTACTAATTATTGGTAATTAGTGGTAATTATTGGTAATTATTACTAATTATTGGTAATTAGTCCTAATTATTCCTAATTATTGGCAATTATTCTTAATTATTGGTAATTATTCCTAATTATTGGTAATTATTCCTAATTATTGGTAATTATTCTTAATTATTGGTAATTATTCTTAATTAGTGGTGATTATTCCTAATTATTGGTAAATATTGACAATTATTTGCAATTATTGGTAAATATTGGTAATTATTGGAAACAATATTGACAAATATTGGCAATTATTGAATATTGGGAATTATTATTAATTATTAGTAATTATTACTAATTATTATAAATTATTACTAATTAATGTTAATTATTTCTAATTATTATTAATTAATTCAAATTAATTTTAATTTTTCATAATTACTGCTAATTAATTGTAATTACAGCTAACTATTTTAAATTAATTAGTGTTTAATTGTCTCTAATTACTATTAATTATTAACACTTATTCATAATTATTTCTAATTAGAAATCAAAAAAAAAAATCTAAAAATTTAAACTAAATAAATATAATAAATAAAATAAATATTAAATTAAAATTCACATAAAAACCTTAAACTTGATGTGTCAATGTCGAGCCGCTTTAATTGCAGAACACCACCAACTGAATCCTCGAATTCGGAAAAAAAATTTACAACTGAAAATCGTAAAAGATTCAGAGTGAAAAAATTGGAACGGTTGAGAGTCGAGAGTGGAGAAATTGTAATGGTTGGCAGTATTTATAGGTTGAATTAATTGCGACGGGCTTTTTTGCGATGAGTTTTCCGTCGCAAATAACGTTTTTCGCGACGGGCCCCGTCGCAAATAACCCTGACCACACGTAATTATTGGCGGCATTAAAACGGTTATTTGCGACGAGGCCCGTCGCAAATATCCCCTGCCACCAGGGTATTTGCGACGGGCCTGCAGGACCGTCACAAATAGTCTTTAACCGCCGCCGGTATTTGTGACGGGGATAGAACCCCGTCGCAAATAACCCTGACCGCATTTAATTATGGGCGGCATTAAAATGGTTATTTGCGACGGGTCCCGTCGCAAATAATTCCTGCCGCCTGGGTATTTGCGGCGGGACTGCAGTCCCGTCGCAAATGGTCTTTAACCGCCGCCGGTTATTTGCGACGGGGTCCTATCCTCGTCGCAAATAAACTTTGCGCGGTTTGGCCCGCAGTTTGCGCCAAACCATTTGCGACGGGTAAAAAAACCCGTCGCAAATACTCCTTTGCGAAAGGTATTTGCGACGGGAATAATTCCCGTCGCAAATACCCTGTCGCTATTAACCACTTTTCCCGCAGTGAAGGTAACCCAAGGATTATTCATGAATAACCCAACATTGATATGAATTAAACACTTGAATTCATACCCAAGAAACAACCTAAACAATCCAAACAGTTCTATAAAGATTTAATGTGGTGTAAGACTGACACTCTCTTAGTTCATATTGTATGATATATAGATAGGGGACATGCTCACCTCTTAATGAAGAGTACTTTAAGAGGATTATATTATTAACAAGAAGATTAGTGAAACACTATTGATCAGATGCCCTTGTTAGAAGCCCATCCTTACATACCAATGTGCCATTATTAACTAATCATCAAACCTTTACCACCCGAGGAATCCCATGATCATTCAATATTAACCACTGTAGTCCACCCAAAACCAATGATGTTTCTCAAAGGCTGAATACAACTCCAACCAAAACAATGTTGTGCTACCTTGAAAGCACTAACATGAATTAAATTTGATAAGCCTCACAAAAATTTATTGAAGACCAAACTTTATATAGTTGTCCTCTTTGGTTTTGTTCCTTCTTCCCCGAAGGATAATTATTTAACAAAAACAACAAGATTCTCCCACCACGGTAGTGTCATAGTCATCAAAAAATGTGATAGACAAGCTTCTCAAAATTACACTAGGTCAGAACAACCATAAACGCAAAATTTTAAACTGATGACAAGAAAACCAAAACCAATCTAATCAACATGCTAAAACACGCATGTATATGAAGTTCATCCAAAAATTATAAATAACATGATTTCTTTATGCCTAGGCCACTCTACTCCAAAGATGACCAAAGACCATACTCAATAGTAAACGGGTCAACGATTCCTCCAAACTCAACCCGCTTGTTACAAAAATTTGAAACATTATAATACCACATATATCAATTCATACAACCCCATATGATCACTAATGTGGATGAAATCATACCAATTCCTCCATCATTGAGGATGAAGGAAATGGTCAAATGATCTAAGAAGTGGCCAACCATGCTAGAGTCATTCAATCCATCTAAAAACAAACATTATATGATGCTCATGTGTATAACCATGGTAAAAAAATCATAATCACCCCTTCAAAAAAAGGTTTCATTTAGAATAAAAATATTCATACATGGGATAATTGAACCTGAACACAAAAATTGTACCAAAATATTATAAGGATCAATGTACTATCATGTCATTTCAATTCAAAGGTGTTACATACAATGAGCTAGCCCTATACTAGAGCATACAAATTGTATCTTCAACCAGTTCATGAAAAATATTAAGTCATTAGGCTCAAGATCCTACCATTTATGATATTTACCAAAAAGAAGAAACCATTGAAAAACACCATTGGTTCCATTCCATGGATACTCAAAAATAAACATTAAACTACCCTGACTCGAGGGTTTAAATGAAGGATACCAACCAGGGTTCCATTTTCAAGTAATTTTATGTGTTCATATTAAATCTTATCCATTTAAAATATTTAACTAACACATCAAGGAAATGAATGAATGTTTCAAAAAACTTTATTTTTAAAACATTTCAAAATTCTTGAAATTCTGTCAAAATTAGAAAATTTATCAAAAATAAATTATTTTTTATTTTATATAAGGTAAGGCAGCCTATGAGGTTCCCTATAAGATAACTTAGGTTCATCAAACATTAACACAATAGTAGTTTTATAGTTAATCATGTTTTAGAACACCCACAAAGGATTATCACATAAGAACCATTCCCTAACTGACCAACTTGGTTCCAATTGAGCATTCAGATGGTAATGCATTTCATTTCAAATTAGAGTTGAATAACCTTCACATTTAAAACAATTTTATAATACAACATGATCAAGTTCAACAGTCCAGTCATATGGAAGACCATCTAAAAATCCATAAAGCACCAACACAGTCTATAGTTGTGAGTTTTATTCACACTTTAATAAAAAACAATTACATTCAATCCGTGCCATTAATTATACATTCAAAAAATAGTGAATCATGTCACTACATGGATCTAGCATAAAGAAACATGATGAAATTATTGAATCATGGAATAATAAATAATAAAGGCATGATAAGAAGTCAAAAAACATGGAATAGAAATTGTTAAACATGTTACACAATTCAACATGGTGTAACACCCAAGGCCCACACTTAAAATAGAAATTACCCTATATTTGTAACTGAATGATAGGGTATATGCATGGCATGTGAGTTCTATTTGTGCATAATATGATGCATTTAATGCTTCATCCATTACATACTCAAACAAGGTTAAAATTTCCTAAATTCATAAATAAATAAAAAATGAAAAAATAAACATGTCACTCAAGGTGAAATCATATCAATTGTAAAATTAATCAGTATAAACAAAAATCCTAGCCTTGGACACATGGTCATTCCCCATGGGCGGGGTGATCAGTACAAAGCACGCCTATTTAACAGGTGCTGATACATTCCTTGTATTCTTTCTACCCTCCCAAAATATCAATACAAAAGGAAAACAATCCTTCAATACCACATTGTAACATACTGACCCAGCTCACCACTAGGACAATTGCTGGATAGGTGGTTCGTATGGCCTCAAGATACCCTCATCATATAATAGAGGATTATGACTAGAAGTGATGGTCTATAAAGGTGATAGTGGTGAGGATATACCATCATATAAGAGTAGCATAGTGAAGTATCAGATAATAAATAGCAATTAATAATGGAAACAGAATAATAAATGGAAGAAAGATAATTGATAAATGAAATAACATATGAATAAAAATAAAATTTCCAACACCAATTTAATATAAATATTCATGTAATGTTATGTGTTACTACAAGTTACAATCTTTAAAAATTAATAAAAGAAAAAAAAATGGTCAACTCCTCAAGTATGTTATATAAGAGACCAATCCTATGCTTTCTATCCCCCATGTACACAATGCAACAAAAGCAATGAATCCAATGTCCTGCGAGCAAGAAGATACACTTGAGAACCAGATAGTTCCTGAGAAGGTTGTTAGATAATTATCTCAGTAGACTGCCACCCACTATGTCTATCTCAATCCATTACATGATATATAATGTAAATAGGTTTGTAGGTATAAGAAGGAAAATAAACAGACAATGCTGAATAAATAAACAAAACCCATCCATGTTCCTAAGAGACATTTGGAGGCTATACCAACTTAGACACCCTGTTATGTATTATGTTTGTGGGGGGATCCTCCTGTATCATGAAGGATCACACAAATCAGTGATAGATTCTCCCTTTTAAGATGAATCTGCATAATATACAATAAACATATGGAATCTTCCCTCTGAATTACCAAAACCATACCCTTAGGCATAGTAAGAATCTCACCATTAGTATGTCCAAAATCTTACCCCCAAGAATAAATGAAATATTCCCCTTGGGCATTGGGTGACTATTCATATAGCCCTCAGGCATTCAATATAAACATATAATCTATCCTCGTGCATTCAATACCAGTGAACCTACCTATCATGCAATACAAAAAACATGAAAAAAGCCCCCAAGTGTCACATTATACATTAGTCATGCTTAGACAACATTAGCAGGCCATACAACATAAATCCCTTAGGTATCAGTCACATTGATATCACATGATATCAAAAGATAAGTAGGAAAGATTCACAACCATTTTATCGAACATACCCAATTTATTAATATTAGACACATAATCAATTTATATAAATTATCATCTCTCTAACCAATTAATTTAATTAGTAAATGTTCCAAATTATAATCATATTTATATTAATCTTGTTTAACTAATTATTTGACTTTAAATTCGTAAATAGATTAATTAATTAGTTTAGCCACGGTTAATCTACCATAATAAAGCACAAAATTTATTATTGTACCAATTCAAATTTATAAGATGGATTTCAATAATTTGTCTAAATTACTATAGGGAATTAAAGTCAAACATATCATGTCTTAAAAATTTCCATAGCTAGCACAATAATCGGGTGGCCACAGGTGTGAGTCTCTATGACTATAAGCCCAAAAGGATCTATTGGACAATTTAATGTGAAAAGTTATAATTTAATAGGGATTATATAAATTACCTAGTCATGCACTTCCTGTCGAAACGATCAAAAGTATTTCATATACATTAAATAAATAAATCAAAAAGTGGTTTTATTTTATAAAACCAACTTGTGGAACTGAGAATTAAGAATAAAGTATGGAATATTCTATAAGACACATGTTCATATTAATAATTTAATACATGTTTCAAATGTCACCAATGAATATCATTAGCCAAGGGAAAATCCATTAAAGAATTAAATTTCATTATAATCATTTACTTGGGCATAATAAAATAGTATCTAGCCTTACCACCCCCAGAGTTCACCCAATTTCGTACCATTTAATTCATTTTATGAAATCAAACCCTATCATGTATTATCCATTTGTTTTAAAACGGCTCATTCAATTTACCAAAAAAAGGTTTAACATCCTTCATAACTCATTCTATCAATTTAAATCACTAAACCAAGGTTACACACACAAACAAGTTAAATTACACATTCATGAATAAGGAAAAAATGTTTAATTTGGAATGGAACACCAAATAGAGATGGACAAGGTCCTGGATAACACCCTAAACAAGATTCACCCAAAGCGATAGTCACAAAAGACATGGAAAGGCATAACAATTAATTTTATTTTTTAAAACAAGGATTCATTGGATGGATCTCGGTATATACATAAGGACATGACATAAAAAATACAATGAAAATGGTGGAAAAGGGATAGTCCCCATACACAGATATTTCTCATTCATAAAACAAGATATTTAGTTTAAAAAATAGGCTATCTTCTAATAAGGAGTCATTAAAAATGGGAATCTCATTTCATAAATTTAATGAGGTCCATGACTCAACATGATATATACCAAACCATAACATCAAGGAATAAAAATAGAACCAAGGAAATAAGGAAGTCATGAAATAAATATCTAATTGATACTTTTTATATTTATGAGATAGCACCTCTTTTAGAGGGGTCTTATTCTGAAATCATGACATTTATTATGAAACAATTATTTATCAAATTTAATATATATATCATGAATCATATTAAAAACACATTTAATAGATATTTAATGAAAATACCACACTTTATTAACTAAAAAATAAGAATGGTACGATAAGTAAATTGATTAATGAATTCATAAAATTTAAGGTAAAAGGAAATGGACCATACCATATGTAGCAGACACAGATGACACTTGACACTTTTATGATTTGGTGGAAACCACTCAAAATCACCCCACACCAACACACACATACACTTACAAACACACACACACACACACAATTTCATCCAAAGAACATATTCCCATATCCATAAGGGAATACGCACAATATATATATACATACATACATACATACATACATACCTATGTGTGTTGGTGTGCACATTTGTGAACAGTAAAAACTCACTATAATAATTACAAGAACCAAAAAATCATAGCATCAATGTTCAACACACCTCAAATGAAATGATATGGACTCAAAATTACATTAGAGACCCTAAATTAACTAATCTAAACTATGCAGTGGGAAGAAAACCTCATCTTAGATGGCAGTAGAAAACCAACACAACCCAATCAACTTATCCTCTAGTGGTGGATGTTAGAATATGAAATAACGTTTACCAAGAATCCTTCTACATGTACTAGAAACCAATGAAACAAAAACTCATTTCAACCCATAACCCTAGGGTTTCATTCGAAATAAATCATGCAATGGGGACACTAGAAATTGGTCATGCAAGGGATAAGGTGGATCTAGGGTTCATACCACAATGATTAAACCTATGATCCATAAGAAATACAGAGAAAACATCCCATAGAATGGTAGAGTCATGAGGGGGGGTCGCGGACACCTAGGGTGGAATGAAAGGGATCCCACAGTCTAGAGGGGAGAAGGGGAACAATCCATCCTTAGGGTTTTTCTATAAACCTAAATTAAAAAAAACATAAAAAATAAAAAATATTAATAATGATAATGAAAATAATAATAATAATAATAATAATAATAATAATAAAAATATTATTATTAAAACATTAATTTATAAATATTTTACAATTATTCTCATATAATTTATTTTTAACTTAATTTATTTAGTTTCATTAAGAAAATGCTCCATAGAGTCCCAACTCTTGGAATTTTGTTTTGAATCCTAGTTTCAAAAATGACCCATATAAAATCCCCTTTGAATTTTTTCCCAGTTCAAAACATAGGTCGTTACAAAAAACTATATATATGCATCCCAAAATTACATGATTTATGGAATATATTTCGTTAAATACAAAAATGGATTTTTTTATATATAATTTTTTATAGATTCAGTAAACCAGTTAAATTGTAATGTTTATATATCTACATAGTTTCTATTTTCCCAGAAAACATGTTTTTATAATTTAATAGTTTCTTCATTCATGATATCTCTTATAAGTTGAACTCAAAATTTATTAACATTCCTATACAATATTAATAAATTTGAAAAAGATGTATAACAATTGATGAGATAAATATTGGTCTGTAATGGTTTGAATATGATAGAAACTTATTAGTCCATATGTAAAAATAGAAAATCAATAATAAATATTGTATATTAAAATATATATATTTCAGAAGAAATTTCTAATTACTTTTTTATGTTAACCCCATATTTTTTCAATAAAAATGATTAAAATATAATTATGAATGTATGAATGAAAAACTATATTTTCATGGGTTTAATAGAAGACATTAAAACTCATGAATTCTTATCCTTGAAAAATAACCTTTTCAAACTTTTTTATAATGTTCATAATCATTCTATAAAAAATAATTCTCATTTTATTCATTATAAAAATAAAATAATTTATAATAAAAATCATTGAAAGAATTTCATAATATTTTCTTGGGAAATTTTAATTACATTTAACCTTACAAGAACTCTTATAATTGAATTATATATCATAGTAATTCCAAAATATCTAAGTAGTAACATGTCACTAGTAACCTCAATCACTTCACAAAATTCATTATAGAGATTTATTTGGATAACTATTCAATAGAGAAATATTAGAATCATCCATCATTTATAAAAAACTCCAATATGTGTTTGATGAATAAAAAATATATATCTTTATATTTAACTACTAATATCATTTTAATTATCTTTACTTTTTATTTTCATAATTTTTTTTAAATAAAAAAGTTAAATAATAATGTAAAAAAAGAGTTTCATTTAAAATAAAAGTAAAAACATGTAATGTAAGATTCAATTCAATTAATGGTCCAACAAAATGGTAAAATCATTTTATTCAAAAAATAAAATCAAAGATACTCTAAACGCTATAGTAAAGAAAGTAAAAACTACTCATAGAGAAAACATTGAAATGGTTCTTTTTTATAAATTGTAACTAATTTCAATTATAGTAAAATAAAAACACAATATAAAACATAATAAAAAATAAGAAAATTCATGAAATAATTATAATAAACCATTTCCTGTAAGGAAAATTGTAAATCACAAATTTGTAAAAAAATATTTTTGATGAAATATCCCTTACCACAAATCCAAAGTCATTTCATTGGTATTTATACCCTCAAAAGTAATAAAATATAATTATTTATTAATTAATCAAGAACTATATTATTGTTAATTTTGTTACCATTATTCACATTATATAGTTTATTGACTTCATTAAATAAGTATTAAAATATTTATATTCTCACTCGACATTTTTAGGATGTTCGATTTATAATTCCAAAATGATTCCATTATGTTTAATTTGTTTGAAGATATCACAGTAATAAATATAATAAAATATTAATTAGGGGATAATAATTATATTTATACATACAAATCATTTTGAGAACCAATCATAGTTTGATGACATGAACAATAAATCAAATCACTTTATGGATGTGGAAGCACACTCATACATATGAGAGATGATTTGACATTGAAATATATGGATAGGTTAGAAATTAAGTAATTTAAAATAATTTTTGGATTTTAATAATGTCATAATTATCATATATATTAATTTTATCTCTTAATTAAACTATCTATAAATATGATGATGCAAAACGAATCATATCGCAACATTGGATTGGAAATCCACACATACAGACGTGCAATGATTTCATTTTTACTAGGATGGAAAATGAAATCCAAAATGGTTTTATCATAAAAATAATAGAATTTTAGTTTATTTAATATAAATATGATACTATATTATTATTATTTTAGATGAAATGTTTTGTAAGAATAAATAAACATGATAACGTTTTATAAGATGTTATACCACTACATTTAGAAACCTCATTTGGCTTACACTTTATTCCATCTATGTTATTCCTTTGGTGAAATTATAATGAATATTACATGTGGTGGAAGATTAGAAATTTATTCTAACCAACCCTATTCATGATAAAATTCACAATAGTTTTGAGGATGATAGGAGAGTAAGTGACCTAATATGACTTAGGTGGGTGGAAAGATTATAATTACATAAAATATTATTATATAATTTGTGTATAACTCCTTTAATATTTTTATAATGCTAAATATAATTTAATTTCAATATAATAATGTCTATATAAATTAATATATACAAATATAGTCAAGTATTTAATTTTTTTTTAAAACTTATCTTTTTATGTAACCCCCTTGTATACCTAGATTAAACTTAAAGACGGTAAAAAAAATTAATCATCATGAAAGTAATTTAATAAATTCCAAGTGGTTTATACCTAAACTATTCATAACAGTATTTATAATTTCCAAAAAATTTGAGTAAATATATGTTATCTAATATTTTATTACTACATTAAAATTATTTTTATATGATAAAAACTCATTAATTTCATTTTTGATCATATTTAAAATTTTTAAATTAATGACATATATGAAAAAATGATACTTGGATATTAAGTATTTTAAGTTAAAATATAAATTATAATTTTCCAATAAATTATTGGAAAATCATAATTTATCCAAAAACACATTTCATTTAATGTTTTTAAAATAATTTACATTATTGTTCTTCAAATTCCACTAGTGTTGTGTCGATGTTATGTAATTGATCATGGTAATTATAAAATCATTGAAATATAAAAAATAAATTAATTTCATAAATATATTTTGTTATAAATAAATTTTTAATATATATTCTATCATATATTATTTTCATGAAATCATAATTATTATATAGAGTGACATGTTATAATTACTCAAATCTAAAATTAATATAAATTTTGTAATCAAAGGCTAATGGAATAGATTTTTTTTATCATAGACATGTTTATATTGTCAAAAATTTTATATTTCAATATGAATTAAGGTAATATTTTTGACCATGTCACAAAGTTTTATGCATAATTAATAGGTTTTATTAATTATATTGGTTATAATATTTTACCATTGGTACTATTCATTATGTCCAAAATGTAATTATATTCATTAAAAAATATGATTATTAAAATTCAAAAATTTGATATTGTTTTTTCATCATTTTTTTAGAAAAGTTATAGAAATTAGTTTTTTTATATGTTAAAAAATATAGTGAAATTGTTTTGGAAAAATTCAACTTGTAAAGATAAATTTTATTTTATAAAAAAATTATATGTAATGATAATAAATATAGAATTAAGTGGATTATGTTTTATAAAGTAAGTCATAAGTTACATTAAATTAATCTCAAATATAGATGGAACCATACAATTAAATTTAATAGAAAATGTGGAATTATTATTTTTGTAAAATCAGTATTTTTTACTATTTATAAACAAATCAACAATATTTGAAAAGTACACCAGATATTTTAGTCCCAGGGGGTTCCGAGGTATTAGTGGGCCGTCACTGACCTCTAATCACATTTATGTACTTCCAAATGCATAAGCCCAAGTGTAACAACACCTGGTATTTCGATCCAATTCCACATAGGTGAATCTAGATGCCCTGCAACAAAGATTTAAATTATTCAGTTTCTCACTTCTTGGGAGAATGATTCTTTGATGAAGGGATAAGCTATGGTCATATGCTAATACTACAAGAAAAATATCCATATATTAGGGTATTAGTGAATAAAAACCTATTCTAATTGGAAATGGGTTTTTCATTTTGTTTTTAGAACGGTGAGGACTTGTAGATGTCTCAGAATATTGGTAACATGAAGCTTAAAGAGGGTATTTTTTAGGACCTCTGAATGGGTATGTAACATCAATCAATTCAATTAGAAATAATCTAATGACCAAATTTGGATTAGAATTCATGGTAAACATTTTGTGTATTTCCATATGAAAATCCTTAGTTATCATATATCTTGTATTGGTGCCTCTATTTCGATGGATCAAAGAATAGTAAAAGGTGAGCTTTTCCATTATGGTATAATTATAGTGGATTTCAACATGACTTTTTAATACCCTAAATCTATTTTATACTTTATAATGATCACAAAATTGGTGTTAGGATTGAGTTTTAGATCATCCCTTCCTTATGTGACATTTGAATTAGTGTGGGAAATTCTATTGAAACATGTGTACTCCAAAATAAGGTTAGAGTGACACCCAAAGTTAATGAATGGAAGAAATTCAATAATTATCATAGAAACAAAGGGGTGTTCCTTGAGAAAAATATTTCTATCAACCATATAGAGATAGAGTTCTATGATTTTCCTCCTTCTCTAAGGGCCACTCTCAATAATCTCTATACTGATATTGCGGTGGGAGAGGATAATATTCTTACAAATCACTGCCAAGAAATTCTCCCTTTTCTACAATATCCTTTTGAAAAATAAAATAATTATGATTTTAGTTATTTTGATATTTATCTGGATATTAATGATTTTTTAAAGGATGTATCTAAATTTAGAGGATCATTCTCTATATAACAGAATTTTTAAGTACCTCAGTAGTTTTGTTATTCGTTTGCAGAAGGAACATTATCTTTCAAACTTAAAGGAGGATAATAGTATGATAGATCATTCAAATATTATACCTACTCACAAACTATATATCACAAAGTACTGATCCTGTGAACATCCTCAAGACCATGAATAAAGATGTTGATCCAAATGAAACCCCTTCGATCAATTCAGGTAACCATCTCGAGAAGCATGTCCCCTCCATAAATATAAACTCATACAGGCTCAATGTATATGTCCACTAATCTGTCAAAGGCTATTCTATGACTGAATCCTCTTGAAGCGATGATCACTTTATCTCCAAAGATTATCCTCCCTTAAATAAAACATTTCTATAAAAAAGATGCACAATAAAAAAATTGGTATTCTTAAAACTAGACATGAGGTGAATGATCCACTTATCATTATTTCCAATCCCTCCGACTGGGATAAATTTTCCACTATTAAAGAGTAGGAAAACAAGCATAATGAAATCTTGTACATTAATAGGTTAATCCAAACACCAGTGATCCCAAAAAAAGAAGGTCAACCCCCTAAAATTATCTAATGGAATGAATGAGATGGGAATATGTGGGGGTCTTCCCCAAATTGATTTCCATATGAGAATTTTATTCTGGAATTGATAGGGCCTGACTAATGAAGCCACAATCCAGGCTCTTAAGCATCACATTCAACTTCAAAGACCTATTTTAATTATGTTATCTAAACCCAAAACAAATTTTCCCATCTAGAATTTTTAGTCATTAAAATGTGGCCATTTTTTTAGGTAAGAACAACAATTTATCAGAGGTCAAAAATTTATGGGTTTTCACTCATTCCTCTCAAACTAATCATATTTGGGTTGAATCATATATACAAAATTTTACTTTCTATTTTTCTTAAATGGGAATCATTCAAGTTTGTTCCTTTATTTATGCTCACAATAGATATTAGGATCATATAATCCTTTGGTATGATATCAATTCTCCCAAAAGAACCATTAATGGACCATGGATCATCCTTGGTGACTTCAAATCGATTCTTAGTACTGATGAAAAAATGAGCTCTATGTACAAATCTATTTCTTCAATTGAGTTCATTTAAAAAAGTGGTCCAATTGAAGTCATTCTCATTGGTTAAAATTTCAATTGGTATAGAAAAAATCTCAATGTTATAGTTGCTATTATTCTTGATAGGGATATAAATAACGAGCCTTTCTTATGTTCTTAAGAACCCATCTATTTCATGAACTTATCATGGTTCAAATATGATCACCACCATCTCTTGGATGATCTCAAAAGAAAATATATAAGTCACCCTTTCCCTTTAGATTCAATAAATCTTGTGTTATACATTCTAAATGTAAAAATCATATTCGTGGTGTATGGGGATTAATGGATTTCAAGGGTATTTTTTATTGAATACTCAAATTAATGATCCTCAACGTTAATAACAAGCATTGGAGTAAAAATGGGTTCAATTATCTTGATAAGGATATCATCAATATTGAATCCTCCCTTTGGTTTATGGAGGAGATGTGTACCCATGGAAAATTATCTAATATTACCTTTATGGAAGTAGATTTTACTCCAAAACTCAATAGTCTCCTCAATATAAAATATTCCATGAAAAAAATATACTTTTATGGATAATTAGCTCAATTATGGGGATAAAAACTCTATGTTTTTCATCTCCCTCCAAAGAGATAGGAAAAATACTCAGCCTTTTTATTTTCTTAAGAATGGAGATCAAATCTTGGATTATAGATAGGATCTTTATGAGCACATTATTTCGTGTCACAAAATCCTCATTAACTGTTTATCCACTATTGTTTCTTCTATTGAAGGTATTTTTTCCAAGATTGTTAGTCAGGAGGATAACCAAATACTCCTCTCTATTCCATTGGAGATAAAGATTAAGGCATAAGTTTAGTATCCATCCACATAGGTCCCCTAACCCTGATGGATTTATTAACCTTTTTTCAAACCTATTGGGAGATCGTTTGTGATGATGTCTATAATCTTTCCCTTCATCTTTTAAATGGTAGACAACATTATTAATGTTTAAATTAACAATTATTTACTTTAATACAAAAGCTGGAGAATTAAAATGAGATATAATTATTCAAGAATAATTCTTTATTCAACACTTTATAAAAAGTTATTAAGAAAATTCATTCAAGTTGATTGGCTCCTATCTCTAGTAAAATTGTTTCATCTAATCAGTTTGGATTCATCAAAGAGAGATCCATAAAATATTGTCTACTTACTATACAAAAGTGTGTCAACATTCTAAAAAATACTATCTGGGGAGAAAACATTTCTGTAAAACTTGACATTAAAAAGGCTTTTGATATAACTTATTGGGACTTTATCTTCAAAATCAACAACATGTTTGGTTTTGAGGATTTTGTTTTTTAATTTTCTGGATCATGCTTATAATTTTCTCAGCTCATATTTCTATGATTGTGATTGGATCTCCAGAGAGATATTTATCTTGTTCTAGAGGTTTCAAAAAAGGTGATCCTCTATCCAATATTATATTCTCTATCTATGAAGACTATCTTAGTAGATTACTATCCATCATGTCTACTAATGGAATGCTGAAGCCCATATGTGTTGGTCAAGGTTCTTCTGCTCCAAATCACCATAAATATTCTTATGATCTCATTATTTTCACTCAATGGGATTAGAGAAACATAAAAAATATAAATAACTCACTCTTTAATTATGATCATGTCTCATGTAAGCAGGTTAGTCGAAAGAAATATTTTGTCAAATTTTTAAGAAATAACTACTATACTAAGAAATTGAACATCCTAAATGACTTGAGAATTATATTGGGAATCTTCCATTTTACTTATCTTGGTATTCCTTTATTTTGGGGATTCTTAGAGTCCTACCACATATTTGTAATTATTGGTCAAATAAACAAGAAATTATCCTCTTCGAAAGGAAAAGCCTTCTCTATAATAGGTAGTGTTTTCATGGTAAAAGTTGTTATTATTTCTAAATTTTTATATTTTTTTATTTATGAATGGAATACATTCATTATAAAATATATTAATATGTCCATTAAGAAAATAATCTGGACTGGCATTATTTGGGAAAGAATATTGGTCACCATGCCTTGGAAAACTTGTTGCAAACCTTTTGAGAAGGGTTCCTTAGAATAAAAAACATCAGATTATTTAATCAAGAATTAAGAGATTAATTTATTTGGAATCTTGTTAATTTTAATTAAGAATATATAGATTTTATGAGATCTAGGTTTCCTTAGAGACTCAAATATGGGATCACTAGTCACTTTGATTCCTTAGTTTGTCCTTCCCACAATTCCACTTTTTCCTTAATCGATATTAATAAAAGATAATATATTTCTAAATATTCCTCTCTTAAGTTTTGGAAGTATAGTTGGATTGGTGATCCACTCTTGGATTATATTTACCTGAGTGATTATTTCACTAATCATGATATCACAATAAAAGATCAAATTAATGATATGGAAGCTATTCAAGATCACTTTAAGCAGATTGTTAATGAGTATTGATATTCTTTTATTAGACACTTCTGGATTTGGAATCCAAATTCATCTTGAGTTATTACCTCAAAGTCCTTTTACTCTCATTTAACTGGTCCTATAATGTTCTTAAAATGGATTGGTATGTTCAAAAGTAATATTCTTCCTCCCTCTTAGTTTAATATGGTCTGAAGGCTGGTCATGGTAAACGCCCTACTGATAATTATCTCCAAGTGTGTGGAATTTCATTATTATCTGTTTGTGTTATCTATCATCAATATTAGAAAGATCTAGACCACATGTTCCTGAGTTGTGAGAGATACTCTTCTATGTGAAAGGATCTATTTTATATCATTGAAGTCCTAATACAGTGTATTTCTTATATTTGGGATTTAATTTTTGGTTGGTTAAGTCACCCACTCTCTTGACTTATTGTTATTATTATCCAAGTTGTTTTGTGGAACTGGATAGTACTCTCAAGTTGGATAGGAACATGTGTCTTCACGATGGTGTTGTCTTCAACCCACAAGCTGCACTTTCTAGAATTATTATTGGTCTGAGAAATGTTAAAATCATATGGACGATCTATTTTTGTAACTCGATACATGACTTATCTAGTCTCAATAAAATCAAAATTAAATGAAACATCCAACCCCCAATGTATAAAATGAAGGATTTTTAGAAACCTCCCTTCTTTGGCTAGATTATGATCAATAGTGTTGGTTTAGCAAGGAAGAACCCAAGACCTTTGGGCTATGGAGCTGTCTTATAGAATGGTCTTGGTGATGTGGTCGTTGTTCATATGGATCTTGTGCATTGTATCCTCTATGGAAGCTAATATTCTTGGGATTATCACTAAAATGGAACATGATAAACTGGTGGGTTCTAAATAATTTATGGATGGAATGTGATTCAACAATTATTTTTCATGATATCGAAACTACATATTCTCATATCCTTTGGGGACTTGTTAACTCGTGGATCAATGGCTTATAATTTCTCTCATACATTGACTATATAATTCCACATGTTTTCATGAAGCATAATGTTTTTATCGATAGTCTTTCCAACAAATATGTTGTTGGGAAAATCCTAAATTGGTATGACCATATTAGTTTGGTTTTATTTCTTGTATTTCAATATGATAAATGTAGTTTTCCTTGTTTTTGACTGGTTTGAACTATTGGTTATTTCTAATAATGGGTCCCTATTTTCTAGAATATTCTCATCTTACCCAAAAAACAATATTTGAAACATCCAAAAACAAAATATTTTAAAACAATTTTTAAATGTTGATTCAAAAAAATATTTTCATTTATCATAATTAAAATTTTAAAATTTCATGAAATTAGTAATAATATATTCTCACTAAATGTAATCAAATTTTTTTAAGGAAATTTATTTTTTATGATTAAAATAATTTTATCCTCATTCTCGGACAAATATCCATGATTAAATGGATATAAATTATTTTTAATTGATATATAATCGATAAATTTCATTGGAATATTTTATAAATATAGAATAATCCAATTAATTATGATAAAATTAAATTTCGAACATAAACATAGCTTTATAAAAAAATTATATTTTAACTTAAAAATATTTTATAATCATTAATAACCAATTAATAAATATTTTAAAAATAAATAATAATATCATTAATGAAAAAAACTCTCCATATTATTTATAATAAAGTTTTTCCTTTTCACACCCGCTAAAAAATTGATAGTTTATAAAAGTCATATTTATATAAAAAATATTTTATAGTATATCATCATTTGATTATTCTCAAATATTTTTATAACACAAACAATTGAATTAAATATTATTTGAATAAAATACATTCTAATATTTTGGGTGTTTAACTATACCCACATATAGATATTATATCCGTGCAATTTTTTCTCACTCCTAATATATTTTTTTGAAACATTTTCAAAATCTATTTATTATAGTGGAATAATATATATATATGTTTCAAAAATTATCTTTTAATCAACAGTGATAAAATTTCTTCGTAAATATATAATTAATACCTATGTAAAAACAAGTAATTTATGCGTACAAAAGTATTTCTAAAGATAGTATGAGACACATACATATGAAGGATTTACTATAAGAACACCTTAATAGTTGAGTTATGAAACTTGATAGATTAATCTTTTGCTTGACTGAGTTATGTAATTCATTTACCATCAATATAGATAATATAATAAAATATATATACAATATATCTTTTCATTCGAGGAGAATAATTTCTTAATTTTTTATGATTTGATTAATGTACACTTATATCTCACCTCTCACTCCAAGAAACAATTTCAAGATTAAATTTTCATTCCTAAAGAATATTATTAAAATTTTAGTAGATCACAATATACATAAAATGATAAAAATAATTTCCTCCTATATTAAGACATTAACCACAAGAAAAATGTTTATAGAAAGTTATGATAATTCCAAATATGAATAAATACTAAAATAATCTCTAAAACCATAAAACATAAAACAAAAATTTCAAAATAATATATTCTTTAAACTACTCACCATTTAAAAATAAAAAATATTCCACACCAACTTTTAATACCAAAAATAATAAAAAAATATTTCATAAAATATTATTCATATATGAACATAAAATTTATGTAAAAAAATAATTAATCACACATAAAAATAAAATAATATTAAAATTATATTCCCAAATCATATACTATCCAAAATATTATTATCTTTTTTATAAATAATAGTAATCGCTAGGATAAAAAAATAAAAAAAATTATGCTTCCAAAATATTAGTCATCCTTCATTCCCTAAATAGAGTCCCATATTAAACTATAATATTACTTATTAAATGAATCATATAATTTTAACAGAGTAGATTACTTCTTCAAAAATAACATTAGTTTCATAGTCCCTATATCACATTTAAAAACTATTGGTACCTATATGATAAGACATATATTCTATAAAATTAATAATTTTTTATCCCGATTCTCCCTATTTACATAAAAATCAATGATAAAATAAACTTATAGGTTATAAATACCCCCTATGTATAAAATCATTATTCTTTAGATAAAATTTTCATTAAAAAAATTATTTAAAATAAGTGTTATATATACCTCAATAATATCTCAAAACTCAATAAATATACCTCAAATTAGACCCATCAAACAAAACCTCAAAAGGTTAATTTATTACATTAATGTTATCATCTACCATAAAAAAATTGACCAATTTTTGTATCTAAAAAGAAAATATTATCATTCCTTTATAAGTTCCTATAATATAAAATTATTCAATCCCTTTATTTGATAAAAATCACAATAATATGATCTAATATCTTATGTTATATTTCTAATACAAATTAGAGAACACCCTGAGCTATTATAAATATATGGTGGGACTCATACCATAATCACTTTTGGGATACCATTTCACATGAATCCCTAGGCGTGAGAGTCATTATTTTTCAAACTATTAAAGGGATAGTTCCCCAACATTAGATTCACTCCTTTTTACTTATATCATGTACAAAAACTCTTAATTACCTATCTTAAAATAAAAATATTTATGGAAGATGAATCATCACATACCACCAAAATTTTACATTTGGGGTAGAGTTTTAATTAATAAGGAAAAATAGAACCTTATAAATTGTATATTTCTATATAATTTCAATTTCCCTATAGATCATTATCCGAACAAAGACAACCATTAATAATTCATAGTAACTCATATAAATGGAAAAATAAATTTATTGGAATTCTTAGTCCTCATTTATTATTTTTAAAGTAATTTAAAATTTTATGATGATCATAATGAAGCACTATGTTCTTCATAAAGTAAATGAAACTTATTAGACTGTATGTAAGCTAATAATTCCATAATGATTATTTTTTGGGATATTAGACATTTGAAATAAATTATTCATTCACATATCACCTAAGACAACATAATTTATCAATAAAATTAATAGAATATTTATTATGAAATTATACTAGATATATCTTAAAAAATATGGTTTCTTATAAAAATTAATACTCATGAATACCATTCCATGAAAACATTTCATCCCTTCTTAAATGTTTTAAAGTAGTTATTGAAAACATATATTCATTTAAATTTAATTTAAAAATGTAATAGATCTATTAAAAAATAATGTTATATAATATATGTACCTTGGGCCATTATCCCTATATCCACTGTTAGAAGAAATCTTACAATTGAATCACCTTATCATATAATTCATAAATATCATAGGAGTAACCTATTTTCGGTAAACTATATCACTTTACTAAATTAAATAGAGAGATATATCCTAGCCAACCATCTTTAGTGCTATATCATGATAACCTATCATTAATATAAAATTATCAAGATCCACAACATGAATAAAAATTGTATATATTTTAAATTAACCATTGAACTCCAATTAATTTTCCTTCATGCCTATAACAAATAAAACATTTTATTATGTTATATAAATTAGAATATTCTCATTTTTTTAGAAATAAATTTAAAAATAAAACATTTATAGAATATATAAAAATTTATTTTTAGTTAAAATAATCTTATAATATTGTAATATAATAAATATCGACTCTATTTTTTGAATATAATTATAATATCAATTTGAAGTTAAAAAATATAAAAGCTTTACACAACCCGAATCCAAAAGCATAGTTTCGTTGGAAAATTGGGACCATATATAACATTTACATAAAAAACATACAAATTATTTAAACATTTCTTCTTTAGCTTCTTATTGGACCTCATGCACATCTTAGCATATATAGTCGCATGAGAATATATATTAAAGAAATGGGTGAGCTAAAATCCCAGTAAGAGGATAGATAAGAACATGAATCAATATAACATGGGTGAGAATAATCATAATAATCATAACATAATCATATTAAAATCATTATAATTCTAAGAGAAAGCATCATATAATGGCATGGAATGTGGGATTTCATAAAAATGAAATATCATTCGTTATTGGTCAACTACCACACATAGTTGTGAATAAAGATAGCATCATGTTCATGGATAACATATATGTATGTTCATATCATCATCATTATGAAAATATATATCATAATGGTCACATATAGTTTAAATTATCTCATGTGATACATCACATTAATCAATTGATTGGAGTTTTATATAATTCTGGTACACCCGTCACATCATAAGATTTACATAATGAAGCATTCCACATAGAAGGTATATCAATATTAGACGGAATATATCCCATTGAATTGAAATGGGTTTCATTAGAATTTCATAAAGCATACATTCATTAATATTACTTATGGTTCCAAAAAGAAAAAGGGAATAACATACTTGGTATAAGAATCTTCAATCTCGAGTGGAGAAAAAACAATCTCAAGGGAAGTAAAACACATCCTTTTAGAAAGATGCATTATTTTGAAAAAACCATTGAATTTTTCAAAAAATAATATTTGGAGAATATATATCCTAGAAATGAAAAGGGAAGGACACTGAAATTATATTTCAGGAAGAACAACCAAACTAAAATTTGGCTTGAAAGAGGAAAACCCCAAGGAAAGGAAATTTTGTTTGATGTTCCCCTTACCTTATGTATAAATGATTTCATGTCATCAATATCCTAGATAATAATATTAAATTAATTAATTAAAAAATATAGAACCTATTCAACATTTAATTTGTTTATTAATTTCACTTATGGACTTTTTGATGTGTTATAGTGTTCAATTTCATCATTTGGGAGTGTTTTTTTCTTGATTTTCATGATCAGTTCTCTTGTTTAGAAGTACATATGTTCATGTATAATGATAACGATTATATAAAATTGATATTATATGTTACAAATGAACATATATAATTTTAATTGGTCTTATAAATCATTTTTTATATAGTTAGGGATGATTTATCAGATTTAATGTTAATGAAAATGAATTAATTTATTTTTGTGGCTTTTATGACTATTATGAGCTTATATCATTTAATTAAAAATCATGTTTTTATATTGGTTCAATAACATTATATAAATTATAATATGTAAAAGAAAATTATATTTTACCCTGATAATAGTTTGATTTCTATACTTGAAGGTGGTAGTGAAAAATGGAAACACATCTGTCACGGTGGAGGTAAATAGACACACTACATATGATATTTTCATAAAAGGAAATGGGAAAATATTCAAAGATGAATAATTCCATTACCAATTTTTTTATATAAAATATATTTTAGTTATCCTTCCACCTAGGATAGTGAAGTAAATGAGAGGATATAAGAGGAAATTAAATTGAAATGAAATAAAAAGGAAAAGAAAGAGGATTTTACCTCTTGGATTTCCCCACCTTGAGAACCTCCTTATAGAAAATGGTTTGATATTTTTATTATAAATAGGGATCTTTGATATGGTGAAGGGTGTTGGGAAGAGTATTGAGTTGAATTTGGATAGGCATAAAGGCTTGTAAGTTTTATGGATAATAGGTTTTGAGTGGTGGAATTTATAGGGGAGGAGATGTGTGTTTTCTCATTATTTTATTCATTTTTTATCAAGATTATGATGAGTTTGAAATTTATCACAAAATTTATTAAAATAATGAATCATATTTTGATATTTTTAGATTACATCATTCTTAGATCAACAATGGCTATAAAATTCATTTATTTATCTTTTATCATAAATAATCATATTTTACTATTCACAAAAAAATTGAAGTATTTTAGAAAAATACAAAGAGTTAACCATATCCATTTTTTCTCCAATAAAAATTCAAAAATGAACTCCATTTTATGAAAAACTATTTTCTAAATATAAACAATTTAATTTTTAATTAAAATCATCATTTTTTTCGAAAAATATACATTCTAAAAATATAACATCTTTTATAACACATTGAAAATTTACTTAAAGTCTCATAAAATTATCATATAATCATAAGAAAATAGAAAATTTATTTATAAATATTTTTTTAAAAATAAATATTCTTATAAATCATTATATTAATTAATAAAATTTTAAAAAACATTTATGATTTATAAAAATACCAATAACTAATTTATAATATTTAATACTTTTATTTATTTATGATATTATATAATTATATAATATTTTCATTTAGAAGATCGTAAAATTATAGTTATAATTTCATAGGTGAAATTAATATTCCATTACATGGATTATTATTCTTAATGGTCACATTAATGTTCTAAAGCTCATGTTAATATTCCATTTGTATGGAATCCTTAATTTCTATGAATAATACTTATATATTTTTAATTCAAGAAAATAATGTTTTTATTAGTTTTTATATGATAAGTATGTGGTTCATACAATATAACAAAATTATAAGTATGTAAAAATTTATATTGATAAATTTTTGGGTCATTACATTCTTCCCCCTTTATAAAATTTCTCCGTTGAAATTTCATTTTACATAAATAGGTGAGGGTATTTAAACTTTATCTCTTCCTCTAGTTTCGATATTTTCTTATTGTACTTATAGTTTCACCAAGGTAATTTGACCTTTTTAGTAGTCTATTTGTAAATAATATTATCTCTATGGTCCAATAAGTTCACAAATTTCTTTTCATAAGATAGATTGTTTTCCAAATGTACATGCTCTATATTCAGTGCATGTGAGAGATTATGTATGCACTTACTCAATATGGATTCACGGAATACATCATGTACTTGAGACATGTTAGTTGTATGTTTTAAAAGATATTCCACATCTCAAACATAGACAAGGATCTCGAAGTGGTCGATGTACCTAGGACTTAGATTTATGTTCTTCTAGAAATCTCATGATCCTTTTCCATGGAGATATTCAAAATATATTCTTTGAAAACACCATATAAATGAATGGTACATGACTTATAAAATAATCATATCCCCGATACAAGAATTATGGATATTTAAGTGAAATAAAATTTTCAATGATTGATGATCATTAATAAAATAAATTGTTGTATATACACCATATAAAATAAACTTTATGTATAATAATAAAATACACCTCAATGAAGAGAAATTGAGGATATGTCTATTACAAAGATGAAATCATTGAAGTGAGCATTAATTAAATATATTAATTGCATGTAGACAAATTAAATCCATATTAAAAAAGTAGGAATAGAAAATAGTATAATAAAAATTCATTTCATACATAATCATTACATGACACAGTCAATGATGATGAAGTTTAACCCAATAAATGGAACTTTAGTTAGGAAATTTGTCACTGCATGCTTCCCTTTTGCAGTACATACATTAACTTCATGTATAATAGACTAAATAATATTAATAATTAATTAATGAACTATATTAATATTTATAATACCTTATATGATACTTTTATAACATCTTGTCCCCCATTTATTAATAGTATTTCACCATTTTCAATATTTCGGGTGTGAATTGCCCTGTTTTTTTATGTATATTTTTTCATGAATGCCTTGGTAATCTTGTGTAGGATATAGATAAATCATATTAATAATGATTTTTAATTTATAAAAATAATATTTTATCATTAAATACAGTATTATAACTGTTCATGAATGTTGAACATAGAAAATTATTTAAATATCATCGGGGAGATGTTAGGACGTACATATGCACCTGAGATGATATCATTCCATTAATCAGTGAAAATGTAAAGAAGAAGGTGGTATATTATTTATATAAAATAAATACAATTTCATAATTACCATATATATCTTCTATATAAATCATTATAACCATCCTAGTAATGTGGTGATGAAGAATAAATAATAGCACTACGCAGAGATGCCAAGTCGTACGAACGCATGAACAATGCATTTGTTTTCATAGGATGGATAATACATGGAATATATTTTATTCATAATCATAATAACATATTAGTATATACATGATTATATGGTTATTATTTTATTATGGAAACAAAACATGAAGAGGAAATATAAGTATATAGAATTTTGAAATATTCAGTAAATATGATTACATCTTCTATGAAAGGCCTCCATTATAACTTCTCTTAAGGGACATAGGGTATGTTTTTTAGAAGGACCAAAACCCAAAAAACTAAACATATTATGTTGAAATGATAATTTTATAGATATGTTTCTATATAAAGGGATCAATGTGGTGTAAGTAAGTGAAAGATGAGGTTCCCTTTTATAATAGAGGTGTGGGGCACTTTTGGAATTTCTCAAAATATTAAATTACAATAAATTCATTTATCCTAAAAAATGTCTACAAATGGAAAGTTAGTTGAATATAAGAAGGTATATAATTGTAATATAATAAAACATATAATTTTTATGTGTTTATGTTTCATTTTAATCCTATTATTTTTTGTTAACCCCTTGGTTAATTATTTTATACATTAATGATAGTAACAATTATTCTAATTATAATGATTTAATATTGCTACTAGAAATGGAAAAATTAAAAATAAATGGAACATTTAAAAGGATTTAAACTATATTCTATTCACATGGATGATGATATTTTTTTAAAATATTTTAAATAATTTAATAAGATGTTATTTTGATATATTATCATTAATGTCAATTTTGTCTCTAGTCAATTAATTTGAATTAAAATACATCAAGAAAAAATATACAATTTAAATATAATGCTTTAAAACATCTATTATATATTCAATTGATTTATGAAATTTTTTAGAGACATTAAATCAACCCAAATATTCCATAATTGATATTTAAAAAAAATTATTTTATTTTTCTCTTAATTAAATAAATATTATTTTATATTTCCATAAGAATATATGATAATTAAAAAATTTATAAAAATTAATACTACTTTTATATAAGGATTTTAATTTAATTAATCTCAATATAATCTCTTATATTCATTCATATTTTACATATTCTATTTTGGTAGCATAAATGATATTTAAAAAATAGAGTTTCATTTTGTAACTATCTTTGATTTAAATAATATATACAAATTTCTTGGAAACTTTTCCATTAAATAAATAAAATTAGATCCTTAGGTTATAAATGTTGACTTCGTATAATAAAATGACAAGTAGGATCAATATTTATTACATTATCACCTTGATTTGACAGAAATTATTCTAATTTACACTTTATCGAGGTAATAAATGTTACCATTATTACTATTAAATTTGAACAAAAATAAAAGGGACTTATTTAATAAATTTGGTCCTTCTAAATACTAATAAAAAAATGATTTTTTTACAAAAATATAGCACATATGTTTTATATTTTAAATTAAATATAATCCAACAAAATGTAAGGAAAAATAGTTTTCATGAAAAAACATTATTTTTATACCCAAAAATATATTTATACCAATAAAAGGTATAATATTGATTAAAATGAAATTAATTATAATATATATAGATAAACGTTTAATTAGGTTACTTTGAGATAAAACCTAATTCCCAAAGGTAATTTTTAATTTAAATAAAACAATAGTTTTATAAAAAATGTTATTTTCATTACTCACTAAAGAATCAATATTTTTCAAAAAATACTAAAACGTAAATATAATAAAATTTTAATATGATGAATTAATAAATTTTTTTTTTTAAAAAAACATATATATTTTTTATGTTTATGAAATTTATTATAGTTTTTACTCATAAAAACCAAGAAAACTATTTTGAAGAAAACTTAATTTTGAAGAACTGGTTACTTTAAAAAATAAAATTCTCATTTAATAAAAATTAATAATTATGAACTTCATATGTATTTCATAATAAATTTAATCATATTTAAACCCTCTAATTTAATTATTAGTTTTTAATGGTCACGCACAAATATTAACTTTAAATATTATATCATGGTTTTTTTATTGTCGTTTTTAAGTTTAAAGTAAGTCATCAAAGATGATGAATTTATTTAAGAAGAGACATAACATATAATAATGGGGTGTTATAATCCATTTTTATAAGTTGGTATACTGGAGAGAGGAATTTCATGACATGAGAGGTATGATATGGTCAGTTCCTTGCCAGCTCTTTTCGTGATGAGACTTATGTTTCCATGGAATGTTGGGATACACGTCTCTTATTTTAAGTTCATGGTGGTTATATAAATATTTGTTTATGTGTTTATATTTTAGAATGATTCTATATTATTTCATGATGATTTTTCTTTTTCTCTATGGAAAATATGCCTCTGAGATGGCATATGTGGGGTCCTTAAGAGGGTTTAGCCGATTCCCTATAAGTTAATCTAACTCTTCATGAAAATCATACCATGGATATCATGAATGATGTTTGTGCTATAGATTATCATATTCCACGTTTCTAGAATGATATAATCAAGGTAAATCATGGATTCTCAAGAGAAAGGGATTGATCAAAGAATCTATTACTTGATACAAAACCATCATTTAAGGGTACAAAAGAACATCAAGAGTTGGATGACGGGATGGAATTATTTTTCCGATGTTTGACTTAATTGATACACATAAGAATATAAGTGTGATGTGGGATATGTTTAGACTCAATGTTCCAAGATAGAAATGTTGGGATACCATGGTATTGATGGATTGAAAAATGGTGTTGGACTATAACAATTTGATGATCCACATCATATGATAGTTTTTTCTATAGTCACTGATGATGATAAAGTATCTATAGTTCCACTACTTATAGTAGAGAGATAATTGGATCTTGGCATACACCAGTCAGTTCATCTAGCTGGTTCATTTTTATGGAGGTTGTAATAGTGATTAACATAAGGCTCAAAACTACTTTTAAGGTTTTTGATGATATAGATGCTTCAAAGACTACAGGTATCTAACTACATTACTTATGAGTGAACAACCTTCATAATTTTGATGAGTATAAAATGGAGGTAGATACATGTCCAATGATAGTGAGAGGTAACATATTTATTGTATCATCAGTGTAAATTACATTATTTATATAGGCTCATCACAATAAATTATATA
The DNA here is from genome assembly GCA_963277665.1 of Viscum album. Taxonomy (NCBI): domain Eukaryota; kingdom Viridiplantae; phylum Streptophyta; class Magnoliopsida; order Santalales; family Viscaceae; genus Viscum; species Viscum album. The sequence goes on along the minus strand of OY728125.1, from coordinate 1,415,841,222 downwards.
TGAAATTTTTTTGGATATACTTATAATCCATTGGAATTAGTGTCCTTTATTATTGAGTCAGTGACGCCTCTTAGAAAGAAGATAGATTAGGGGTTTCACTGTCATTTTTCTGCATCCATAGAAATGTAGATCTAGTCTATTTTTTATTTTTCTTGATCAAGATCTATTGGAAGTCATTGTTAGGATGTAATGATGTATCACCCATAAAGTTGATTTTTATTGTTATCATGAGAATTTAATGTTTTTCTTGGATGATGGGAGATCTCTAGTGGTTCAAGGGGAGTGGGATCCGAGGTCAGGTCATGTAGGACCTTCCTTCCTAAAAATAAGGATTTTATTGTCTAAACTTTTTGCTGATCCCAATGAAATTTTTTGTGTGGGTAATATATCCCGAGGTTTCATGTACTTTCCTTATGATTTACTAGGTGATTTCTATGGTCTTCCTCAAATGATGGTGTTAGAGTTTATGATTGATATCATGCCAGACACATTGCTAGATTTTATACCTTCATATCATATAGAACTAACAGAATTTAAAGATATCAAGATTATGTTTGATGATTTATGATGTGGCTCTATTTTTTCATAGTTTTGCCACATATTTTTACTTAATTTTGAATGATTTAATTAATTATTTAATCATTTTTTACTAAATAATTATAATATTGTAATTTTATAGTTAACTTTGATAATTAATCAATTTTTATAATTAATTATGCATTTTTAGTATTTAAAATAATAATTTTAATCTTACTTTATTTTTCTAATTTAATTATGTCTTATTTAGTTTGGTTAATTTAAGTCTACCTAACTTTTTAATAATCTGACATTTTTATAAAACAATTATTTAAATGTTGTAATCCTATTTAATTAAGTTAGTCTTTATTTTAATATTTTATCTTTTATTATGGTTACATTATAATAGGTTAGTAATATTAATTAATTTGTTTAGACATCCTTCTCATCATTTAAGTAAATAATTTGTGTTTAAAATTAAATTAAGTTGTTCTCTTTTAACTTTATGTGACCAATGAGTTATTTAATTAATTAATTAAGAGATTTTAAACATTACTTATATTATTTTATGTATGCAGTTTTATTATTTATTTGTTTTCTTTTGATTTTAGTCTACCGGTGAGGTAGATAAGTGCTTCCGGTGACTTATTGGGTCACCCATGCTTTTTATTTTTATTTGCTGATACTCTTTAATTAATTTATATAGTTATTTTAATTTAATTATTTTATTAATTTAGTTTAAAAATTATTCAGTTTATAATTTTAGTGTTTTTTTAAATGGTTGGGGCCGAAGCCTCATTTTCATTATTGAAATGAAGGAAAGACCTCTTTAACTGGGTAGAGGGAGACCCATTACATAGATCGAATGCCCAGTGGGAATTTAGCCCATTACATAGCCCGTAGGCCCAATTTTTTTGGCCCAAGGCCCATTCTGTGAATAATACTGCTACAGTACCCGCACTACTACGGTACCCGCCGCTGCTACAGTGCCCCTACCGCCGCTACAGTGCCGTTGTTGCAACAGTAACTCGGCTGCTACAGCAGCGCTACAGTGCTTCTATAGTACCTGCGCCCAATGGGTTTAATAAAAATCTTGTTTTAAATTAATAGTGTTTAGTTTTATTTTTAATTAATTATTTTCAATCCTTGTTTTAAAAAACATAAGTTTTAACTTTTTTTGTTCAATTTGTTTTATTTAAATAAAAGGGTCACCGTTGGTATTCTACCGGTGACCCCCCGCACCTCACTATCACATTCGCTGTATACCAGTGATCAAATTGGTACTAGTAGCTTCTTATTTTATTTTGTAATGGTGAAATTTATTTTTGTCTTTTGGTGACTTTTTAACGGTGACTATTCAGTCTACTAGTGAATTTTTAGCCCAACGGTGAGCTTTTCATTTTATCTATTTCTATCAGTGACCCTATATCGCACCGTTAGATTCACTGCCTCTGTGCCTCACTGTTATAATTTCTCCCTTTTCCTCAACATTACTCATTTTCTCTCACCCTCACCGTTAGGATTGTTCACGCCACACCTCACTCATTTCCCCTTCCTCTATCAGTTTCTCCTTCACCGTTAACCCCTCTTTCCCTCTTCCAACCTCACCGTTATTTCTGTATATCGGTGACCCGTTGTATCCCTTTCCCTTTCTCACTGGTACTCTTCCAACCTAACGGTGACTACCTCACCGGTAGCAATCCTTATGGTGACCTACTGCTTCTCGTGATTTTTCTACCTCACTGTTAGCCCTTATCTTTTTCACCTCACAATAACTGCCTATGGAACTGTATCTCTCTCACCGCATCTCTTTCATTCATCAGTACTGCAAATCCCACACCGCATACACTGAACCAAAGCAACAAAAAAACCCTAATCATACTCGAATCTGGGATCTTTCAACCTTCTTCCGAAGCCATCGTTACTCGATGGAGGTAAATCCTAGGAGATTACATTGTGATAGAAATTTTTGTAAGTGATAGAGTCATCAATGCCTTGCCACTGGAAGTACCAAGTTTCTACCGCCACCAAGGGAGGAGCTGTATCCACGGCTGTTGTTCTGGGAGCAAGAGAGAGCTGGTGTACCGCATATTCGTGACTACTGGAAACAAGTACTATCGAGATGTATGTAGTCCCCGTATGATCATGTTTCTAGTAGCCGGAAGGAGGAGAGGAGTTCGCATCCGCTGAAGCTTGGAATCACACCACTTGAGCCGAAGCCGCCGCTGAAGGCTGAGCAGCTAAAGCCACTGCTGGTCCAACTTTGCCACGTTGAGGGAGAACTGAAGCTCTGCCACAAGTTCGAAGCCGGTACTCCAACCTTTGAGTTGAACTATGATAGAGTAGCTGTTCGCTACTTGAAGAGGAGCTTGTTGCGCTGGAGTGGAGGAGCTCGCCGCCACTTGGTTCAAAGGAGGAATGAGAACCCCCCTATGCGCCAAACTAGGGGGAGGAAGAAGAAGATATAAAAAAATAATAAGTATTTCCTAATAAAAAAATAATAATAATAAAAGCAAAGTAAACAAAAAGAAGATAAAATAATAAAATTAAAGTAAAGTTAAATTAATGTTAACTTTACCTAAAAGTTAACTTTACTAAGTCAAATAAATATAAAATAATTTATAAAAGTTATAAATTTAAAAAAATTATGATATTAATGAAAGGATAAATTATAAATTAAAATGTAAAACTAAATCAATAATAAGTGATGATAATAAATTAATTTTCTTTTAATAGTATAAATTTATAATTAAAAATAATTATAAGTAAACTATGAAATATACTTAATAATATAAAAATATTTAAAATTTAAGTATTAAATTATAAATTAAAATAATCTAATTAATTAATCTAAAAAAATTAATTTCTTAAGTATTAATAATAAAATTATTACTAATATCTAAATTTTTAAATTTTTAATTTCTTATTTACTCATGATGTCAAATTTTAATGATTTAGTTAAATTTTATAATCTAAAAAAATTAGTATTTAGTGTTTATATTTATTAATTTAATTAAATAAATAGTATTTGATTAATTTATAATTATGTTATGTTAAATCAAATTAAAATCTTCAATTAAGATATTTATTAATTAATTTAAGTTAACTTGTAATGAGTAACATGACACTTAACTTTAAAAAATAACCAATTTTTATTCTCTGCATTTGCATTTATTTATTTTTCTTATCTAAATTTGGAGGTTCATTCAAGAGAAAAGATTACATCTAGGTTCATGTAACTAACTCAGAGGAAGTTAGTTACGAGGGAAAAACTCGTGCGACGTACCGGTCTCCAAAAAACACACATTTTGCAGTGCGTTTGTGAAGAACTTTTGGAGTCAGTGGAAAAGGTTCGGTGACAAGAAGCATAAAAAATCATGATATTTAAAGCAGATCAAGCAACATATTTGAGACTGACACATTCATTTGATGAACACACTAGTCTCAGAGCAGAGCAGAGTACCTGGAGAAATTATCGGAGAACTATCCTTTGGAGATCCGAGATCCAGGAGCAGTAATTCGTGTGAGCAGAGGGAGTTTTCTTCTTCTGTTCTATTTCAATTCTATTCCATTGTAATTGAATGAATATAGTATACAAAATAGTGATAATGAACAATATATTAGTTAGCTAAATTTCTAGTTCGGGGAGAGTTCTTGATCTACTGGTGATCATTTCCAACCTTTTCATTAAACATTTATTCTGTGAGTAGAATTGATCGGCGAGATCGATTCTAATTACACATTTCTCCTTCGTACCACGAACATTGAATTTTTAAAAACTCATTAATCATTCAGAAAGTTTGATTATGGATTCATCTTTTATGTAATCAACTCATAATAAAAACTTCAGTACTTACGGTGAGTTTGTACTATTGTTTTTCAAAATCATCTTTCTAAAGTTGTACTTCTTTGGAGTGGTGAACTCTAAGTTGTACAATATCTGTTACTTAAATCTTGGAGAGGGAGGAAAGTATCCTATATGTAGTGGTACAATGCAGTATATTTATATGATTAGGAGGAACAATTTAAACCAGTAGACTAGAGTAATCCCCGAGCATTCTTTTCTGTTTGTCTTTTATCAGTATTTTATTTTCCTTGTCACATATTACTTTCAGCTGTTCTCTGTCACGGTATAGGTTAGAACAAATTTACAAGAGATGTGTGGTTTTACTTTACAGATTATAAAAATATAAAAAAATTTAAAATATATAAAAATAGAAAATTCACTCCACTGCTGACAATAGTGGAGCTTCCAAGTGTTTTTTAGAAGATTAGTGGCCAAATAGCCTTCCCTGTGGGTTTGACCCTTCTTTCCACATATACTATTGTTAGTAGGAATATAAATATTAAACGTTGAATGACTTCAATGATAGTACATGTCAAGTTTTTGGAACCATTGTCGGGGAATGCACGAGCCATTTCTTTAAAAAAACATTTAAAAAAACACATTTATAAAAATCTTATAAAAAAATTGAAAAATTTGAAAACTATAAAAAAAACTATGTCACTTCTTTCTGAATTTTTACTATTAGTAGTGTCTGTTACTATATTTTGCATGAACACAGAGACTTTGTTGTTAGATTAGTGCCACTGAACCTTGAAATTGATAAACATCTCACTGCTCTAAGAAAGAAGAACAAAATTGAAATGGAAAACTTTGATAATAAAGCTCCTAAGCATAATAATTTTCAAAATAATCATCCAAAACTCTTAGATGAACATGAAAGACCTAGGATGAGGGATTTAAAACTCCCACAAGTTTCATGAAACCCATCATCCATTAGATTAAGTCCCAGGGCCAGAAACTATGAATTGAAACAATCTCACATTTCATTGCTGCCTGCATTTAATGGACTGTCTAATGAGGACTCACTTGCCTTCATTATAGATTTATAAAACACTGTGTAGTAACTTCCTTTATTATGACTCATTGAAAATGAGCTAAGGATGAGATTTTTTCCCTTTTTCATTAAAGGGAATGCTAGGAATTTTTTTCTAAGATTAGATGAAAACATTTTTGAGAATTGGATCAACTTTACAACCCATTTATTATGAAATTTTATCCTCAAAGGTTTAAAGGAGAAATGAGAACTAAGATCACTAGTTTTTACCAAGAGGATGGAGAATATTTTCTTGATGCTTGGGATAGATTTAGGGACCTGCATAGGTAGTGTCCTCATCATCAACTTCCATATCATCTCCTCATGGATACCTTCTATGAAGGGTTATCCTCCTCTGGTCAGAATTTAGTAGATCAAGCTGCTGGGGGTAGTTACAATGATAAAACAGATGATGAGTTGAGGAAATTTTTTAACAATCAGTCCCTTAATTCTCAACATAAAAATTCTAGAAGAAAGAGAGTGAATAAGAGTGCTAACAATGGTTCAATGAATGAAACTCAAGCTCAAATAGCTGAAATCACCAACCAACTTCAAAATTCAATGAACCAGAATTCAAAACAAACTGTAAATAAAACTGTAAATCAGAATTAATACAAGTCACTAATGCAAAAATGCACTCACTGTGGTATGTTTGGGCACTCTAATTTTTTTGTCCTAATGATGATTTAACTACCAACAACCTGAAGCCTTAAACTTTGTTAATTATAGTCCTAGGATGCCTCCTAAAGAAGATCCATTTTCAAATAATTACAATCAAGGCTATAGGAACCATCCAAATTTTTCATGGAAGGATTAAAGAATTATTAAGAAACCAACTGCCCCTAATTATCAGAACCAACCAAGACTGAACTTTCAAAATCAACAAAGGGGGAGTCTTCAAACACTCAAGAAAATAATGATAATCAAATGCGTTATAAACTAGATCAAATCTTGAATAAAATAAATTCACAAGAGGAAAAGTACATGTCTCAATTTAATAAACATAAAAATAAATTTGAGTCAGAAAAAATGAGAAATGATGTGAAAATTTAGAATATGGAAACACAGCTAGGATAACTTGATAGAGATTTGACTTATAGGGATAAAGGTAAACTTCTAAGTACCACTAAAATTAACCCTAGGGAGAATTACATGGATGTTGTCACCAAAAGTAGGATTAATACTCAAAATGTTACTAAAAACACCATGAAAATGCCCAAAGTGAAAATCTACTTCAATCTGATAATTAAAATCTACTTTGCACACATGTTGGAAATTCACAGAAAAGTAATGAAAGTGAACAAAATATGAATCTGTTACCTGAAACACAAGCTGAAACTTCTTCTAAAAATCAAAGGAATAAAGGAAAAGAAAAAGTTGTGGAAGAGGTGAGGGATATCCCCACTGTTTTGAAGAGTTTTTCCCCACCCATTCCTTTCCCTCAGAAACTAAAACCTCAAAGTAACACCAAGGCTGAACTTATTCAGTTCCTTGGTTTTCTTTTTTAAGATTCAAGTGAACATACCATTTATCCAAGCATTAATTCAAATCCCTTCTTATTTGAAATCTTTAAAGAAAATTATTTCTAATAAAAAGACCTTATAATAATTTTCTACCTACATCCTCACTGAAGAGTGTAGTGCTGTACTTAAAAAGAAAATACCACCGAAATTGAAAGACCCAGGTAGTTTTGTCATACCTTGAAAATTAAGAAACTATGATCATCTTAACTATCAGTGCGATCTAGGTGTTAGTATTAATCTACTCCCTTACTCACTATTTCGACAGTTGAGGCTTGGTGATCTTCAACCCACCATGATCATTCTCCACTTGGCTGATAGATATTTCACTCATCCTGTTGGAAGGGTAGATGATTTGTTTGTTTGAGTTGGGAAGTTGTTTTTTCCTGCTGACTTTATTATCTTAGATATGGAATGTGATCAAGAGGTACCTATCATCTTGGGTAGGTCCTTTTTTTCGACAGGAGGTGCTATTATTGATGTTTCAAAGGGTCAGCTGACATTCAAAATTGGTGAACAAGAAGAAGATTTTAATGTTTTTAAAAATATTAAGGAACCAACTTATTCTGAAAACTTCTCAAAAATAGAGTTCCTTGATGCTGAATGTTCTTATAAAAATCAACTTGAAAACATTGAAAAATATGAAAAAAAATCCTCTATTGAAGAAAACTTTTATGATGCTGAAAATCTTGTTGAATCCGTTTTGGAAGTTGAAAATTCTATTGTAACAACCAATCTGGAAAATTTTCCAGATCTGGACAACTGTCCAATTTCTACTATAGGAGAGTACTCTGTTTCTGAACATAAAAGATTTATAAGTGAATTTGAGGGTGTTTCTATTAGCACCAACACTTCGGAGAACTTTTATATTGATGAGGAAGAACTTTTGAGACAACTTGATGATTCTTATTTCATTGAGATGTTGAATTCTGAAATGGAAAATTTGGACAGCATACTTCCCCCCTTGGACAGTAGGACTGTTACTTCTAATTTTGAGCATGAAATTAAAAATATGTCATCTTTAAATAATCCTTACAAGAAATATGTTGAAGATCATGGACCTCCCAGGTGTAAGAGTCTTCCTTCTAGTGTAGAACCATCTGATCTTGAACTAAAGCCAATCTTTTCCCATCTTAAATATTCATTTTTGGGAGAGAACTCCACTTTGACTGTAATAATTTCTTCTGAACTTAATGAAAATCAAGAAAAAAGACTGTTAAATATTTTGAAGAGATTTAAATATGCCATAGGCTAGACAATAGCTGATATCAAGGGTATTAGTCCCTCATTTTGTATGCACAAGATTCATATGGAGCCTGATTATAAGCCTAGGGTAGAGTGTCAAAGAATATTAAATCTTAACATGAAAGAAGTTGTGAGAGAGGAAGTGATCAAACTGCTAGACACAGGAATGATTTATCCCATTTTAGATAGTGCTTGGGTCAGCCCTGTCCAGGTTGTTCCCAAGATGGGAGGCTTCACTATAGTTAAAAATGAAAAAATGAAGAAGTCTAAGTTAGGAAAGCCACAAAATAGAGAGTCTGTATTGATTATATGAAGTTGAATGCAACCACTATGAAGGAAAATTTTCCAATTCCCTTCTTGGATAAAATTCTTGAGAGGCTTACTGTAAATGAATTTTTCTATTTTCTAGATGGTTATTTTGGTTACAACCAGATTCCCATTGATCCATAGGATCAGGACAAGACCACTTTCAAATTCCCTTTTTGATCATTTGCCTACAGGCGGATTCCCTTTGGGTTGTGTGGAGCTCCAGCCACCTTTCAAAGGTGTATGATGGACATCTTTTCAGATATTATTGAGAGAATAATTGAGGTTTTCATGGATTACTTTTCCATTTTGAGTGGTAATTTTGATACTTGTCTTGAAAATATTGAATTAGTCTTGGAGAGATGCATTGAAACCAAACTTGTTCTTAATTTGGAGAAATGTCAATTCATGGTTATAGAAAGTATTGTGCTTGATCATAATGTGTCCAAAAATGGTTTAGAGGTTGATACTGCTATGATTGATGTTATTCAAAAACTGCCACCTTCTGTTAATGTTAAAGGTGTTAGAATTTTTCTAGGGCATGCCAGCTTCTACCAGAGATTCATAAATGATTTTTATAAAATAACTAATCCCTTGTGTTCATTGCTAGTCATGGATGCACCTTTCAATTTTTATGAATGCTATTTAAAATCATTTAATCTGCTTAAGGAGAAACTCACTACATCACCTATCATTACTACACCTAACTGGAAACTAACATTTGAGCTTATGTGTGATGCTAGTGACATGGCTGTAGGTGCTGTCCTTGGATAGAGTAGAGATAAGAAGTTGTATGTACTATATTATGCTAGTAGACTGCTAGATGATTCCCAAAAGAATTATACCACCACTAAAAAATAATTGTTACCTGTTGTGTTTTCTTTGGACAAGTTTAGGCAGTATCTGTTAGGTTCTAAAGTCATCATTTTCACTGAACATTCAGCTTTAAAATATTTTTTTTTCTAAAAAGGAAACTAAACCCAGGCTGATTAGATGTATTTTTTTGGTACAAGAGTTTTATTTAGATATTAAGGATAAGCATGGAGATGAAAATTTATTTGCTTATCACCTTTCTAGGCTTCCTCTTTACCATTATTATAATCCTAGGGAGATAAACTCTTCCTTTCCTAATGAGAAGCATCTTACTGTGTCAATAAGGCAATCTGCTTGGTTTGAAAATTTTTCCAACTACCTTGTAGCAGGTGTCTTTCCTAAAAATATGTCCAATAACCAAAGAAAGAAATTCATTTCTGAACATAAGTACTACCTTTGGGATGATCCTTTACTGTTTAGGAGATGTGATGATGGTATTCTTGGGAGATGTATACCTGAGGAATAGATATTGTCTGTCTTAGAAAGTTGTCATTATTCACCTTGGGGAGGTCACCATGGTGGTGAAAGAACCGCTCAAAAAGTCCTTCAGTCTGGTTTTTATTGGCCTACTCTTTTTAAGGATTCTAGGAGCTTTCTGGTTAGTTGTGATAGATGTCAGAGGCTGGGTAATGTGGGTAAGAAGCAGAAGTTACCCCAAAAAGGAATTCTGGAAGTTGAGATTTTTAATGTCTGGGGTTTAGATTTCATGGGTCCATTTCAATAATCACATGGGAATGAGTATATTCTTGTTGCTGTTGACTATGTTTCAAAATGGGTTGAGGCAGTGACACTGCCCAACAATCAAGCAAATAGTGTAATAAAATTTGTCAAGAAGAACATCTTTACAAGATTTGTAGTCCCAAGAGCCTTCATTACTGATAATGGAACACACTTTAAGAATTAAAAATTTAAATCTTTAATGAAAAAATATGGCTGTGTTTATAAAACCGGTACTTCTTATCATCCACAGTCTAGTGGATAGGTGGAAATTTTAAATAGGTAACTGAAACAAATACTTGAGAAAAATGTGTCAAACTCTAGGAAAGACTGTTCTCTTAAATTGGATGAAGATTTATGGGCTTATATAACTTCTTTAAAGACCCCAATAGGTATGTCTCCTTACAGGCTTCTGTTTGGGAAAGGCTGTCATTTACCTCTGGAGTTGCAATATAAGTCATATTGGGCTGTTAATGCTCTTAACTTTGATTATAAGAGTACTGGTGAGAGGAGAATACTTGAACTAAGTGAACTTGATGAGATTGGGAGAGAGAGTTATGATAATTCAAGAATTTATAAAGAGAGGACTAAAATCTTTTATGATTATGTCATTCAAAACAAGGAATTCAAACCCGGATAGAAGGTCCTTCTCTTTAAGTCTAGACATAAACTCTTTTCTGGAAAACTTAAGTCCAAGTGGTTTGGACCTTTTAATGTGGTGAGAATTCTGAATAATGGTTCTTTGGAAATTGTAGGTGAATAAAATAATCCCATGTTGGTCAATGGGCAGAGAGTGAAACTTTATTTTGAGGGACAACCAAAGGGATTGGCTGCCTTCACTGTGCTAGACAACTATTCTTGAATGAAGTCTAGATGGGGACTTTAAACATAGCACTGCATGGGAGGCAACCTATGGTTATTTTTGGATTTATTTTGTTTCTTTTTAGCCTTGAATAAAGTTCTATTTCTATGCTCTATTTTTGTGAAATACCTGTTACTGATTGTTCTTTGTTTCTTGGTTCTATGTTTTTAGGTTGCTAATTCTATGTAACAAAGGAGTGGAATTACCATGATCATCTCTGGACAAGAATTATCTAGGGAATTATTTTAACTTACATCATTTATCTCTTCTCTTGTTTTTGTTAGTAAAATTATACTTACTTAAAAAATCTGCTTGTTTTAGGAAATCCTGGTGCATTTCTTTATGCTTGTTGGAAAATTCTGCATGCGTCTCTTGCTTAAATTTGAATTAATTGATTAATTTTTAAATAATCTTTCACTATTAGAAACTAAAGTATGGGTCACTGTTAGCTTAATATCAAAGGGAAATACAAGTGAGGAGGTCACTCGTAAAAGGTAGTAACAATGAGAATGAGCTAGCAGTGAGAAAAGAAATATCGGTGAAGGTGAAGGTCACTAGTAAGTTGTAAGGGTAATTTTCACCACTTGAAAAAGATCACCATTAGAAAATAAATATAAGGTCACCATTAGCATTAAAAAATGGTGTAATAGTGAGGTATAGAAATTACGTGTGTGTGTGTGTGGGGGGGGTACCTGTTACTGGTAGTGTTGTTTTTCATTTGAATAGATTAGTCTATTGGGTGTTTATCATACATCTTTTTTCTTTATTGAACACCCATTTGAATCATACTTTGTTAAAATTCGTACACCCAAGTAATTGTGCACCCACACCTTATACTTCTTTTGAGCTATATTGGAAATCCATGTCACTTTAGTGTGTGTGTCTGGATATGAACCTGCTGATTTTTTATTTATTGTGACAATTAAGATTTTTGAACTTCATTGAGACCCTTTTAAACATGTCATAAATATACTTAATTGAAATTTTTTTTGAACCTTAATTGTCTAATTATTCTTATCTACTTTAGAAGTCAAATTTGGGGAAAATGTTGGTTTTTAAATTTGGGGGAGGGGGTCAATTCCTGACTGTGATAAACTCTATTTTAATGTAAGCCCATCAATTCCCACTACAACTTCAAATTTCTTGTAAAAAATGGATAAAATCTTTCAAATTATTGCATAATTTTAGGCTTTACACTGTACTTAATTGGGTCTTGCCTTAGAAAAAATTCCTTGCTAGTAGTAAGAACTGCTCTGAGTCTGAAATTGATGATAATGGATGATTTCTGAGTGATCTTACTTAGAGATATGATGGAAATATGGTTTAGGAATTACTTATGAGAGTGATATGGGTAACCTGTTAGTGGAGTTATGATCATAAACCTTGGATCTGGAAGTTTGATCTTGATTCTGGGGAATTCATTTCCTTTTAATTATAAAAATTAATCATCCTAATGAGCCAATGTAAATGGTTTTTATATAAATCTTTTGAAACTGGAGTAATTTGGGCATTTGGGATCCCACGGTGAGTCTCTGAGACCCTAGATGCTGGGTGTGTTTCTGTTAACTTTAAGCCCTCTATTCACTTTGAATAAGTACATTTCACAGTGCTTAGCCCAATGATACATGTCTTGGGAAAAATAAATAAAATTTCTAGGGTAAAAAATGAGCTCATTAAGGTGAGGGGAATGATGAACACCAGATGAAGAAGGCATCAGTTGGTTTATATGGGGATCATTTAGGTTGTATCATTGAGGTGATTCACAAAAAAATTAATTATTTTTGGAACCTAGGTGAAAAAGTTAATGTACAATGTTCCTTGGTTAAGATCTTAATTCCATTGATATTTTATCTCCTTTCATTCTTGGACTTATAACCTTAGAATGGATTGAAGTGATTCATTAAGTTGTATCACATATGAGGCATGAAATCTTCTTTGATGGATGATCTTTGTGTACTTAATTACCCTTGAGTATTTGTTATGGACAAGACTCATATGAGTAATTCATTTTCTTAAAGCCTGCTGTTAAGTATTGTCCTCTGTTTTGAGTGCTAGACATGTTACATTTTGAGAAAAATTATAAATAAACTTCAATGTTTTTCAAAGAAAATAAAACATGGGATTTTTTGAGGAAAAACAATGCTTATGTGTGGGGGAATTTGATGTGGCTCTATTTTTGCATAGTTTTTCCACATCTTTTTACTTAATTTATAATGATTTAATTAATTATTTAATCAATTTTTAATAAATAATTGTACTTTTGTAATTTTATAATTAACTTTGTTAATTAATCAATTTTTATAATTAATTATGTATTTTAAGTCTTTAAACTAATAATTTTAATCTTACTTTATTTTTCTAATTTAATTATGTCTTATTTGGTTTGGTTAATTTAAGTCTTCCTGACTTTTTAATAAATTGACATTTTTATAAAACAATTATTTAATTGTTGTAATCCTATTTAATTAAGTTAGTCTTTATTTTAATATTTTATCTTTTTTTTAGTTACATTAGAATATGTTGGCAATATTAATTAATTTTTTTAGACATCCTGCTCATCATTTAAGTAAATAATTTGTGTTTAAAAGTAAATTAAGTAGTTCGATTTTAATTTTATGTGATCAATTAGTTATTTAATTAATTAATTAAGAGATTTTAAACATTACTTATATTATTTTATGTATGCAGTTTGATTATTTATTTGTTTTCTTTTGATTTTAGTCTACCAGTGAGGTAGATAAGTGCTTTTAGTGACTTATTGGGTCACCCATGCTTTTTATTTTTATTTTCTTCTACCCTTTAATTAATTTATATAGTTATTTTAGTTTATGTCTTTTATTAATTTAGTTTAAAAATTATTCAGTTTATAATTTTAGTGTTGTTAATTAAATATTTTAATGTTTTTAAAGTTTAATAAAACTCTTGTTTTAAATTAATGGTGTTTAGTTTTCTTTTTAATTAATTATTTTCAATCATTGTTTTAAATAACTTAAGTTTTAAATTTTTAAGTTCAATTTGTTTTATTTAAATAAAAGGGTCACTATTAGTATTCTACCGGTGACCCCCCACACCTCAATGACACATTCGCTGTATACCGGTGATCATATTGGTACTAGTAGCTTATTCTTTTATTTTGTAACAGTGACCTTTCTTTTTGTCTTTAGGTAACTTTTTAACGGTGACTATTTAGTCTACCGGTGAATTTTTAGCCCAACGGTGAGCTTTTAATTTTATCTATTTCTACCAGTGACCCTGTACCTCATCGTTAGAGTCACCACCTCTGCGCCTCACCATTAAAATTTCTTCCTTTTCCTCACCGTTACTCATTTTCTCTCACCCTCATCGTTAGGATTGTTTACACCGCACCTCACTCATTTCCCCTTTCTCTATCAGTTGCTCCTTCACCGTTAGCCCCTCTTTCCCTTTTCTAACCTCACTATTATTTCTATATATCGGTGACCCACTATAGCCCTTTCCCTTTCTCACTGGTACTCTCCCAACATAACGGTGACTACCTCACCGGTAGAAATCCTTATGGTGACCTACTGCTTCTTGTGATTTTTCTACCTCACTGTTAGCCCTTCTCTTTTACACCTCACTGTAACCGTCTGTGGAACTGTATCTCTCTCACCGCATCTCTTTTATTCATCGGTGTTTCAAATCCCACACCGCATACACTGAACCGAAGCATCAAACAAACCCTAATCAAAATTGAATCTGGTATCTTTCAACATTCTTCCGAAGCCATCGTTACGCGATGGAGGTCAATCCGAGGAGATTGCATTGCGAGAGAAATTGTTGTAAGTTCTAGAGTCATCAATGCCTTTCCACTAGAAGTACCAGATTTCTACCACCACTGAGGGAGGAGCTGTATCTGTGACTGTTGTTCTGGGAGAAAGAGAGAGCTGGTGTACTGCATAGTCATGACTATTGGAAACAAGCGCTGTCGAGCTATCTGTAGTCGCCGCATGATCCTGTTTCTAGTAGCCAGAAGGAGGAGAGGAGTTTGCATCTGTTGAAGCTTGGAATCACACCACTTAAGCCAAAGCCGCCACTGAAGGCTGAGGAGTTGAAGCCGCTGCTGGTCCACCTTTACTGCGTTGAGGGATAACCGAAGCTCCACTACTGGTCCGAAGCTGGTACTCCAGCCTTTAGGTTGAACCATGATAGAGAAGCTGTTCGCCGCTTGAAGATGAGCTCATTGCACTGGAGTGGAGGAGCCCGCCGTCACCTGGTTCAAAGGAGGAAGCTGAACCCTCCCCCTGTGCGCCAAACTAGGGGGAGGAAGAAGGATATAGAAAAAAATATATTTCATAATAAAATAATAATAATAATAAAATCAAAGTAAACGAAAAGAAGATTAAATAATAAAAGTAATGTTAACTTTACATAAAAGTTAACTTTACTAAATCAAATAAATATAAAATAATTTATAAAAGTTATAAATTTAAAAAAATTATGATATTAATGAAAAGATAAATTATAAATTAAAATATAAAACTAAATTAATAATAAATAATAATAATAAATTAATTTTATTTTAATAGTATAAATTTATAATTAAAAATAACTATAAGTAAACTATGAAATATACTTAATAATTTAAAAATATTTAAAATTTAAGTATTAAATTATAAATTAAAATAATCTAATTAATTAATCTAACAAATTAATTTCTTAAATAGTAATAATAAAATTATTACTACAATCTACATTTTTAAATTTTTAATTACCGATTTACTTATGATGTAAAATTTTAATGATTTAGTTAAATTTGATAAACTAAAAAAATTGGAATTAAGGGTTTATATTTATCAATTTAATTAAATCAATAGCGTTTGATAAATTTATAATTATGTTATGATAAAGAAAATAAAAATCTTGAATTAAGATATTTATTAATTAACTTAAGTTAACTTGTAACGAGTAATATAACACTTTAACTTTAAAAAATAACAATTTTTTATTCTTTGCGTTTTCATTTATTTATTTTTCTTATCTAGATTTGCAGGTTCATTCAAGAGACAAGTTTACGTCAAAGTGCACGTAACTAACTCAGCAGAAGTTAGTTATGTAGAGACCCAAATCTTGACGTACATGGACATTACATTACTTTTGCGGAATACTTAATACATGACAAAAATAGACGCCCAAAGACCGTAATAGTTTAGTGTCTTTGGAAACTCGGAATATAATCTTGTAATCTTGGTGAAAGATCTTCAACTTCTCCCATAAAGATCTTCCCCTTTTTTTCTTACCTAAAACCTTTCTTTATATCCTGGGGAAAAGAAAACATAAAAAGGGTGAGCTCAAATGCTCAGTAAGGTTACGTATAGAGAAAATAAACAAACCATATACATTTGAACATAAAAACATGAACATAATGTTTAAACATCGAAATCTTGAGAAATGACATAAAACAATGTAGTACGTAAGGAATAAATCATAATAGAACATAAATCATGATAAAATTACTTGGAAATAAAACTTGTAATTGTGGAAAAACATTAAGCACATGATATGATTTCCATAGTAGCCAAGACATTGCTGCCAAGACCATCTTAGTGGACAATGTCCCTTTCTGAATCGAGTTCACTTCTCATTCCAGTCCTGTAACACTGAACCAGATTAACTTACTGTTGCAGCCATGTCTATCTCATGAGATATAAATCTTTACCCAATTCATTGGAGGGAGATATAGGTCCCACCCATCTCATAATGAAACGATTCTTATGTGTGCCACAAAATAAATATACATCATTCATAATAACCCAACGAATAAAATGGGTTTCATAAACATCATTATATCATAAAATAATCCATATAAAAGAAATAGATACCATTTCATCATAAGAAAAATAAAACCTTGTAAATAATAGATACATTATACTTGAAAAATAATCATAATGTCATCTTAGATGGAAAATAGTTTTGACAAAAACACTTGAAATGAATTCTTGAGGAAAATATCCTTTCTTCTTCAAAATCATTTTCTTTTCACAAAATTCAATGCGATTTTAAAAGAAAAGGATTTTGTTGAAAATAGTCAAGAAATATTGTAGAGTAAGATTCTTGAAAATGAGGCATTATGTAACTGTAAAAATCCATTCACGCCGTATAAGTTAAAAATAACATTCTCTTCGTACTTTTGTCAGAAAAGTCAAAAAAGTACCACGTATAGTAAACAAAAGAAAGATTCCATCCATAACACAAAGTAAAAGTCAAATAGGGGTAAAAATGACTTTAAACATACATGGAATAATATTAAACACTTTATGAAAAACATTTTATAAACATGGATGAAAAATATAACCCCAGTAAATACTTACAAATAAACAATCTTGGATAAGAATGAGATTGGAATAATTATCCCTTACCTTATGTCTGATATTCTTCATATGTATCCGGACCTCCTTTATAATGATTTAAATATTGTTATTGACTTAGTACAGAATCATATTCATTGTTATGATATCATATATTGTTTACTTATGACCTTATATTACCCATTCTTTTATAAATTTGATGTAAAAGCAGCGATTTGGGTAAAATTGTTTCATTTATTGTATGTGTTTCGACTTGTTGTTCTTGATACCATTACTTATATACCGATTTAATTAATTCCATAATTTAAAAAATGATTTATATATAATATATATTCATCATATACATATATATGATAGATCGATAAATGGAATGAAATACACCGTTCATGGAGACGGTAAGCCGTACGTACGCATGAACATTGTTTTCGTTTCCTTATTGAATTGAATGGAATTAAGTAGATAACATACATATATATATATATATGTATACATAAATCCAGTATCATTATTATTTCATATATTTCATTATTACTTATTATATATACTTTATAATCATTCCTGAATGGTTAACATGGAGAATGAATCTCATCGCATCGTGGAGACGGTAGTCCGTACGTACGCACGAGCAATGATACCATTCCCATGATTGTGGAATTGTATTGAAGTGTATGTATAATATTTCAGGATCATTATAACTTTACAATAATCATATATAGTTATTTATTTACACCATTATACCCATCCAAGTAAGGTGGTGGTCGAAAATAGATTACACCACGGCGTGGAGACGGTATTCCGTACGTACGCACAAGCAGTGATTTCGTTTTATATAGGATGGATAGAAGGTGAAATAGGGTTGTTTAATATTTATAATAACATATCAGTATATATATAATACTTATGTTATTACTTAATAATGAAACAACTAAAGAAGAATAAGTTGAAGAAGAAAGAAATTGGAAAGGATCGGTAATGGATATTACCTCTTCTTTGACGCGCCTCTTCTTAACCTCCTCTTAGGGCACTAGGGTTGGTCTTTGAAGAAGACCGGAACCTCTAGGATGTTTCTAGGGAAGTGGAGAAGATAATTGGGCAGGGTTTGGCAGAGATTTATGGCTCAAATTGGTGTGAGGAGGAGAGGGAGGAGGTTCCCTTTTATAATGGAGGAGAGGGGCACCTTTGGACTCCTCAAAATATTAGTTTAATATAAATTCAAACCCCACATAAAAACCTCAAAAAATGACTCAATTAGAATATTAGATGATATAAGGTTGTAATATTATCAACAAATCAAATTTATACATGTTTTTATCTTATTTTAAACCTTATCATTTTGATTTATCCTTATTTAATCTATTTAATTTTATTTGTGGTAATAAAATTCTAAATTTCAATTGGTTATAAATAATCACTTATGTGTTGTTAATTTTCCATAATTGGATACTTTATGAAATTTTAGGCTATATAAATTTCAATTTTCTATTTTTAAATATTTTTGATCTTTTTAAACAATTTAATAATATGTTATTTTTATAAAATAACAAATGTGTCAATTTTGACACTATTCATTTATTTGAATTTAAATAAAATCCACACAGAGGATATATTGGAACTAAAATATTTAATAGGTTCTTAACATGTCATATTAATCTATTAAATTGGTGGATCACATTAAATAGTTCATATAATATTTATTTTACTATTTTTAAAACCATTTATTTGATACTTCTCTTAATAAAATAATTTCTACAACATTTTTGTATAATTATTAAATATAATTATTTTTTGCATAAAAATTAAAAATAAAATACTAGTATGAAGATAAATCTTATATATTTCATAATAATACTTTTAGTTGGATTTATATTCTAAAACACCCAACATTGAAAATGTTATATTTATTAAATTATGAAGGTGACAACTTTGACATCATTTAAAATAAAATAATATAAGTGTCATAATCACTATTATAAGACTCTAAACGATCATATATTCGGTCATTGGATGATTATGGTGTATATATACACTACCAGTAAGTTTTGTTCAGGTTTGTGATCCTTTTAATGGGTATTATTATTTCAATAAAAACTATATTACCTATTTTCCACTAAATAAATAATTTATGCAAAATTAATGTATAAGATAATAAGGTAATTAAATAACACTTAAAAATTACAAAATAAATTACCATGATAAATAAAAATATTTTAGCTTTCAAATGATTATTTATAATCGAATTTCTATTCTGTATAACTATATATTAAAAATACTTTAATTATTAAAGTTTGAGTGAGACATATTTCACTTTCCTTTAAATAAAATAAACTAAAGGTCATAATCAAATACAAGTGGGTTCCAATGGATTCAATTTCAACCATAATATGTCATATAACGAAATATAATCATCTAATTATATTAATACATGTGTTAGGGTAATTTTATAATATTATATTTACCCTCAATTACCCGATTTGCCTTTAACAATGGTAAATAAAATTTACCGTAGTTACTATTCATAGTTCCAAAAAATAAAAAGTATCCTATTAACATAATTTGGACCCAATGATTCCAAATATGGAATCCATTTTTCCTAATTCAAAACACAGAAGTTGCAGTAATTAATTAAAAATTAATCCTGCTATTAAGAAAACGTGTTTTAAAAGTTAAAACATTGCAAAAGATTGAAATGATTTTACCTATGAATTCAATGTAAAATAAATGCTAATGACATAAATTATATTAAATGGTAAAAATATATTCTATTTAAACTTTAAAACCATTAAAAATTATAATTTAACCATATAAATTATTACGATGAAAAAAGTTGTTTTTAATTAAAATATAGCGTGTTTATACTATTCATTAAAATATGAAAGTTATCAGAATAATATGAAAAATTTATCCGAAGTAAATTTTAATATCTTAATTCCAAATAAGAATTTTATTTTTTCAAATTTAACTTATTAACATGTCAAAAAATTGATTTAAAGTAGGTGCACCATCAAAAGGCGGCAAAACTATATTTTTTGAAAAATACTTATTTTACATGAAAAATTTATTTTGTTTTTAAACCATGTTCTAGAAAATTTGAAAGATGAGTAATAATGTTATAAAATTAAAACTATAGTTAATACTATTCATAATGGCTATTTCATAATAATATTATAATAATATATCGTTGTTTAGTGAAACCCGGTATTGCGTACAACACACACTATCGAGGAAGGTCAAGATTGCGTGTAACCCAAGCCAATTAGGGGTTGTGTGTAGTGAAAGACTAATTTGTTGTTGCGTATAACAAAATCAAACCATATTTCATTTATAAATTGAATATATATATATATACACTCAATGTTGCGTATAATAACTACTATCAAACAAACTTAAAATTGTGTGTAACACGATCCAAGATTAGTGTTGCGTATACTGCAAGCTAATACAGTGTGGTGTATAGCGCAAGATAATCTTGGTGTAACATACAATAGAAGATATGAAAGATATTAAAAATAATATATGTTATAAAATCTCGGGGTGTTATAAGTTACAAGGGAAAAACTCGTGCGACGTGCCGGTCGCCAAAAATCACCCATTTTGCAGTGTGTTTGTGAAGAACTTTTGGAGTCAGTGGAAAAGGTTCGGTGACAAGCGGCAGAAGAAAACATGATATTTAAAGCAGAGCTAGAAGCATATTTGAGACTGACACATTCATTCGATGAACACACCAGTCTCAGAGAAGAGTAGATTACCTAGAGAAATTATCGGAGAACCATCCTTTGGAGATCCGAGATCCAAGAGCAGTAATTCATGCGAGCAGAGGGAGTTTTCTTCTTCTGTTCTATTTCAATTCTCATCCACTATAATTTTATGAATATAGTATAAAAAATATTGATAATGAAAAAAATATTAGTTAGCTAAATTTCTAGTTTGGGGAGAGTTCTTGATCTACTAGCGATCATTTTCAACTTTTTCATTAACATTTCTTCTGTGATTAGAATTGATCGGTGAGATCGATTCTAATTACTCATTTCTGCTTCATACCATGAAAATTTAATTTTTCAAAACTCTCTAATCATTCAGTGAGATTGATTATGGATTCATCTTTTAAGTAATCAACTCATAATGAAAACATCAGCACTTACGATGAGTTTGTACTATTGTTCTCTTATATCATCTTTTTGAAGTTGTACTTCTTTAGAGTGGCGAACTCTAATTTGTAAAATTTCCACGACTTAACTCTTGGTGAGGAAGGAAAGTCTCCTATATGCAGTGGTATAATTCATTACTTTTATATTATTAGGAGGAACAATTTAAACTAGTAGAGTAGAGTAATCCCTAAGCGTTCTTTTCTGTTTTTCTTTTATAAGTATTTTATTTTCCTTGTCACATCTTACTTTTAGCTATTCTCTATCACAATATATGTTAGAACAAATTTACAAGAGATGTGTGGTTTTACTTTATAGTTTATAAAAACATAAAAAAAAATAAAAGATAAAAAAATAGAAAATTCACTCCACTGCTGACAACAATGGAGCTTCCAAGTGTTTTTTAGAAGATTAGTGGCCAAATAGCCTTCGCTGTGGGTTCGACCCTGCTTGCCACATATATTGTAGTTAGTAGGAATGTAAATATTAAACTTTTACCAGCTTCAACCATAGTACAAGTCAATATATTAGAGAATGGTTTTCCCCATAGTGTTTTCCTTGGGAATACCATTTTCTCTTTTCATTGAAATAACATGGTGCATTGTGATTGTGTGTGGACTATGGAATATTGAACCAGGTGTTGGATATGAATTTGTATCTTTTTTCACATGTGGATAATGTATTTGACCACTAAATGGGAGATTTTTTTTCAAATATTTATTATTGGTTGGGTTATAATAAACAGATAGTTTTGGAGTCTGATATACTAATGATACCATTTAAAAGCATTTATAGCCATTTTGAATATTTTTTTAGAAAAGTGGTGGCATGAATTTGACACCCAATTCATTCCCCAAAGAAATTTATTCAAAAAAGAAAAAATTATAAAGAAAACACGATGTGAAAGTGCTTATACCAACTAATAGATTTAAGGCATATAAGATAATGTTATCAAGAGAAACATGAAAACAATTTGAGCTTTGTAAAACTTGATCTACATCAAAACCATCCAAGTTCAGAAGGGGAAATGTTCACTTATTGAGAGAACTGAAATCATAGCCAAGTTGATGAAGAGACCCAAATATGCATACCAGAAGAACCAAACTACAGATAAACCAATCAACATGCCATATCAGTCTGTGGGTGGAAAGGCAGTGAGTAGTCATCACGAGATCACTGCATTGGAGAGAAGTGCAATGAAAATCAGGATCAACCATAATTCAGTACCAAAACAAAAAATTACAAGAAGAGGAGGACACTACAGCAAAGACAGATGGATAAAAAGTTCATCACCATAAATGCAGAGTCTTCCTCACAAAATCAAAATCAAAGAGCACTGGTTTGAGGAAAACACCTTAGGATCTTGGGTTGGTTCCACCGAGAGTACATTCACATATTATTAGAGATGATGAAAAGAAAATTAATCTCCCAAAAATCAGACTAAATTCAAAGGCCTAAAGGAATGAAATGTATAAGAAGCTATAAAAAGAGTCCAAAGGAAAACCAAGAATCCCAAAATCCCTATACAGATAGGATCCATGATCAAAACATAGGAAGGGTCATTACCAAGGAATATATTTTAAGATAAATTTATAGTTCTTCTTAAACTCATCCATCTCTCTATGAAACATCATATTTCTAATTGGAAGGTGGGTATCAACTGAAATTTCACCATATTTGTATGGATTAAAGGAAATAATATCATTCTCATCCAACCAAGAGCCGAGATCCTCAGAGTAATCTAAATTATCTTCAAGTTGATAGGTATCCCAATAAGAAGGGTCATTTTCGGGGTAATTTTCAGTGTCATAAGAATTGATTGATTCTGAGGATGCCAAAAACTGATAATCAGGAATAGGATTTGGGGGTGCATCTACCTCCATATGAAGTGGTGAATATTCAGTGATTTCTTTCCTAGAGGCATCTAAGTATCTTGTAACAATAATTATCTCTAGGAGAGAATAGTCTCTAAGCTTACTCATTTTTTTGAGGATTTGGAGTGATAAAACCACCGATGTCAACCATTGGTTTTTTCCATTCTCTATACTTAATGTTTAATATTTTTCCTTAATTTGGATAGATTGGTCAACATCATCTCGTACATATTCTCAAGATACAGAAATATCACCTTGAACCTCATTTTGAGAGTCATGGGGAGGATCATCAGTGGCATTGATGACAGTAAGTAGAGAATCAACACATCCCAAGATTCCTTGAGGTTCTAAAGGAAAAGAAGGTTGGGCAATGTTTATCATAGGATTATGAATCTTCTCTATTGTAATCCATTCAGAAGATACCTTAGAATCAGAGGTGCTAGCCAAAAATATGTTACAAACATCCATTCCAAGAAATTTCATTCCCTTTTACACCAAAGTAGATTTCCTGATCACATGATGTGGGGACTTATAGACACAATCCTACGAAACATGTCCAATCATTAGGCTAGAAAAACAATAATCGAGTATCTTTTCATAAACTACCTCCTGAAATAAACTATAGTCACCATTTTGAATCCAAATTTGAGAGGGAAGTTCCTAAGAAACATAAATTTCAACACAGACTATAGAAACTAATGGTCTTGATAGACTCCTTATTACTGAATCTAGTTTCAAAGGCTTTCCAATTAAAATGGTTATTATAAACATGTTCTCTTGCTTAAAAAAATTCGGTGGTAATCCATGGAAGCCGATCCAGATTGGAACAATAGGGGACTCAACATATGGGTCAAAATCAAGAGTCCATTTAAGAACCATCATTGAATATCCTCCAAAAAACTATAATCTCTTCACCCAAAGTCTATAGTAATCATCTTCAGAAGAATGATGAATAAGAAAATTTAAGGATTCCAAGAGTCCGATGTGAAATCAAGAGAAGTCTATGACTTTGAGAGAGTTTCTTAGGTATAACAAAGAAGGTATGCAAGTAGTAAACTTCACAATAAGAAAACAATCATAAATCTAATGCAATAAGAGTTACCTCATTTGATGAGAAGGAAATCACCGGTTTCCCATTATGTCAAAATTGTTTTTTTATGTGAAGATCAAGAATCATGGTGACATTAGAACACGGATCGATGATCTCGGGGGATCTACTGGTAACTAAATCGAAAAATGATCTCGAAGCTGAGGTAGGGTTTCTTGGGTCACCCAGTGTCAAGTTCATCTACCCAATCCCTTTTTAATATCTTGTGATGCCTATTTCCCTAAAAAATGCTCTAGATTTTTTCATGGATTTGATGATAAAAAATATTCCATGAGAATCTCCACACATTTTTGGTAGTTTTGTGGATAATATATAGATTCATTTGAGATCTGAGGTTGAGAATGATCACCATTTGATTTTTTAGGATATCCTATAGAGTTTCCATTTATGTGGAATGATTTTATAAATTTATTTTTGGATCCATGTTGTCATCTTCATGTATCTTGTGATTTCTAATAATGGTTTATCAGTTGATACTAAAAATTTGAACTATTCATTTTCATGGGAAGAGATTCATAATGAATTTTACATCTAGAGATTCCTTATTTTTATTGGATACTGTGGAAGTTTCATCAAGAATTTCTCAATGTTGATGTCACCTTTGACTGATCATCTAATTAGAGGATAAAATTCATTAGGGAAGTGTAAGTATTATTTAGATGAGAACAAATTATTGTTAACATCAATTAAAATCCTAATTTTCCGTAAGATTGGAGCGGGATATGTTTTTTATGTGATTATTATGGTGTTGATATGGGTTTTAATATTATATAGGTTGATCATTTTGTGTTTCACATATCTATCTAGTGTTCACCACATGAGAAGAATTACCCCACTCATGAATTAGATCTTGTCACATTTATGAATTCTCTTAAATGTTGGTGACACTATCTTTTGGTGGATTGGTATAGAAAATCTTTTGACTATTTGTTTTTGAATAATATATTTTCTAATAATGACATGAATTTAAAAGAGAGGATATGGGTGGAATAACATTTGATATTATACATTGAAATCATCTACACCTCAAGAAATGGTACTATTATTACAAAATATCTCACTAGGAAAGTTCAATCACAGGTTGTTCTAGAATAGAAGGAGGATTGTAACCTTGTGGAGATTTTTAATCAGTTTCACTGAGATTCTACCTATGATTTTTTAGGTATGATTCAAACAAGAGTTCATGTATTATCATCTATACACTAGTATATTATATAGTATTATTAGTAGGATGATGATTTTAGGGTTATTTTTAAAATCAAATATTGTGGGGAAATTAATTCTATTTGGTCACTCCCTTTAGATTTTATTCACCATTGTGGGAATTAGTTCATTTTCCTATAATCCTTGAGGAGGTAAAATTTTTATTGTCATGGTTATTCATGTGTAATTTATTTGATAACTATGAAGATTTTTAATGGCCGAGGAAGATGATTCTATTTTCTAGGTATAAATCATGAATATCAAATCTTTTATCCTTTTATTACAAAATCCAATAGGTAATGACGTTTTGGGTTTATTCGACCTCTTCTTGTGATAGTTAGGAAATGGGATGTGGTTTTCAAGAAGCATGTTATTGTATTTACATAGACTTTATTAGGGAGGAATTCTACCTATGTGGTGATTGATCAGTTGAAACATCCATCCCATGATATTCCAAATTCGGACACCGCTAAGGTGGTTGACCTAGTTATTATATATATACTTGAGGTTTAGAGTGATCATGGGTTTTTTCTACCATTTATTCAATCATTAATCCTAAATTTATATTAAGGTTCATGATGAATCTCAAAGAGGGGATGGGGATTTAGTTCATGTTGAGTACTATGTACCATTAATAGATAGACTGTCAGAAAAAGTGTACTATTTATATACTAGGGAATATGATCTATGTCTACATATTGGACTTTGGAAGATCATGGGATAAAAATATGGGAGAGTTTGAGTTTTATTATACATTTTTTTATTATTTGATTAAAATGGATACTTTTGAGGCATTTTATGGTTTCTTGTGTATGTCATCAATTTTTTTGGGAAGAGGTGTGTGATGCCTCTCTTATTAAACTGTGTTTGATTTAGGATATTATGGAAAGGATTTATGATATACATCAGAATCATATTATATATTAGAGTTAGAAAAAATATTATGTGGGTTATCTTTATCATCCATTAGTGTTTTCCTTTATGTACTATGTTTCTATAAATTTTTATCATTCCATGGGTGAGTAACATATTAGAAAATATAGAATGTTAGCATTGATGTCTATTGGACCATTTTATGTCTGGATAGGTGTGAAAAGGATTGTTCATAGTACGAATTTTCAGTTCATTTGATGTGTATTCCTGATTTTTTCCACATATCCCAACATTTTATGTTCCATGTTGGTCTCTCTAACATTTTTAGTTGGAATGGAAGTGAGTTGAATCTAGGAATTTTATTTTTAGAGAATATTGTAGAGATCATTGAACCTCACAAAAGACCTTAAATGGAAATTATATTTCATTAGTTAACGTATAATTTATACATAAATATGATTCTCATTATACATGGGAGAGTGATTTTTTGATGAGGGAGAAGTTTCCTCAATATCATTTGAACACTATTCTACCACGTGAAATAATTGGGATATAAATTTTTATTGTGGAAATTTTCTAACATTTTGTTTCCACTTTTTACTTATTTATCATCTCCCTTTTCATTTAACTCTTTGACTGGGATTATTTTTGGACTTCTAATGACAGATATTTTTCTAGGTAAATTGAATTAATATTCAAGAATAAATGCTTTTTTTGGAATTAATGGATACAAGGTATATATATGAAAGAGGATTTAGATGATTTTTTGGGGTCTTGGTTAAATCAAATAATTTTTATATTTGTTTCTATAAAATCTATATATTCAATTGTTTTTTATGATAAAAGGGTTATATGATGTGGATATTCCATTGGTATGACTCTATAGACTGGTTTAGAGGGTGAAATATTTACACCATTTAAAACAAGTTCATGTCATAAAAATTTCAAAAAGATATATTTTTAATTCATGGAAATATGTTTTTTGGTGTATCTTATAAATAATATAATTTACAACATAAAATATTTTTACATCATGAAATTTTTAGGATTATTAGTTTTAACCATGCTATATATATGATTTTATTATCATTAAATATGCCATATTTTCTATAAAACCCCAAGAGATCTCACAGGGGATTTTTGAGATCTCTACTCCTTATAGATCATTTCATTTAGTGATTAATATTCTTCATGATTTATCTATTTCAATTTGGGTAATTTACCTTTCTTCTTATTCATTTTAATTGGTCACAACAACACCATTATATTATTTTTCTAGATCTGTTATTCTTGCGGTGTTCTTTTGTAATGACCCAGACCTCCTCAGTCCATTAAATTGCCAGAATACAGTGTTTGGGGTGTTCTAGGAGGCAAGGGTAGCTCATTTCAAGAGTTTTCTAAAATTCTAGTTTTTCCGACGGGGACATAGTGTCAGTAGGTGGTATAGATAGCTTGCGTAGGTAGCTCAGCATTGGTAGGTCAGCATTGGTGGATTAGTGTTGATGGATTATGGTTAATAGTTCAGCATTGTTAGTTTATATCGATGGATCAACATTAATAGATCGGGCGTCGGTAAGTTAGGCTTGGGTAACTTGACCATTGGTAGGGTGGGCATCGGTAGGTCAGGCGTTGGAGGGTCAAGCATCAGTAGGTTGGGCATCGGTTGGTCGGATGTCTGTAGGTTAGACATTAGTATGTTAGGCTTCAATAGGTCAGGCAATGGTGGGTCAGGCATCAGTGACTAGTGTTAGGGAGTCCGGTGTTGGTGGGTCACATCAGTGACTCACTTTCAGTGAGTTACTGTCGATGACTCGCATTGGTGACTTGCACATCAGTGGGTCATTTCCATCATTTTGAGGTTTTTTATAGTTTCTACCCTCTATAGTTTTATTTTATGTAAATCTAGTATAAAACCTCGTTTAAGCTTTTTAAAAGATGCTTCAACGGTTATTAATTATATCTTTAATATCCTAATGCTCTCAGGGAGTTTTAATAGTTAAACTTTGTGGTCAAGACCATGATCAGTATTTTAACAGCCCATGTAATCATTTCCAATTCATTGATATTGGATTTGGAACTTTTAAGATTATATCTTCCCTTGTCAGTTTTTTACCCTTTTATTCCTCTTCATTGGAAGAAGAAATTTCTTTCTGGAGGAGTTTCATCTATGCTGCATCCATGGATCTAGTTTTCCATGGAGTCATTCCTGATCCTCACACAACCCCTTTTTTTGAATAAGAAAGAGTTTATATAGTTTATTTCTAAAAGTAAATCCTTAGTCATTTTGTATTTGGGTATCATGGGGGGTGGGTAAGCTAATATCTAATTGTGTTTACAGTTGAATCCCAGTGTTATGATAAAAATATAACCTGTTATAAAGATAAAATGACATGTTATGGTAATAGTTTTTATTAAGCTAACAATAAATTAGGGGTGGGGTAGATGATGATGATTATTGTGTTCTTTTATATAATATCTTTGATCCATGATGTGAATTATGTTGGTCTCATGCCTTCTAAAAATAATTTTCATTGGTGGTCTTTTTTCGTGCACCCAACTCATGAATACATGTTGTTAACCCTCTGTTGATTGATTATAAACATGAATAATTGATTAATCTTGTATATCTGGTTAATTCTATCGATGTCATGGGATCAAACTTGTTATGTGATCACCCATGAATAATGAAAGTGGAATTAATGAAAAATGTTGGTAAAATATGAATACATATTCATTTCTAATGTGGCTATGTTCCATGTATGGATATGTTTGACCATGAGATTTGTGCTAGTCATGTGGTACCGTGTTTGAGAGTGTGGTTGTGTGTATGTGGTGGTACTAGAAGTGCAATAGAATATTAGGTTGAGAGATTTATTGACTTTGGAATGGATGAAATTGTTGAATAATGGGTATGCATCTAGGTTGTGTTATGGTTGTTGGGAATGGTCTTCTTGTGTAGTGTGACTACAATCTGGTTGAGTTTTTTTGTTTGGATACATATAGTTTATTTCGTGTTTTGTGGCTACCAAGGATGTTTTGGGAGGGAGAATTTTTAGAAATGACGGTGATACCATGCATGCACCTTTCTCCTACCCAAATGGCCTGAAGGCCTTAATTTTTATTGATTTTTGATAACCCCCCTTTAAAGGGATGAGGGGGAACCCTTACAAGGCCTGTAGGTTCAGTGATTACATGGCCCGAAGGCTTAGATGATTACATGACCTAAAGGTCTTAGGGAATTAAACCAGACTATCTACAAGGAACTACCCCTCATCAGCATCTGCATCATGATAGTAGCTCTCCACCTTTACATGGATGACTAGCTAGGCTTCCCGTGCAAGCACAAGTTGGTATCGATGGCATAGCCAAACCCTCTCATTCTTAAAAATCAATTTGGATCTACTCTGGTGAGTGCACCTGCTCTGAATCCTCTTCTGGGGATGCTCCTTTTTTGTAGTATGTCCTCTGTGTTGTGTTTGGTAGTTTTTTAGGTAGGTATGGAATAAATAATTTAACAAATTCTTTATTACAGAGTGATAATTGGTTAAATGAATTGGCTGGGTTTATGAATTAATTCTATGTTTGGCTATGTGGTTATGAATTAGAGGTGGCAGCAATGATAGTTTTTTTGTTGGAATGTTTTTTTTGAGAACCCATAGGATGGGATGAGTGTTTGTTAATTATATATATACCTATAGTTCCTTTTGACTTCTATTCACACCCCACCCAAGTTGAGAACTGTGTCCTGAACACCCCCATTTCATGGGAGGGGGGGGGTGTTTTTTCAAGCATCACAGTGGGATGATGTATGGATGGTTATTGGATCTTCTCTTCTCCCACATCATGGAATTGGTATCCCAAGACACTTCAGGCAGGCTATTGTGTGGTATTAAGGCCCAGGTGTCTATGTCGAGGTGTTTTTTTATCTATCTTTAGGATGAGATGTGTTGTGATTTCTGAGGTGTCTTTGAAATGAGGTTGTTGTATTGTGGCCCAGGTTTCTGTGGGAAAGATGTGATGTGGTTGTGGCCAAGGTGTTTGCAGGCAGGATGTGGTATGTGGTTTAGGTGTGTGCGGGTATGTTGCGAATGTGGGGCCTTTTGAATAGTGTGGCAGTGTCAGGATGTTTTCCATTAAGGATGAGCAGTTAATTAGTGGTAAGTGTCTTGGGGGGTACCCTATGATTTATGTTCTTATTATATAACATTACATGACATGTGTTATTTTGTGATTGTGGATTGGTGATATTTGGGATGGATAGTATACCATGTTATGTGATTTTGGGTTTTATTGTTTTCTCACAGGGGAATTATTATTCTTCTCCTCTTATGCACGAGAGAATTTGGTTTTCCTTATTGATTATACTTTTATGTTAATGATATGTATATAAAACTATTTTCTAGTTTACAAGGATATTACACAGACCATGATGGACCATACCAGCTTGGGCGTTGGGATAGTTGCAGTGTAACATCATAGCTTTGTTCTTTTAGTATTTATATTGGAGTTTCCCGCTATATATATAGAAGTTTTAATTTATTCATTCACATGGGATGGATTTTGGCTTCTTATATATATATATATTTCTTGGAGTTTTTTTTATGGTTGATACATCCTATATCATGATCTTAGTTTCTATAACAAGGGTATTTCCACCCATTTTTGGGAGATTCGTATACCCTTCATTTTGGTTGCCACCCTAGGGCCTACTAGACGTGGAACTCGAGGGATCATTATATCTTTTTCATCTTGAATAATAATTGTCATAAAACTTTTCCATCCCTTCCCTCATCATGACTAAAGAGGTTCATAACATCATTCTCTTTATCCTTTCTAGATTTTTTGTCTTATATTCCACAAAGGTCTGAACATTGTGTTGGGGTTTTTAATGCTTATGAGTTTCTTGAGTTATGTGTCTTGTTATATTCTCATATGAAAATTTTTATTGTTGAATTTATTCTATAATTCATGGATTTATTTTTCGGTCATTGATGTTGTCTCTAAATACTTCAATGATGGTGGATCCCATTGATGGTTTGTGCACCCCGAGATTCAGAAAGGTGGTTTTGACTATAGCCTACATTTAATGAAGTATATTTATATGTTTTTATATAGTATATTATGAATAAAAGTAATAATTTATTTATTGAATGTATTTTTTTAACTTGGTTTTTTATCAAATATGGTTTTCCACCATTTTGTGTGAAATTAAAAGAATTTGAAAACAAATTTGAAATGTATTTATTAAATATTTTTCAAAAAATGTTATTGATTAAATAGATTTAAAAATATTGCAAACCAGAAGAATTGGGAATGTATGGGGAAGAATTGTCAATATGTATCATTTTTATACAATTTAAGGGTTCACTCATGTGGTGTATCACAAATTTCTAAGACCATTATTCTTGGGAACTTTTGGAAATATTATGAGGTTTTCTTGTTGGGGTATCCCCTAATCTCTATATTCGATGCATATATATAGAGATATGATGTGCATAATTTTATATGTTATTATATGAGTGTTCTAGGTAACCAATATTGTATTGACCCTTTTTGTGAAGTTATAAGATCATTTAGTATGTAATAATTCGGATTTGAAATGATTTTTGATATATATTTTTGATTGACCTAATTTTATATATGTGATATGATTTGATTCTTTTTTACCATGACAACTTGTAATTAGGGAAAAGAAATTTATTTACCATGATTTTAAAATAAAAATAGTTAAAATAATTACATTCCTTGTTTTTTTAAAGACAATAAACTTCATATTATTATATCAAGACTTGATAAAAAATAGTTTGGTGGGATCCTATGAATCCTTTTTAGATGAAACCCCATGTAACACATTTTTGGTCTGTAAGTCTTGTCACTAATTTCAATAAAAGAAATTTCAAGGTTCTATAGTGAGGCTGCAAGTATTCTATTAGCTATTTTAGGGTATCCAGTGGTGATATGGTTTGAGATTTTCCACATTATCACATAGAGAATCTATTTTGGTTTTAGATTTCCCTTTTTAGATAGGTATCATGATGTTTTTTATAACCATTGTAGTTGTATCACTTCATCTATCTCCCTTTTTATAGAATATATATCATGATTTATTTTTCATTGTTTCTCTATTCCTTATACATGTATTTAATTTTTTATACTTCAGGTTGGGTGAAATAATTAGGTATGGTTGTTTTTGATGCATTGGTACATGTTACCACCCCATGGGGATAAAAAATTCCATTTGGGATTGTTAAGATTTCGGTTGCGTACTAGTTTGACAAGGTGTCTAGGTCAAGTTCTTAACACCCATAATGATATCTTTTTCAGTTTCAATATTTCAAAATTTTGTAACATCCAACAGTATAGTTTCAATGCATCGACCATGATAGTGGTTTATTTGATCCCATCATGTATATGACATTGAGCATGGAGATAAACCATTAACCATAGAAAACTTTCCATATTGGACCCACCACACCTTCCACCATGACCTAGAAAGGGTATTATAGACATTATCTAAAAGTATACTTCCAATACTCCATGTTCATGAACATGACCAAAATGGACTTAGGGATAATCACATTTTATAGAGGAATACTCTTGTAACAATATTCTTATCACCACAATTTTCTTTTATTCATATTGACTCTAAAGCTGTCCAATTCCATCCATATCCCCAAGGAACCCACTAACAGGTCCCAAAGAAAACAATAAACCATCTTAATGCTTTGAACAAACATACCATAGAATTGGGATGTTATAATATCTTCACCATAACTCATTCTATCACAATAACTTCATGTTGGAGGAGGTTTATATGTGAATAGATGAAGCCATATCCCCCTCATATCTATTTCTTGATCCCATGTCACATTAGAATATGATCCAGGCTTCCAAGACACCACACAAATATAAGAGTCTTCATAAAGACAATATTTTACTAATAATCAATTACATCATCCTATCATTTTACTACTAACATACCATTATAAATTCAAGTACTCTAATATTTTGAATATATGAGTGATCAGGATGATACTTCTTAAGATAAAACATTAAAAAATAAAGTGAACTAATATTAACTAATATTTAACACATATATGTTATTCAATTTTTCCAACTGATTTCATTTATCTCAAAATATCCCATATATCTCAGATACATCATCCCCACATTCAATGATTTCAATGAACAATATGTGGGATTATATTCATTAAAACATGTTAGATAACCTAAATTTCAAAATAATTTCTATGAAAATTTACAGAATATCTAATGAGACTTTTTCTAGTCCCCAATAGTTGATGAAAAAGATGAATCTTTTTGGATATCAACTGAACAATGAATTTCATTATAAGCGTGATCTCAAGAACTACATACCAAGAATGTTTTGAGTTACATATTTCCCCATGAAATGATATACCAGATGAATTTTTATGGATAAGAAGTAATTTTTTTTATAATTAAACTAAACTACTCTCAAATGACTATTCCAAGAGGCACTAATGTATAAAATTCTGGATTATATCATATCATCCAAAAGTTAAAAACATTTATTTTCCTATAAATATGTTTGGGTATGGTTATTAATGATTAACTTAAGATGAGAGGACATCTTCTCCAAGAGGCCCTTATAAAATAAGCATTTAAATCTGGGTTTCCAGTATAATATTATATAACATGATGCCCCATGATACCTCATGATCTTCTAAACATGTATATTTTTAGAATAATTAACCTTGATGATTTCTCAAATCAGAATGTAATGATCAATCTTGGTTAGTCCATGAATCACCACCCATATAAAATTATTCTATTGGGTATTCCGTGGTAATCCAATGGTTACATCCACAAAAACCTTACCCCTTTTTTTGACGTGCATAGGGAGATACTAAATAAATCATAATGGATTTTATTATTAATCCTTAATATAATTATAGTTATAGAAATTTTAAACAAAATTATCTATGTCACATTTAAAACCATTCCACCAAAACTAGTGATTCAATTCATTATTCATCTTATTTATACATAGATGAATAACCAACTACGAAAAATGAAAATATTATATTGTAGTATTTTTTTATAAATGATGGAATAAAAAAATAGTTTCTAAAACAATGAATAGTATTCAATGGGAATTATAGGGTAAAAATTATATCCATAACATATAATTAGTTCTATATACTTGTATTTTGTTTCACATTTTGTTTCTCCTAAAAAATAACCATCAGAAAAGATAAAAAGCATTATAGATATAACCAAAACAATATCTATATCATCCTCCATCATATCAAGATTGTAGAGACCCGTATCTTGATGTACATTGACATTACATTACTTTTGCGGAATACTTAATACATAACAAAAATATACACACAAGGATCGTAATAGTTTAGTGTCTTTGGAAACTCGGAACGTAATCTTCTAATCCTGGTGAAAGATCTTCAATATCTCCCATAAAGATCTTCCTTTTTTTTATACCTAAAAACCTTTCTTTATATCCTGGGGAAAAGAAAACATAAAAGGGTGAGCTCAAATGCTCAGTAAGGGTAAACAAAAGAAATATCAATCACATCATGAACATAGCTTTTGGAAATCTTAACCTGCAAAAGAGCTCATAATATCATAACATGGGATAAATCATAGAAGTGAAAATGAGATCCCCATAATCATAACATAAAACTTGAAACTTTGTGGCATACACACATAATCATGGAAAATCATTTCTTGTTAGTCATGACTCATTGCCAAGACTATCTTAGTGGACAAAGTCCCTTTCTGAACCGAGTTCACTCCTCGTTTCAGTCCTGTATCACTGAACCGAAATAACCTTCCGTTCCAGCCATGTCTATCTCATGAGATATAAAATCTTTACCCAATGCATTGGAGGGAGATATAGGTCCCACCCATCTCATAATGAATCATTTCTTATGTGTGCCACATAATCATAAACCATACATCATAGCGTAACCCATGTAATAAAAATGGGATTCTTAAACATGACATCATAAAACCATTCATATAAGATAAAGGAATTCATAAACATAATTCCATCACAACATAGTCAAATCAATGTAAAAATATGGATAGAAACAGAACCCTTTATTATCTTATATGGAAAATAATTTTGATAAAACACTTGAATTGAATTCTTGAGGAAAATATCCTTTCTTCTTCAAAATCAATTTCTTTTCACAAAACATCATGCAATTTTAAAAGAAAGAGATTTTATTGAAAATAGTCATGAAATATTTCAGAGGAAGCTTCATGAAAATAAGGCTTTATAAAACAGTAGAAATCTGTTCGTTCCGTATAAGTTAAAAAAAACATTCTTTGTACTTTTGTCGAAAAAATCAAAATGTACCTCGTACGAAAAACGACAAAAGATTCCTTTCATTTCTTTTACTAAAAACTCACCAAAGGGTAAAATTGGATTTAAACAATTTTAGTTGGATGGAAATAATATTACATATTTAGGAAACATGGATATGGATGATAAAATACACCCCAGTAAATACTTACTTATAAACAATCTCGGATAAAAATGAGATTGTGATATTTTCCCTTACCTTAGGTCCGACTTGCTTTGTAAGTGTCTGAACCTCCTCTTCTTTGAAGTGCCTCTTTGAGACCTCCTCTTAGGGCACTAGAATTGGTCTTTGAGGAAGACCCGAACCTCTAGGATGTTTCTAGGGAAGTGGAGAAGGGATTTTGGCAGGGGTTGGCCGAGCTTGAGTGCTCAAATTGGTGTGAGGAGGAGGGGGAGGAGGTGTCCTTTTATAAGGGAGGAGAGGGGCACCTTAGGAATATCTCAAAATATTATTTTATATTAAAGTCAAAATCGGTTTATAATGGTTCCAAAGGGTCTTATTTCGAAGATAAGGTGGGGAGGGGTCGAAATCCTATCAACCAATATAATTTAGACAAGTTTAGGATATTATTTTAACCTTATCAATTAAATTTAACTCCAAGTTAAATAATTTAACTTTTACCATGTCTTTTTGTTTTCTTTCACTATATGGTTAATAAACTTACTATAACATGCCAAACGAACCCCAAATTGTTTATTATTAATATATATATCCTTATCTAAGTCATTTGGCCGAACCTTAGATTTTTAGGAATACAATAACAATTAATAATATAATATTTTATTTAAAAACTATTTTGTGTCAATTTTGACACTATTTGATATATGATTTTTGTGAAAGTCATAACAGAATTAAATGTTCGATCCAAGTTGCTTAAATCAACATTAATATATCATATTAACCTAGAAAATTAGTGGAATTCCTAAAAAATCTCAAATTACATTTATTTTGGTGTTTATAACATCAATTATGTCAATATTTCATTAATAAGATAATTACTGCATCATCGTTGTGTCATAAATAAATTAACTTATTTTATGTCTAAAAATTACAAATAAAATATAATAATGTAGGAAATCTTTTTAGCTTTCTAATGAATATTTACAATCGAATTTATCTTATGTATAACCCCATATTAAAAATGATTTACTTATTAAACTTTGATTTTAACTATTTTAACCTTTCTTTAAATAAATTAATAATAAATGTCCTAATCTAATCCAAGTGGGCCTAAATGGTCATATTTTATTCCTAAGTTTGTTTTTGGTCGAATTACACTTGTCCAATAGAATTACGACATGTGTTAGGGTAATAGTAATATCATATTTACCCTTAGTTACCCTATTTACTATTAACCGCGGTAAAAAAGTAAAAAGTTACTATTCACCAAAAAATTATTTTCATCTCATTGAACCACATTTTAGTCCTTGATATTAACCGTGTATCTCGGATTTTCTAAATTCCATTCACAGAAGCGGAAAAATTAAGTTTTATGAAAAATTCAGTTTTTTTTAACTACCACTTAGTAGTTTCACTATTCATCAAAAATTGATGTTTTTCAGAACAATGCCAAAATTTCATCCTAAGCTATATTTCATATTCCGAATTCAAAAATGAAATCTATTTTACCAAATTCATAACATAGAATTTGCATTAATTAATTTTATAATTAAATCCCGCTGTTAAAATAAATAGCGTGTTTTTAGGAAACAATATATATCAACAGATTGACACTTGATTATGTCTGGTTTAAATGTGAAATTACAACCAATGACCAACATTGTATTAAATTGTAAAAATATATTCTAAATATACTTTAAAACCACTCAAATTAATAATTTATCACTATTAATTATTTCGATTAAAAAAGTTGTTTTTAATTATAATTTAGTAATTTTTCACTATTCATCAGAATATGAAAGTTATCCGAAAAGTACCAAAATTTCACCTTAGGCTAAATTCGATACTCCGAATCCAAGAATGAAGTTCATTTTGAAAAATAAGATTTACAAAATTTTAAAAAGTGGTTATTACTATTCATAACGGCTAGTTTTAATAATATTTTAATAGCACATCGTTGTTTAGTGAAACTCGGTATTGCGTATTACACACGCTATCGAGGAAGGTCGCGATTACGTGTAATGCAAGGCAAGACAAGGATGCGTGTTGTGCAAGCTCCTTTTGGTGTAGCGTACAACAAAAGACATTAATAAAATTAAAAAGAATATTTTTTTATAAAATCTTGGGCTGTTACAAAGATGCATTTGAGAAAAGATTCAAATGAGATAAAATACACATATCAGTTCCATAAATTCATGATATGGGAAAATTATGCTAAATTAATATGAATCAATATTTCCCTTCACACATATATGGGAAATGTCGATGTCAAATTAAATTATGGCCATTACGCGTAACCATTGTATACCATTTCTATAGTTCTGAATGTATATGTAACTTGAACACTTATTTTTAGAATAGATTGTGACCCTTACCCCCTAAGACATACTATTAGAAACTCATTCTGGAATCAATTAGTACATCATGTTCAAATTCATGGGTGGAATATTTCATCTCTCTTTTATTGAAACTAAAAAGATAAATACTACACAACATTATTTTTTATAAGAACTATTCTTAATCTATCAGTAGAATAATCCTATGAAACCACATAGAAAATTACTATTTATGTTAAAATGTAAATATCTAGGGATGTTAAATATTTCATCAATTTAAAAAAGGAGTTTTCAATCTTAAAATACCAAAATAATGTAATCCATTTCCTATAAAGTTTAATATATTTTGATGAAATCTTCAAGAATATTTTAAAAAAGAGATATTAATATGAAATTAACATGAATCATCATATTTCAATGTAATTATGAGGATCATCCCATGAAAATACAACATTATCTATATCATGTTCCACTATAATTCCATGTCTTTATAATAGATGTCCCATGAACATAACTTATCAAATCTAGATATTTAAATTAAATATCAGATCATAATGGTGGTAATCCCTAATTATTCAATAAATCATTTCATATGTTGTTCATGATATTTATTTTTTATCATGTTATCAGAAATTTTATACATGAAAACCACAATATAAGATTAATTAAATTAGGGGAAATTATCCTTCACATGTTCTATGAAAATATTTTTTGGTTATAGTTAGACCATTTGGGAGCATAATATATTAAATGTGTGCATACCTATTAATAAATGTGTCCTTTTTAATATCTAACTCCTTAACTATTGGTTGATGATATATGAAAAAAAATAATCTTTTTAGAACCACTTATTCATAGATAATTGATTAAAGAAATCATTACTATGGAAAAAAAGATACATGTTGGTAATTGTTTCTCGGAATAGAATTCATTAAATAACACATTAATGAATTTTGAAATTAGTTTACATAGAAAAGAAAAACCGGGCTTCCCTTGGTTACCCACTAATATGAATAAATCCATTAAATTTAAAATCACCCAAATAATGATTTAATTAATTTATTTAATTCAAAACCATATTGTTTAATTATATGGATATCATCTATGTTCCAAGTGATAACTCATTGAAATACCCAACATCCATCTCTAGAGGTAGACATATGAAATATTCTAGAAACAAATTATGAAATTCTCTAACCATTGGTTGAAATAAATAACTAATGGGGTCATATTTATCATAATTATCAAAATAATATATCTATACCCAATGTTCTAGTAGAGGATGAATTTATTTTATTGATAATATAATATATTCCACTTAAAACTCAGAAGCATCAAACAAATTTATTAAGTGACAACCATTTTTGATATAAATAAATATTACCATTATGGTCCACTAAATTAAATATTTTTAATAATGTCATATATATAATGGTTCATATCCCTAAAACCCAAATCTATTTGATATTTAGAAATATATGTCTATCATGAGGGGCTTATAAATATCTACTCAGTTTACACTATATGTGGCATCATCAAATTTATAAAAATCATCATGACCTCAACTGGTTTATAAAGAATCATAAATAAAACATATTGATATAACAAAATAGGAGACCCCAATATCAAATAAATATCTTTATAATGGTTAAAAATAAAGATTGTACATCTCACTATCAATGGAAAAGTATCAATATTAAATTGAGTGTCTTCCTATGTGTGAAATAGATTCATTTTAGAGGTATGAGGTTGGATATTTTGTTTTACCTAAAGCATATAAATACATGTCATTCCATTTAAGAGTTGAAAATATCATTACATTATATAGATATGAGATTCCATAAAACAAACTATGGTAATAACCTCTCCATTCAGAAGACTTATAGTTTTATGTGTCATGGTGATATAAACACCATGTGTCTTGTTTTTTAAAATGAAATTATTTATTATGATCATTGTTATCCATTTTTATGGTTTTTATATGACTATTAATAGGATACACTAGTGAAAAATATTTCATATCAAATTTCACACCCGCTTATTTGAATATGATCTAATAAAACTACCAATAGGTGAAGAATTAATCAAAAAAATACACTAAACCTCCTTCCATATCTATTTTACACTTTATTGTATTTTAAAAACTTTAATCATAGTATATAATATTTAGTAAGAAAACCATAGAAGATATATTTAGTCATAAGACCATCCAAAAATAATGACTTTTTAATATTTAAATTGATACCACCTCTGTCATAAAATTAAAATTATCTCATGAATCCCTAGAACAAAATACTAGGGTTTTTGGAAACACTATAAAAAATGAACCTCATTTCACAATTTTTTCCTAAGATATAATGTAAAAAAATATTTTAGATAAAAAAAATAAATCCACAATTTTACTATTAAAAGTAATTATAATTTCCATAGACTCCCATGTTCAATTACATACATTTAGAGTAATTAAAACTCACAAAAATTCCACACTTATAGGATTCACTTTCATGGATCTAATAATTTGATGGTTGTGTGAAAAAATAAATATAAAAAATATCAATTTAAAATAAAACATTATTTGAAATTCATTTATATTACCAATGAAAATTAAAAATCTATTTTATAATGAATCTCAAAATATAATATTTCATGAATCACATTACAATATATTAAATAATTACAAATGAAATTTAAAATTAGAAAATAATAATATTTTATAAAATAAATGTTGTTTATGAATCCACCAACCTAAAAAACAATGAATTTATAATAATCATATGGTGTCAAAAATAAAATTTATTAAAGAATCCAATAAAACCAGAATAAGTCATGGACTAAAATTACCACATAAAAAGGTATGGATTTAATGGACGTAATATTTACATAGTTCTATGGTAGAATGAATCATTAGGAATGCAGGGTAAAAAAGTTGGATAATGAAGGGAAACCACATTCCAAAAAATATCTCAATGATATCATAATAAAATCCACCAAAATTTGACTTTGTTATAGATAAAAGGTCACTCACACAATAAAAACATTCCAATTATTTATTTTGACCAAAATTTGGGGCTTCAAATTGTAAATTTGATTCATGTATGAATTAAAACCGTCCAATTAATATCTCACATGATTTATTCAAAACTAGTTTGTTTTATATAGTTTATATTTCCCTAATGAATTTAATTTTAGATTCATCTATTGAAAATTATCAACATGTACATATTCATCTATTTTTCTCTCTTTTAGGAGATTTTGATTTGAAATTTACCAAATTTGTAAAGTTTATATATTAAATTTCATTTTTTTAGTAGAATATTTTATGTTTATTTTTAGGATGATGAAATTTCTTGATCAATTTATAAATAATCTCATGAATTTTATTCTCCTATGGTAGTTTCTAGATATTACTTATTTTCAGTTCATTAATTAATAAATATCTGAAGGATTATTTTTTGAGGGAGTTTTTTATGTTTTAATATTAATTCAAGAATATTGTTTCTTCCAAGTATATGTTTTATAAAAAAAATCATGTATATTTTAACTATTATGCAATGAAAGTTTACTATGATTTTCACCCATGATGGAAATTTTACAAAAAAATGTAAATGAATCTTCTTTTTCATAAAATAAAGTGGGTACTTTTGAATTTTTTCCAAAACTATGAAAAGAATTATTGTTGTTACATACATGTATTGAATAAAATTTAACAGTTTTATAAATACTCAAGGGTTCATATTTCTTTTTAAATGATTCAAATGTTCATTTCGATGAATTTTATTTACATAATATTTTGTATTAAATAATTTTTTTCAATGTAAAAATGTATTCTTCTCATGAAATGTTGTAGTGATATTTTTTATGAATATTTATTTTACAATTACAAAATTTAATATTTCTTATGTTTTAAATTGTGTATAATTCAATTATAACATTATTATTTATTTTCAAGACTGTTTATGATTATGATTAAAAAATATATAAATGGAACCCATATATTTTTCATGGGTTATTCTATGATGATTTGTTAATTTTTTGAAACATATTTGCTTTTCATAGGATATGATATAATTTAATGATCATCTCAAATATATATATATATATATATGTGTGTGTGTGTGTGTGTTTCTATGTGTATGGGTGTTTTTGTATGATTGATTTTCCTATATTTATATAAGCCTCCAATTCAATTCATAATGTTGGATTTATAACTATTTAATTAAGACTATAATTGGGAGTAAACCCAGTTTACCAAGGTAATATATCTAATATGATAGTCTT
This sequence comes from Viscum album, assembly GCA_963277665.1. Taxonomy (NCBI): domain Eukaryota; kingdom Viridiplantae; phylum Streptophyta; class Magnoliopsida; order Santalales; family Viscaceae; genus Viscum; species Viscum album. The sequence goes on along the minus strand of OY728125.1, from coordinate 1,415,798,672 downwards.
TAGAGTGAATCTTGACTTATTTGAAAGACCATGGAGTGATCAAAATAATCTATTGTATTCTTGAAAGTGAATAATTACTTCAATGTTAACTTTTTCCACGCCTATGTGTATGCACAAAACTTATGTCTAATTCCAATGGTATTCTCTCACGACTCATGTTCCGGTAATTCTTTATTATTCATGTCATATGATTTACCATTCTTTATACCATTATTCAATGTTATGATCTTTTATATAGTGGTATTTTTTTAAAATGTTATGATCACAATTACATACCCTTATTCTCATTTTATTGTAATTTGATCACTATAAACCCCTTTTTGTGAATAATATGAATACAGAATCACTAAATCTTATATTTTTCATTCCCTTGATATGATTATTTTTTGAGTATGATGTGTATAAAAAGGTTGAATTTTTTTAGGAATTCAATCCAAGGTGATATAGATCTGTTATGTACCAGATGATCATGTATCTATGTTTCCAAAGATACTCAATTGAAATGATTATAATTTCAATTATATTGTAATTTAATGAATATTCATGACAGAAGATGTGATATCTTTTTATGAAATGTATAGTTATCTGCAAATTTGTAACTCCACTATTTTTAGTAACTTGATTATTTATATGTCTAATTTAATGTAGGCAATATTCATGTTATGTCATGGGATGATTCCTAAAGGTTTCAAAATTATTTGGATTTCATTTTTCGGGTGGAAATATTTTCCATGGTTAGTAAAAACAATGTTCTTATATTGAAAATACTATGTGAGTGTTTTTGGGAGCCACTTGGAAGGAACTTGGTCGGTTCTTGGTTTGGAAATATTTTTGGCTAACTATTAGACTGGTAAATATTTTAGATATATCAACTCATATAGTTTTAACAATATTTGTTAAATTGTGTGAATTAACCTTGAAACATGTCATTAGTTATAATGAAATCATTAATGATACATCCATATAAACTACTAATATTACTTGGTTGACCCATGCTCTTAACTTATAGGGTTTCCTTAGGTGATTTTTGTCCACCATTGACATTCATAATCTGATTCGAACATATAATTGAGCATAAAATCTTGAAAATAAATAGATAAAACAACATTATTATGTATAATCATGAATATCCTCCAGTTCCCTTGAATTAAACAATAATTTGGTGTTGTTATTTCTGAGAAATTGGGATTATATGAGGTTTGACTAATTTTTTCTGTTACAAAATCAAATTTTAGAAGGAAGAAGCTAGATATTTGTAATCATACAAGATTCCTTATTCTATTGACATAACACCCAGATATTTTAAATGAAGAAAATTATATTTTAAATCATATATGAAACAAAATTAATGAACATAAATGATCAATAAAATATAATATGTAAATTTGTCCATTATAACCTAATCATTGGATGGGAGAGTATAAATTGGATTAAATGCATTGTGAATGTTAACCATGAATATATTAAAAGAGAAATATCCTATTTGATTGAATATATAAAGTGAAAAACCAAGATTAAATGATAATTTGACATTCTAAGAATTTAAGATATATTTTTTTAAAAACAAATTAAACCACTTTGACAGATTTAAGTTCATGAAATATCATGTTTAAACAAAACATGATACTATATTAAAATATTATTATTTAAACATAACCATTAAAATATACTTATTAATATATAGGTTAAGAATTGTAAAAAATAAATTATGGAAAATATATTTATTTTACATTTATAAAATGAATTAAATGGTTAGATATTATTTATATATAAAATTAGAGTCATTTAAAAAAGATATATTTTTTGAAAGGATGTGTTTTTTAAAAGGTGGTTTACTTACCAATTACACATATAATTTAAAATTAATTTTATTAAAAAAATTTGTATAATTTATTTGAAAATATAAATACAATCTTTTAAATGTTCTTGTAAGAATTACCTTGAGGTACAAAATTTTAGATTTTTATAATAATATTATTTTCTTGAGGTATAGTGAAAATGTACTGATTTTTATTGAAAACATTCTTTCTGTTTAAATAATTTAAAATATTAAATAATATTTTAATTAAGTTTTGAAGTAAAATAGGTCAAATTATATTGAAATTTAACTAATTTATGTAATCTTAATCAACTTTATATTCTATTTTTATATTAAAAAAATTATACTTTTGAGAATTTCCACTTTCGAAAGCTTCTCAGTTATCACATCCATGGTTTAATTATTAATGGAATTATATAAAATCATCTAATTGAAAATGAAAAAATTGAATAAATATTTTGAATAATTATATTTTATGTTATATAATTATGTCAATATAAATATTTATAATATCAAATAGTGAAAACATTATGAAAATCTACAGTTAAGGAAAAACAGGTTAATAAGGGGTTAAACTGTAAATAAAAGGGTTCAAAATAAAAATAAAATATCCAAAACCCATTTTATTGAAATATTTTGACCCTATGACATATAAGGTTAAATATTTTCACATTTTGGAGACTTTTTTAGGAAAAACATTTTATCGCTCTATCATTTCAAAAATTACATGTCTTTCTACTCCCCCACTATTAAAAAGTTGCTCCCTATCCTTCCCACTTAAATCATAAAAAAAGTTTTGGGAATGCCAAATCCTACCAAAAGACATTAAATATTCCCTCCTCATATCAATGATTCCATATATTTATTAATAATTCCTCTTATGAATGTTTTAGGTGTAAACCTAAAGAGGATCTTTGTATAAGAGTTAATACTCTTAAAAATGCATATTTGTTTTATTTATTCTTCCACCTTCATTAAATATTATTCAAATATTCTATTATAAAACAATTATATCTTTTATATTGAAATTTTATTCTGTAAATGTAATAACAAAGATCAATCTCCGTTCATTCAAATGGGAAATGAAATAGTCGTTTGTGTGTGTGGCGGACTATCATTTCACAAACAGATGTAATTTATTTTCCATATCCACTTATCAAGGAATGATATATTGATCTATTTAATATATATATATATGATATTTATTAAATTAATATAATTATAGAATTATTATATTACATGTACCTTATTATATTCCATTCCATATGTTATATGATAATATAGCTTGTGTATACTACCACATGCATGTAGTGATGTGAAATGTTCATCATTTTATGTATAAATAGATGGTAGGAAGCATGTATTTTGATAATATATATTACATATATTTCATAATTTTTATTATATAAAGGATAATTAATATTTTTTTCCTTCATTGCAACCATTGAGAAAAATGTAAACAAATTTCAATTTCACATACGACCGACCGTCTCCATAAATAGTGTAATCCATTTTTATCTCAATATTTATTAATTTTTTTTAAATATATATATAATAAATAAATATGATATTTATATATTGTTTAAAATTAATGGTATTATGTATCCATGGTCAAATTATAATCAACAAAATTATTGAACTGAAATATTCAAGGAAAATGAAGCAATTATAACATAAAATAACAATTATAACAAAGAATTTTCAATGTATATGCTATAAGAGACTAAAATTATATCATATATGGAATGATATATATGAATAAATTTATCTAAAATATTTATAATAATTTTTTTATTTATTATGTAGAAGTATTGGACAAATATAATGCATGTTGATCCTCATGTAAGGTGTTCTAATATCACTTATACATTAATAAGATATACACCATATCCACTATTTATTTAATTAAATAGTGTATATAATATAAATTTGATACATTTTATAGTGAATCTAATTCCATATAGGGTATATAAAGTTTCAGTTGATGTTATTTCTTTAATGAGAATTATGAATCAATATTTACCAAAGTGGTATGTGATTATTTCATAATATCATCATTATTTTGGATTATTTTTTAAATACATACTTGGTTGAAATATTTGGTATTTATGTATTAAAATCAATGAATTATATAATTTTATGGTTATTAAAGAAATTGTTCCTGTAATAGTACCATTTTAACACTGTTTTGAAATTAACATTTTTTTATAAAAGGCCTTTATGAAACAAGACTTTATTTCTCTCATCGGTCAAATATCATATTTCATCAAAATATATGTTTTATAAATAACAATTTATTAGATATATTTTACCAATTAAAAATTATTAATTAAATAAAATTTTATCCATTTAATTTTTTTTAGTTTTTAAATTAATTTCAATTTCGTATTCAAAACAATGCGTCTTTAGCTTTTATAATTTATTTTTTTAATGAGTATTTATTTTAACATAAATTGGATACATGGAATTTAACATCATCCTGACCAATTAATGTTTAAAATATTTATTTATATGTTTACAAGGTTATATTTAATAAAAAAAATCAAATTTATTATCTGAATTATTATTTTTAAAAATATATTTTCAATGTGAAATGTTTATTTTCCTCTAAAATGTTTTAAAGGATCCTTTCATGTAACTTATATTAATAAACCAAGATAAAATGTATTATACTTATTCTCCATAAGAGCGATGTTGTAATTATACCATCCTTAAAATTTATCCTAATGTTTTTTATTCATTTTTAATTGGGATGTACAATTTTATTACCATTATCCATTTTTTCTAGATAGTTTATGATTATCATTATTTCATTAGGGAAAGTATAAAAAAGTTCTATGATGGTTTTTCAATAAAAATGGTTAAGTTGATACTTATCTACCCCCTTCATATGAGTACTTTGTTGGACTTAGTATTTTCCGGGTTGGACCTGGTTATAGATAGACCCACGATGCATCGACCAACCTCATGGGACAAAATTATATCTACAAATTAGATAGGTTTCTACCCATATTTTTAAAATATATTTTTAAAGATCTTGAAAATATGTTACAGTTGTATAAAATGATTTATTCCCTAATAATGATATTAATTATTGATTTTAATGGGATTATTTTATTATTTAGAATATCCATGGATATGATTCAAGATGATATGATTATTAATATGAATTTATTTGATCATATTTTTTTCTTCATATTATGCTTAATTTGTTAATTAAATGGATTTTGTTTTAGTTATTTACATTTATTTATTTATTATGCTTGTTTTTTAATGATGTCTTCTATTGTACACTTTACCTTAAAAACCTTCTTAGATAACCCCTTATATATGTTTTATTTTTACTATGATACTGGGGAGTGTTTTTTGATTGATATGATAGTATACGCAATGTGGAATAATTTATTTCTATAGTAAAGAACTTTTATTATTTTATAAGTTCAAATGTATTTGATATTAATGTATGTATCTAGTTTATGAATAATAATTAACTATTGGTTCTATTAGGCTCTGATACCTTTTATTTTGTTCAAATATAATAATATGACTAAAAACTCTAGTCTATTGGGGTTAGGGTATTTATACTAGGTAATAATAGTTGTTAAGTAGAAACATAAGGAAAAATAATTTAGAAAACATTGATTTTGGAATATAACCCTATGATAGTAATTGTTCATAATTATTGAATGTCATCAGAAAGATATGGTAATCCAAATATTGTAGGATTTTTTCTTGAAATACATTCCTATCTATGTACTACAAGTAAACATGGTTCTAGAATTGATGTAACTAGTGGTAATAACTATGATAAGTGTTCCTTGGTATTGACTGATGATTTACCTAGTACATGACGACAAGCCTTACATAACACATGATTTGAAAATCCCAGGTGATATTCTTAGGATAATTCCCTTTTTTATAATAAACCATTATGACGTATTTGAAAATATTTTAAAATTTGTATACTTTCCCAAATAAACCCAATTTATGATTATGATATTATACATAAATATTTTTTTTATTTTATGTTATGTTTTTCACAAGTTTCAGGATTATAATATATAACATATAATGTTATAATATAATATATTGTATTATATTGTTTAGAAATGGTACATAGAATATGGAATGGTAAAGTTATAAATAACCCTTAGAGTAATAATGATCAATTCCATTATGGTATTGAGAAAATATTTAGAGGAAAATAGTATCACATAAATTTTCATCAGATAATATATCATGTGAATTCAAAATAGAGAATTAATTATATATTTATTATTCCTTTTATGGGATTAAATATAATAATATAATGGTATGGAATAAATGGTTTTGGGGAAGAACGGAAAGAAATATTTTCCCACATGTGACAATTGAGGAAGCAAACATGGAACTATATTTATGGGAATGGGATTTTTCAATGATTGTGGAGAAAAAGGACACTATGCATGTGATTAAATGGGAAATAAATAATTTTCCAATGTTAAATGTTTCAACTGTAAGGATATGGTATACTACAAAAATGGATTTTAAAATTGGAAATGGAATATACACCATAAGATGACTCTGGATCATGGTTAAGCTTATACTATTGATACAACTGAAGTGGGATGATTAATTGGATTGAATTTGGATTCAATAAATATTTTGTTAAAGTATATTTCCAATTATATTATCGTATTAATAATATTAATAATCTAAATAATTATTATATTGTTGTAAATTCTATTTAAGGATCTAAAATAATATGATGAATGGTACTATTAACTAGGAAAAATTATTTTGGGTAAATGTGATTTTTTATGAAAAAAAATGATTGAGGTATTATAAAATATAATATGTTCTTGATGTTGAGATAATAATATTTATCATATGTTTAGTGGATATTATTTACCACGTTCAATTTGGTTAGTAATTTGATGGTTTATGTTATTTTTCATCAATTTACTACACGATTTAATTTATGCAATATATTCGACAATTTGAAATTTTATTCTTTAACGAGTTCTTGTATTCATTACTATTTTATGGTGATCTATATATTATAATATTTCTAATGGTAAATTAAGATCCACTTTATAATTTTTTGGGGAATATAATGATGATTGAGTGAAATTTCATCACAAAAATTTTGACATATAATTTGGAAAGTCATATTTTGTTTGAGAAATATGGTTAAGTGTATATGAAATAAGTTATATTATAATTTTTGAGTTATTGGATCACATTATATAATAGTTTATGGATTGAAAAATATATAGAGATAGAGGGAATTACTTCCCATTCTAATGATATGTTAAATTTTTGTCACGCATAAAAATTCATTATGTGTATTTCTTTCAAGGAGTAAGAAATCACAAGGGAATTTATTCAAGGAGAAAAATATGAAAAAATTGTTCCTATGAAATAGATATATATATAGTAATTATATTGTCATATGTTTTCATTCTAGATGGTAAAGTAATTCCTCAACACAAAGAAAGGAACATTGAAGAAAAAATCATGCCCTAATATGATAATTTCTATTAAACAAACAATATTGTCATTTATAATAGATTTGTGAAGTTTTGATGATTAAATTATGATGATTATAAACATTACTGTGATCAATGATATATATCACTATCAATAATTATTTAGATTTTTTCCATGTAAATATTTTCACATTCTACCAATATTCTTTTATTTGGAATCTAATAGTGTGTTTTCTCATCTGACCTTCATGCTTCACATCTAATATTATCCAGAGGTATTTTTACCCTTTTTATGATGTGGAGTTTTAAGAAGGGTATTTTAAAATTTAAATTTTTTGATTACTATGATCAATATTAAATTGTGGGGATGAAATTTATTTAAGGTGGTATAATATAACATAGGTTGATTTTAAAATTGGAACGTCATATTTTAATCTATATATTACATGAAACACAATGATTAGAATAAAATGTAACACCGTGATAACTTATAATAATTTTTTTAAAATAAATTCAATATTTTTTACATCTTTTAATTTTTGAAATAATAAGTTTTAACGAAACCTGATACTCTATTAAAATAAAAATTTTAATACATAACCATTATAACATAGTAATTAATATAGTGGGTATGAATATTAATATCAAATTAACTAAAATAGTATGGTTTACATAATTATAGATTAAGTTTGATGGTTATTTATTAACTATGTATAAAATGAGACTCATTTGATTTAAAAATAAATATATTTTGAAAAAAAAAAATATTTTTAAGGAGATTTATTCACACATTGTGCACATAATTTAAAATTACATTTTAGTAATTTAATAAATATAATTTTAAAAAATAAATTTATTTTTTAAGAATATATTTGAAAATTATCTATGGGAGAATTTTTTTGATAATATTAATTTTTATGAATAGTGAAAAAATGATTTTTATTCAAAACAATTTTTTAATATAAATTAATTAAAAAGGTAAATTAAATTAGAAAATGAAAATAGGTAATATTAGTTCTATAATATTAAAATTTAACTAACTTAGGTAATTTTAATCATTTTAATATTTATTTTTTATACTAAAACATTATATACTTATAACAATTTTCCATTCCGAAAACCATTATTTCGTCACACCTGCAGTTTATTTTAAATTTATTTCTGAAACCTCAGTTAACTGAATATAGAGAAATGAATTCCATTTTTGTGATCAGAATAATTTATATTATCTAATAATTTGAACAAATTGTTTTACCATAATTAATATTGTACTTCAAAAAAATTTATTACCATAGTTAAGGTAAAAATATTTTCACCAATTGGTTAAACCATGATATCAAGGGTTAAAATGACATAAAAAATATTAACAATAAAATTTAATGACAAAAATAGATCAAATAAAATCTATGGATCTATATATACCATTTTTTGAGTATTTTTATAAATGTAAAATAATTCTTATCAAATAATCATTTTTAAAATTCTAGGTGATCTTATCCCCCAATAATAAAATTCCACCTGCTCTACTCCCTTATTCGCACATCTATAACTCTTTGGTTCATCCAATACCAACCCAAAAAACATAATTAGTTACAAAAAAATATCATAGATGAATTGTTTTTATTATTCGGGCCTTATATAAATGATTTTGGTATAACCCTAGAGTCTCTTTGATGAAGATGTAAAATTCCAAGAAGTATGTATTTGATTTATTTATTCTTCCACCACCATCAAACCGTATTAAAATATTCTAATATAATAACACAATATTATATTTTATAAAATAAATTTATTATGTTAATTTTATAACCCAGATACATCTCCCCATCCATCAAATGGGAAATTAAATGGTCCATAGTGTGTAAGATGGAATACCGCCTCACAAACTGATGTAATTCATTTTCAATCACCACCATTTTCGTATAAATATAATGATGTATATAATATATTTATATGATATTTCTAAAATTATTACACTTTTGGAATTATGATATCCAAAATACCTTCTTCCATTATATTCTTTGTGGGATACAATAACATCACTTGAGTGTACGCTGGACTATCACGTCGCGAACGATGTGATTCAATTATAACATATGATTTAAATGAATAGTATCAAGGTACATTTTAATGAATAAATTTTATATTCATTTTATTACAATAATTAGGGAAATAATATATCACTAAAAACTTTTATCTTACTTATCCATTAAAAAATAATAATGTCGCGTGTGTATATTTGTGGATGGCCACCTCCACGGAGTGATGAGAAATGTTTTTAATGTACTTTCATATGTATTATAATAAGTACATATTTTTCTATTATAAATCATATATATTAAATAATTATTTTTAATGAAAAATTATTGTTAAATTTTCTTTCATGGAAATAGCATTGATGCCAATGTTGGACTTACTATCACCATGAATAGTGTAATACATTGTCTATCTCTGACATTAAAAGTCTACACTAACTTAATATATAAGGAATATATATGATTATTATATCATGGATAACATTACAGATATTATTCCCCCATGATTATATGAAATTTACCAAAATTATCAAAATAAAACATTCCTAATAGATGAATCAATTATCAACAAAAATAACGATTTTAACAAATAATTATTTATAAACTAATGATAAAAGTATATTAGTAAATAATATATGATTTAAGTTATATTATTATGGTTATGTATTATATTTTCAATAATAATATATTTATAATATAGTAGGATACAACACTTCTGAAGGATTTCAATCTTGGAGAATGTTTTTCTGATATCATATTCACTTTCATGAGACATACACCATATTGACCTCTTATTCATTGGGATGTCATAAATACAACCCCTTTTTACATGTTATAAAATGATTTAATTTAAATTTTTACTATTAAATTTAATTTTCAAATTTATTTATATCTCATCATCTATCTAATTTCTTCTCCTCTAGTTATTCCTAATCTTTTTTCAAGTAATAGTACCATTTTTCACTCTATGGAATAAAACATGTTTGAGAAAATGATTTTATTTATTTTTTAATTTATTTAACTCCTTTATTTAAAATAATTGCTCACAAATCCAAATGTTCTATAAAAAAATTCAAAAAAATGTTTTTAATCGTTTCTAAATGATTTATTGATGTCATTTTTTCCGATTTTAACTTTTACAAAATGTTTTCAATGAAATTGTTATGATGTTTTGAAAATGAGGCTCATTTGTCTTTTACTAAAAATTTAAAATGAAACATTATTTTAAAATTTATTACATAAATTAAATTTCACACCTTATTGACCACTAAATTTTTTAAATCTTATTTAATATATATCAATGGTTATTTAAAATAGAATGTATTTTTATAATTGTTTCCGAACTTTTAGATTTAAAAGGGGATTTTCATGGTGCCATGGTAATTTTTATCAATTTTTTTTATGTGAAATCTTCATAAAATTTCCATCCTTGAAAAAACTCTAATTCCACTTATTCTATACTATGGATATTTTGTAGTAATAACATCCTTATTATTCATAGAGATAGTTTAAAATCATTTTTAATTCTAAAGTATAATCCTATTATAATTCACCATTTTACTATAGATTCTTCAATATGATTTTTATTTGATTGGGGTATATATTAACATTACATATATTATTTTCAATATGAATGTTTATGTTAATTATGATCCACCCATTTCATATAAGGAATACATTATACATCATATGCTATGTGTGGGTATTAGTTATAGAGTGACAATCAATGATTCGATATGTCTCTTGAGGAAAATTAGAAAGAAAAATTATAAGGGATTATAATCATAAAAACAATCATTCATGTGAATAGTCTTGATTTTATGTTTTAGTTTTTTGAAATTAATCATTTTCACATTATGAGTTTAGTGTTGATCTCCATTTATTTATTAGTTATATTACAATATCCCAGGATATAATTTATGATTATTTATATATTTTATTTATTTTTTATTATCAATTATTTCTAACTAATTATTCTTATTTTAGATGTTAAATTTTATGTGTTTTGGTTATATACCTTTATATATTGATTTTTCCTTTTTATTTATAATTTATTCCATTGTACACATACTCTTACTAAGCATACAAGCTCACCCATTTCATTAGTTTCATTTTCCCCATGACACTAGAAATGCATTTTTAATTGATATACATGGATATTATATGAGTAATAAGGCATCTAGAAAAGTAAAAATGTTGTTTATTTTATGTTTTAAAATTATTGTGAATATGTATGATTGAATTCAAGAGTTCTGGTAAGAGATTTTTATCTCACCATTCTTTCAACGAGATTAATTTAATATTCAACACATATTTCATTTATATGATTTATTAACTACCCATTAATTTATTTTATGATTTTAATAATTAAAAATATATTGATTTAAATAATATTCCAATCTTATTAATTTCTTAGGGGTTTATTATTCAAAAGTTACTAAAATTTTATGTCATTTAATTAAAAAGTTTATTTTTTATCGATATTGTTTATGATTCTGTTTAATATGTTGAAATAATATGATATATATCTAAATTAACACAAAAAATTTATTAACCCCAAGTTATATATTATGAATAAATTATTTCCCCCATCTACATCTCCTTAATTACTAATTATACCAATATTATGTTTTTAAAGAAAATTTTCATTTTTATATCTTTAATCAAAAATTCAATTTCATCCAGGTCCATGTATTCAAAAAATATGTGCAATAAATTTTTTGTATTACAAAATATGCGATTAATACATTACAACCCACAATTTATTTTTCTTAAAATTACATTGGAATCATATTAATAGTTTCTTGAATTATGTACTTTATGACATTTAAAAAATAGATAATGGAATATTTTATTTTAACATATTCTTCATAAATGTAATTTAACACCATAATGACTAAATTTTTTAAATATATTATTTTATAAGTATTCATGATTTTTTTACATATATTTTTTTTCTTAATATTCGGTAAATTTATTGATTTTAAATAAGTAATTTCTTAATAAAAATTGTATTTTCCTTAGTAAATATTTCAAAAATTATTTTAAAGGGACTATAATCTATGTCAAACTCCTTTGATGATAATTATGTTTAACCACTAATATGATCCAATGATTCTAGAGATATTATTTCTCTAGATGGGTTATTATTGTAAATTAGAGATATTTATTAAACCTAATTATATTATGAATGATAAGTTATGATTAAAATATGAAATGCTTAAGAAAAAAATTTATTTTCAAAAGGTTATGATAAAATAAAATTATAAAATTTCTATAAAACTAATTTTCATTTTAAGGGTCATTATATGGTGATATTATAATTTTTTATGTGATATTATGCCTCAAATATGTATTGTTTAAATTATTTGATTGGTGTGCCTAAAATTATATAACCACAAATAGACTGGGTGTAGTGTAACATCATGTTACTGATTTTTACTATTCATAAACCAAATTTTTTAATCATTATTTAGTTGAGTTTTCTTGGGGGTTGTTTTGAGATAAACATTATAAATTTTAAATATTCAGTGCTAGTGAATGGCTGGTTAACAGTTTCACCAAACTCTGGGCGCTCTTAGAAAAAACCATATAAACAAAGAGAGTTGGATTTTTAATGCCATACAAATTTTTTAATAAACTATCTCCCTTCTTAGGAGAAACAATGGATCCTATCACGACCTATCCTAGGGGCCCGTGCCGTGACTACCCCAAGGCTGCCTTCCATAGGCCAGGGGCAGGCGACTAGCACCAAGGCGTAAATCCCGGTAAAAAGGGAAGACATTGCCTTTGTAAAGTAAACAAGCACCATAGAGTAAGCAAGTGGAAAGGTAAACACTAAGTAAGAACAGAGTACAACTGAAAGTGTGGAAAAGTAAATGGGCCAGTATACAAACCCAAACCGAAATTAAAGTAAAACTCGAAAGGGAAAACAACAACTGTAAAGTAAAAGCCGCTACACTGAGCTGTCCACTGGAAATCACACCTGAAGGGTGGGTACAGATAGCTCCACTGCTCCTCGGGTCCCGCCGTCCGCTCCGAGCACGTCCCGCCCAGTGGTCCACCTCCAGGTACCGTTCTGCTCTGCGAGCCACAACCACGATCAACGCTGTTCGTCGTCTGCAACCAACACAACGTTGTGCGGGCATATCCCGTGCAGGGTGAGTATAAGCTACTCAGTAGGGACCCCGAGACCCCCGAAGGTCTCCCAAAATCCACAAAGGATAAACCACAAAGGAAAGATACAAACACGAAGTAACAATCGACACTGCTTAGGTATATGACCATACATATATCTAAGTCATCAATTCCAGTACGATCCAACCTCCGAGCCCCAGTAAAACTCAGTCCACACAGGAAAGTATACGTATTCCACAGAGGAAAGCAAAACGTAATCCACACAGGAAAGCACAACACAATCCACACAGGAAAGTAAACAGGAATCAGCTCACACAAGTATACATCTTCGTAGATGATAGAGATGATCACTGATCTATCTAAGTCGTCGGACCCACAAAGGATCGATATGTACTAACCCCCGCAAAGACCCACACAAGATCGGTAGGAAACTAACCCCCACAAAGACCCACACAGGATCGGACCCACACAGGATCTGTAGGCGCTGGTTCACACAGGACCGCTGAGCGCTGACCCACACAGGATCAGACCCACACAGGATCGGTAGCACTGATCCACACAGGATCGCTGAGTGTTCTAGTCATCGTCGTTGAATCCACTGAGGATCTCTGCACAGTCGTCGTCGCAGTCACAGTAGCAGTCGCAGCCAGCTCTAGGGTTCCCGCACACAGTAAGCTCGTTCGGGAGGGTCCGCTCCACGAGCCGAGAGGCTGATACATCAATTGTCACATAGTCCAGAGTTGATGTATCCAAAAGTTCCGTACCGTCAACAGGAACTCAACGCAACAGACGGCGCGTCAATCGGACGTTCGGTCTGAGAGTTATTGGCCTTTTCGTTCCAGGGGCCCGGTTGGTTTTTAAGGCAAAACCAACCCGAACGTACTCCACCTACGTCCAAACCTTGGGCGGAGTATGCCAAAAGATCTGTCTCACTAAGAGGAACTCAACAAAGCTGACGGAACGTCAATTGGACGTCCGTAGCTCAAGATATGAGCGTTTCCGCTCCGAGGGCCCGGTTGGTTTCGTGTACGAACCAACCCGGCCGAACTCAAAGTATTCCGAAACCTTGAGTGTGATATACCGAAACGACCGTCTTGATCCAAGGATCGCATCGCCGCTAATTGCGTATCGTTTGGAGGTCCGTAGCCCGAGTTATGGGCATTTGAACCTAAACAGTTCGGTATCGGGGGTTTCGGGCCCGGGCCGACCCGACCCGAGACCCCCCGGTCGGCCCGAAACGGGTCGACCCACCCCGGACAGGGTCGACCTGACCCGGCACGGCGCGGCGCGGCGCGGCCCGGCCCGGCTGGGCTCGGCCCGGCCCGGCAGACCGGCCAAGCGCCGGTCCGGCTCAGCGCAGCGCGCTGGGCGCGCTGCCAGCTCGGCCTTTTGCCGAGCTGTTGGAAAAACGGGGGGCGCCTGCCCCCCCTTTGTAACCGCGGCCCCCCCTCATAATGGGGGGCCGTTGATTGCTGGCCGGGGGAATTTATTTCACCCGGTTTTGTCCTTTCCGGCCGGCCCGACCTAGCCAGCCGACTCCTCCTCAACGGGACTGGTAGTGGCGGGTCCCTTTCCGGCTCCGACACCGGCGGCCCGGCTGGCCGCCGGTCACCATGCTCTGCCGCGGTCCGGCTGGCCGCCGGTCACCAAGCTCCACCGCGGCCCGGAACCGGCCGCGACCCTTGTCGTCCGGCACGGTGCGATGGCACCGCGCCCCTCCGCCGCGGCCCCGCTCCGGCCGCTGCGGCTTCGACTTCCTTTGACGCGACGTGACGGTGTCGCGTTCTTGAATTTTTTTCCACGGCGCGGCGCGACGGCGCCGCACAATACTTGCCGTGTGATTCCCGCGTAGTGCGACGGCACCACGCCAGCCCGTTCCATCCGCAAGGGAACAAACATGAACATAGGAGGGGGTTAAGCCGTGTTTGTGCGGTCCGGCCCCCTCTCGTTAAATGATAACATTTAGTCGATTATACACAAAGTTCGACATGCTAGAATCAAGAACGGAAAAGATTTAATAAAATAACAATATTCCCCTACCTCGGCTTCAAGAGCGGTGTTCGTCAACGACCCGCAGAAGACGAGCGTTGCAGAGGTCAGGCGTCGCGGGGAAAGAACGTCGATGTCGCAAAGCGAGGATTCAAAGTTCTTTGATGGCGATTTCGTCGCGGAAAACCGTCGCGGAAGAGACGACGCAGAAGGAGAACGTCGCGTCGCGGATACAGCGTCGCGGAAGAACCGTGTTCTTCGGCGGAGAAGTTCTTTTTTGAAGAACGGTGTTCTTCGCGTTCTTCGTCGAGTTTGAAGAAGATGAAGAAAGCTTCCCAACTCTCTCAAGGAGACAAAACTCTAACAAAAATAAAATAAGACACTTTCTTATTTTATTAACACAACAACACATTTGAATTTCAAGAGTTTGAAATTCAATAACCACACACAACTCACCTCATTAAACTCATAACAATTAAGTCATAGGTTATAACTTAAGTTAACTTAATTAAAGTGGGAGTTGAGGGGGGTTTTAGAGGATATGAAGAGGTGGGGTTCGTGTGGGCCCCACCACCCTCATAACCTCCCAAGGGAGGTTTGGTGGTTACCCAACTTCCATCAAGAGCTTACACTTAGATTAAAATAATAAAAATTGTAGTGTAATTATATAATAAACTTCCACAATTTTTATTATCAACATTCGTGCAAACGCAACTCCGGAACAGGAGTTTCTAAGCAATTACCGGCGTTGCGGTTCCATCGGTGCCCTCAGAATTCGATTCCGATCACTGGTTCAAAAGTTAGAAATTCCCGCTCGTTCGTTCACTGAACGTACCCGAGCCAAACTTCCGAAAATGATTTCGGGCACACCGGGCCTCGGAATTAGGTGCCGTCAGAAACCGCGCTCTTGTAAAATTATAAAGAAAATTAAGAAAAAATTTCCCTTGAATTTTACGGGTCTTTACATTACTCCCACCTCAGGGCTTTACGTCCCCGTAAAGATATATCAAAACTAGGGAAACAAATGAGGGCACTGAGCACGCATCTGAGCCTCCCGCTCCCAAGTGCTCTTCTGGAGATTCCCGTGCTGCCATCTGATGCACACTAGAGGAATAGACCGTCCACGTAGGACCCGCTCCTGTCGATCCTCGATCTCCACCGGGACCTCCGTAAAAGTCACCCCATCGTCAACGTCAAGCTCCCCCATGGTCAATGATGTGCGTCGGGTCATGCACGTATCTCCTCAGCTGAGATACGTGGAATACGTCGTGCACCCGGTGCAACTGAGGTGGTAGAGCCTGGCGATAAGCCACCTCGCCTATCCTGCTGAGGACCTGGAATGGTCCGATGAAGCATGGATACAACTTGCCGCCTCGGCCAAATCTACGTATACCACGTCGAGGTGAGACCCGCAAGAAGATGTGGTCACCATCCTCAAGTACCTGAATGCCCGTCCTCCTGCTGAGGGCATCGGCTACTAAGTTCCCCTTCCCAGGAGTATAGACTATCTCAAATTCATAGTCCTGGAGGAACTCAAGCCATCGCCACTATCTCAGGTTCAGGTCCTTCTGCGAGAAGATGTACCTGAGACTCTGATGATCAGAAAAGACTGTAAAGTGCTCGCCCATCAGATAGTGTCTCCATGTCTTCAGAGCGAAGACCACTGCTGCTAACTCCAGGTCATGGGTAGTGTAGTTCTGCTCATGCAGCCCCAACTGATGTGATCCATAGGCGATCAATGCCCGCTCCTGCATTAGGACACATCCGAGTCCGGTCCCTGATGCATCGCAGTAAACTATGTATCCAACTCCCTCCTTAGGCAACCTCAAGACAGGTGCGCTGGTCAACCTCTGCCTCAGCTCCTGGAAGCTCTGCTGACATCTGTCTGACCACACGAAGGGTTTCCCCTTCTTCATCAAAGCTGATAGTGGTGCCGCAACTCTGGAGAAGTCTGGCACAAATCTCCTGTAGTATCCAGCTAGTCCCAAGAAACTCCGCACCTCCGTCACGCTCCTGGGTGGCTCCCAAGCTAGTACTGCCTCGATCTTCGCAGGATCCACTGCAACTCCCGCCTCAGAGATTATGTGTCTCAAGAAGTGGACCTCACGTATCCAGAACTGGCACTTCCATAGCTTACCATAAAGCTGGTGCTCTCAGAGTGTCTCTAGTACAACCCGCAAGTGGTAGGCGTGCTCCTCCTCAGTCGTCGAGTAAATCAGAATGTCATCGATGAAGACCACGACAAATCGATCGAGGTATGGCTGAAAGATCCTGTTCATGAGGGCCATGAACACTTCTGGAGCATTGGTTACACTAAAAGGCATAACCAAGAACTCATAGTGGACATACCGACATCTGAAGGCCGTCTTCTGCACGTCCTCGTCTCTAACTCTGAGCTGATGATAGCCTGACCTGAGGTCTATCTTCGAGAACCACCATGATCCCTTGAGCTGATCAAAGAGGTCATCAATCCTCGGTAGCAGATACTTGTTCCTCATTGTCACCTGGTTCAGAAAACGATAGTCAACACAAAGTCGCAAGCTCCCATCCGCCTTCTTGGCGAACAAAATCGGGGAAGCCAAGGGTGAAACACTAGGTCGGATGAACCCCTTGCCCTGCAAGTCCTCCAACTGTACCCGCAGCTCTCGAAGCTCAGCGGGGAAAATCCGATATGCTGGAGTGGATATCGGGGCTGTCCCGGGGTACAAATCAATATAAAAGTCTACCTCCATACGAGGAGGTAGTCCTGTAACGTCGTCGGGAAAAACGTCCGCAAACTGATCCACCACTGCAGGAAAACCAGGACTTTGCACGTCAACTTCTCCTAGGATGAGGCTAGCCAACTGATGAGTGATGGGATGTCCTCTCCTCTGTGGAAATCCATCATGTGCTACAAAGGTTCCCTTATCGCCGGTGAAGGTGAACCTGCTCCCGTCAGTGCGTACACATCGCACCTTGCACCTAAAACAATAAATCTGTGCATGGACCATAAATAACCAATCCATGCCCAAGATGAAGTCGTAAGGCCTCGACGCTGCTATAAGAAGATCCCAGCCGAAGCTCTCGCCTCCTAGAGTAAGCTCACACTACCAGCACCAGTGCGTAATCGTTGAGTCTGCTATCGTAGGAGTCTTTAGCAGTAAGGATCGAGCCAACGGCTCTGTCGGAATCTCCGAGCTCCGAACAAGGGCAGCGGCTTATGAAAGAGTGACTCGCTCCAGTGTCTATAAGTACTGCAGAAAGGGTGGAATAGACACATATAGTACCTCGAATCATCTCGGGCATGCCGTGGTCATAGGCCTCTGCTGCCTAGAGCTGTGCATGTCTCTGCCCGCCAGCTCCCTGTGGTCGGGGCGGACCTCCTGGTGGTGGTGGTGGTAGAGCCTCAAAGCATCGCCTACCACCTGCTGCTCGGCCAGATCCTCTGCCTCGTCCGCCTCCTCCCTGCAGACCACCACAGTCGACCCTCTGCCTCTGCCTCAGTGGTCCCTCAACCGTCTGCTGCTCCTCGGCACGGCAGGTCGGGCAGTCACGAGCCATGTGACCCTGCCCGCCGCACGAGTAGCACTGTCTGCCTCTCGAAAGACTGGCTCCGCGCTGTGTTCCCTGCACTACTGAGCCAGTGTCCTGAGGTCATTTCCCTGAGGGTCTGGTCTGGCTAGACCCCTGAGTCATCCGTCGACTGCCTGCTGTAGAAGACTCTGCTACGTGCCGCCCTGCGGTGGGTCTTGGTGCTGGTGTAGACTCAGCAAGAAAGCTCTCGATCAAAAGGGACCGCTCCAGTACTCTTGTCTGAGTCGGAATGCTGAGGGAGATCAGCGATGCCCTGATCTCGTGTCTCAATCCCTACTTGAAGGTACGAGCCCGGAAGAATGGGTCCCGTACCATGTCGGTCGAGTAGCGCGAGAGATCGGTAAATCTAGCCGAGTACAGAGAGACCGTCAGGCTGCCCTGCTGCAGCTGAAGAAGCTCCTGAATGCGCACCACACGGAGGGTGGCTGGGACGAACTCCGAGCGGAAGAGGCTCTCAAAGTCCATCAAAAGTAGAGATGCCTCATCGTTCACCTAGAGCATCAAGCTCCACCATCGGCCTGCTACTGCGTGCAGTAGGCTTGCAACGAGGATCACCATAAGGTCTGTTGGTGTCCTCACTAGCCTGAAAACTCGTACCACCGCCTCCAGCCAGTCCTCGGCTTCCTGGGGGTCCGTCTCCCCATGAAACCTGGGCGGTTGCTGGCACTGAAACTCATGCAGTGCACTGAGGAGACGTGCATCATCAGCGGCTGGTGCTGGAAGCATCGGTGGCTCGGCGGGTAGAGCTACCACCGGTGCCACTGCTGACAAAGGGCCCTACACCGAGGCCTCATCGCTCGGTGGGCTGTCATCACGCTCGACTCTTGGAACCCTAGCTGGCTGCTGTCGTGGGGTCATCTTGAAAAGGAAACAGGTGCGCCATGGTCAGAACAGTATACCTGGTGAGCTGATATAAAGTAATCACAAAGAAAATTTTGAAACACACAGGCAATCAATGTTTTCGTGCATTAAGTCAGAAATCAGAAGTCAGGGTCCTGGTGTACGGATACGTTAGCTGCTGCACCAACATTGGACTCCCTGGACTGATAACCACACTCAATATGCTAAACACTATTGCTTCACATAGAAAAGATCAGAGTTCGCGGTAGAAACGAACTCCTCTGATACCAATTTGTCACGACCCGTCCTCGGGGCCCGTGCCGGGACTACCCCAAGCCCGCCTTCCATATTCCAGGGGCTGGCGACTAGCACCAAGGCGTAAATCCCGGTAAAAAGGGAAGACATTGCCTTTGTAAAGTAAACAAGCACCATAGAGTAAGCAAGCAGAAAGGTAAACACTAAGTAAAAACAGAGTACAACTGAAAGTGCGGAAAAGTAAATGGGCCAGTATACAAACCCAAACTGAAAGTAAAGTACAACTCGAAAGGGAAAACAACAACTGTAAAGTAAAAGCCGCTACACCGAGCTGTCCACTAGAAATACCACCTGAAGGGTGGGTACAGATAGCTCCACTGCTCCTCGGGTCCCGCCGTCCGCTCCGAGCATGTCCCGCCCAGTGGTCCACCTCCAGGTACCATCCTGCTCTGCGAGCCTCAACCACGATCAACGCCGTTCGTCATATACAACCAACACAATGTAGTGTGGGCATAGCCCGTGCAGGGGTGAGTATAAGCTACTCAGTAGGGACCCCGAGACCCCCGAAGGTCTCCGAAAATCCACAAAGGATAAACCACAAAGGAAAGATACAAACACGAAGTAACAACCGACACTGCTTAGGTATATGACCATACATATATCTAAGTCATCAGTTCTAGTACGCTCCAACCTCCGATCCCAAGTACAACTCAGTCCACACAGGAAAGTATACGTATTCCACAGAGGAAAGAAAAACGTAATCCACACAGGAAAGCACAACACAATCCACACAGGAAAGTAAACAACAATCATCTCACACAGGTATACATCTTCGTAGACGATAGAGATGATCACTAATCCATCTAAGTCGTCGGACCCACAAAGGATCGATAGGTACTAACCCCCGCAAAGACCCACACAGGATCGGTAGGAAACTAACCCCCGCAAAGACCCACACAGGATTGGACCCACACAGGATCTGTAGGAGCTGGTTCACACAGGACCGCTAAGCGCTGAACCACACAGGATTGGACCCACACAGGATAGGTAGCACTGATCCACATAGGATCGCTGTGTGCTGTAGTCGTCGTCGTTGAATCCACTGAGGATCACTGCACAGTCGTCGTCGTAGTCACAGTAGCAGTCGCAGCCAGCTCTAGGGTTCCCGCACACAGCAAGCTTGTTCGGGAGGGTCCGCTCCATGAGCCGAGAGGCTGATACATCAACTGTCACATAGTCCAGAGTTGATGTATCCAAAAGTTCCGTACCGTCAACAGGAACTCAACGCAACAGACGGTGCGTCAATCGGACGTCCGGTCTGAGAGTTATTGGCCTTTTCGTTCCAGGGGCCCAGTTGGTTTTTAAGGCAAAAACAACCCGACCGTACTCCACCTGCGTCCAAACCTCGGGCGGATTATTCCAAAAGATCCGTCTCACTAAGAGGAACTCAACAAAGCTGAAGGCACATCAATCGGACGTCCGTAGCTCAAGATATGAGCATTTCCGCTCCGAGGGCCCGGTTGGTTTCGTGTATGAACCAACCCGGACGAACTCAAAGTATTCCGAAACCTTTAGTGCGATATACCGAAACGACCGTCTCGATCCAATGATCGCATCGCCTCTGAAGGCGCGTCGTTTGGAGGTCCGTAACCCGAGTTATGGTCATTTGAACCTAAAAAGATCGGTATCGGGGGTTTCGGGCCCGGGCCGACCTGGCCCGAGACCCTCCGGTCGGCCCGAACCGGGTCAACCCTCCCCAGACAGGGTCGACCCGGCCCGGCGCGGCTCGGAACGGCCTGGAAGACCGGCCAGGCACCGGTCCGGCTCAGCGCAGCGCGCTGGGCGCGCTGCCAGCTTGGCCTTCGGCCGAGCTGTTGGAAAAACGGGGGGCGCCTGCCCACCCTTTGTAACCACGACCCCCTCATAATGGGGGGCCGTTGATTGCTGGCCGGGGGAATTTATTTCCCCCGGTTTTCTCCTTTCCGGCCGGCCTGACCTAGCCAGCCGACTCCTCCTCAACGGGACCGGCAGTGGCCGGTCCCTTTCCGGCTCCGACAACGGCGGCCCGGCTGGCCGCCGATCACCAAGCTCCGCCGCGGCCCGGAACCGGCCGCAACCCTTGTCGTCCGGCACGATGAGACGACACCGCGCCCCTCCTCCTCGGCCCCACTCTGGCCGCGGCGCCTTCGACTTCCTTTGACGTGACGCGACGGCGTCGCGTTCTTGAATTTCTTTCCACGGCGCGGCGTGACGGCGCCGCACAATACTCGCCGTGTGATTCCCGCGTGGTGCGACGACACCACGCCATCCCGTTCCATCCACAAGGGAACAAACATGAACATAAGAGGGGGTTAAGCCGTGTTTGTGCGGTCCGGCCCCCTCTCGTTAAACGATAACAATTAGTCGATTAAACACGATGTTCGACATGCTAGAATCAAGAACGGAAAAGATTTAATAAAATAACAATATTCCCCTACCTCGGCTTCAAGAGCGGTGTTCGTCAACAACCCGCGGAAGACGAGCGTTGAGGAGGTCGGGCGTCGCGGGGAAAGAACGTCGAAGTCACGAAGCGAGGATTTTAAGTTCTTTGATGGCGATTTCGTCGCGGAAAACCATCGCGGAAGAGACGACGCAGAAGAAGAACGTCGCGTCACAGATATGGCGTCGCGGAAGAACCGTGTTCTTCGGCGGAGAAGTTCTTCATTGAAGAACAGTGTTCTTCATGTTCTTCGTCGAGTTTGAAGAAGATGAAGAAAGCTTCCCAACTCTCTCAAGGAGACAAAACTCTAACAAAAATAAAATAAGACTCTTTCTTATTTTATTAACACAACAACACATTTGAATTTCCAGAGTTTGAAATTCAATAACCACACACAACTCACCTCATTAAACTCATAACAATTAAGTCATAGGTTATAACTTAAGTTAACTTAATTAAAGTGGGAGTTGAGGGGTATTTTAGAGGATATGAAGAGGTGGGGTTCGTGTGGGCCCCACCACACTCATAACCTCCCAAGGGAGGTTGGGTGGTTACCCAACCTCCATCAAGAGCTTACACTTAGAGTAAAATAATAAAAATTGTAGTGTAATTATATAATAAACTTCCACAATATTTATTATCAACATTCGTGAAAACACAACTCCGTAACAGGAGTTCCTAAGCAATTACCATCGTTGCGGTTCCATCGGTGCCCTCAGAATTCGATTCTGGGCACCGGTTCAAAAGTTAGAAATTCCCGCTCGTTCGTTCACTGAACGTACCCGAGCCAAACTTCGGAAAATGATTCCGGGCACACCGGGCCTGGGAATTAGGTGCCGTCAGAAACCGCGCTCTTGTAAAATTCTAAGGAAAATTAAGAAAAAATTTCCCTTGAATTTTACGGGTCTTTACACAGCCCATTTTAAAGGGCTTCATGGTTATTCCACACGGTTTGTCAAGTTATGCATCTCTACCTATGAAACCATGTAGATGGGTTTTTTAAATCCTATTAGAAGTTTTAAAATCACACATCCTATTTTTTAGGTCCCTGATAGACTGGTATAATCCCAAACCAATTTTTCCCTTCTTCAGAGCTTCCAAGAAGTGTTTTTCGACTCTTGAACCCCTCCTAGAAGTGGATCGAACTATCATAAGATTTTTTTTATCATCACCCGATAGGTTTTATCTTCTCATTATCATTCTCTCCTATCTATTTCATCATCCCTATAATTCCATGGATCCTTCTATTTAATTTAGGATCTTATAACCTATTTTTTAGGTGTGTAAATCTATGTTTGAACCTCATTACCCAAATTTCATTATCAATTTTTTTCATTGACAATTCCTAGTTAAAGTTTGGTGACCTGTGATCCATTGGTACTAAGTTACATTATTTCAATATGATGGATGGTTTTTATTTAGAAAAAATTACTTTTTAATTTCAATTTTATAATTTAAAAACAATTTAATTCAATTATTTGATTGAAACTTCAATTCCATTGAATAGGGGTATCAGGATATTGGTTTTTTGCATGAAATTTAGAAAACTATAATTCCATTTTAATTGGGGTTTTTATGGAAATTGGTGATATTCAAATTGATTAATTTAAATTGTGTATTTAATAGAAAATTATGAAAACCCCCAATTCAATTGAATTTAGGGTTTATTGTGAACTTAATGTAATTTTATATAAAATAAAATAGTTGAATTTAATTATGAATGTTAATTTTTTAAATTTTATTGTGAATATATTTCATGTTTTGAATTGTGAAAATGTCTTTAGATTGTTTTGATAGAACCCTTATGTTTTTATTTTTCTGAAAATTCATGTTTTAATTAAAAACCTGTGTTATGGTTTTTAAATGGAAAATTGTCATATTTGAAATAAATAATGGGTCTTAATTTTATTTAAATATTTCTTTAATTAAATTTCACATCATTGATTTTTTACTAGAGCATATGCGTGACTTCAGTAGTTAGTGTGTTAATTGGACATCCTCTATGATTCTACATTGTTCTAAAACAGAAATATAACATATTACATCCCATAAGTGTTGGTGATGATTACTCTTTATTCTAAGCATAAATGGATGCATGTACATAATGTCACGTCACCTAGAGTGTGTTAGAAGTCCCTTAGAATGGAACTATCATTCCTTTTAGGAATATGACCAAGTGGTTTTCTTGTTTGTATTTGAAATATATGCCATTATTATTTGTAAAATTTCTTACATGACTTTTTATTTATATAAAATGTTTTATATTAAATTATTATTTAATCCATTATTTTGAAATATTTCAATAAAAAAAATATGCAGATTTTCCAAATGTATTTCCATTGTTTGTTATGTATGGAATAATTTCTTCAAATATTCTTTTGAAATGATAAAACAATATGTTTTAAAATTAAATCTATCTTTTCTAAATTTATTATTGGCATATATTTTGGTATCCTTGATGAGACTCTACTAGTATTTTTAGCTAACAATATACATTTTCATTTCAATGTTTGTGTATTGTCTCCAGTAAGGTTTGAGTAGGGGTAATGCTCTACTTGGAGGTCATTCTAGCTATTAATATGTGGACTTGGTGATATTTTTTTGAGTTTGTACATGAGTAGTTTTCACAATTTTCTAGAATTTTTTGTAATACTTTGTGTTTTTATTCCTGTTTGACTTCTAGTATGTACCTCCCTATGTAGTTTATTTAGTTTTCATACTGTCTTGTTTTTATTTACTTCCACAATTTTTGTGGAAAATAATATTCCTTAATTATTTTATTATGATGCTAGGTTCTAGTCATTAACCTAGGGGGATTGAGAATGACCTTAGGGGAATATTAATACTAGATCGATTATCATGTTACATGGGTACCCTTGATGGTTCATGACAATGATCTATCAGAGGTCCAAGATGAGATTCTTGTCTTGAAGTCACTATTCATTTGTGAAATATTGTTAAGACTTAGGAGTTAGTTACAATTTAGTCCAAGGCTATATCAAACCGCAATGAGAATTATGTCACCATGGGCGGGTTTATAAATACTTATTTTGGATAACATCTAGTATTTTAAATATTTTTAAATTTGATAGTTTGAAATCTACATATTATTATCTATTTGTTGGATTAATTTCTCTTGTTGATATGTTTAGTGGATATCGGATGTCTTGTTTATTTTTTTCTTGTGTTTTTTAACATCATGCCTTCGAGGAGATGTGAGAATTAGATATAGGATAATGTTTCAACTGAATGTTAATGATCAAATCCTTTTGCAGACTAGAATATGTTTTTAGTGATTCTGTGCATTGTCCAATATCTAGGACAAGCACCGACAACAATTCTAATTTTGGATCCAATTGTGGGACATTAGAGAGAGGTTATAAATATTGGTCCCCAAGAGTTCCTTCACCAAAATCCATCACCGTTCAAGGGATCAAATGATCCTCAAATGGATAATAAATGGTTGAGTAAGGTGTATCATTTTTTTGGGACCCTAAACACATATTATGAAATCATGGTGAAGTTTTCCAACTTCTTGATGGATGGACCAAGTAGTAGATGGCGGGATACAATAGTGGTGATAATGAAACATTATGAATTAGAGTTGAAATACTCCAATGTTCATTTCACTGACTAGTTCTATCTAGATTCTATGTTTTTAGCGAAGGCCACTGAGTTTTTCACAATATTAAAGGCTGGAAGGACCGTGAGACATTATTATATCATTTTGATGATATTTTGTAGTTTTAAATGAGATATTATGGAATGATAATATGAAGTAATGATGGTTCGAGTTTGGACTATTATTAGATATTCATTCATAGGTTTTCTTGTTGAATATTCCTTCTTATTATGATGTGATATATAGGGGAATGATGGAAGAAATGGACTTGGATAGTATGTCATGTTTATCAGGAGTCTCTTTTTCTCCAAGTGGAAGTGTGAATTTTTCTATGGGAAACAGGAAGTTTGATGATTATCATGGTGGTTCTTGACTACCTATTTTTTTAAACATATTGTAGTGCCTGGAAGAAGTTATTTGGTTTTTAGCATTGTGGAAATCCAGGTAATTGAATGAGGGTTTTCAGTTAGGTACCCATGAACAGTTGATCATAGAGAATCTAATGTAACATAAAGAGATTATTCTATGTTTATTCCACTATAAATAGTGTTATAAGATCCTCAACACCTTCAGAAACTTTTTTGAAATCTAATACTTAATGTTCAAAAGGGTTCCAGCCAGAGGCATTCGGAATGAAGCTTCTTCGTGCAATGGTATAGTATATAGAGGAATGAGATATGGGTCTTTGCACTAGGACATGTACCATTATTATAGCCTAATTATTAGTTATAGATCTATTTGATATTGTCCCATCCCATTTTTTATTTTATCTTATATTTTTAGTTGGCTTAATCACCCTGTTGATATTTTATCTTATGCAATGGATATTACTACACCCCTGAGTACCAAGATTGAGAGGGGTCTACGTAGTCCTAGTTTTTTTCTCTATATAAGAAGTATAACAAACATGGAGTTTTATGGTTCTCAAAATACAACCTCTTGAAGTTATTTTTGGGATGGATTGGATCATTTATACTAAATCCTAGATTGATTGTTATATTTGATGGGTCTCTTTCACTACTCTCGATGATGTGTGTCATGTGTTACAGGGGGAATGTGACTCAAGGTTGATCAGAGCCAGACCTTCATATCCAATTATGGGTCATGTGGTATATGTGTTTTTTGTGGGAATCCTTGAGAGGTGATCTCCCCCTAGTAATCATATATTTTATCAACATGTTTCATTCTGAATTCTCATAGATTTTATTGGTAAGGTATATTTAGTTTTATAATTAATTATTACTCGATACTCACCCACATTCTATCAATTCATACTTCATGGAAGTAGATGAAATGAAGGAGTTGAATACCCTGTTGGATGATCTTTTAGATAAATGATTCATAGGCATGAGTGTGTCACCTTGTGTAGCGCCAGTTCTCATCACTAAGAAATATGATGGTTCACTTCTCCTTTGTGTTGATTATCAAAAACTCAACCAAGTTACAAAAAATAAAAAATTATAAATTACTATAGATTAATGAAATTTTTGGACTATTAAATGGTGAAAATTGGTTCTCGAAGATCAACAATCGATCTGATTTCCATTAGTTGAGAATAAATTAATATTACATTCATAAAACCAGCTTCTTGAGTAGGTATGGAATTTTTTTTACATTTTCATTACATTTGTTCTCACCAATACTGTTAAAGTTTTCTTCTATTTAATGAATAGTTATTTCCATGAGTATCTAGATATATTCATGCTTATATTTATGGATGAAATCCTTGGTTACTCAAAGTATAAACTGGATCATGTTCTCCATTTGAGAATAGTTCTGAGTTTGATATGAAATCACTCACTTTATGAAATTATTTTTGATTACAGAATTTGAGTAGTTATAATCTAAGAACCATGGTGTTGGAATAGGGAATATCAATTGATCCTGATAGGGTGAATACTGTTATGACTTGGGAATAACCACATAATGTTTTTGATATTTAGAGATTATTCAATTTAGCTTGGTATTGTCACAAGTTTATATATGACTTCTCAAAGGTGGATACTATGAAGACTAATCTATCTTGGAAGGCAGTAAAGTTTGCTTGGGGTAAAAAATTTCAGAATTATTTTGTTGTTACGAAATGTATTTTGACTACTACAATGATGTTTCCTCTTCTAGAGACCCAATTAGTATACATGGTCCCCTATGATACCTCATGTTCAGGCCTGGGCTGTATTCATATGTAGGGTGACCATGTCATTTCTTATTGATATAATCATCTTAAGCCACATGAGAAAAATTGTGTAACACAATACCTAAAACATTCAAATGTGATTCCCATGTTGAATTGTTTGCATCATAAACAATATAAAGAAGGTTTTATGTGTATTCAAACCACATGTTATTGAGCTATATATTCTCTAAAAAATATTTGAATCTACGCTAGAGGTTTTGGGTGGAATAATTGAAATCATTTGATTTTGAAATCGCCTATTACCCAGGAAAACAGAATGCCATTATAGATGCTTTATGGAGGAATATTATGTACCAAGCAGTGAAAGAGTATTCCAAATAGTGGAAGTTGATGGATTTCCTTGCATAGTTTCATATTGGAGTCTGGAAATTTGGGGCCATGGTTTAAATGGCTAGTTTTTGATTGATATCTTCTCTTATTAAATAGATTATTTAAGAACAACAGCTTAATGATGAGTTTTTTAGCATTAGAGACACTCTCTATGGTGGGGAGACCATTGTTGATTGGTCATTTTCCAAATAGGTAATTGTATGATTCTAGAATCATTTTGTGGTGGAATATTTTGTAAGTAAAGTTGTGATGAGGTATTTACATAGTTCTTAGTGGGTAGTGTACCCAGGAACCATGAATATGTTCTATGGCATGCAGTGTTAATTCTGTTGGATAGGTATAAGATGTTGAGTCCCTGAGTTTTTTGATCTTTGTAATATCTTCCAACATGTTATGGAAGAGATCCTAAAACATTTACATTTTATTTATCCACATATAGTTCCTACTTGGAAGTGGGATAAGAACTATATGGACTTTTTTGGTCTTCCACATACCCAGTGAAAGAATAATGTGATTTGGGTTGTGATCGACATTCTGCCTAAATCTGAAAAATTTATACATATTCATGATTCATCCAATGATGAGGAGTTGGGAACTCTGTATGTGAAAGAGATTGTTCATTTGAACCGAGTATCATCTAATATAGTCATTTATAAAGATAATTGATTTACTTATTGTTTTTGTAGAGGCCATTAGGATGCACTGGGATCTCATTTTCAATTTAGTACTACAAACTATCCATAGTCAGATGACCAGATAGAAAAAGATATACATATTTTTGATGATATTATTCAATCTTGTGTTCGCAACTTTTGTGGGGTTAAGGATGATCAATTGGGGATGGTTGAGTTTTTTGGCAATAATATTTACCCGTTTGTGATCGGAATAGATCCTTTAAGGCCTTAAATGGACAATATTTTAAATCAATGTTTTCTTGGTTGGAGATTGGGGAAAGTTACTTGGATGAACCATGCTTGGTAAAGAGATGAAATCAAAGATCCAATTAATTCATCAAATAATGTTGATTGACCAGAGCTGGTATATGTCTTATGCTGATATTTTCCATAAACATTTTCAACTCTCAGTTGGTGACCTGGTTTTCATGAATTATTCATCCCATCTAGGTCATTTTCATATTAGGAGGCAAGGGAAGCATGCTCCACATTTACTGAGACCATTTTAGGTTATTGATAAGGTGGGATGCGTTTCATAGTGTTGGGAAATACAACCTCAACTAATTACGATACATAACATGTTCCATGTATTGTAGTTGGGAATGTATCTATCTTGTATGTCTCATGTTATAATCTTGAGTGATCTTGAGGTCAAGAATGATATATCTATGAGTAAATGACCAATCATGATATTTTATTCTGAAACAATTTTACTTCATGGAAAGATGATATCATTGGTTTGAGTGCTATGACAACATGGATTTGATTCTGATGGGACGTGGGAGAGGGAGGTAATGATGATAGAGTAGTGGCATCATCAAATTTTCATGGATGCTTCTTCTTAGGAATTATGGGGACATAATATTTTTGTGGTGGGGAGGCTGTTACTACATGTTACTATTTTGAGGTATTCTTAAACCCATATTTTTAATAATTATTTTTCTGGGTTTAGTTTGGGGTTTTTTCTGGAAAATATTTTTGAATTTTGTAAATTACAGGAAAGTGCATAATTGGTGCATGGATTTCCCAAGTCAGGCCCCCTCCGAGAGAAAACCATGAAATATTGGGTACTAGGGGTTATCATGGCTTGGAAATGTTTTAACAAAATGTGATCCCCCTTTGGAGAAACTGTGAATCCCATTTAAAAGTGGTTCATGGTTAACCGACATTGTTTTTCAAAACCTGCATCACTACCCACAAAACCATGAAGTTTGGTTTTCAAATAAACTTTTATGTTCTAAAATCCTAAACCCACATTTTTAGGTTCTTGATGGACTAAATATATTTATACCTTCCATAGAGCACCCAAGAAGACTTTTTCCTCCTCGTACTCCTCCCGTAAGAGGATTGTTTCATGAGTAATTCCAATCAGTCACCACCTAGTATATTTCCTATAACCATTATCATTATAAAAATATATCTATCTTCCTCCCAATTTTAATGTGGATCCTATTATTAAATTATAGATCCAATAACCTCTTTTTTGGTCTTTAAACTTAGGATAAATCCTTTTTACTCATATTTTTTGATCATCAGTATTCGTTATTCAATCCTAGTTAGGGTTTTGTGATTATTGATTTATTGATCACATGGTATGTGGTTATGTAGTGATGCTTAATTTTTATTAACTATAAATTTCTATTTTAGTTTCAATTTCATGATTTAAATTAAATTTATTTCAAGTATTTTAGTAGAAAACCCAATTACATTTAATTGAAATTTTTCAAAAATTGTTTTTTGGAATGAAATTGGGAAAACTTCTTATTCTATTGAATTAGGCTGTGTTTATGGAAATTAGAGAAATTTAAATAGTTTAATTAAAATTTTGGATTTGATGGAAAATTATAAAAAACCATAAATCCAATGAATTGGAGATTTATTGTGAAATTGATTGAATTTTGGGAAAAATTAAATTGTTGAATTAAATTGTGAATGTGATTTTGTGAAATTTAATTGTGAATTGAATTCAAATTATGATTATTGAAAATGGATTATTTTTTTTGATAGAAACTATTTTATTTTATATTGGTGAAAAGGCATGTTTTGATTTAAACCTATGTTACTATTTTTAAATGGAAAATTGGCATATTTGAAATGGATAATGGGATTTAATTGTGTTTTAAGGTTTCTTGAAATAAATTTCTTATCATTGATTTTTTACCAGAGAACATGAAATACTTAGGTATTTATTGTTTTAATTGGTAAACACTCTATGATTCAACAATGTTCTAAAAAATTAATGTAGTAAGTCACATCTCTTAGGTGATGGTGATGATTCATCATTAACCTAAGATCAAAGGGACATATGTAAAAATTGTTGTGACACCATGAGATACTGTAAATACCCTTATCTTAGATCTATCATACCTTTTAGGCATATAACCATGTGGATTTTTTAGTTGTATTTTAAATATATGTATTTTTTTGTAAAATATTTTTAAATACATCCATTTAATATATACTATTTTATATAAAAAGATTATTTAAGACATTATCTATAAATATTTCCATCAAATGAAATATTGTGATTTTGTTTATAATTACTACCATCATTTTTATGTATATCATGATTTGTTTAAATTTTATTTCTAATTGAAAACTATGTTTATTTAAATTTTCATATCTCTTTAGTTAATTTAATATTATCATTATCTAAGGAATAATTAGTGAGACCCTACTGGTATTTTTAGCTCGCACCCATCCTTTAAAATAGAGTGTTTGTAGATTGTCTCCATCCAGGTTTGACCAATGGTAAATCACCACATATAGGTGATTCTAACCATTGATCTATGTAATTGGTGAGTTGTGTTTGAATTTAAACATTGGTACTTTTTACCATTTTCTAGTAATTTTTCTATACCACATTGGTATTTTATACCTTTTTGTCTTTTGCTACATACCTCGCTATGGATTTTTATTTGTAATCATATTTCCTGATTTGTATATAATTACACTATTTTGTAGAAAAATCATTCCCCCTTTTATTACCTATAATCCTATGTTTTCTTTACTAACTCATGGGGTTCCAAAATGCCCTTCGGACCACGCCAGAACTAGCTCATTTATCGGGTTACCATGGTACCTAGGCCGGTTCATGACAGGAATATTTATAATCAAGAGATAGTTTTTGTATGCAAGTCGATGTGCTTGATCCACTTTAAGAAACAAGTTGATATTCTTCACCGGATATAGAAATCACATTGATGTTATTGATCTTATATGTTATGTAAGTGGATTTGTCTGATTAGTTATGATAATGGAATGATTTAGGGACTCATAAACCACTATGTTTTTATGGTCATTATAGTTATCCTTTACATATAAACTGGATTCTATATTGAAGACAGTTCCACACTTATATGACATGTAGATATGGTTAATGATTGATTTATGATGTTTTCTCAATCTTATGATTCATGTATTTTAAGATGATCTTGTTTTATCACATTAATCAGTTTAAAATTTCTAATATATATTTTATTTACATTTATTTTATATTGTAGATCTGATACCTATATAATTATATATGATTTGATATGATAATAAATTTTTATCTCCCAAGTTCACCCATGCATAGAATCGAATCTCATCCATTCTTAAGTATATTTCTCCCATGTCATGAATAATGTATTAAGTAGGGTATGTCTAAGAAGTGTAGAAAATGTGATGATTATTATAGGACATGTTAAAGATATTTAATGAAATAAGAATATTGTGTATCTCATACCCACTGACAATAAACATTTACACTCCTCGTTTTGGTATTTTTGAATTGTATTGAATATTCATATAAAGAATTCATATTTATTTATGAAAATATGAAGTAACTATACATTGTGTCAAAGGAAGGGTTTAGTAAATATTTGGAGATTTTTTTTAGAAAACTGTAGTTAAAGTCTTACATATTATTCATGTGTCTGGGGATATCCAAATGTTTTGGTAAGGAAAAGATTGGGTGGTTTTCCTAAAAATACATCCATGTATGAATACTATATGTGGATGTGGTTTTTTCTCTGATGCACCTAAGGCTTAAAACCATGAAATGTGTTGGATGATTATATCTCAACAATATTTCTAGTACACCATGAGTGTTACTATACTCTATGTTTTTTTGACACACCCTAGGTATATGAAGGATATAAAGGAATACATTTCTTAATTGATGAATGTATTATGTGTGGGGATGGAAATGATTATCTGAGACATTTATAAAATATGAGGGTTAACTCTCAGACAAAGGAAGGACCTATTCTATTTTAATAATTAAAGTGTAATGATTGAATTGTTTATGTATTTGGATTTTTGAATTATGTTGTAGACGTGCTATATCAATGATTTTTTTGTTATAAAATTAAATAAACATATAATTAATATTCTAAATTATTTTTAATTTAAGGATTAGAATAATATATTAAATTTTAAAAATTAATTAGATATGTTATTTAATTTTAAGGTTATATTTTATGGAAAAATAAATAATATAGGAAAATAAAACCCTTAACATGTTCCCAATATTTAGATAATAGTAGTTGAGATGAAGATATGATTTTCATGGGATTCCTTGGAATGATTTTTTTGTTTGATGGTATATATATTGATATTTACTACATGTTTGTATTTATGGAATATATATGATAATATTATATTTTAGTCAATAACTAATTATAGTGTTAACTTTTATAAGAATGATTTATTTCATTAATGTAACATCCCATGATTTTATGAAATATAATCTTTCAATTTAATATAAATTCATTTACAGATTTTCCTATATACAATATATAGTTTAGAATGCTTCACATGAAACACCAAGTATATCATGTATTTCATGAAATATAAAGTGCATTTTCCAAAATTTTTTACATGCAAGAAAGAGTTATACTAAGCAATAATATACGTGTAATATTTTTTATTCAATAAGGTAGTTTTGACACTTTTTATTAAAGAACCTATTTTAAATATAATATTTTTCACAATTATAATATTTAAATTATATAATAAACTTAATTTTTGAAATATTAATATGAAAATTTAATTTAGGTTAATTTTTTGTATTTTTTTTTGAGAAGTTTCAATTCTAGATGAACAATGAAAAATATTGCAGTTTAGTTGAAAAATGACATTTTAATTAAACAATAATAAATGTCAAATTATATTTTAAATTTTCCTCAATGTTTCAATATATAAATTATATAAAAATTAATTCAATGTAGGTGATTGGAATCATCATTATATTTAATTTATATATAAATACTTAAAGAACGTTTAAACATATCTCCGTAAAAGCTCATTGTCTCCCAGCATCTATGAAATTAACATCAAACTTCATTTTTCTAATTTTGTGAATAGAATTTGAAAAAAGAGAAATAAAATTATATACTAATTATTAATTTTTTGGATTAAAAATAATATCTCTATTTTTAGGAAAAATATAATATTGAATATGATTAAAATTAATTACAGTAATTAAGGTAAAATTAAGCTTACCAAGGGACTAAACATTAATATTAAGGGCCTAAGTGACCTATAAATATTTACAGATGCCATTTGAGAACATTATATCGACCATATCCTCTATTTTCTCTAATTTTATGGATTATTAGGGCACATTTTCATGAATTTTCACCATATGATTTGTCAAGTAAGGAAAAAGACAAAAAAGGAACCATCCCCAACTTTAACATTTATAAAACATTTACATATGGACAAACAATATATATTTAGTTATATATATCATTTTCAAAGATAAATAATTTATTTTTATCATAATTATTTATCACTATTTCTATATATGATTTAGTTACATTAAATTCATAATAAATGCCAATGTAATTATTATTTAGTTAATAATGAACTAAAATAAATGACATTATAATTATTAAAATTGAAAAAATTGATTGAATTATGGTATATAATTATTTATATAGATGAATATATCATTTAATTTTATTTTAATCGATAAATATTAATTCCAATATATTTTTGAAAATTTTAATTTATAATGAAATAAGTATTGTTAAAGCTGACATTATTTTCATTTTACAATAAATGATATCTTATAAAATAAATTAAAATTAATAAAATACTATATTATAACAAGTGATTTGTATGTGTAAATAAAGATTAAATATATTCTATTATTGTACCATGTTACCTTTAATAATAAACATATTGATCTATAGATAGTAAAAACATCGTTTGCATGGTCCGACTTAAAGTAATGTTTCTGCATGTTACATGTGCTTCTTTTAAAAAGTAATTTCCAAAAAACACGAGATTTGTTTATTTAAATTATTTATAATATTTATATATCAGTGGGTATATATTTTATCATAAATATTAATTTAATCTATTATAATGGTTAAAATACACAGGTTAAAAATATTGTTACTCTACTTAAAAAATGATAAAATTTGGGAAACTAAGAACAAAAAGAACCAAATATTTCAAATGAATATGTTTCTATTTTTTCAAGATATTTATCAACCACAATTTTAAATTACACCATTATTTGTCCATTTTGGTATCCCATGAGGTATCTAAGACCTCCCAAAAGTGTTACCTTTTGGTAATTATAAGAATGCCCCTCCCCCTCTTATAAAACAAGAATTCACTCTTCCCATTCTTCCTCTTACTCACACCTCCCAATCCACATTGGATCATACAAATTGTTCTAAAATAGTGTAAAAAAATACCTCTTATAAACCTATAATCCTCCTTTTTTGTGGAAATCCAACCAATATTTCCTTTGATGCAAACCAAAAAGAGTTACCCAAAAAAGAGGTAACATTCTTCGACATCCATTTATATTTTATTCGTTTCTCCACCCCTTCATTTCATATTATTCCATTATTACATAATAAAATCAGTAATATCAATATAATGAATTTTTTTATATTAATTAATCATGATTCATAGACAAAAACATCAATCTAATGGGTAACAAACATATCATTTATGTGTACGACAAATAATTGCCTCACGAAACGATGATTATTCATTCTTCCATTACAAACTTTCATGGTAATAATTATGATAAAAAAACTATTCATATATGATATATATGACATTTATTATTTATTTATGATTCTTTATTTAGTTTACAACACATAACTTTATACATTCCATTTTATCTAAATATGTTAACATTGTTTGAGGAATTGTGAACTATCACCCCTTCAAAGTGATGTGATTCATTCATAGTATACATGGTATGTATAAACGATTGTTTTAATTTCATATATTTTACATAAATGAATTAAATACTATATTAATGACATAATTTTATTTTTTTAATTATAATATATCATTTTCTTTATTACCCTTTTCATATACTAAAAAGTGATAACATTAGTTGTGGTTATATGGACTACTACCTCCTCAACACAATATGATTCCTTTTACTTAAATATATTTCTATAAAAAGTATAAATTATTAAATAAAACTTTAATTATGATAGAATTATCATTATGTAAAAATATAATGTTACCAAACCACTTTCCACAATGATCAATGAAAAATTGAACTTTATTTATGCATAGGTAGGACCAACCGTCTCTATGATAACACCATGGGTTCATTTTTGATAACCTTATTTCATTATTAGTTTTAAAATTATAATTGATATATAAATATGGTAAAATATTTCATTATTATTATTCTTTATGTGTTCATGTAATGAAATCTTTGATCATAGTTCACCTATGAAATACAGTTTTCAAACATAATCAAAATATGGTGAAAACATCAAACATAAACATTATTGATTAATAAATTATATAAAACTTTTTTATAAGTAAAATAAATGTAATAATAAACATGGAAGAGTTTATTAAGAAATTTTATAATAAAAATTATTTTATTATTCAAGAATATAGAGAATAATAATTACAAATCAGACTCGAGGTAAGATATTTTCATCTCACTTTTTACTTCAATGAGATAAATGTCATATTCATGACTTACTTCTATTGTATGGTGTATATACTATAAATTTTAATATATTATATCATGAATTAATTTATCTTAATGCTAATTAAATTTAACCTTTATATATTTTTGTTTCATTGGGTTTTTGGTTTCTAAGTAACCAAAGTGGTAATGGACATTAGTCACAATTTTATTTCTTTGAGATATTTGATATATTAGACATCTATCTTATTTGGTGAGGTGTATATACTTATCCTTTGACATGTTATATCATAAATTTAATTGTTTTCATTAAATTATAATTCTCATTTTTTTCAATTCAATTAATTTGGATAATGGTTCAAATGTTTCAAAGTGTTATGGGATGTTTTTGAATGTTTAATGATTAATTTACTCAAGAATAATTTCTTTGATATCTCATTTACATTTGAAGAAATTATATTTCCATTGTTAGATAAAACATTTCATTTTCATCTCCAATGATTATTTTTGAAAATTTTCAGGCATTAGTAACATTTTTTTATCTTTTTGGCACAAATTGTTTTTATAAAATGTTTTCAATAAGACCTGAAATCATTCTCTCTTTAGTCAGATAACTTGTTTTCTTCTAAGAACTGTGTTTTCTAAAAAAGCTTTCAGAATATGTTTTTAATCATTAAAAAATGATTTATGAAAGATATTTTTACCCTTTTTGTTTTACCGGTGTTTTCTATGTAATCTTCTTATCACTTTCTGAATAAATTAATTTTTAAGATTTTTACTATAAAAAAGGAATGTTATTTTTACCTTATATGAAAAGTTTGGATTTACATGCCATCATTTCTCTGATTCTTCCTTGGATTTTTTTAATACATTACCTTTTAAATAATTTTTTTCCAAAATTGATTTTCAAATAACAATATTTCAAATATTTTCAATATAAAATGGATATTTTCCTCATTAATTGTTTAATGGTCTTTTAATGGTATTTCAATTCATCAACATTAAAAACCCTGGTTGTTACATATCCAACAATATGGATAATTTTTATTTACACCAACCTCATTCATTTCATTGATGGATTTTGTTTTTCTCAATGATATTGTTATTTAAACTATTCCACTTATACAGTTTAATCATGTTTTAATGATATTGTTATTTAACTAATTTTCATTCCTTGCATTAATATAGTTTTAAAGAGATTGTTATTAAACCCATTTTCCATTGGTTAATTATATGTGATTATTTTGAAATATTACTTGGAAAATTGATGGATGCTTACATTATAAACCAATGAAGGGAGGTTCTCTGATGGACCAATGATAGGTGGGTCCATAATATCCATGTAATTAATTATTTATAGAAGTTAGTAGTATGCCTATTTTATTTTTAATAGTGACGTGTAAGGAATTATATAGCATGGTTATTCCATTTATATTTGTGAGAAGAATAATGATGTCCCAAGGTACCTTTATGTGTCTCTTTGTGTTTTCTATTCTCTTATAATGTTTCAAATGATTGATATTTTTATCAATTGGATAATGATTATTTATTCTCATTACTCTTACCTTTTATATATTTGCATATTTGATGGTCCATGTATTGATTGGTATGAGTTCTTTTATAATTCCCTCATACATTTTTATTATGTTATATTTACCTTATGACCTCTTATGATTTTTATGAAATTTAATTTTCAATGATTATATTTACCATTAATGAGTGTTTGAGGTCACACTTCATATGTTTAATTATCCCTAGGATTCAATGAATTATTATGATTGATTTATGTCACTAAAGGATATCAAAAGGACGATGTTGATGACCTAATTTGAAATAAGAAAATCTTAGTTAATGGTAGAAATATACTTATGATGACTTATGAGTACAAGTTGATATGAGTTTTTGTGTGTGTAAGAGTTCATCCAAATTCTATAAAAATATAAAACTAAATGGTCTTACTGTATGTTTGTGATCCATGTTTTCCTTTTGATGTTGTAATATTTTCATGAAAAAATGTGGGTCATAATTATCGACATCAAACTGGGAATGTAAATTTATGGATTTCTGCATAGGATCTAAGAGTGTGGGTTTTGGATAC
This sequence comes from Viscum album, assembly GCA_963277665.1. Taxonomy (NCBI): domain Eukaryota; kingdom Viridiplantae; phylum Streptophyta; class Magnoliopsida; order Santalales; family Viscaceae; genus Viscum; species Viscum album. The sequence goes on along the minus strand of OY728125.1, from coordinate 1,415,759,240 downwards.
TATATTTGGTAACAGAGGATGATTTAGATAACTTTGGAGATTATGATGTTGTCATGTGAGGTTATACTATGAGTTAGGTATACCCTTATAGTTCTATAAATTAAATTTGATGAGAATTTCAAATTATTAGACACCCCATTGAGGTTTTAAGGAATGAGATCCTAATGTGATGTTTAGATTTTTTTTGTGATATAAGGTATTTCTACCCCTATGATCAAAATGAGGAGTTTTTAGGGAGGAAATAGTCATCATTCATAAAAAGTGGAAAAACTATTTTCTTAATGAGAACACATCACATATGGAAAGGCACTGGGGCTTGAACCCATGACTGAAGGTTGATAAAGGATTCATACACTACCACTAGATTTCATAATGTGTGGTTTAGTATGACATTTTTTGATCTAAATATTATGTTAATTTGGAAAAAATATGGTATTTTTTGTGAGTAATAATTTTTTATTTATCTGGGAAGAATATATGAAAAAAATACTTATTTAATTTTGGTGTCAATCATAGTTAATAAATGTTTGAAGAAATATTAACGATAGTTATTGATGAAATAAATTGGTTTCATAATTTTTTATTACTATTTCATTTTGATGGTTAGTGTATCAATTTACATTTTACATAGTTTTTTAATTATCTTATAATATGATAATAATTTTTTTAGTTAATGTCCAAAGGTAGCTGTAATATATTTACACTCCCTTTTATGGATATGTGTTTATTTAAAGTTGATTTTTAAACTTCAAAAATTAAAATGTCATCTAAAATACTCATAATTTATAGAAAAGAATAAATTTTAATGGAAATTGATTAATGGATGATATTATACTCATCAAAAATGTATATTTACTATTAGACTACATGGTAATAGAATTCTTAAACTCTAGGTGAAGGATCTTGATGAAAAAATTATGATCCTATATCAATTAATTTTGATTAATCGATGGTCATTTATATCATAAAAAATTTATATTTCTGAGGAACTAGAACTTTCATTGATAGTTCAATTTTTTTTCATTAAAGGACTTAATTACGCTATATAATTATTTAGTATTTATACTATTTTCATGTATATTCTCCCTTAAGGGAATCCTAGTTATGTGTAACTTATTGTGAATTTTATGTTATCCACTTTCCCGTTTTAAGATGACGATTTATTAAATCCTTTAATGATTTTGGTTCCAATAAATAAGTAATTTAAATGTAAACTATTTCATAGCCAATATGAATTTTGAGAGAGAAATTCATTTTATGAGGCGTACTATATAACATCTCGATATTTTAAGATATATATTATATCAATTTAATTTAAATTCTTTTATATATTTTGATTCAAGAAGTACATATTTTATCTTTCTTCACATGAAACCACATGTTTATCTTATGTTTTATACAAAATCAAGTATCTTTTATAACATTCATTACATTCAATATAGGTTAATACCCAGAAATACTATATTTTTAGAATTATTAATTAATATGACATTTTTTACACATTTTTGAAGTGCCCAGTGGATAATGAATGTACACTAGGAGTGTCACAACCCGCCTTCTTCAAGATGAGGGAATGGACAAAAAGGTTACACACCCTTCATTATTTAAGATGATGGAGAGATAATGTCCCCCTGAGTCCCACCTTCAAGAGGTCTTGGGGTGGAGAATAGAAATAAGGGTATAGAATCTCACAAAAAATGGAAGACAATACTCTTTTTAGTGGAAATGGGATCGGGAGATAAGTTAGTGAAATCCCAAACAACACTAAACTAAAGGTAAAAGTAAATCTAAAATCCATTCCCATATACATGTCAAAATTTAAACTATGAAAACATTGTTTCCAATGTACAAAATAAAGTAACAAAGAAAGATACTAAGCAGCAACCCAACAACTATCTTGACACCTGAGCTAGTAAAGTCCAGTATGTTCCTCAATGCCCTCCTAAAACCGGAAAACAATTTTATAAATGTAGGGAATGTATACAAGTATACCCAATAGAAAACCTAGAACATCTCATCCACAAGTGAGGGATAATACTAATTCACCTCTTAGAAAAATAGTAGAACCTTGAAGCATTTACCAAGAAGTACTAACCAGATCGGCCATACCAAGGAATGATCACCAAATATTGCACGTCAAGTAAATTAGTATTACAATCACATCATCACTTAGATACCCCGGACCACCTTCACACTGGTTAACTTCTCATTACTAGTTTCTAACATCTGGAAGATTCAAATCTTCCAAAAAATAGTCCCACTTCCAAATCCTTTCTGTATAGACCTGTGCCTCAACTACCACACAAAACCCACCCACAGATAGCTAGGCCACAACCATGCCACTCGGCCAAAGACACCTAGGCATCATCCCTAAGAAACTTGGGAAATAAATCCTGGCCTGCAAAAACCTAGGACCCTCATCCACAACAAACATTCCCCAAGGATCATGGACTATGGTAATTTTCAAGCCATCACAGCCTTATCAGATACGCTCAATCGGTAAGAACCTAGAAGAGAGTGTGAGGATGAAAGTCAGTAACCAGCAATCCATCCTCACACTGGGATTTTGGTAAATACACCCTCCACAATGAAATAGGGGTGTTAGGAAAATGGTGATCACCAAGGGTGGGGTGAGTATATAAATCACAAAGAAGTACAATTTATAAATATAAATAAACAAACACTCATTCTATCCTACGATTCCCCAAACCAAACTACCCCACCACCAGAACCACTATTTATTCTATCCATATATGCACAACCATACAAACATCCACTGCCAAAGCATAACCTACAAGAACCTGGATCTTATTTTTAGGTATGTTTTTCCTTTCTGATTATTTTTGAGAAAAGAGGAGTTTTAAGAAATTTTCGGAGTACACGCCGTGTACTTTAAGTACATGTTGTTTACCCTGTTTCCACGGGTGACCGAGTACTGGCCATGTAACGGATGAGTACATGGTCATGTGTGGTGACCTAGAGACCACCTAAAGCGAAGGCCGGAAAAGGCATGTACATGCCGTGTACTTTTAAAATACACACCATGTACTTCCTTTTTTTCATTAAATAGACCGGGGTTACGTCTAATCAACAAAACCATTTTTCTATTCGTCCTTGTCATCTAGGAGTGACTATACGACCACAAATCCTTGATGAGCCCCTGAATCACTGTATGTTCTCCAAATCGACCACCGTCTATTTCGTTGGAATCACCACAATGAGTTCTTCCTTATTCTAGAACATTATCTCCTGATTTATATTCTCTCACGAGTTATCCTTGGTCAAACGTTTTAAGAATTTTTGTATAACTATAGAGTTAAAGGGCAATTCACGGCTTGAGGTTCACATATATCGATCTAATGATGCTGAGGTATGTGGTTTGTTACTTTCCATAGATATTTATTAAATTTTATGTGAAAAAGTTCCCAATACCCATGAACATGGTATTGCGTGTTTATGGTTTTTAGACCTTCTATTTCCTGCTTTGAATTGTTTGTTTGGATAGAGGTTGATTGTTTATGAATAGGGTTAATTTTTCCATGCTATGGATGTTTTTACCATGTTTACCTATTTTGACCATTTGGTCTTGTTTCTCGTTATGATGTTTTTTTCATGCCTAGTATTGTTAAGATGGAGTGATTATTATCTGACAGGATATGATATGCTGTAGATTTTTTAGCCATTTAGTTCTTGAGGTTTACATTGGCTAGCACATATCATTGTTCATGACTGACTAACACAGGGTCGTGATAACCTGGTGTAATAGACTATAGAGAGAATGGAATTTGAGGGCTTCTCTAGAGTGTTTCTTTACTCCTACATTGGGAGACCATAGGGGGGATGGACATTGTGATCCATCAGAGCATCATTAATTTCCTCGATATAGTCCACAAGGGGAGTGGGTGTTGAGTGCTTCTTCAATGTGACTATTAGTTACCGATACGAGACCATAGGGGGAATTGACGGTGAGTGCCTCCTCAGAGTGTCTTTGATAATGGTGAACTAGAGGGGTTAGACTGTGTGTACTTTTCAGAGGGTTTCTTAGGTTTGTTTGGTTGAACCAGAGGGGTTAGTCTATTCATAATTCCAATAAGGTTACCTATTTTTGTTTAGCTAATTACTTGAGATATGAAAATTAATGCAATTGAATTTGATGGATGGTTACTATGTATACTTCCTTGTATACTACATAATTTTGTTTATTTACTTCCATATATATTCACTGACTATTAGGCACAAATATTTCAGTGGTTGCCTACTGGGATTCTTCTCACACTTTATTTGGGTCATGCTTTTGGGCCCAAACAGATTATATTATTGCAGGTCTAGATATGGGCAAACTCCCTTCTACTTCAGGTACATTATTTCTATGGGGCTGGGGAGCATGGGTCTAAGATGAGACTTGCGATGCTATGGAGAGGTTTACTACATTTCTTTTGTATACTGGTTTAGTACTAAATTTCATCATTATGATTTTTTTGTATACTATACTAGACATATATTTCATGCATCATTTATATATGTGAGATCCAACTATTTATTAGTTCCACTGTTTACTTATTTTATAGGATTATTATTGCATCTGTTATTGCTATCTATTTTACTTCCACTGTGTTACTCTGCTAATGAGGGAATAGTTTACCCACTGTCACACCCTAGACCCTCGCGGCTAAATGGCAGCCTTTGGCATTCAGGGAAATACACTTGGGGCCACGTGACCAACCGAGTACAGGGCGCCTCTAGGCGGCTTCTGGAACCGGGACATTACAAAGTGGTATTATAGGATTCTTTTCTTCTTGAATAACTATTTGGAGCCTATATCCAGGGATAGGAAGGAAATAGGTACTTGGTAATAAGCTATTCCTGGGAGTAGCTAACCCATGTATAAGGAAATGCCAATTTACCTTGTTATTTCAATTTTTCTGATTTAGCAATTTTTACAGTTGATTTGATTTCACAATTGGGTAATTCACATGTTTTGTGCTATTATTATTGTTATTATTGAGGTTCTATTCTATTGAAACCCAATGAGATGAGGGTATTCCATCTCACGCATCATATATGCACTTCCTAGAAATCACATGTTATGCATTCTACCATTTAGGGTGAATTAGTGATTGCATGTTGTTGTGATAGATGTTGTGTAAGATATTCATGATTTTGTGGTAGATACCTTGATAGAATACCTTCTTTTTGATAAGGTATTGAATTGTGTAAGTATTTATTGAAATGGATGCCAAACGTTGGTCCTTAAGGTGTTTTGGTCCCTCATGGATAGGAAATTGGTGGATCTTGGTATTGTTATTTCTTGTGTATGATATTTATAATATTCCAAGATTTAATTCACAGGGATTATGGGTCCTCATAGATCGGAATTTGGAACTTTAATTTTCATTTCATTGTTTTTCTAGGTTCCAGAGTAGTTTCTGAGGCTTACTGTCTGAAAAAACCCAGAATACATGATGTGTAATGATAAATACATGCCATGTGTCCTTATTTTCGAGAAGGAACTATTTTTCGTAAGTACACTCAATGTATTGTATGTACACGCAAGATAGTCTCTTACCTTGTTACTAACTGTTTGGGTAGAGACAACGGGTTGGTAAAATCATGGTAAAACACATTGTGTGACAGATGTACACGTCATGTTGTGTAGACCATGTGTCCACCCATGTGACTAACATCACATATGGATAAAAACATATGTTATACACGTTGTGACAAGCTTGAACAAGGTTTGTAGTGTAACTCATGTACCCGACCATGTAACAAACAACACAGGATGGTGGAAACATTCTTGTACACACCATGTTTGGGGTGAACATTCCATGTATAGTCAGTTGTGTGTTCACCCGTGTGACTAACAACATGGGTAGTTGAAATACTTTTAGTACACGCCGCGTATAGTGAGCCATGTAACCAGCCATGTGACGAAAAACATTAGTTGGTGAATTTCATCTAGTACACGAAATTTCTAGCACTAATATGCCATGTTGTCTAGTTCTAGGAGAACCATGTGTCTTAGCCATGTAGAAGAACCCAGGCAAGGAAAGAGGATTACAGTACACGCCATGTGTTGGGACAATACGCAGTGTGTTTGGGGTGTTATATGACCTAGGATGGAAAAGCTACATGCCCATGTGAAGGCTTAATGGAACACGTCGTTTAGGCATTTTACACGCTGTGTATCCATGTTTTGAAAATCATGAATGCTTTCTTTCTCTTGTTCCCTTGCTACATGTCTATGTTTCAGTCCCTTTTAATCTTGATCTAAGGTAAGTGCTCGACCTTGCAGTGTCATTCCACTAAGACGTCCTCTGGCTGTCTGCCAGTTACATGGTAGTGATCAGACACTAGATTTGGATGATCAGGGACTACCAGAGGATTTTCTAGTTGTGCCATTCTTGGAACCAACCGTCATTCTTGACACAGGTTCTGGCACATAGTTACGAGAGGTATTTATGAGGTTTATGAAGACCTTATGAAGAGTACCACATCCTACCCCTTCTATGACAGAGTTGACGCTGGTTCTCTAGTAGCAGCATCCTCCAACTTTCACAGGGGAAGGAGGACCTCAGGCTGTAAAGTCATGGTTAGAAGCCATGATTTCAATCTTACAGCATCTAGAGATGCCTCCAGAGAGGAGGGTGAAGCTCGCTAAATATAAGCTTTAGGACTACGCCAATAGATGATGGGATGTGATCTCACAGGTGGGACACCATCAGGTTATGGCGTGGGATGAGTTCCAACATTCCTTCTATGACTACTTCTACTTGAAGAGTTTGAGGGCCGATCGAGCCTAAGAGTTTATGATTCTAGAGCCGGGTACTATTTCTTTTATGGAGTATTATTCTTGTTTCACAAAGATGCAGCGATTCACACCTATTCCAAGATGTGATGAGTTATTTCTGGCAAGGAAGCTTGAGGATGGTCCCAGTCACAACATCTTATCTCAATTGAACATATTCAGGTTGACTTCCATCACTTCTATAGTCAACTAAGTGCTGATCACGGAGTGTAATATGATGGATTCTTGACCTGTGAGCCAGGGAGGTTTGGCATATAGAGTTGGTATCCCTCCTATGGAAAGATGGAAGTATTGTAGGGAGTCTACGTGTGAGGATCCGAGGAGACGAGACACTTCTTCGGGTAGCCAGGTGGTGTGCTACAAGTGCAGGAAGAGTGGGCATACAAGGCCATATTTCTCGAGAGACCCAGAGGAGTTCCGATCATGAGGAAAGATGATCCATCTTTAGTGCTTCTGTCATATATTCTCACTAGAATCTGGTGACATTAAACTCAAAGTTAAAGATAATCACTACCAGTTTCTCATCAATCAGAGAACTGAATCTTCCTTCCTTTTAGGCTGAGGTGGAGGTCATGGTCGTGGTAGCTAGTCATTAAGTTTTCAACGACAACAGTGTGGAACAACTCAGAGTGGTCTGGTAGGGTCGTAGGGCTATGGTGAAGGTCAAACTTTTGCAGTGGAGTAGACCTAGTAGGTGCAGGATCCAGGACCCTCTTTATTTCTAGGCACAATCCAAATTTCCTTAGTTTTAGCTTTTTCTATTTTCGATATAGGGGCTTCCCATAACATTATATCTATCGCTGTTATGGAGATCCTTGGGCTCTGTATCTTTTCTTTTACTGATATCTTGATGCTAGACACTCCGTTGAGGACAAGAACGACTAGTATACATCAGTGCAAGGAGTTCCCTCTTGAGGTTTGTGGGTGTCACTTGTTCTGGGACATCAATGTCTTGGAGATAATGGGCTACGATGTCATTATCATAATGGACTGGTTGGTTCTATTCCGTGTTCTTGTTGATTGCTATCACCTTGTGGTGAATTTCACAACACCAGAGGGTGGATCGTTTCTTCATAAGAAAGAATGGGATGTCCAGGCTACCAGAGTAGGACCCGAGCGTAATGGGTTGGGAGGAGTTACATCCCATATTACTAGTCTATATCTGTATTACCATGAGACTTCACATATGAATTTTCCTCCAATGGTGGATCATTTCAGGTATTTCTTTCAAGAGGACTATTTAGGTCTTTCTCTAGAGAGAGAGGTGGAATTTTCTATTGAACTTGTGCCAGGAGCGGCACCAGTGTCCATTACCCCTTATAGGGTGGCTACACCTGAGTTTCAGGAGCACAAGAAGCAATTGGAGGAGTTACAGGAAAAGGGTTTAATCAGAACCAGTACTTCTCCATGGTGTTCTCTAGTCTTATTTGTGAAGAAGGTGAATGATAACCTTAGAATTTGTGTGGATTATCAGAAGTTGAACCAGTTGATGGTCAGGAACTGATATCCCTTGTTGAGGATTGAAGATCTCCTTGATCAGCTTAGAGGAGCCCAAGTGTTCTCAAAGATAGACTTGAGGTCTGGTTATCATCATTTGCATGTTATAAAATCAAATATATCTCTTACATACTTTCAAAGTAGGTATGGTCTATACGAGTATGTGGTTATGCCGTTCGGTCTCATGAATGCGCTGGCGGTCTTTATGGCACTAATGAACCGAGTGTTCCATCCGTAATTGTATTCTTTCATGGTAGTATTCATGGATGATATCTTGGTGTACTCTCACAATTGACATGACCATGATAACCATATTGAGATAGTTTTTAGTACACTGAGAGAGCATCAGTTATATGTTAAGCTCTCAAAATGCCACTTTTGGATAGACCAGATTCACTTCTTGGGTCATGTTATCTTTGAGACAGGAGTATTAGTAGACCCAGAGAAAGTGAGGTTAGTAGTTTCCTAGGAATAGTCGAAGACCATATTTATGGTAATAAGTTTTCTAGGACTGTCTGGTTACTACAGACATTTCATATAGGACTTTTCATACTTAACAGCACCACTGAAGGGTCTAACTAAGAAGGGTGTGAAGTACTTGTGGTCTAATTCTCGTGAGTCATCCTTTCAGGAGCTGAAAGGAAGGTTAAATTTAGAACTAATACCTGTTCGTACAGAGCCGATAAATAGATATACTTTATACTATGATGCATCAGGTATCGGTTTAGGAGCAGTGCTTATGCAGGGAGAAGGATTCGTTACATACGAGTCTCAGCAATTGAGGCCACATGAGAGAAATTACCTGATGCAGAATCTCGAGTTGGCTGGAGTTTTTTATGCTTTATGATCTTGGAGACACTACCTATTTGGAGATTATTTTGTGGTTTTCATTGACCACAAAAGTCTCATGTATATCTTTAATCAGCATGACCTGAATTTGAGACAATGAAGGTGGGTTGAGTACCTTCAGTATTTTGACTTTGATCTTGCCTACATGGATGGGAAGGGAAATGTAGTGGAAGATGTGTTGAGAAGGAGGACTCAGGTACAAGATGTTCAAGAGGCCGATAGTGAGTGGTAGCTTATGACCATGTTCTCTAAGATTTATTTGGAAGTGCACGATAATCAGGGGCATACATTTCTTTCTTCTGTGGCTATTACCTCTAATCTACTTGATCGAGTGAAAACAAGGAAACTATCAGTTTTTGAAGGCCTAGTCCTATGGTAGAGTGTTGTAGGAGAGGACCATATTCCTAGATGGACAATAGGTGAGGACGAGATCTTTCATTTTCATGGACGTGTGTGGCTGCCAACAGACATATGCGAGGACCTAATGTGATACTTTCATTCCTCAGTTTGGGAAGTTCATCCTGGTGTTACCATGATGTATCAAGATCTAAACCATCAGTATTGGTGTCCAGGTATGAAGAGAGATATTGATGGTTTTGTCATGAGGTGTTCAACTTATCATTAGGTGAATGTGGAGCATCAGCAACCAGTATGGATTTTGCAGTAGTTACCCATTCCATGGTGGAAATGGAATGATGTTGTGAAGGATTTTGTGACAGGTTTGCAGAGGTCACCGTGAGGGAATGATTCAGTCTGGGTTTTCATTGACAAACTCAAGAAGGTTTCTCAATTCTTATCAATAAAGGAGACCTTAAATGTTGATGAGGTGGGAAGGTTGTACATCCGAGAGATTGTATGTCTACATGGGGTTCCACACTCAATTTTTTCAAACAGGGACACACGTTTTACTTCTTGGGTCTGGCAGGGAATTCATAAGGCTTTGGGTAAACAAGTACTTTTGAGTACAACTTACCATCCCCAGAGAGTTGGCCAGTCTGAGCATACTATTCAGGTGCTAGAGGGAATTATTTGAGCATGCATCCAAAATTTTTTAGGTTCTTGGGAGAAGTACATACCTCTTGTGGTGTTTTCCTAAAATCATAGTTTTCAAGAAACTATTCAGATAGCACCTTATGAGGCTTTGTTCGGTAGGCCATGCTGATCAACCTTATGTTGGCTGAAGGTAAGAGATACAACTATGTTGGGACCTCGTCTTGTCCAGGAAACCACAGAGCAGATAGAGTTGATTCGGAAGAGGATGACTGCTTCATAGTCATGACTGAAGTCTTATGCTGATCAATGGAGATGACCTCAGGAGTTCAAGGTTCAAGATCAGATTTTCCTACGTGTCAAAACAAGGATGAGACATAGGAGGATTAGGAAATAGGGTAAGCATTCACCGAGGTACGTCAGACCATTTGAGATTTTGGAGAGAGTTGGACCGATTGCCTATCAACTGCAATTACCTTTGAGGTACCAGGCTATGCATGATGTCTTCCATGTTTCTCTTCTCCGACGTTACTTCTCAGACCCGTCTCATGTTTTCCAACCCAAGGAGGTTGAGATCGAGGTGGACACCTTGTTTATGGAGCATCCTATCTGGATTATTGATCAAAATGCGAAGGTTCCCCGTAGCCGATCTATTCCTTTTGTATAAGTGCTATGACAGCACAAGCGAGTATAGAATGAGACCTGAGAGTGGGAGAAAGATGTACGATCATAGTGTCTAGAGCTGTTTGAGGATTATTCTTCTACACCACCTTGATAGGGATATTTGGGGACGAATTACATTAAGGGGAAAAGTTTGTAAGAACCCAAATCTTGTTTTCACGTACGTTTTTCCTTTATGGTTGTTTTTAAGAAAAAGAGGAGTTTTTGGAAATTTCAGGAGTACACACCATGTACTTTAAGTACATGCCATATACCCAGTTGCCATGGGTGACCGAGTACTGATAATATAATGGCCGAGTACATGGCCGTGTGTGGTGACCTAGAGACCGCTTAAAGCGAGTCTAAAAACATCAAGTCCATGACATGTAATTTTTTTATTAAACGGCCTGGGGTCGCATTTAATCATCATAACCGTTTTTATCTTCTTCTATCTCTTCCATGAGAGATCATACATCCGTGGATCTTAGCCAATCCCCCAAATCACAATTCATTCTTCGAATCAACTGGTGTCGATTGAGTTGGAATCGCCATGGTGAGTTCTTTCTTCTTTTATAACTTCATATACTGATTTTTCTCTCTCTCAAAAGTTATCCTCGATCGAACATTCTTATAGTTTTTTTAGATCTATGGAATTCTTGGGTGATTCAAGGCCTGGGGTTCACGTATATCGATCTCACGATGTCGAGGTAGGTGGTTTGTGCCTTTCTCTAGATAATCTTTGAATTTTATGCGCAAAAGTACCCAATACTCAGGAACAGGTTATTGTGTGTTTATGGTTTTAGCCCTGTTATTGCCTACTATGCCTTGTTTGTTTGGATAGAGGTTGATTGTTTTTGAATAGTGTTAATTTTTCCATGATATGGAAGTTTTTCCCATGTGTTCTTGTTTTTACCATTTGGTCTTGTTGCCCGTTTGACTGTTTTATTTCCATGACTTGTATTGTTAGGATGGAGTGATTTTTATCTGACAGGCTATGATATGCTATATATTGTTTATCCAAGTAGTTCATGAGGTTTACTTTGGCTGCCACATATCATTGTGCATGATTGAATTACACAGGGACGTGAGAACCTGGTGTAGTAGACCATCGAGAGAATGGATGTTTATGGATTCTCCAGAGTGTCTATTTACTATTATGTTGCGAGACCATAGGGGGGATAGAATTTGTGCTCCCTCAGAGTGTCTATGTTTACATGATATAATCCACAAGGAGAATTGGATGTTGAGTGATTCCTCAGAGTCCCTATTAGTTACCGATATGAGACCACAAGGGGAATTGACGATGACTGCATTCTCAGAGTGTCTTTGCTAAAGCTAAACCAGAGGGGTTAGATTGTATGTACATCCAAGAGGATTTCTTGTGTTTGTTTGGTTGAACCAGAGGGGTTAGGCTATGAATACTTTCCAAAAGGATACCTATTTTTGTTTAGATACTTACTTGATATATGAAAATGAATGCAATTGAATTTATAGGATTGTTACTTTCTGTACTTCCTTGTCTATTTTTTTATTGCCTTCCATATATATTCACAGACTGTTCGGCATAGATCTTTGGGTGGTTGCCTACTGGGATTCATATCACACCTTGTTTAGATCATGATTTTGGGCCCAAAAAGATTATATTGTTGCAGGTCTAGATAAGTTCAAGTGCCCTTCTACATCAGGTACCTGATTTCTATGAAGCGGGGGAGCATGGGGCCAAGATGGGGCTTGCGATTCTGTGGAGATGTTTACTACTTTTATTTTCTACTTTAGTTTAGTTCTGTATTCTAGAATTGTGATTTGTTTGGATTCTTTCCTAGACACATATATCATTTATCATTTATATATGTGAGCTATAACTATTTATTACCTTTTCTATTTAATTTTGGTATGGTATTATTATTTCTTCTGTTATTTAAATTTGTTTTACTTCTGATGTTTTACTCTACCAATGAGGGTATAGTTTCCCTACTATCACACCCAAAGCCCTCGCTACAAGTTGGCAGCCTATGGAATTTGAAAAAATGTGCTTGAGACCATGTGACCAACCAGGTACAGGTTGCCTCTAGGAGACATTTGGAACCGGGACGTTACATAACCCAACCCATTTTCATTTATTCACTTTCCATTTATCAATTAATGGGTTATATTTAGTTTCTTCCTTCACTACCCAGGGGAACTACTGATCACAGCTTCAGCACCCATCTCAGAAGTTGAAGAGCCTAATTAATTAAACACACAACAACCAAATCACTTCGTTATTCATAGAAAACCATTAAACCAATGTCAAATATCATTATTTAATGTTATAACTCACAAATTGGACCAATATCCCCACTAAACAACAACACCACACCCTGCACACCTATTAACGTGAAGTCACCACAACACCTAGTCTTGCAGCCCCACTGCCCAAAAATTTCCCAAATGCAATCCCACTGTATAAGAAGTTCATAACCACACTACATTACCACTACCCAAAGATAGTTGATGTCCACAACATAAATAGAGTAAATCCCACTACCTAAAAGTCTATCCATTCTATAATCATTCAGTCTCTCAAAATAGGATACCAATATGCCGCATGTACCGTACTATACACAAAGTCCACAACCACCACTACTAAAACCACATTCCTGCTGCACAACATACCAAACCAAATCACAAAACCAACTAAACACAACTTAAAACCACCCCATTATTCCAAGAATATTTAGGTTTATCATGTGGGTTATTTTAATTCCACTTTAAAATAACTAGGGTGATCTCAAAACTAGTTTGATCATGGGGAATCAATTTCAAATACGCATGTATATACAGTAGATATCATGTAACATCCATTTATCAATAATCAAGGAAATAACATAATATCACTAGTGTGTAATAAAATTCCACCAATGTCCATGATTTTTAGAAGGAATATAGCCACATGAAACCATTAAATAGTCAAATAAAATATGTTATCAACATCAAACCACTCCCAACCCGATATTTCATTTACCCCTATTATCTTTTGATCACATTTCCTTCTTATTTATTACTGATTTTAAAAAATTTATTAACCGTTTATTCATAAGGAATAATTAGTACACCCACCCCTCATGAATCCCAATTAATGGTAGGTACAAGAAATCCCTACTTAAAACAATAGGCAACTAAAGCTCCTCTTTATTCCAAGAATAAAGGATCACATAAGTAACTGGAAGGAACTTCAAGAAAAAAGTGTAGAAGGGGGATCTAGAAAAATCACCCAACTCATCTAGAGAGGAAGAATTTAGACACTCTAAGAGATAATGGTAAATACACTATGAAGGGAAGATCTCGGATTTGAAGAGCTAGATCTTATATAAAAGAAGACCAATTTTAAAAGCCATTAACATGAGATCTTGGTAAAGATAATGTGGTTTGAGTATCTAAAATTATCAGAGAATATGGATATTAAATATATACATAATATCCTTATAAATTCCATTAAAAACTCCCAATCAAGGCTTTAAATTCAGTTTTTGTCAAATAAGATGTAATAGGGGAAAAAGTGGAAAACTGGGAAAAACATGAAGAACTGAAAATGAGTCAATAATGGGTGAGTCACCGATGATAACCCACTAATGGGTAAGCTACCAACGTGACCTAACAATGTTCATCCACTAATGGGTGAGTCACTAATGAAGAGACATTGATGTGTGAGCAACCGATGCGACCTACCGATACTGATCCACCAACATTGTGATACCGACATTGAGCTACCGATGCAACGAATAAATGAATCCATGACTCACCGATGCTGAAAAAACTTAATCAGTGATGCTGATGCCCCTGACTCCCTGATGCTGATTCCCCAGACTCACAGATGGAAAAACTGGAAATTTGTAAATCTCTTGAAACAAGCTACTATTGCCTCCCAGAACACCGTAAACACTAGACTTTCACAAAGGAATGTCTAGGGGAAATCCCAATGATAACATCAGATACCTATAAAATTATTATTGCCCCTAATAATTCAAAACTATCCCATAGGAAGGGGTCCAAACAACCACACCTTACAATACCTCACACGAACAAACCACCTTGTGTTTTTTGAAAATTATAGTTAAAACTCTAACATCCAAGAACACCACATTTTCATCTATATCCTAAACATATCTACAAACACTAAGGCCCCAATACTGCAAACAACCACAAAAACATAAAATTTCACACTATCCAGACACATGGATTAGGGATCTCCTTCCTCCATGTGAAGATACAATCCTTTTTGGGTAGCACTGACTCACCCGCACGGGTTTAATCACATCTACATTATTGCATATTGGTTAGGGATTACGTCCTCTCTTCCCCCACTCAATAATTTTCACACACAAAATTGAGAACAAGTGAATAACACTCTTGATAAAAAATGTGGTTAAGAATTACATCATAATTAAATCAAAAAGAAAAAAATGAGAGAAAAACTCAAAAAGACACTGGGTATTGGGCCCACATATGTGCATCCCACTCCAAATTACTCTCCCAGGGGCCACTATGATTCCATAACAAACAGACAAAATGAATTTTCCATCCATGAAGAACCTTCTTCTCTCGATCCTTGATTCTTACATGTCTCTCCATGAATGCCACATCATCCTAAATATCCAACTATACCTAGTCAATAATGTGGGAGTCATCGTGAAAATACCAATAGAGCTGAGAGACATGGAAGAAGTTGTGGATACTTTCCCATAATAGTGTAAATGCCAGCTAATATGTCACCTTGCAACCTCATCCCAACACATTGAAAGGTCCAATGAACTTTAGAGAAAGCATTCTCTATCTTCCAAACCTCTCCTGCCCATGTCAAGGGGAAACCTTCAAGAAAACATGGTCACTAACCACGAACTCCAAAGACCTCCTCCTATGATCAACATATGACCTCTTCCAGTCATGTGCTAACTTCAACCTCTCACAGACAAGTTGCACCATCTCTATCAAACTCTACACCATTCTTGGACCTTGTATAGCTACCTCCCCAACATCTATCAGGCAAGAGGGTGAATGACACAACCTCCCATATATATCTTCAAAGGGATCCATACCGATTGATGTGTGATATATATTATTGTAAGAAAACTCTACAATAAAAATGTCGCACCTAAGACCGAATAAAGTATAGAACTCAAGCTCGTGAAATGTCCTCAAATGTATGGATGGTTGTATCTGTATGTCTATCCATATGAGAAAGGAAAGTAATACTAAGGCACAAATGAGTGCCAAATACATACTGAAATCTCTCCTAGAATCATGATGTAAAACATGTACCCTGATCTAAGACAATGGATCTTGGAACTCCATACAGCTGCACCACATCATCCACGTACCTCTATACTATAGAATCCCATGCGCTTGACTCCTTGATCACCAAGAAGTTAGTTGACATCATCAACCTATACAATATTACTAAAAGATTATCACTTCCTCCATGAGTCCTAGGTAATAATATAAAACAAATTCATTGAGATGTCATCCCACATCCACTCAAGAATATCTAAGGGCTGCAACAGAATACCAAGAAAATGGTGCTCATCCTTCACCTACTGACACACTAGGCACCTTTCAATAAACCAAACGACTAACCAGTTCACCTTGGGTCACTGAAACTATTCCCTCAAGCCTCGGTACATCATAGAGACTTCGAGATGCTCCTTCAAGGGTGATCTATGGAACTCATGGAGAAATCAATCACACATTTCCACTGGAAAAAACAACTTGCAATGGAAGAGAACCTGATTCTAACTGTCCTCCGACCATCCCTCCAGAGCATCACCTTGGGCAGCGCGATCACACACCACTGTGGTCTCTGAGTCTCTCCACTAAGACTCCACCACCTGCCACAACAAGGAAGACATCACTGTCATATAAAAGAGATAGTCTTTTTCTTCCATCCACTCTTGCATCTAAACACAAAGCGGAAAACTCCTCCATCACCTTCCATACATCAGTGGATTCTCAAACTACTTAATTCTATGAATTTATTATTAATAAATCATCCACCATATTCCCTATTCCTAGTGTGTAAGATGTATTGAAGTCATATTTCTAGAGAAACTCCATCCACCTTCACTGCCGAAATTTGAGGTCTTTTTGGGTGAAGATATACTTCAAGCTCTCATCATATGTGAATACCAAAGAGTGCTCCAAAATAAGTTAATGTTTCCAAAACATTAGTGCGTACATGACCGATGCAAGCTCTAGATCATGGGTGGAATATTTACATTCTTGAATAAGTAACTTCCTATACCCATAAGAGTTCACTTCCTACTGCTACATAAGCACACATCCTAACCCTAGACTAGAAGTTTCACATAACACCTCAAACATCACCCCTTCCTCCAACAACTTGAGCACTAGTGTAATGAGCAACTTCCCTTTTTGGTAGAGAAAACCTATCTGACACTACTCACTCCACATGAAGGCTTAGAATTTTTTTGTCAAGGATATAAATGGAGACACAATTGGAGATAAGTTGGGAATTAATCTCTAGTAATAGCCCACTATACCCAAGAAGATGTGAATCTCTGCCATGTTCTTGGGTGCTGCCCATGAAACAACTGGTTCCACCTTTGATGGGTCCACTACTATTACATACTAATACACCACATGTCCAAGGAAGTGAACTTCTCTCATCCAAAATATGCACTTGGACAACTTCCCATAGAGCTGGCAGTGTCAGAGGAACTCCAAGATAGTCCTCATATGCTCGACATGCGCCTCCTCTAACCATGAGTAGATCAGTATGTCATCGATGAACATAGAGAAGAACCATTCCAAGAACATGTGGAAGACAATGTTCTTGAGCCCCATGAACAAGGATGGTGCATTCATAACACCAAAGAGAATGTCCAAAAACTCGAAGTGCCCATTCCTTCACTTGAAAGCAGTATTCAGTTTGTCACCATCCTTCACCCTCAACTTGTGATATCCAGATCGTAGATCGATCATAAAGAACCAACCTACTCCCTTTAACTAGTCAAGAAGATCATATATTCTTAAAAGAGAGTAATGGTTCATGATTGTTTCCAGATTTAGTGTCTAATAGTCTATCAATAGTCATATACCACCATCTTTCTTCTTCATGAATATGACTAGAGAAACCCATAGAGACACACTTGGTCAAATAAAACCATTATTCATCATTTCATCAACCAGAATCCTCAACTCCCACTACTTAGAGGGTTCCATTAGATAAGGTTCCATCAAAATCAGATGGGCACTAGGTTTCAAGCATATTCTGAACTCAAGGACAAGTTGAGGGGGGTAGAGTCACAACCTCTTCTGGGAAGACATACATGAACTCTCTAAAAACCCTAAAAACCTCCACCTTATCTATGTATACTAACCCTATAGACAACTTGGCCATTAAAGAGAGAAGAGGATGACAACACTAACTTCCCACCTGACAGCCCCACTTACCAATGAAAACTACATGCTAGGCATCCATATCTGAAAACACAACCCTTATCTAGAAGTAGTCATTAATAGAGTTCACAATAAACAATTTGATGCACAGGATGACATCTTGAGGCTGCATCCATAGAATAAGAAGATCTCCACTTGACTGATACAACCATAACATCGGTCTTCATCCCTATAAATCATAAAACATACTGGTCTAACCACTAATTGGCATACTAAACACTAGAGTAATGATAAGAATCTCAATTTATAGCTCTAGTGTATTGGCTAGAAAGGGTGAAAATAGGAGTGAGAGGATCCTAAATCAAACAAAGCACATGAAAGAGTACTAAACAGATTGATCGTACATCGAACAACTCTGACCTAGTTGGAGATGCTGCCTCGGGGGAGTGAAACTTTCCTCACCCAGCTATTATAACCCTCTTCGGTCGACCATCTCCCAAACCACGCCCTGGTAAAGGTCCTTGATGAGAACTCCGAGGTCAGCCTCCCCCAGCATTATCTACCATTGATGGAGTGGGATCTCACTACCCCTACTGCTGGAAAGGCCTGACTGGAATCTATTACTGTTGAGGTGGTCACTGAACCTTCCCACACCCACCAAATGTCCCTTGAACTAGGAACTAGTTCTGAAGATGTCCACAACCTCCATAGATAAAGCACCTCGGTCAGAGGACCATGGGGAAAGGTTAAGGACCAATAAATATTAACTGGAACTACTGAGGCCCAATTCCCGCTGGACGAAACCTTAAAGGCCATAATATCAGAGACCTGCTTTTTACTGAATTCCCCTTCGACAAAATCAGATAGATCCCCACTTATTATACACCTCCATAAAAGTGCATCCTCTCACCAACTTCAGCTTTCTTCTGGACATCTATATATGTTAGTAGAGTAAAAGGAGTGACAACATACTGAAGAGATGGTCGAAGTGATTCTTCCAAGTGTCTCTCTTGCGACTCCTCATCCGGAAAGAGATCATGTGTGAATCATAGGATATCCTTGAACTTGATCCCTAGTTCCCTCATCAATATACTCCTCTACTAGAGTGAGAGTAGATCCTTTCTCTTATCAGCCTCCATCATTGAGGAAAGGAACCCACCCCAAAAATCCTTCTCAATGTTATCCCATGAGACATCATTCTCATTCTTATCCCAATGTAAATGTATCCACCACTAATGTGTCGCACCTCGCATTTGAATCACTATTAGATGAATCCAATACTCCCTCATAGAGTGGATTAAGTTAAAGGTGATTGTCATCTCATCAAGCCAGCCCTCTATCTCTGAGTTTGAAATGCTACCTTCAAACATTTTCAAGGTATACCACTGGAAAACACAGAGTGTAATTTTCCACAAGTCATCTTTCTCTTCTCAATCAGACCTCCACTAATCAACCAAGCCTGCCTACAGGGTCTCAACTGCTCATACCACATGTGAGAAACATCTGTGTGCCATAGCTGAAAAGGTAAACAAGGAACTCTTAAGCCCAGGTAGTATGAAAATTTCTTTTTTAATATTTATTTTAACTCATTATTTAAATTAAATCCCCAAAATTACACATAAATATAAGAACACAAGTCATTATGATGCATGTAACTTTCCTAGGGTCTCTACCCTATTAACAGTATAACTGCACTTGGTCATTCTGTAGGCTCATCAGATCACGAGGGGTGGGGGGGGGGGGTGGGGGGGGGGGGGGGGCTAAAATCCCATTTGGTATTCAGTATTCATGGACATATTTCATGCACCATGATTTCATAACACCATTTAACTACCATGCCATGTAACCCTCATTGTTCCTAACTTCAAAATCAATCCTATCTCTCAATCTTCCTCTAATATCATTCTGTCATGATTCGCCTTCCTCAAGATGAGGGAAGGGAGATCAAAGTGCCACAACCTTCCTTATTCAAGATTAAGGACAAATAATGACCCCCTGAGTCCCGCCTCCTATTGGACCCGGGGTGGAGAATATCACCACGTGTATATAATCTATCACAAAATGGAAGGAATTTCAATTTTATAAAAATATGTTTAGGAGATAATATGGTAATATCCCAAACAACACCAAAATGAAGGTAAAAGTAAATCCAAAATATATTCCCATATGCATGTTCAAATGTAAACTGTGAAAAAAGTGAAACCAAAGTACTAAAAAAAGAACCAAAGAAATAGATTATGTAGTGACCTAGAAACTATCTTGATGCCCAAGCTAGTAATGTCCATCACAATCCCAAATGTCCTCCTCAAAACCTGAAAACATTTTTACAAATGTAGGGTGAGTATACATGTATACCCAGTAAGAAATCTAGATCCATCCCTGAAAAAGTGGGAGAACATTCTAACTCTCCTATGAGAAAATAGTAGAACCTCAAAGAATATACCTTGAAGTACTAACCAACCCATCCTCAACAATTCATGATAAAAAAATAATGAAATTCAAGTAAATTAATAATATAAGAACATCAACATTTGGGTTTCCTGCACCACTATAACACTGGTTAACATCTCATTCCTAAAAGCTAACATCATGACACCACCACTCTAACAAAACACAGTTCCACTACCACAACTTTCCTATACACACCTGGGACTCAAACCACACACAAAACTCACCCATAGAAACTTGGGCCACAACATTGCCTCTCGCCTGAAGAGGCCCAAGACTTTTCCCAAAGACACTTGGGAAAAAAACCCTGGTCTGCAAACGCCTTGTCTCCTCATCCAAAAAAAAACATACATGATGGAAATTGGACTATGGTAAGCCTTAAGCCATCACAAACTTCCTAGATACTCTCAAGCGGTAGGAACCTGGAAGAGGATGTGAGGAATAAATTCAATAAGAATCCATCAATCCACCCACTGAGATGTTGGGAAGGAACGCCCCCATGAAATGGGGGTGCTCGGAACATGGTTCTCAACAAGGGTGGGTTGCATATAGAAATTACAAGGAACTAACATTTATATATATAAATAAGAAAACACTCAGATCAACCTACAGTTCCCAAAAAAAACAACCAGACCACAAGAACCACTTTTGCTACTATCTCTATTTTCATAATGACACAAATAGCCCCTACAAAAGCATAACACAACCCTTTTTTGTTTAAATAATTTACATTTATTAATTAAGGTGTTCTCATTAGTTTATTCCATCACTCCCTAGGGAAACTTCCGATCACAAAATCTGCACCCTTCTCAAAAGGTGAAGATACTAATTAACTAATCACACAACAACCATCTCACTTCATTCTTCCTAGAAATCTGTTCAACCATTTTGAACTATCATTCATCAAAGTTATATCATGTAATACTTCTCTCACAAATTAGACCGGCAGCTCTACTGCACACCAATTCCACACCCATGACACCTATTAACGCGAAGTCACAACACAACATAGTCTTATAGTCCCACTGCCCAAACATTTCTTAGATGCAGTCATACTGCATAACAAGTTCATTGCCACACTACAGTCCCACATCCCAATGTCGTTTGACAGCGACAACACAAACAAAGGTAGTTCCACTACATACAAGTTAATCCATTCTACAATCAATAATTCTCTCAAAATGGTATACTAACACACCCCCATTACCACCCCATACATAAATCCCACAACCACTACTAATAAAACTATATCCCTATTGCGCAACATACTAAAACCAACTCACATAACTCACTAAACATAGAATGAAGCCACAACATTAAGCCAAGAATTTTATGTTTTAGAAAGAGGGTTATTTTAATTCCACTTTGAAATAACAGGGATGATTACACAATAGGTTTGATCCTAGGGAATCCATTTCAATTATCCAAGTATACGTGATTAATTAGATTCCATGTTATATCCATTTACCAAGAATCACGACAAGAACAAAATGTCAATAGTGCACATGAAATGACCATTAATGTCCATGATTTTAAGAAGGCATATATCTAAAAAAATAAGAAAATAATATATTAAAATAGGTGACTAACATCAAACCACTCCCAACCCTTTATTTCAATGACCCTTTTATATTTTGATCATATTTCCTTCTTATTCATTACTCTTTTTACAAAAAATTATTCACCTATTCTTCAAAAGGAATCATTATTAAACCCACCCTACATGATTCACAAATAAAGAGAGGTAGAAGAAATTCCTACTTGAAACAAAAGGTGACCAAAGCTTTTATTTTCCCCAAGAATAGGGGATCACACATATAGCAAGAAAGAACTCCATGAAAAATAAACAAGAGGGGGAAATAAAAGAGGTGCATGAATCATCTAGAGAGGAAGGATTTAGGTGCTCCAAGATGGAATGGAAAACACACTAGGAATTGAAGAGATCTACTTTGGAGGGATAGATCCTATATTAAAGGAAGAATGATTTCAAAAGATATTAAAATAGGATCGTGGTCATGATCACATGGTTTGAGTATCTCAAAACCCAAGAGCATTAAGATATTAATGATATGCTAAATATCCTTTGAAACACCCTTAAAACATTCAAAAAAGGTTTTAAATTCAGTTTACATCAAATAATACTTAATAGGGGCGAAACTGGAAAACTAGGAAAAATGGATGAATTGTAAATGAGTCACTGATGGGTGAGTCACTTATGCCGATCCATTGACATGTGAGCTACCAACACAACCTATCGACAATTATCCATTGATGAAATGCCATCGATGGATGAGCTACCAATGTGACCTACCGTTGTTGAGCCACCACCGTTGAGCTACCAAAGATGTGCTACCAACACTAAGCTATTGACGTAATGACTCACCAACTCCGTGAATCACCGATGTCGATGCCCATTACTCATTGATAATGACGTCCCTCACTCACTAATGAAAAAACTGTAAATTTGGAAAACATATGAAAGGAACTAATGTTTCCTCCCAGAACACCCTAAACACTGGACTTTCACAGAGGCACATCCCAGGGAAATTTTAGTCATTATAGAGAGGGGTAAATCAGTTTAAATAATTTTTTTACCAATTTTATTTTCTATTCTCTTACCCATTTATAATCAAACCACTTCACTTTTTATGGTGAATAGACATTCATGTCAATAAGTGCAGTTATACCACCGACATGACAAAATGTAAATGAAAAAAATACTATAGTATTTTGACATGGTTCTCCCATGATGTGGGTGACTATGTCCTTCCTATGTTTGAGATAATTCGAGACACAGATTATCCACTATGAATCAATCAAAAATTACAAGGGGTATGGTCATGTATCACCCTGAAACCTTTGTTGGTAGGTATGAAACTTTTTCCAAATCATTCAAGAATCACACAAGTGTTATTTATAATTACTTCCATCAGTGTTTGAAAAATAAAACACTAACACAATTAGTAAGATCACAATATATTCAAGAAAAAATGGAATTCCTCTTTGATCCACCAAGATTTAACTAATTACTCACTTCCTAACTTCAACTAATACTCAATGACTTCCACTAATTATAATCAATAAAACTTCATTCTTGTTAATTAATTATACTATCTAGAATTGTAGATTATAATACTTCCAATTCATCTCACTAAAAAAATCATAAAAATCAACTAATGATTCACTGATATACAACAAGTTCTTTCTTCTTTTCATTCACTATAAAATATTATTTAAAATAAAATCAATTAGTACACATATCATAATTTTGTATTCATCATGAATATAGTTATCATCATTACTTGTAATATACACAGTGCATGAACACTTAATATGATTTCACTTATTTATGAAAACACCCAATAATTATAACTTTTCATTAGACATGCTATGTGTGGTGCATATTATATGTTATTCACACTACACCTTTAAAACACCACACTATCCACTATTATATTCTTTATGTAATGATATTCTTCTTATGATGTATCCACCTTCTAAGATTCATAATACCTTTTTATGAGTTTGCTACATTTTCACATATACACTATCCAAAAATATTTTTTCTCAATCCTTTATACACACATACACACACTCTTCCAGTGTACTGAGAATGTATATAATGAATGTATATCATGAATTTACTCACATTCAAACACTTAGTTATGTATTTACTACCTTTACAATAGAGATGTTCATGTTCTACACTACGCGCATCTCAAATGACACACACTGTTTAACATGCTACTCATAAATTCCCATCTATTTCATCTCATATTAATATGAATACATTGTGAAATTACACATAATCATGAAACACACTATACCAAATATTAGTATGCAGCACTCTCAAACAAGTCATGCAAATCAGGTATGTATTTATACTCTTCACGCAACAGTATAACACAATGCCATGAAGTTCTCACTGTTCTTCACTGTAGACCAAGGAGACATGTAAGTGCATCAAAATTATTTAATTATTTCTTGGAACCATTTTTTATGAGAAAAACAAGTTTAAAGTTCAACTAATGTCCACTCGTGGCCTTCTTCACAAAATCACCAGCTTTGAGGAACATTCTCATCGGTAAACATAGGTTTCTCAGACTCCTGTTTCTCTCTCAAACTCTTGATGATACTCACATATGAGAGATAATCATCCCAATATAAATGAACACATCCTCAAGTATTTATAGGCATCCTGTAATCACTCCAGATCTTTTAGAGTCACAAATCTCATTCACACACTACCTATTCCATCACATTGATAAACACCATCTCAAAAATTTATTGTTTTGATCAGTAATAAAAAAATGGTTTTTTCTTCATTAGATTATGAAAATAAATGTGGAAAATTTATTTATATCATGTTGGGATCATAATAAGACTCAATAAATGATCGAATAACTTGATTTTAGCTTTTTTTATCATCCATAGAGAACCTGCTGTTCTGAAACCTCAGACGAAGCTGCAATTGAAAACAACGCTGAAAAGAGGTCGAATGACCCAAAACATTCATCTAGTTAAATGACCATGGGAAAAATTATTTCCATGTTTTTTACAAGAGAAAAATACAGATTTATGACCCAGATGATGCATTCGAGAAATCAGATGGTCCAAGATGATTTAGTAAAATACCACATCAAAATGACCTCCAAAATTTTCCTCATTTATATAACAAGATGCAAAAAACAACTCTCATAATTCTCATTCCCCCTCCTTCATTACTTCCCCATATGGGCACTCTATAAGAACTCTCATATGTCCACAACCACCGATATGCCTCCCTACATAGTGGTGCTCTACTGATATTGCCATGCTATACTATGGTTGTGCTCCATGTTATACTATGCCTACCTATGTGCTTGGTTTGATAATGGTTAAGCTTTCCAACCTTCATTGGAGAATGTTGCTTCCCTTAGTTGGATACCATGGTGGCTGAAAGTTTTGTATAAAAATAATTTAAAAATTATGATCCAAATTCCATATAATATAGCCAACTAAAAAAATTCAATAATACTAAATCCTCCAAAAAAATGTCTTTTCCAGAAAATAATTCATTTTTACATGAAATCTTAAAATTAAAACAATTACCAAAATTATTGATTTATAATAAGTACCAAATAGTCTTTAAAAAATTTGATAGACAATTTACATTATCCTAATTCAATTACCACATGTCTTTAAAACATAAAAATAGTTCTTCAATAAGCACATTTATTGTTTATTTACATAAAAACCCTTTTTCAAAGGAAATCAAATCATCCCTACTAATTAATGAATTATTCTCAAAAAACAGATGGTAGAATATCAATTCTTGAAACACATTTACAGTGACTTGTCATCAACAAAATCGATTCAAGACAATTAAAACTCAAATATTACTTCAAATAAATTTGGGTTCTTCAATCACCCCTTTAGATTTGTTTTCAATACACTATTTACTTTCAAATTCAATTGTTCATTTCCCCCCTTAATTTAAAATAAAACCAAAGAAATATGTATGGAAAAAAATTCAACTCATCTTTTTAGGTAATCCATGAACATCATATCTACTCTCTTTTAATATCCTGATTTCATAATAGATACCAATTGTTAGAGATTCATATTTTTATTCTTAATAGACATAAATAATATGTTTTCTTATAGTAATGAGTCATTATTTAAACATATCCTAGTGAACGTGGAAAAACCCAATGTAGAAAATATGGGAAATCAGTCTAAACATGAAAGTTGTCAATAAAATTTTCAAAATGTGATGCCATCACTAAAACAAGTATTTCAGGGAATATTAAAATGATTTTTTTTAAAATAGGTCTCCAACTTTTATCTAAAAAACTTATTAAAATATTTCAATTTCAAGAATTTAATTCCCCTTTATTAATGAAATTTTCTATAGTCATCAAATTATTAACCAGTCTTCTTCTAAATTAGAATTTTTAATCATATAGAGATAGAAGAATATACCTATTTAATGATAAACTTTACTTTCCAGAATCTGAAATGAAAAAATAAATATCTTACCAGAATTTAAAATATTCAATGGAACAAGTTGAAATATCCAACTCTAATAGTTTTTTTTGGCATTTATCCCCTAGAGATATGAGTTACATACATGTTCTTAATCAGGATTGAAATTCTTCAATAATAATCATCATGAAAAAATTTAACAGTAATTGAAATAATGAACTCCATGATCGATAACATTATGTATAAATTATAATATTTTCACAGTACTCGTATCTTTAGGACACCCAAGGAATATATTCCTCAATTTCAGTTCCTTTCATAAAAGAAACAAATAAAAAATATACATGGGAATAGAGTGGTGCTTCAATGATTTTTTAGTAAGAGCAGCAGGTATGAGATTTATCTCTCAACCTAGAAACTCCATTCAATTCGACTTCAGATTCATGAAATCTCTTCATTCTTGCTCCTACATTGGCTTTTTAAATTTTATTATTTGATGATAGAATTTTTTACTTGATATCTTCATCATTTATCTTAGATGGAATATGATTCTTCAATTTGACAAGCAGTTCACTTTCATTCTTTTGTTCCTATATCATCTTTTTAGCCAATTTCCACAAATTTGACCATATGATTATGAATTATTTTTGTATATGATCAAATATATTCATTTGTATAGACTCTTTATTTAAAGTATCATTTTGAAGATAATAAGACATTGGTGCTTATCCTTAGTTATTTAGTAGTTTAATTTGTTCTAAAAACCATGTCATACATTTATATATAATATTCCCTATAAATTTTCACATTCCACTCAAATCTAGAGTAATCATAGGGTTATTACTTTTAGACAATGACTCATGAATTCAAATTTTTTGTCTTGATGGTCATGCAAATAATTAATCTTGTTATTTGATTAGGAGATTAATTTCTTTTTCTGTTTTAACATGTTTCAACAGGCGTTGATGTTTATGAACCCATTTAAGCATCTCTTAGTAGGTGAGAAATTCATCTATTCATTCTTATTAGATGTATCATGAACCATTATTTTCTTTAAATTCTTCCCTTATTTATAACCTAAGGAATACTTTTTGGATTTTGTTCTTTGCCTCTTCATTTTCTTTGGTCTTATCTTCATATCATTATTCACATAGTTAATAGTTGGAATATACTAGAACTCATCATAATTATAACCACTTCAATTACAATAATAAGAGAATTATTCAAGATAATAAAATCTATTATTGATAAACAAATTCTTCTTTATCTGTGAATTATTTTTCATGTTTGTAGGATTTATCTTCACCTCAGATCTTCTCCCCCTTTACACCAGTCTTCTATAATTTCCATACATATCCAAATTATGCTAAGAGTCAATTGATTGATACCAAAATTTCTGAAAACACCAAAAACAACCAAAAAATCATGGTTTCTTATTCTGTCTTATAATATGGCTGGTTTGAAATCCAGTACTTTTGTATGATATGATTATTCATCTATGATATTGGTGGGTAATGATAATTATCATTCTTCTTTATATACTCATTTGATGATATGGTGTATTTACTATCAATCTTTTTTACCCACCTTTGACCATAATTTCTTTTATAAAATATACATGCAAATGAAATAAAATAATTAAAAATAGGAACTATTTAATTAAGGGTTAACTATTTCAATGTGATTCCAAGAGATTTATTTTCAGATAATCTCAAGCTTTTATTTGAACTTGAATAAGTCTTGTTAGAAATAATAATCTTCTCAAAGTTATTTATGGATGATTTTCTGATCTCAATATTTTTTGGGGATTCATCCTGAATATTCTCAAGATTTATGAACTTCACCACCAACTGAATATATTTCATATTTATATAATTCTTATGATCTTCAAGTAATTTGACCATATCTTGAAATTATTTCTAGGAATTCATTAATTTTTCTTCCTTCATATTTTCCAATTTTACTACCATTTCAAGAAATATAATTATGGGGAAATTTCAATCATCATTAAAAAAATTCATTTTTCAATCCCATTAACTCTTAATTTTTAGAACATGATCATCATGCATTAGAATTATTTCCAGAAGAGAGTTATTCATCTCATTAATTATCTTTATCTTAACATATTTCTGGGAATATTCAACATTTATATATGTTTTTTGTAATTTAATTAATGAACAAATCACTTCTGTATAAAAATATCAGTCATATCCTTCTAAAAATAAGACATTTGTAAATTATCTTCAATCAATGTAAGTATTTCATTACAATAGAATATAGAATATTCCTTTGATTTTTCAGCTTAGATTAATATCTCATACTTGCCTTTGTTTTCCAAGTGTGAATACTTAATATTCACAATATATTTATGATATTCGTCATGTATATGTATCAACTCAGTAATAACCTTCTCATTTACTACTTTCTCACAATCATTTATAAGTAATTTTTCTTCAACACATAAAAAATGTTCACCGAGATGTGATATAGTTTCTTCTTTGGCATCAATGATTTTTTAGATAAGTTTACATCTTTGAAACTTCTTTTCCAAATAATGTTCTATATCATCATATTCCAATTCAATATGTGACTTTTCATCATATAATCCCTTGATAAAAGAGAATATGTATGTAAAAAATTCAATAGAAAAATTCTTTAGATAATTTTTTTTGAAAATAAAAATCACCTATTGATTCAATAAATTTTTCTTCATCACCTCTTAAATAGTACTCCTAAAAAGGATATTTATTAACTGATTTAATAGATACCACTGATAAAATATAATTCTGACAACATTCAATTTTTTATGTATCCTCTTTCATCTACAAATTATTTTTCAGTTTTCATGCCTCTTGCTTCTGTATGTTCTTCATTGGTTTTACAAAAACCTTTTTGTTGACAGTAATAGATATAGAAATTGAAATTTCCATTGGACTCATCTATTTTACATTTTAAAAAAATCAAATATTCACATCATATAAGCCTAAAACAAAGAATCAATGCAATAAGATAGATTCAATCACAAGTGTAACTATTGCTCTGATAAAAATATAAGTTTCTAGTGGATCATGAATAAAAATTGAGGTGGTTGGGGTGGGGGGTTGAATCAGTGTGCACATTTTTTTACAAATTTCCAATTCTTTTCTCTGACCACTTTTATAAATTGATCCTCTTCACTTGTCAGAGTGAATGGATCTTTCCTATTTAAAAAAAATTAGACCACATGAAAGACAAGTATTAAATTAGTCCCAAAACAAATTTTTTACAAGGTTGGACCTTAATGTTTGTGACTATGTCCTTACTATGTTTGGGATTATCCTAGACACATATTCTCCTCTATGAATCCATATAAAATTATAAGTGGTATATTCATGTATCACCCTAAAACCTTGGAATATAGGTATGAACCATTTCAAAAATTATATTGGCATCCTACCCAAGTTATTTATACCAACTCAAACTAGTTTTTCACAATTACAACAAACTAACACAATGAGTATGGTCACTAGTTAATGAAGATTCTACAACAACACAAAAATTGATGTTCCTTTTTAAGCCACCAAGAATAAAATGATTATGAACTTTCTTTCTTCAACTAAAACTCAATGACTGCCACTGAATATAATCAATAAAACTATATGAAATTATGTTCAATATACTCATCTAAATTTTATAAGATAATACTTCAAATTCAACTCACTAAAAAATATGAATGAATAAATCAATATTCTATGATATATTATAGGTTGTCTTATTATTTTCTTTTACTAAAAAATATTATTTCATATCAAAATGATTAATACACATATCATCATTTTTTTCTTCATTCATATAGTTTTCAAAATCATATGTAAAATAGTCTATTTATGAACACTTTATATTTTTACACTTCATTTTTAAAATACACAAAAAATATCAAATATCATTTCATATTCTATGTCATGTTCATATTTGGAATTATACACACTACCCCATAAATACACCACAATATCAATTAATATATTTTTATGGTATTCTCTTCCTATTTTGCTGTATTCAACTTCTCATAAGATTATCAATACATTTCTGTAAGTTTTGTTCCTTTTCACACATAGACTATCCACACTGATTGTTTCTCAATTATTCATTCACACATATACACACTCATCCTATTTACTAAACATGTATATATTGTTTTTCCTAACATTAAAACACTCAGATATGTATTGGATACCTTTATTCTATGTGCATAATAATTTCTTTCACACAACAAATATCTTCATGTTCTACACTACGCGCTACTCAAATGATAGACACTATTCAATATACTTCGAGTAAGTTCCCAACCACTTCATATCATGTGAATATAAAAACATTTTTCAATTAATCTACATCAAACAATACACTGTATCAAAGATTAGCATGCAACACTCTCAATAAAATGACAAAAATTAGGTATGTACTAATACACTTCTTGAAATAGTATAACATACTGCCTTGGGATTCTCAATATTATTCACCAAATAGAATAGAGATGCGTACATGAATCTCTCTTCTTGAATTATTAATTGGAGCCAATTTCTTTATGAGAAAAAACGTGTTAAAAAATTATAATTTCTTCTCATATCCTTCTTCGTGAAAGAACAAGATTCATCGATCATTATTCTCACAAAAAATTGGTTAACCAGACCACTGTTTCTCTCTCAAACTCCCACTAATACTATCGAGTGATAGATAAGAAACTCAATTAAAATGAACCCATACTCATGTATTTATAGGTATCATGAAATGAGTCTTGATCTTATAGATGCATAAATCTCATTCAGACACTGCATGTTCCATAGGTTCGATAAACACTATCTAAAAAATTTATTCCTTTGTACGATAAGAAAACAATAGTTTAGTCATAATTTGATTATAAAAAACATGTTGAAAAATTATTTTTATCATATTAAGATCATCATAAGACTCAAATAATGATCAAATAACTTGAGTTGATCGTCTGTTCATCATCCATGGAGAACCCAATGTTAGGAAACCTTGGACGAAGTTGGGGATGAAGATAATGCTGTATAGAGATTGAATGACTCAAAAAATTCATCTCGATAAAGATTAATGGCCCATTTTTTTTACATTTTATTAAAAAGAATAAAAAATGATCGATGAACCTGATGATGATTTCATTCGATCATAGATTCCTGGATGATTTGATGAAATCCAACATTGAAACATAATTTAAATTTTAGGTCATTTATATAAAAATATATAGAAGCCACGACTTATAATTACATTACCCTCCTATAGTACCTCTTATTTCACATCCTTGACTTATTTTAAAGTAAAATTTCATTTAATTTGCATTAATGATTTGTTTTGGTGGTTTTCCAAGATTTTTTGGAAGAAAGAGTGAGTTTTCATGATTTGGGCAAAACCTGAGCCCATTTCCAAATTTAAAAACCAATTTTTTTCTTCTATAACTATTTAATTTTTTAATATTTGGCACCCATTACAATTCTTAAATGTATTCCCTTGACCTATTACCACTACTATTTCAATTTTTACCCTTTTAAGAATTCATAATAATGGTAGGATTGGGTTTTTATTTAAGGAATTGGGTTAGACCGAAACCCCATTTCCAGTTTTTTTAAAAAATTATTTATTAAATATATTATTAAATGTTATCTGTTTTTTCTTGATTCCACCTCTAACCCGATCCCACTAAACCTAGGTGCGTACCCATTCTGTTATCCCTATTTTTGGATCTCATTAGCTTCACAGATTAAGTCAAAACTTCTCAAGCTTCCTCAATTTGAGCAGATTTATAAGGGTAATTTGTTTCCTTCATAATTTATTCATTTTTCACTCTTTGTACCCCATTAAAATTCCTACATGACATAAATATCATTGTTAAAACCACCCTTGTTTTTTTGGTTGAAAATTCAGCTACGAGTGTATTTGGGGTGGCTTCTTCAAGATCTCTCAAGTAAGTGGGTAATATACATTCTTCTTTCAATTTGCTTAGGGTTTCATTCAACGTGATTAAGGTTTAATCAATTATACTTGAGGTTCCTTATGTAAAAATAGTAGGGTTTCTAAATTAGGTTTTGATATTGTGTTTCATGGTCTTAAATTAGTGTTTAGGTCTGTTTTACCTTACTTGAGGTGCGGTGGTGGTGCGTTTGAGTTTTCGCACAAAGGATTCAAGGGTCTTCCTTACATTGTCAGATGATTCCATGTTTATGCAATATTTTAGTCTTAAAATGCTATATTTATCACATTTTTAGGTTTATCTCATTTTATTATTACTACAAACATTATTTATGTAGGTTTTTGTGTTGCAAATAAATTTTAAATACCAATTTTATGTGAAATTGGGTTTTTTATAGAAATGTTTTATAAGTTTATTTGGGGATTCCCTATAACTGATTTGTTGATTTTATTTAAATGTATTAGGGATGAAGCTTTTTTTTTGAATGTTTATATACCTTTTTTCTTCTAAGAAATATGATTTTGGCGATGTTTGATAAGTGACAGATTTTTGGGCACCATTTGGTGATAAATTTGTGTTTCACATGGCTATTTGATGTTATGCCTAATGGGGTTATTTTATAACACATGAAATAGGTTTATAGAATTTTTTGGGGCATTATGAATTCTATTTTAAAAAATGTGACTGGGCCCATAGTGTTCAAAGTGGGATTTTCATGGAGTTTTGGGTGCAAAATAATGTAGATTTTTTAGATAATGTTTTATGGAAAATCAAAGTTTTTGTGTGTGTGTTTTAAGTGGTATGAAGTGTGTGTAGCTACAGTACTATTTTAATGTGACCAGTAGTGATGTTTTATATTAAAATGCATTTTTTTAGCATGCTTAAATTATTTTAGAAAAAAGTGGGAAGCCCAGGTACCTAGGTTGGGAGGATGTGTACTAGTACGGCTAGTGGACCAAATGGGTTTTGTCCCTATTTCACTTAGCATTTGGATAAAGAAAAATCTAAATAATCTATATAGATGATGTTTTGGGACCACTAGGTTATAGGTATGTTCCATACTAGTTTATCATGCATTAGAACTGATTTTACTATGGTTACTTTACACCGAGGTACGAGGTACATGGGGCCTAAGACTATTTAGTGACAAGGGGTGTTCTTGATTTGGTTGATCATTGGATTTATGGTATTTTAAATTTGTATTTATGTGTGTTTGGAAGTATATTAAAGTATCTAACATTCCTATTTAAATGTGTTAAAATTATGAATGTTTTAGCTTGAAAACTGTTTTCAATTTAAAGTTGCATTTCGTGGAATTTAACTCTTCTTTTCTTTGTATATCAAAACTGCTTGCTTTTTCACCTTTTATTGTAGGAACATTGGAATAATTTGGTGGTATCATATTGGGCTTAGGCTCACACCCTACTAACACCCCTTGGGTGTAAGTATACTTTATCATTCTTGAATTAATTAAAGGGAAGGATTTGGGAGATGGCGGTTCAGGGTGTTAGTTCCCATCCTTGATATGGAGTTGTGGAGACGACTTGTGGCTGATTACACCATGTCGTGTGGAGTCCTTGGGGATGTTTTGATACTTTTTATTTATGTCCTTGGACCTTTTGTATTTTCTTTTAACTTATGTATTCAGTTCTGAATTTTGGTAAAAACCTGGATTGGTATGAATTTTTCAAATTCAGTTTATCAAATGTTCTTCATGTTTTATGTATACATATTCGGGTAAATATTTCCCAAACCCTGATAAATGATACTTGGGAACTTGTTCCAACCCATGGGGATAGGGAACTCTCTTCGGTATTTACCACAAGATGGGTTTGGTGTCGGTAATAGTGGGTTCCGGATCGGGTTCGGAACAAAATGGGATCAGATTCCGGTTCATGTTTTTGGGTTATATTACTATTTTGGGATGATTCGGGATAGACATGTGCGAGGATTGTTGGGGCTCAGGGTTTCAGCCTTGTGTAGGGTTCAAGGTTCACACCTCTTGTGGAAGACCATGAGTCACCCAGGGATGCTGGAATGGTCTGATTAACTTCACTTTCAGGTGAGATGTGTGGGCTGCAGACCACACATGGACATCGAGCAGAGGTTGAGTATTTGTTTCTTTTATTGATTATATGTTTTTAGATTATTTATATTTGATGTATTTGATTAAAATTTTCAGAATTGTTGTATTGACTATTTTTTTGTGACTTTTTCATTTTTTACCAACAAGCCTCCTCAGAAAGCTCCCATGCGCCCACATGAGGAAGCCAGAGAGAGATCTCCCACACCGATCAATCAAAGTATAGTCGTGACTATGGTCTAGGCTGTTCAAGCTCTGGGAGAGGGATCATATCCTAATCTTATTCCCGTTAGGTTAGAAGAGATGGGTACTAGAAAAGATAAAGCACATGGGGTTCTGAAAAACAATCCTCCTACCTTCCAAGGAAGCTCATAACCCTAGGAAGAAGAGGAATGGATTGAGAAGATAGAGCATATGTTTGACTTCCTTGAAACACCCGAGGAGATCTAGGTGAAGTGTTCCTCTTTCTTGTTGGAGGGTCCTAGCCATAAGTAGTTGGATTCACTGCTTCATACTGGGAAGAATGAGCAGATGCAGTGGAGATATTTCAAGGTCATCTTCAATGAATAGTAATGCCATGAGGTCTTGGAATATGCCAGGTCCGGAGAGTTCATGGACCTTATTTAGGGGAATTCTTCTGTTATGAAGTATGCCAATTGTTTCGTTGAGTTGGTTCAGTATTCCCTTGAAATAATTTCTAATGAACAACTAAAGGCCTAAAGGTTCAAGAAAGGCTTGCAACCAGAGATATACTCCAAGGTTTTATTGTTCAATCTGAGGAACAATAGTAAGGTAGTTGAACAAGAATGTATGGTGGAGATTTACTGTAAAGACATAGATATTTTTTTTGGGACAATGACAGTAGTGGAAAGTAGTAGCACTTTAGAGAAGAAAAAGAAGCGAGATGATCTGGTGAATACGGGAGGTTGCAGTTCAGGCCACTTCTCTAGGCAGTTTTCATCTAGGGATTCTTATGCGAGATAAGACATGTGCCACCAGTGTGGGAAATCGGGGTACATCTAAACAACATTCCCACTTCCTCCAAATATCTGTTACCAATGTGGAGGTCTGGGTCATTTGTAATGCTTTTTTAGGGTGGCACGTCCACTTTTGAGTGAGGTAGGGTCAGCGACATCCAGAGGAGTGCCATCACGGTCTGACCCATTGAAGACTGGGTGATATTGATTTGGTGGTCGTGGTGGTAGGAATATCTCATCTTCTAGACAGATCAAGTTTAGGGAACAACCTCCAATTAGTGTTCATCCTCAGGAAGAGACTGGGCATCTCCATGCAGTGGATTAGGCACTAGTAGGATCAGAGGTGGGACCGTCGACAGTTTGAGGAACCGTTTTGATTACATCATCTATAGCTGCTACCCTTTTTGAAACTGGTGCCTCTGTTTCATTCATTTTTCCTGTTTTGTGGACACTCTAAATTTTCCTATAGATTTGTTGGCTTTTATGATGGAGTTGGTGATGCCGTTGGGAAAGAAGGAGTAGGGTCTCAAGTGCCCATTGTGTGTGCTTTCCGTGTCCGGGTTTGAGATGGAGTGGTACCTATTGAACTTATATATGGACCTTTTTGACATCATAATTGGGATGGATTGGCTAGTAGACTTCCAAGAACACATTGATTACTACCGACGGTGAGTAAGTTTCATGACAACTGATGGGAGTCGTCAAGTTTTTTGGGGAGAATGGGATCATTAGTCAGGCCGCGCAGGACCTACATGACCATAGTTGGAATGTCTTATCTTCCAGTTACCATCTATCTCTCAAGAAGATGATTGTATTTCCCCTGAGGGTGCATTACCACATGTGGTGAATGAGTTTTTGGAGGTATTCCCAGATGATTTTTTAGGATTTCCCCTAGAGTGGGATGTGGAGGTTTCGATTGATCTGGCCTTGGGAACACATCCGATATATCTTTCCTCTTATTTCATGGACCCCACCGAGTTTAGGGAATTAAATATACCACTGTATGACTTAGAATCCAAAGTAATCATTATCTTGAGTGTCTCTCCTTGGGTCGCTCCTGTGTTGTTCGTGAAAAAGGCTAACGAATCCCTCCAATTGTGCATTGACTACCAGAAGATGAATAATGTTACAATTAAGAATAAATACCCTTTTCCCAAAATAGATGATTTTTTTGATCAGTTGAAGGGGGAAAAGTGGTTTTCAAAAATAGACTTGTGTTTGGTCTATCATTTTCTCCAGGTGAAGGAGTCAGATATCCCAAAGATAGCATTCTAAATTAGGTATGATCACTTTGACTATTTGGTCACGCCCTTCAGATTGACCAATGCTCTAGTGGTATTTATGGAACTCATGAATAGGGTGTTCCATCAGTATCTTGATTCTTTCGTTGTGGTGTTTGTGGGTGGAACTATAGTTTACTCTTTATCTGAAGAGGAACATGAACATAACATGAGGATCGTCTTGGGCACTTTTCAAGATCACTTCCTCTATGAAATGTTGTAAAAGTGAAATTTCTGGATTAGGGTAGTGAGATTTCGGGGTATGTGATCTCTGAGTAGGGGGTTTTAGTGGACCCCGAGAATATTAGTGCAGTTATGACATGGTAGCATCCGATGAATGTGTTCGAGATCACGAGTTTCCTTGTCCAAGATGGATATTAAAGGCAATTCATTCCAGATTTTTCTTGGCTTACTTCACTAAGGACCGCACACACCTGGAAAGGGGTGAAGTTTATATGGCCCCCATAATTTCAGGCATCATTCAAGGAGATGAAGAGGCGGTTGACTACCGCCCTGATCTTATTTTTCCAGAGGTTAGAAAGGGGTATGTGGTCTATTATGATGCTTCAGGTATGGGACTTGGGTGCATGCCTATGTAGGATGATCACGTGGTAGTGTATGGCTCTCGCCAACTCTGACCACATGAAAAGTACTACTTAACCCATGATTTGGAGTTGGTAGCAGTGATGGATTCATTGAAGACTTGACATCACTACCTATTTGGGGAGAAGTTTATGGTCTACTTTGATTACAAAATCTTGGCCAATATCTTCACATAGTAGGACCTCAACTTGAGGCAGTGTTGTTGTATCATGTACTTGCAGGGGTTCTACATTTACATTGTCTACAACCTAGGCAAGGGTACTGTGGTGGCTGATGCTTTGAGTAGAAGAGTTCCAGTGCAGGCTTTGAGGAAGTCTAGTGATGAGTGCAATTTTATGGGGCCTTTTTTTCAGATGCATGTGGAGACTAGGGAGCACACTGGAGGTGCTGTCTTGGAGAGCATATAGTTTAATCCTCTGTTGGAGTTGATTTAGTGGGAACAACCCAATGATGACTTTGTCAGCAGTCAAAGAAGTTTCTTCATGGGTGGGAGAGATCCTCTGATTGGATGTCATATCCCAAGCTTCAAGGTCCATTCAGTAGTGTCGTTATCTCTGCAGAATGTGGTGATAGAGGACAACCACTGGTCTTAGTGGGCTGTCCATTTGGGTGTCACCAAGATATATTTTGAT
Source organism: Viscum album (assembly GCA_963277665.1). Classification (NCBI taxonomy): domain Eukaryota; kingdom Viridiplantae; phylum Streptophyta; class Magnoliopsida; order Santalales; family Viscaceae; genus Viscum; species Viscum album. The sequence goes on along the minus strand of OY728125.1, from coordinate 1,415,721,083 downwards.
GTCCGTTGGCAGTTCTGGTGGCCTGGTATGAGAAAAGACATAGCGGACATTGGGTCGAGATTCTACACATGACAGCAGGTGAATATAGAGCATCAGAGGCCCTCTGGTATACTCCAGCCATTACCCATTCCTAACAAGAACTGAGATAAGATCGTTATGGACTTCATTATTGGCTAACCTCATACACCTCGGGGTAATAATTACAGTTGGGTGGTGATTGATCGTCTAACCAAATAACCCCACTTCATTCCAATCAGATATAAAACTAAATTAGATGATTTGGACCATTTGTATCTTACATAGGTGGCGAGACTTCATGGAGTTCCATCAGCAGGTGTCTCAGATAGAGACTCCTGTTTCACTTCTTGTTTCTGGGAATGCATTCAGAAGGCCTTGGGGTCTCCGATTATGATGTTCACAACATACCACCCTTAGAAGTATGGTCAGACAGAGTGGGAAAATTAGATTTTGGAGGAGATTCTTCGTGCATATGTTTTGGAATTTGGAGGTTTTTGGGATATCCATTTTGTCTTGGTTAAGTTTTCTTATAAAAAAATTTACCAATCATCGATTCAAATGGCTTTTTTGAGGTGCTCTGTGGTCGGCCTTATTGGTCCCCCCTATGTTGGGATGTGGTAGGTGAGACCACACTGCTGAAGCTGAGTCTAGAGAAGAAGACATCTTAGAAGGTCCAGTTGATCATGTAGTGTTTATTGACAGCTCAGAGTCAACATAAATCATATACTGATCGAAGGCATTGAGACCTAGAGTTTTCTATGGGTGACATGGTATTCTTGAATGTTTCCCCTTGTCTGGGCCATTGTCGATTGGGTAAGCAAGGGAAGCTGACCCCATAATATGTTAGGTTACTTGGGAAAACTAAGAATAATGGAAAGGTGGCATACAGGTTGTCCTTATCTTCTTAGTTTACATTCATCCATGATGTCTTCCATGTCTCCCTATTGAAGAAATACCACCCGGATCCGTCCCATGTGTTGAGTTGGGAAGAACTGGAGATAGAGCCGGACTTGTCTCCTATTGAGTGGCCAGTGAAAATAGTGGACTCCCAAGATAAGGTGAATTAAGGGAAGTCCATTCTGTTGGTCTGGGTTCTTCGTCCACATGGGAATGATACACAAAAGACATGGGAGCAGAAATCATGGGTCATGGAAGAGTACTCATTCTTGTTTTTCATTCAAGCTTCAGGTGGACTTTCTAAGGTGTAATGTAATTAATGGTGGGAAGAATTTTCACATACATAACTTATTTTAAAGTTAAATTTCATTTAATTTCCATTCATTCTTTGTTTTGGGGATTTATCAATATTTTTTGGAGTAAAAGGTGAGTTTTAAAGATTTGGGCCAAACTTTGAGCCCATTTCCAGATTTAAAAACCAAATTTTCCTCTTCTAAAACTATTTAATTTTTTTAATATTTTTCACCCATTCGAATTCTTAAATGTCCTACCTTGAAATATTAACACCACCATTTCAATTTTTACCCATTAGGAATTCATAATAATGGTGGATTTGGGGTTTTATTTAAGGAATTGGGCCACCCCATAAGCACATTTTCAGTATAAAATATTTATTTAATATATTATTCAGTTTTAACTATTTTTTTGGTAATTCCACCTCTAACCCAATCCCACTAAACCTAATAAATTCCAAATTCTCTCCTCCCACTCTTTGAATCTCTTTAGATTCATGGATTAAGTTGAAACCTCTTAAGCTTCCTCAATTCGAGCTGATTTATAAAATTAATTTGTATCCTTCATAATATATTCATTTCTCACACTTCTTTACCAATTAAAATTCCTAAATGATATATTTATCCTTTTAATAACCTCCCATGAATGTTGGCTGGTTGAAAATTCAGCTACTGGGGTATTTGTGGTGATTTCTTCAAGATCCCTCAAGAAAGTGGGTCTCCTTCATTCTTCATTCAATTTTCTTAGGGTTTAATTCAATGTGGTTAGAGTTTCTTCCATTATCCTCAAGGTTCCTTATGTACAGAAAGTAGGGTTTCTAAATAAGGGTTTTTTCTTTTGTATCATGGTCTGAAATTTTAGTTTTAGTTCGTTTTTACCTTTCTTAAGGTGCGATAGTCGTGCGTTTGAGTTTTCGCACAAAGGATTCAAGAGTTTTCATTACTTTGGTTGGTGATTCCATGTTTATTCAATATTTTTGTCTTATAATGATGTATTTATAATATTTTCATGTCTATATCATTTTATTATTTCTGAAAAAATTAGTTTTATAGGTGTTTGTATTGTAAATGAATTTTAAATGCCAATTTTATGTGAAATTGGGGGGTTTTCATAGAAATGTTTTATAAGTTTATTTGGGGATTCCCTAAAATTGATTAGTTGATTTTATTTAAATGTATTTGGGATTCAAATTATGTTTGAATATTTATCTCCCTAGTTTGTTTCTACAAAATTTGATTTTGGTGATGTTTGATTAGTGAAGGATTTTTGGGCACCATTTTGGTCCTAAATTGGTTGTTTTACCTGGCTATTTGATTTTTTTCCTAATGGGGTTGTTTTATAACACATGTAATTGGTTTATAGAAATATTATGCGAATTGGGAATTATATTTTGGTAAATCTGAGTTTTCACATTGTGTGAAAAGTGGGATTTTCAAGGAGTTATGGGTGAAAAATAATGCGGGGTTTTAAGAAATTGTTTTATGGAAAATCAAAGTGCATTGTTGTGGGTTTTATGTGTTATAAAGTGTGTGTAGATACAATACTATTTTATTGTGACCATTATTAGTGTTTTATATTAAAATGGATTCATGTAGAATGCATAAATTATTTTAGCACAAAGGGGGAAGCCCAGGTACCTAGGTGGGGTGGATATGTACTAGTACGGCTAGTGGACCAGATGGGTTTTGTCCCTGTTTCACTTAGAATTTAGATAACTACAAAACTAAATAAACTATATAGATGATGATTGAGGACCACTAGGTTATGGGTATGTTGCCTACTAGTGTCTCATGCATGATAACATATTTTACTATGGTTACTTTACACTGAGGTACGAGGTACAGGGGTCACGAGACTATCTGGTGACCAGGGGTGTTCTTGATTTTTTTATCATTGTATTTGTGGTATTTTACATTGTATTTGGGTGTGTTTAGAAGTATATTAAAGTATCTAACATGACTATTTAAATGTTTTAACATTCTGAATGATTAATCTTGAAATCTGTTTTCAATTTAAAGTTGCATTTCATGGAATTTGACACTACTTTTCTTTGCATATCAAAACTGCTTCCTCTTTCACTTTGTATTGCATGCACTTTAAAATCATTTGGTGGTATCCTATTGAGCCTAGGATAATTTTTTTTTACACCCATTGGTTGTAATTAGACTTTATCATTATTGACTCAGGTAAAGGGAAGGCTTTGGGTGATGGTGGTTTAGGGTGTTAGTTCCCATCCTTGGTGCGGAGATGTGGGGATGGCTTGTGGGTGATGACCCGATGTCATGTGGAGTCCTTGGGGCTATTTTTTTCTATTTATTTGTGTACTTGGACCTTTTTTATTGAATTTTAACTTATTTAGTCAGTTCTGAATTTTTGTATAAACCTTGTTTGGTATAAATATTTCTGATTCAGTTTATCAAATGTTTTTGATGTTTTATATATACATATTCGGGTAAATCATTCACAAATGAATATAAATGATACCTGGGCACTTGTTCAAGCCAGTGGGGATAAGAAACACCCCTAGGGTCTTTCCATGGGCCAGGTTTAGTTCGGGTAATAGTCGAGACCAGATCTAGTTCGTGACATCCTCGAACCAGATCTTTGTGGGTGTGCTCATGTTCCCACCTCCACTGTCATGCATCCCGCACAACGACACTCTGCTGATGCTGAAATGCAACCCTGTGGGTGTAATCATACTCACACCATGCTTGCCTCTATTCTTGGTTAGCTAAGTGTGAAGCTCAACCACCCTCATTGGTGTGTGTTACTTCCCATGGTTGGCTATATTGATGGATATTTTTTTTGTATAAAACTCCATTAAAAAATTTGGAGCCAAATTTCATATAATATATCCAACTAAAAAAATTAAACAATACCAAAGACTCAAAAACTCACTAAATAATCTCCTTGAAAATAACACATTTTATTAATGTCATATTCAACTTATAAAATTTCCCTAATATAATGATTGATAATCAGTAAAAAGTGGTCTTCAAGAAATTTGATAATCAATGTGTGATCTACAAATGAAATTCGCACATGACTTTGGAACATAACGTAAATTTTTCTATCATAAAATGTATTATTATATTAATTAAAGAAAAATTTTCAAATAAAAAAACAATCCATGCCAATTCAGAAATATATCTCAAAAAGTAGATGGAAGAATCTCAATTCTTCAAATACTGTAACATTCTATTTTCATCAACCAAATACATTTACAAAACTCTAACAAAAATATTACTTCCAGGAAATTTGGGTTCTCTACTTTTAATGGTGAGATTATATTAAATCTATTTTTTTTTATTTTATAAATTTGTTTATGAAAAAATCAATGCATTTTTGAAATCATAATATCAAAATTTATAGTGGGTTAATTTTTGATAATTTTATAAGAAGTTTCATTTTTTGATTAATAGTGGAAAATGATTCATTTTAGTTGAAAAATATTTTTTTAAATATTTTTAAATATTAAATTATATTATAAATTTGCATACAAGTCTCATTATATCAATTTTATGACTATTAATCCAATGTTGGTCATTGGAATAAATATTTAAATTTACATAAGATATAAATACATAATGTTATTTCGAACTCTTCTCCTTAAAAACATGTTCTCTCACAATCCCTGTGAGATTAGAATTTCAATTAGTTTTTCCACTTCTCTAAACTAAATTTTGTAAAATAGAAAAACATGGTTATAATTAGTATGAAATTTTTTGTCTGAAAGAACAACGTAATTTTTTGACCAAGATTTTTTATGAAGGTGAATAAACTAATTAAAATAATTATGGTATAATTAATCCTAACAAGGGACTAAACTCTAATCTTTGGGGCCAAAATGACCTAGAAACATGTCCAAAGGCCATTAGATGACAATATTTGTAGAATATCCTCAATGTTTTTTAATTTTATGATTTATTGGGGCACATGTTCAGGAATGTTTCTTATATGATAAGCCATGTAATGAAAAAGACAAAACAGATGAGCCTTCCTAAACTTTATCATTTATTAAAAAAATTGATATATGGAAAAGAAATATATTTTAAGTTATACATATCATTTAAAAATGGAAATTAGTTGTTTTTATCATAATTATTATTCATCCTTTTTTAAAAGATGAATTACTAATCCTACATTCTTAATAAACCTATATGTAGTGATTGTTTAGTTAATTTTTAATATAAATAAATGATACAATTAATATTAAAATAGAATATAATTTATTGAATTATTATATTTAATTATTTTGGTAGATGAATATATCAATTTAATAAACTTTAAACTTGATAAATATGATTTATAATATTTTTTTTATATTTTTAAGTTAAAATTAATTACGTAATGTAAATACTGACATTAATATTATTTTACAATAAATGATATTTTATTAGATAAATTTGAATTAATAAAAACCTTATATTCTACCATGTTATTTATATTTTTAAATAAACATAAAAAATTTCCTTTTAGTGTTCAATTTGATTCTTTATAATTAAAATATTTACCTATATATAGTAAATACATTGTTTTCATGGTTCGAGATAAAGAAGTGTTTTTTTCTCATTACATGCAATTGTTTTAAAATTAATTTACAAAACAAATGAGATTTATATTATGTAAATTAGATATAAAATTTATATTTCAGTGGGTATATAATTTCTTATAAATATCACATTAATTTAGTTTTAATTCTTTACATACTTATTTTATAAATAAATTTACTTTAATAAAACAGAAAATAATGAAATTGGGGAAACATATAAGTTAGGGAACAAAATTATAAAAATGAAATAATTTATCTGTGGTGGATATTTTTCTCAACCATAAATTAAATTTATTAAATTTTTTCCATTTTTATGAAAATGCGGTAAGGGATACCTCTCAATAGTTTTCCATTTTAGTAATTACAAGAATGTCACTCCCCCTCAATTACAAAAGGGCATTCACTATTCCCTTTCCACACACCTATAAATCCACTTTTTATTATTCAAACTCTACAGGAATAATATCAAAAAACTCAAACAATATACCTATAATAATTTCTTTGGGATGAAATCCCATGTAAAATTACTTTGGTGCAAACCAAAAGGAGTTACCTGAAAATAGAAGTAATATAATTTAATATATATTTATGTTTTATTTCATTATACACCCCTTTATTTTTGCTATTAAATTATTAAATTATAAAATTATCACCATAAATATAATGATATGTTTTTATATTAATTTTTAGAGCTACATTTACAAATATGTCCATCTAATGGTTAATGAACTCACTGTTTATGTTTATAGAAAAATATTTTCTTAAAAAATGATGATTATTCTTTCTTCTTTTACCACCTATCACGATTAGATTTATGATGGAAACACTATATATATATATATGATATATGTGATATTTATTATTTCATTATTATTATTTAATTTTCTTATTACACATTAATTTTTATATTCCATTTTATTTTAATATGATAACATCGTTGGTGGATATGTGGACTACCGCCCCTCAAAGAGATGTCATTCAAAAAAAAATACATGGAATATATAACTAATGGTTTTAATTAAACATATTTGAAATATATGTACTATATATGACTTTAATGAGATAATTTTATTTATGTAATTATAATATATGAGTTTCTTTATTACCCTTTCACACCCTAAATAGTGATAACGCCAGTCTGGGACGTATGGACTACTACCTCCTCAATGTGATGTCATTACATTACACCCACTACATTATATAAATAAGTATATATGTTTTAATAACATGTTATTTATTATATAATTATAATTCTATAATTTTATAATTTTACTTACCATTTTCCTATAATGATCATTGAAAAATCGAAAATTACCCATGCATATGTATGACCTACCATCTCCATGATTATATTGTCTGTTCATTTTTCATAGACATAATTCATGATTGGGTTTAAAAAAAATTATTTATAAATATTATAATTATTTAATTGTTATTATATTGGGTATTTTCTATGTAATGAACTCATTGACCTTAGTTGACCTATCAAAGTTAATATTTATACATAAACCGAATATGGTCAAAACATTCAACAAAAATGTTATTGAATAAGTAATTGTATATTACTGATGTAGAAGTAAAATAAATGTAATAATAAACAAGGAAATGTTTTTTATGAATTTAGATAATTATTAATTGTTTATTATTTATGAATATAGAGAACAATCATGACATATCGAACTCGAGGTAAGATATTTTCATCTCACTTTTTACATATGTGAGATAAACATCATACTTAGTATTTACTTATTTTTTGGCGGTATGTACTTCCATTTTTTATATTAAACCATGAATTAATTTATCTTCATGGTATTTAAAATTATCATTTTATGATTACCCTTTAACGGGGTTTATGTTTTCTATTGTACAAAATAGGTAATTGACTCTAGTCACAAGTTTCATTCTTTAAGATATTTGAAATATTATACTCCTATATTTTGGTAAGATTTTTATATACGCCCACATTTACTTGTAATGTCCACAATTTAATTATTCTCATAATATTTTGAGTTTCATTTATTTCTATTCAATTCATGGGGTTAATTTTCAAATGTTTCAAAGTTTTATGTGATGCTTTTGAATATTTAATGATAATTTTTTTCAAGAATAAATTATATGATATCTAAATTCCATTCAAGGAAATTATATAATTTTTTTTAAATAAACAATTTAATTTTCATCTCCAATAGTTATTCGTGACCTTTTCCAACTATTAGTAACATTTTCCCACTCTTTGGTACCCAAAAGGTTTTAGAAAATATTTTTACGTAAACCCGACTTCATTTTCCATTATATTAGATAACCTATTTTCTTATAAAAACCATTTTATAAAAAAATGTTTTAAAAAAATAATTAAAATAATTTGAAAATTATTTAATGAAAAAAATCACTTTTTATTTAAAAAATTTTGTCAGTGTAATTTTCATTTCACATCCTAAAAAAGAGATTTTTCTATAACTTTTACCATAAAAAATAAATTTTCTTTTAACCACCTATGACAAGTATAGATTTAAACACAATCATTTATTTAAATATTCATTTTATTTTTATTAAGGAAACTTTTTGAAGAATTGTTTTATAAAATTTATATTCAATAAAAACGATTTTCCAAATTATTTTCAATATAAAAATTATATTTTCCTCAATAATGATTTAATAATCATTAATGTTATTTACATTCATCAAAATAAACAATAATTTCTTTTACTTATCATCCATTGTGTAATTTTGGTACCGATAACATCCTCATTAATTCCTTATATAGATTATGATTGATTCAAATATATTTTTATTTATATCATTCCCCTTCCATGTGTTAATTATGTTACAAAAAAATTATGATTTACCACATTTTTCTTCTAGGGGTTAATAATGTTTTGATGATATTGTTATTAAATCCATTTTGTTTCCATGGGTTAATTATATGTTATGATTTTTAAATGGTACATGGTAAATATATGGGTGGTTATGTTCTAAGACAATGAATGGTTGTTATGTGATAGACCAATGATGGGTGTGTCAAAGATAGCCCTATAATGCATTAGGTATAGAAGTCAGTCATATATATATTCAATTTATAAGGGTATAATGTATAGTAGTTGACATCCCGATTATCCCATTTATAAGTGTGGAAATCCTAATGATGTCCCAAGGTATATTTATGTGTTTCTTTATGTTTTATAAATATTTATAATATCACTAATGATATATATTGATATCACATGGCTCATGATTATTTATTTTGATAACTCATTACTTTTCCATGTTTTACTCTTTTATGGTTGAGGTATTGATGTGTATGAGTTAATTTTTTATTCTATAGTACATTTTTATTATTTCATCGTTACCTTATAAAAACATATTCTTATTTATGACCTTTATTCGTTAATTATTATGTTTAACCTTTAGGATAATTTGAGATAACCATTATTATGATCCATTTTCACCATGATTTAAAGAATTATATTAATTTATTTATGTGTATAATGAATATCATAAGGATGGTGTTGATGAAATATTTTGAAATAAGAAAATCTGGCTTAAATGGGATAAATTTACTTTTGATGAATTATGTGTCAATGTTTATATGATTTTTTATATGTGAGTTCTTCCTAATTATATAAAACTATAAAACTAAAAGGTTATCCATTTTTTAAGTGATTGATGCTCTCTTTTTTATATTATAAGGTTTGGATGGAAAATTTTGGGCCACAATTACCAGCATTAATTCATTGAATATAATGTTATGGATTTCACCACATGATAAAGGAGTGGTGGTTCTAGCCTATACTAATTAATTTCTTATAATAATCCATGTACTTAAAAAGTTATAGATAATATATGATCTTGATATATAAATATATCTAATAAATTATTGGATACTTTATGTTATTATAGGGTTTAATTTTAATTTTATTAATGAAATTTTGGGACTTTATTTCTAGTTATTTTTAATAATATATTTGTTCTTAAATATTTTGGAAGTATATTAATCTAAAAAATTTATATAATGGATCATATTGATTATTTGGTGTAATTTTTGAGGTTTTAGAGAAAATTTATTATATTGGATAACTTGATCTTAATATTTTGGTTTTGGAATTTTTAAATGGATAGACAGAAATACATGTCATTTTTTATGGATATAATGATAAGTTAAAAGTAAATTTAAGTCTTTATGACATAAAAAATATTATTTTATATTTATTTCTAGGATTTATAAATGAAGGGGTAATTTATTCAATAACAAAAAATAAATGATATTGTTCTTATGAAAAAAACATGTATTTATATTTTCCATTGTTCTCTATCTTGAATGTCAAATAATCAATAAACTTTAAGAAATAACACTGAAAAAAGTATTCCATTTACCTTCATTTCTAATGAATCAATGGTCTTTTCAACAATTATATATTTAACCATTTTTGGTAATTATCTTTCTCTTATTTGTGTTCTCTATAACTCTCTATTGGTCCTTGGGAATCATTTTCACCTCCGTGTCCACATTTTCACTTACCAATATTTTTCTCATATTTAGATATATCATTTTTTGTTATTTTATATAACCATAGTATTTACATTTAACTCTTTCTAATATGATTGTTTATAAACCCATTTTATAATATGGATTTTAAATAATGGTATTTTCAAATATCAAACCCATCATTTCCAAGATCTTGTTCAAATATGAGGATATAATTAATTAAAGGGGTGGATAATTTAAGACCCCAATATTATAAAATAACAATATTATGTTCAATACCGTATATAAAATTTAACACATGGAACAAATAAATCATGAAATATATTATTTAAATATGACCATTAAAACCTATTAATTTTATTAGTTGGAAAAAATAAGATTAACTGTAACATAAAACATATACATGTTTCCTAATCAATAATAATTTGATTATTAATTCTTAGTAAAAAAGTAAAAAAAATTATAAATTAAATTTATTCTTTAAATATAGGTACTCCAAAAAAATAATTTTTTAGTTTCCATGTACGAATAATACATTTAATATCTATGAATTTTTCAATGTTATTATTTTATTAATAAAATATCATTTGTGAAAGCATAGTATAAAATTACCTTATTGTAAAATTGTAACACCTAATAATTATAAAAGAATATCATTATATTCAATAAAATATATTACATGAAACACTGAGAATATATTGTGTTATAGGCATTAATGAGTTTTTTCAAAAGCATGTTTTAGATGAATGGTTGAGTTTTATTAAACATAAATATTATATTAATATTATAATTTAATAAATATATTATTTCCTAGACATTCAAGGGTATAAATAAATATGACTAAATAAAAAACGGATATATATATTTCTCATTTTTTAGTTATATATTTATTAGTAATATAATATAAAACATTTAAAATAAAGAAAGAAAAGTTTTCTAAAAAAATATATTTTTTGTGAAAGTGAACTTTATCACCCCTTGAACAAATATTTAAAAGAAAAATTTTACCACTTTTAGAAAAATTTCATTAAAAATAGAGCTCCATTTTTAAATTCATAATATCAAAATTATATTAAGGTTAATTTTTGGGATATTTCTTAAAAGTATTATTTTTTAACGAATAGTTAAAATTGATGAATTATAATTGAAAATTTGCTTTTCATTTAAATAATTTATATTGTTAAACTATATTTTTTATTGTTTTTAATGAAAAATTACTTAAAATTTATATGAAATAGTCCTATTTATTTCATTTTAATATTTTTATGTTGAATTTAGATTAAAAAATTTAAACTTTTTCACATTTTCTTGATAATAACCTTCATTTTCATCGCATCTTTAGGATTTATTTTAAATTCAAATTTTAAACCTATGTAAATTCCATTCTGTATAATTTATTACATATATTTAATCTTTATAATATATAATTTATTATATGTTAATATTAATTTTCTACTAAAATTAATAGTTAAGGTAGTAAAAATTAATTACTCAAGTAATAGTTAAAATTGGTTTACTGGTGGGTCAAACATAAAATATATTGGTAAAGATGACATATAGTTTAAAAAAACTATTTTATGGAAAAATTTAAAAAATTAAGAATATATGGTTTTATAATGGCCCATTTTGGAACCTTTTGGCATATAATTATGGTCGGATCACTAAATATTTTCAGGAAATACAAAGTGTCTCCTCACCCCCACTTATAATGGGCTGATGTGTTTCCTCTATACTTAACACCTTCAAAACATTTAGGTTTCGAAAACACATTCCAAAATAAAGTTCCAAATTCTATCCTCTCCTATAATAATCCTTAGTTTTGGAATAATACTAACTTATGAGGGATTTAGTGATAATATAAAGAGGATACCTAAATAAGAGGTAATGTTCTTCAATAAACATCTTTTTTTTCCTTTTACACCTCCATAGATTATTATTAAATCATAATGAAAAAATAAACATACTATAATACACATAATAAGATATTTTTATAATAATACAATGACATTAACTAATTTACACTTCAATAAAATGGGTTATGAAATCGTTTTTTGTGTGTACGGTGGACTGCCACCTCATTAACCGATGTTATTCCCTCTTCAATTACCGCAACTCAAGGTTGGGTATGATAATGGATAGAAATTATATATATGAAATTTATACAATATTAATTAAACTTTCTTCATTATATAGTAGATATTTTTTTCCATCCATTCCATTTGGAATACAATAACATCACTTATATGTATGCTAGACAACCGCATAGCAAAGCGATGTGATTCGTATTTCACTAACACTTCACATAAATGATGAAAATGTTAACATTAATGAATATATGTTATATAAATTAAATAATAATGATATTAATTGAATATTTATAATTCTTTAAACAAAATATAACTAATTTTGTTTATTACCTTTTCACTCTCTTAATAATGACAACAACATTCTTGTATGTGTCGACGACAGCTTTCACGAAGCGATGCGACTCTGATTTCATCACCATACAACATATATGATATATATAAGTATATGATATTTTATATATTACATTATTATGAATATTTAATTACTAAATATTACCTGTCAATATTTTATAATGAATGTTGTAAAATGGAAAGGTTACTCTTTCATATGTACAGTCTATTATATCCATGATTATAATGTACAACATTTTTTATAAAAATTATTCATGATTTTTTTTTAAAAAAATAATTTTTTAAAATTTGAATATTAAATCATTATTATTTCTTTTTATATCAAAAAAATTTATAATATTCAAAATAACTCGATCATTTGGGATGAAACACACATGATAAAACAAGGCAATTAACACTGAAAATATTGAAAGTAATGAATTATCATTGATGAACAAGTTATAAAACGTTATAAATGTATCATATATGATATTTTAAATACTAATATTTTTGTATAATGAGTAAATAAAATGTTGAAAACCATTATACAAGAGTTTGAATATTTTTCAGAATGATAGAAGTGTGAGGTAAAAGATTCCATAACTAAACATAGGTTCATTAGATTAATCGTAAATTTCACTGATTGTTACATTATATGATTATGTGTATAATTTTTTTTCTCAAAAATTGTTTTACATCCACTATTTCTATGTGTATTTATGGTTTAATCACAAAAATTATTATTTTTGATTAATTCAGATTAATTTAATTATCATTGTAACTATCTATGTCATAATATTTTTTTAATAGAGTTAGTATAATCAATAATTAATGTTAAGGGAAATTATATGACCATTTCATAATAAATTAATTTATTTTTACTGATATGTGATTATTAATATATTTTCATGTAACAATACTATTTTTATACTCTTTGGTTCTTAAAATATATATAAAATATGTTTTTAATAATATCCAACATTATTTATCTCTTTTGTCAGAAACCGGTTTTCTTCAAAAACAATTATTTCAAAATACACATTAAAAAATATTTACATACATTTAGAATTTATTTATTAAAATAAAATAAAAATAAGTGTCTATGATTGTTAATATCATTTTATAAAAACATTCATTTTATAGTTTACAAAAAAAGTGAAATGAATATTTGTTTTAACATGTACAAAATCTAAACAATTTTACAACACCATGTAATAAAAAGGTTCTAATGAATATTCTTTAATTTTTCAAAATTATTTTCTAGTAAAATTATTTTTAAATTGTTTTATTTTTTAAGATGTGATTTAATAAAATGAAATTTTCCTCGTGAATGTATTTAATTATCTTTTGTGGAATTCTATTCATTAAAAATAAAAACCCTATATTCATACTACAATAGGTATATATTATATTGATACTATCCTTATTATTTCCTTGGATATGTTATGACTATTTTTTCCAAGATTAGTAATGAAATTAACTTCCTTGTTTCATTTTTCTGGTTATCAACTTCTCCATGAAATATCTACTTTCTTGTGATCATTAAAATTATAATTAAAAAAACACACATATTATATATCATGGATAATATTTTTCTTAAATCATATATCATTTTTATATAACAATTTTAATTTTTTTTTCAATTTTTTGGAGTGAGGAAATATTGATAAATCCATATCCTTTACCTAATAAGGATATTTGATGTTAAGGCATATTTATTCCTAAAATCCTTTTATTATTCTATATATGATGAAATATTCTATACTTAAGTGATGGTTGGGGACCATTATAATATAGACTATCAATGAATCTGTGTCTCTCATGATATAATCACATAATGAACGAATTAAACGAGTCTTTAGATGTATTTTAAACTATATTCTTAGTTTCATTGACTGTAGATATATAATGTTCCTGATAAATGATGTAGAATAATTATGAATTAAATTCATTAAAAGATCATTTATTATTTTACTTGATCCATTCATTATGATATTTTCTAAGGATTGTTTTAATTTTCATATTATGGATTAAATGTCATTTATTTTTAGTTACTAATATTGACATATAGATTATGAATTATCTAATTATTTAAATGTAATGTGTTCTTATATATTTACCTTTCTATATTAGTTATGCCTTATCTAATTATTTAAATTGTATTTGTGCTCATTTATTTACCTTTCCATGTTTATTATTCTTTCTGATTCATGTTATCTAATATTTTATATAACATTTACTGATCATTGGATCTCACCATTTTTTTATTTTCCCAATACATAATGAATTGTACTACATTTAATATGAAATGATATCCTTGATAGTATTAATTTATTCTTAAAAAAGTTTTATCTTTTTTTATTCAACTGTAATTTAATAATAAAATATGTATCTTTTTTAACAATCCCATCAATATATTAACTCCTTCAATATTAAATTCCTTAGATATTATGCCAATGTAATTAAGCAGACACTTTCTATATTCTACTCAGGTCAATGTCAATACAGTTGGTCTCAATATAAACATTGTACATAGATTAATGATCATAAAACTATGATATTAATTGAAAATAAGTATAGAAGAGAAAAATAATTATTTTTAATCAATATAATTAGTGGTAATTCAAAGAAATACATCTATTTATACCGACTAAAAGTGGATGTTATTCTAGAATAGAGGCAATTAGGGATAATTACTCTGAATGGTCATAATGGGATTGACCCAATCATCTCTTGGTTCATTAAAATTGGCCTTACTACTCTCCTAGTTTGACACCCCTAGGGATATACAGAGTATTATCCAAATTATTTTTACATATAATTACAAATAAATTGAAATAGAAATATCCCCAATATATCCATGTTTACGATTATGATATTATCTATTCATAAAATTTTCAATTTGTGTTGAATATTTCACATATTCGGCTAGTAAACATTATATTTCATTATGATATGATCTAATATATTTTATGTTATAATTTAGATATTGTACCTAGAATAAGTAATGAGAACAACATCAATGCACTCAATCCAAAGAATAATAATTGGAAATTCAATGATGGGTTTAAGTAAATATTTCAAAAGATAATAGTCTCCCAAACATTCTCATCAAATGAGGATATATTATAATGTTTTAAAAAGATATATATAAATATATATTTATTATAGATTCTATGGAAATTATGAAGTGAAGATGATGGAAAATAGAAGGCGGATTAAGGGAATAAGTGAATGAAGAATTTTCCCTCATGTGATCATTGTGGAAAGAAACACCCCTGTACATGAATATATATAGCGGGGTTTCTACAAGTTTAAATAGAAATTTTTTTATTTCATGTTATTTAGTGGTTTTGAGAAAAGTTACAATATAATATGCTTTTTCTATAAGGATAAAGAGTACAACCTAAATTAATGTCCCAAGAAACAATGGAATTACCCTCAAAATAGACAATAGATAATGATCTTATTTTACTATTAACATAGATTAAGAGAAATAATTAATGTTATTGTGTTTGGATTCAATAATTATGTCACGAGAGTATTTTATAATCGATTCCATATTTATAAGAATAATGAAATATATAAGTATATTACAAAAGTAACATTTCATTATGGATTTTATAGTGTGTTTAATGGTTTCTATGAACAACAAAAATTATTCAGCGTCATGTTAAAATTCTAGAAAAAATAAGATTTAAGACCCATAATATGTTCCTGATGTTGATATAATGATATTGGGAAAATGAGATAATTGATATGGATAATGTACATTGATAGTACATACTACTTTGGGACCAAATAATGATTTTTATCAAAGTTTTTTATGCTCGATGGAGTTGACTATGTTTTTTGATTTAAGGAACAAATCTAACAATCTATTTTTTTGTAAGGAATAAGGAAGAATGAATGTTTACAATAAGTTTATATGGTAATTACCATGTTTCAATAGAATACATGATGAACGTATTTTTATATTAGGTATGTTATAATTAAGATATACTTCAAATTTTTTAAGGGGTTTATTATATGTTTATTTAAAAATAAATTAACCTCATTAAAAACATTATTGATATTAATATTTTTAAGAACTATAAGATTATCTGTTTATTAAATGGTTTAATTTAAACATTGGATGAGGGTTTAATGATTAATGTGTTTGGACCATGTTGGTTGGAAGTTGTTTTCTAGATACTGAAATAATTTTTTGCTGAATTTTTTTCTTTTGATTTCATGAAATTTAAATAAAGGAAATCAAAATCTATTTTTATGTTTTAGTGAAAAAATAAAATATAAATAGACTCAGTGGATCATACTCATTCTTGATAAGAATAATTATTGGGTTTTTTTCATTGAAAAAGATATATTGTGAGTGAAGTTGTTTATTAGACTCACATTGGGTCTTAAATGAATGATTCAATATGTATAATAAGTTGTTTCATAGTCTAAATTTCTGAATACTAAAATAAATGGATCTTTTTAGATTACATAGTTAACAAAAATCACATGTAATATTATTTACTTGTCATATATAATTTGAGTTTGAAAGAGATAAAGGGCTTCAAAATTGGTTTATGTGTTGAATGGAAGGAAAAAATATATTGGAATATTGGGAAGTCATAATACCTTTCAATGTAAAAAAATGATCCTATAATGACATTAAATTTTCACCAAGTCATTATGAAAACATTATTACAATCACGTGTTTGTGGAAAAAGATTGGTTCTGAACTGGATGTTGTTGATGTTGAAGTCACTTAATCACTGATGGAATGATCCATCAGATGATAAGATTCACCATAATATATGTTCTATAGTAATGAACCTATCCAAATGATCAATTTATATTAACAAATAATGTTTTCACTACTAGAATTGGTCCATTGGATGTGGTGTGTCAATGATCTATATGAGGAAGAATGAATGAGAATGTTGGAATATTTATGAACAATAAATAATGTATGATTTGGTTGGACCAATTAATAATCAAAGTGTTATTGGGACCGATGAAACAGATGAGATAAAAGAACCATAATTCAGATTAGTGTCGACAATGTAGTCAAACATTTTCAATGAACACTAAATTGTTGATCAATGGGTGAAGAGACAGAGTATTAATGTTGGTTGTTTTATTTTAGTTTAATAATAAAGAACTATTATTTTTTTCTATCAAATGGGTTAAAAATTATCAGAAAATACCATATATGGATCCATCAGAGTAATGTGGAGATCGATCCATCTGGAAGTTATGTATGGAAGCTGAATATATAATTTTTCTTGGAGGAATGTGAAGTCATCATTTCTCAGTGGAGAAATTGATGATTTTTTTTCATTAAATAACCTTTTGTTTGTGTTGTTGGGATGGATGAAATTTATTTATAATGTAAGATAAACCCTTGTATTGGATGAAAAAACTCTGAGATCTTGTAATTCCAAATTGGATATCAACATAAGGGTACTTAATTTTAATAAGGGAATGGATGATATTAATCTGTATATAAAATAAATTTAGTATATTTCTCCTATTATAGTAGTGTATGTTGTTGAGATAATCTTTAATGGGAATAGTGAACTAGATTTTGAACAGTTTCATGAAGAGATGAAATAGATATTTGAAATATCCATTCTAGGAGAAATGTAACACATTCCTTGGTTTCAAATATCACAAAAAAAGAAACACATATTTATTTAGCAAGAAATATATCCTACGTAACTTCTTAAGAAGTTAGACATGGAGAATTAGAAACCTATTTCTACACTAATTTTAGTAGGAACCAAGTTGAATAATGATGGAGAAGGTAAATAATTTTAATATAAAGAGTTTCAAAAACTAATTGGATGGTTTATTAATTGATAACCTAAAGAACAAGTATTTTCTTATCCACTTGACTTATGTTTAATATTCTAATGTTATTCGAATGAATCAAATATATCAGTTGGAAAAATAATTCTATGTTATATCCAAGGGATAACATATTTTAGAAAAAGACATGGTAACATAGAAAGAATTGATTTTTTTATCCACATAGAAAATGATTGGGTATGTAGTGCTGATGATAGAATATCCACCACAGGTGGAGTTTTCTTTTTAAGGAACAATTATGTATATTTTATTGTGGATAAAAAAATCCATTGACACTTAGAATGAGTAATGATGAGTTTGTTTACACTACTCAAGCTTCCAAAAAACTTATTTTGATAAAAATTCAATTGGAAGACATACTTATTGAAGTGAAAGTACCTCTACTCTTCAGCTGTGAAAATAAAAGTGATATAAAACATAAAATACATATTTTACAACATTCTCATAAAAAGCATATTGATATAAACATCAACTTCATCGATGGGAACGTTGAAAAGAATTTACTCAATATGGAGTGTATTCCTATATTAAAAGTATTTACTGACATATTGAGGAAACATTTATCAAAGGAATAATTTTTCAAATTGAGGATGTGCATAGTTAGAGAACCTCAATTTATTCATGGTTGAGGAACTAATTTATGTCCCATCACTTATCTTTTCATTATATTGTGTTTTTATGGAGGAGTTTTGTGTTATAAATCTATTAATTGGTATGTGCTAAACCATTTATGGAAGAATTTATGTAAGGGGAGTTGTGTGAAAGATATTAACACATCATGCAAGTATATGAACTATTTTAATTTTTTTTTATGTTTGTAAGAATCCTATAAATACATAGAAGGTGAAATTAAATGATGTTTTAAAATTTTAAATTAAAAAAATAGTAAATATAAACATATTTCATGAGTTTCTACTTTTTCACAACATGTTTTTTTCATGATTCTGGTTTCTTGCAATGAGTTATCCCATATAGGAATAGAAGTGATGATACCTAATAAATAGATTTAGGATAAAATGTTCAGTGATTTATGATCCTTGGTTAGCAGAAAAATAAAAAGGGGGATTTTTTTATGTCCATGTTGGCTATAAGTTGTTTTATGGATGGGGAAATATTTTTTATTGAATTTTTTGACTTTTTTGTCAAGAAAAGTCAAGAAAAGGAAATGATCTTCACATTATATGTTTTATTTATCAGATGTAGGAAGAATTGGAAACTATATATCAAATTCATTTTTTATAATAAAGATCCTAGGTTCCATTTTCAATAATATATTTGTTTTGTGAGTTAAGTAGTTTATCATACTCATTATGGGTCCAGAATGAAGGTTTCAATAAGTATGAGGATTTGTATCAGACTCTGAATGTCTCTTTTAAAAATATAGAGATTCTTTATAGATATTAGATTTCTCATAAATCATAAGTATTCTAATATACTTGTGATCTAATATTTGTGAATTTATGGGTTAAAAGATTTTATTATTGGTTTGAGTATTGGTTTGAAATAGATAAGAAACTGGAATATTGGGAAGTCATATTACATTACAATTTAAGTTAGGAGATTATATGATGATCTTAATTATTCTCCAAGTAATGGGGAAGTCCATATTACAATAACAAGTTTATGGAAGAATAAATTTTATGAAGTGGATTTTGCTGAAGTAGAAGTCATAGAATCACTAATCAGCTGATCCATCAGATGATCCAATTCATTAGATAATTCAATTAAACCTAATAAACATATATAAATGATAAAGTTATAGTTTTAGAGAATTTTTTAGTGGCTGAAGTTAGTCTATTATACTTGTTGTTCCACTGATCCATCAATGTCTTAATGAATGTGATAGTTTGGATTATTGTGACAAATAGATAAAGTAATATTTTTTTGTAAAAATAAATGAAGTAATTGTTTTTTTGGGACCAATGAAACAGATTAGATCATAGTCCAATCAATCAGATGAAGATAAAAAATGTATTCAATCATTTTCAAAGAACTATGATTATTTTATAAATGAATCAAGAGTAAATTAATATATCTTGGTTGTCTTCATTTGGATCCTGAAAAAAGAACCGATTAATGTTTTCTATAAAATTTGGAGGAATACATGAAAACAAGTAACAAAATGGCCTATTAGTTCAAAGATATACTCATGGATGACTTTGATACAAAGTATTGTGATCTTTAATAGAATTTTTTTGGGATAATGATTCAAATAGGCTCAAACTTGATTTAAATGGTTCATCTATATATTTTGGTACATGAAACTTTTGTGGTTTCTTGTTTGGTTTATGACATTGTTCCTCAAAAGTGTAAAAAAATAATAAGAAGTTATTTTTTAGTCAATTAGATAAAAATAATTCAGGAATAGGTTGACACAGATATGTCATCCAATGATAGAATTCATCGGACAAAGGATCATCAATATGAGAAATTAATAAAGATGATAAATACAATAAAAATGTTTATATGTGTTGTCTAAGGGGGTTTCTAAATTCATAATATGTTGGAATAATATTTATGGTATAACATATTAAAGGCATTGTGAATTTCAATTAGTACATAATAATGTAATAAGGACTCTCTTAACTTGTATATTATTTCATCGTGATATTGACAGTATCAGAATGATAATTAGTATTGCATTAAATAATAGTAATAAATTATAAAGTTGGATAATGTTGTGATAAAATTTTATAAGGTTAAAGAATAATAGATCATAGTTTATAAGAACTGAAAAAGTCAAAGATATATTTGAAATGAATGTTAAATTCCAATTATAGTAGTTTGGTTGAGCGAGAAAATGAAATTAATTTCCATCCAATTCCACTTTTGGCACAACAAAAAATATATAAAATTAAATTATCCTTTATTAAATTGAATTATTGTTCACATGTGATGAAATAAAAAGAGATTAATGTTTTTGAAGGGAGAAGATGTTCCTTGATAGAGCTTTCCAAAGGGAGTTTCTAGATAGAAGAAGAAGAAGGGATATCTTATTTAATTGTTACCAAATTAGAATGAGATATTAGATGCATATTTCTAGGGAATGTTTGAAGTGGATCCATTTTTTATAGGGTATTACTTATTATATGTTTTCCGAACTTAAATTTCAAACACAGAAATCAGAATGACCCATAGGGATTATTTTTTATAAAAAGTCCAAAAGTGGAATTGTTACCTGTTTCCTGGTAGAAAATTAATTTTTTTGAAGGTGATCAAAAGTGAAAATTTATAAAGCATCATAGTAGTGTGTTTTGGCCCAACTAGTGAAGGTTTCATTACTTATTAAAAAATCTTGATTTACATAATTGAAGATTTAATTAGCACATGAACTATTTTATTTATCATATTGCAACATAAGTGTTATATTAAATTCTACTTGTCGTATCTACACAAAAGGATTGTATTGTAGTGTATTATATGTTATTGGATTATTTCAAAATCATGTCAAATATGTATCTACTATTTTTGAGTAGCAAACCTTGTAAATAAATGTGTTCTTATCCATTTTTAATTTTTTTCTTCCATTAATGATTTTGATATATAATAGGAGGTGATAGTTAACACAAATGAAAGAATTCATCAATGAAAAAGACATAAATGATTCACCCTTCCACCTCTCAGTGATATATTGATTCTGATTGGTCCTTCACATAATGTATTACTTCACTATTTTTAAATTTATTCATATTAGAAACAATTTGAAAACTATATTAGTTTTTTAAATAGTTAGATATAGAAGGAAATACTTTAAACTCCTTTATGAAACTTATGGTCCATTCAAAGTTAATGTTTGAGATTTAAGAATAAAAAATTCCTTTTTATATTAATTTTGTTGCATAAAATATTAAAATTAAATTGATTAATTCAAAACAAAATGGTGAAATTATTCTTATGAAAAAAACATGTATCAAGGTATAATATTTCCTTTTATTCATAGAATGAAAAATAATTAATCAACTATTAGAAATAGATCTAAAAAACATTAACCTATTAAATTAATATATAATTAATCATATGGTCTTTTAAATCGTCATAGATTTATGGTTTTTAGGATATTAAATGTTTATTTACCATTTACTACCCTTTGATAAATTAGCTCAATCAATATATATATTTATTTTGGATTTTATTTCATGTAAATATATTCATTTACCACCTATGATTCCTATATATGAACCTTGTAATTTTTTTTTTCCATATAACCCTTTTTCATTTTATCCTTTATTAAATGTAAGTTTTATTAACCCTATTACAAAGTTTATTTTTCAATAATTTTATTCCAAAATATCAACACTTTGACTACTAATAGGAAGTTTAAATTATGAGGAAAAACATTTATTTATGGTTGGTAGAATGTGATACCCTGATATTTTACAAGAATAAAATTTTAATAGATATAATATATTACAAACGAAAATAATTTTACCTTATGTTACATTGGAAATTTTTTTTCTTCTAAAGCATGTGTTACACACATAGATGAATTTCAGCGAACAATAATATGATTTTAATATTATTATTTAATATGACAATTATAACCTATTTATTGGAACATAGTGTATGAATAGGATTTACAGACTTAGAAATATATATATATATTATAAATTTTTATTATGTTTCTATTGATTTATAATAAAATAAGAACAATTTTAAATTTAAATAAAATTTCATAAAAGAATTTTTTTTCTAGATGAAAACTTAGTCACTCTTTGCACACATAATTTAAAATAAAAAATTACCTCTTTTTGAAAAATTATATAATATAATAAATGAAAAGTTATAAATCATAATATAAAAATTTTCTTATGGTGAATTCTTTGGGATTTTTCAAGAATGTTTCATTTTTTTATGATTAGTGAAAAATAACAAATTTTAATTAAAAAAAATTTTCATTTAAATAATTATTGATTATAAATTATATTTTTAATTTTTTTAAATGTTAAATTAGGTCTATTTTAAATCAATAAATCAAATTTATTTCATTAGAATAATTTCCATACTGAAATTTGATATAAAAATTTTGTAAAATTTTGGACATTTTCATTTTAAAACCCAACGTTCTCATCACATCTATAGGATTAATATTTAATTATAGTATTCCACTTAAGTGAATTGAATTTGAAAAAAATGGATTTAATAATTTGAATATTAATAATATATAATTTATAACAATTTTATCTCTATTTTCGAAGAAAATGTATTGTGAATGATGTAAAAATTAATTACTGTAGTTAATGTAAAAATGGGTTTACTGGGGGTTAAACTAAAATGTTAAGGGTAAATAATTTATATATAAATGTTTAAAAACTATTTTATAGAAATATTTAACCTCCAATACCTCTAATGTATGATAATATGTCATTTTTACCCTTTTTACATATGTAAAAAGAGGGAGCACATAATTAAATTAAAATTACAAAGTGTGCCCTCTCCATCACTTATAAAAGGCAACCCATCTCCTATATTATTCACAAATTCACACAATTTTTCTTCATAAAAGACCAAAACAAATCACATCAATTTTTTAACCTCTTCCTATATTCATTATATTCAACATAGAGATAACCTTGGAAGGCATTAATGAAAAGCTAAGGATGATACCTGAAGAATAAGTAATGTTCTTCAATGAGTACCTTTATTTTATTTTTTCTTCTCCTCCTTCATAATAATTAAACCATTTAGATAAAATATTCCCAATATATTCCATATAATCAGATGTTTTTATAATACCATAATTACCTACAACCATCTTCATTTATAACAAACGAGTAACAAATTAATCATTCGTGTGTACGAAAGATTAATGCCTTATGAACCGATGTCATTGCTTCTTCCATTATCACCTTATAAATTTGGGAATGATGGCTGATATAAATTATATAAATTTTATTTATAAAATATTTATATTTATGGGGTCATTTTACCATATTTTTCATTTTACCTTCCATTTTGAAGGGGGTACAATAACAACATTTGTGTGAACAACGGAAAACCACCTCTCAAAGCGATGTGATTATTGTTTTACTAATGCATCACATGGAAGGTGATAAGTTCATATTTAATTAATATTTGTGATATAAATAAAATAATAATGATATTAAATAAATATTTATAATTTTAAAAATATAATATATTTCATTTTATTTTTATCTTTTCACTCACTTTCAGATAATAACATTGTTCAGGTATGTATGGAATAACACTTCTACAAAGCGATGTGACACTCTTTTAATCACCACACATAATGTATGATATATATAATTATATAAAATGGTATGTATGATATTATTATCTTTATGTAAAAATTTTATATTACTTATCCTTTTTTTATAACTATCATTGGAAAATGGAAATATCTTTGATGCGTACATAGACTTACCGTATCCATGATCTTAACATAATTAATTTTTGATAACCATAAAACATGATTTGTTTTAAATTTAAAATTTATGTAAAAATATTATAATTTTTTATGATTAATATTTAGGATTTGATGGAAAAATACAATATAAATAAGAATTTGGTCATACATGATTAAACACATATGAAAAAACAAGTCAACTCACACCTAGAACAATGAAAATAACTAAAGATCATCAATAAATGAGTTATAATATATTATAAAGGATCATATATGATATTTAAAATATTAATATGTATTTGGAACAATTTAATAACATGTTTAAAATCATTATTCAGTAGGTTAATGAAAATTAAATCAAAAGGATGCATGAGGTAAGGGATTTCATAAAATAATTTATATACATTGGGTTAATCTTATACTTAATAAATTATTTCTTTCTATGATTATATGGTTAATGAATTTTTATTATATTATATTTTATTTAAATAATTTTTATATTGAATTATACATGAAACACATAATCTATTCATTGATTAATTCTCCCTTCAATGTTATGATCATTGTAACATTTTTTTCACAATATCATTGTAATTGAGGTTATTTTCTATTAAATTTTAGTTTAGGATATTTTAGAACAATTACTCATAAAAATATATTATTTTCTTTTCCTCTAGTTTTTCATGATAGTTCAAAATAATAATACTATTTTTCCACTCTTTGGTGCTTAAATTATTTGAGAAAATTATTTTATGAATATATGACATCATTTCTCTATTCAATGAGAAAAATATACAATTCCCAAAACATGTTTTCTATAAAACAATTTTTTAATCCTTTTTAACATTATTTATAAAATTAATTTCTTACAAATTGTTTTTCAAATGAATATTTATTTTATTCTTGAAAATGATGCCTTCTTGGGTTTTTCCAAAAAAATGTGGAAGGTGTATCTATATTAAAGTGTATGAATAATATGGAATTTTCCACCATCATGTACAGAAAAGTTTTAAAAAATTTATCTATATTTCATCAATTATATTTTCGTAGAAAATTATTGTAGAAATGTTTTATGATTTAACATGTGATTTTCAAAATAAATAAGATATAGTCTTGATGAATGTTTTTAATGATTTTTATGTAATTTATATTCATCAATGATAAGAACCTTTTATTCATTCTCTAATGTGTATATTTTCTATGTATACCTTACTTATTATTTCTCTATGTTGTTTATGATTATTTTGATCAAGGATAATACTAAAATTCACTTTCATTTTTCATTTTTGTAGTCATTATCTTTACTATGAAATAATATTTTTCCTATCATCATTTGACATTAAATTTACCTACATATAGATATTATTTATCATGGATAAGATTATTTAATAAAAATTGACTCATACATATGGTGTTTTACATTGATTATTGTTTGTTTGAAAGCAGAAATATTGAAAAATCATCAACCTGTACTCAATAAAAATATTTGATGTGATGACAAAATTATTCTTGAATTATGTATATTATTTGATATATAAGAAATTATTTGGACCTTCAGTGATAGGTGAAACCCATTTTTTTATATAAACTCAATGAATCAGTAGTTATAATGAGACTATATATTTATTTAATCACTAAACAAGGTTTTAATTGTAGTCTAAAAGATATTGTTAAATGTATTTATGGTATCAGCCTCATTTTATTGATACCTAACTTAATATAATTACTAATTTTCTTAATTAATAGTTCTTTCATTATTACCAATGATATTTTCCCTATGGTATTTGTGATGGATGAATTTAATTTTAGTTTATTGATTAAATGTTATCTATTTTATGTAATTTACCTTTCCATATTGATTTTTTACCTAGTTATTTAAGTGTCATGTGTTTTTAGTTACTTAACTTGAAATATTTATTGTGCCTT
Organism: Viscum album; assembly: GCA_963277665.1. Classification (NCBI taxonomy): domain Eukaryota; kingdom Viridiplantae; phylum Streptophyta; class Magnoliopsida; order Santalales; family Viscaceae; genus Viscum; species Viscum album. The sequence goes on along the minus strand of OY728125.1, from coordinate 1,415,694,270 downwards.
TATTTTTAGTTAAGGAGTATATCTGATTAGTTATTTACCATTCTATGTTGATTAGTATTGTTGATTCATGATATATTCCAATTTACATTACATTTACTGAGAATTTGAGCTCTCAATTGTTTTAATTTTTTTACCAGGAATCCATAAATTGCACTATAATTGTAATTCAAGGATATTATAGATGGATTAATTATTTTATAAAAAAATTATTTTTTTATTTTTGAATTTAAATATAATGGAAGAATCAAGTACGTATATAGTTTACCAATACTAATAAACTCTTTAATCCTTCGGAATAAAATTCATTATATCATAATTTTAGTTTAATAAATTATAAAAATGTTATGGGATAATAGGTTAATGTTGATATAGATATTTTTCTATTTTTTTGAAAATAGTGGGTTTTTAGTGACGTTTCATGTCACACCCGAATGTTTTTAGGAAATATTTTCTTTATATAATTTTTCTGCAATAGATTTTTTACACACAATCATGAGATTAGAAAAACTGTTAGATGAACTTAATATAAAATAACCATTGTAACCAAGCAGTTAGGTTAGAAGGAATAAATATAGCTGAATTATTAAAATATATGGTGAATTATTATAGCTATCAATTATTTATGAAAAATATAATCTAATTAATCTTAAAGTATATATTTTATATTTTTTTTATTAAAAATTTACATCAATTAAAATTAGTAAATAAAATTAATGAAATATATAATTTATATATTTAATAAAATATTTTTGACATTCATCCCATTTATATTTTTTATATATTATAAATAAAACCTATATTTTTCATAAGGATAATTTTCTTCAATTTAATAGAGAACCCTTTTTGAATTAATATTTATACATAGTAATAATTATCATATGACAACATAATGATTCTATTTTAATGTGAGATATAAATATTTAATTTGGATGACATTTGTATATTTTTTTGATAACATTCAAATTTTGATGAATAGTAAAAGTATTCTACATTTTAATTAAAAACAACTTGTTTTATAGAAACAATTTATATGGATAAACTATATTTTTAAATGGTTTTAAATTCTAAATAGAATATATTGTAATTATTTAATATAAATTACTTCATTGGAAATAAATTTATATTCACTTAACATATAAAAACATTTCATTGTTTTAACTTTCAAAAACATGTTCTCCCTTTTTGACAATGAGATTAATTTTAGATTAATTACTGAAAACTATATTTCTTGAATTTTGAAAATGAATTCCATATTTGGAATCAGTAGGTCCAAATAATTTAAATATTTTTCTATTAATTTTGGATATTATGATTAGTAACATCAAAATTTTTTATTAATATGGTAAAAGGATAAATCCAGTTATTAAGGGTAAAAATAATATTATAAAATTACCCTAAAACATGTCCTAATATCATTGGATGAGAATTTTTAACTAAAAAATCCTTGGGTCGAAATGGTATAATTATGAAGCCACATGGATGAGATTAGAACACTTAATTTATGTTATTTATTTAATTGTTAAATATGTCTCTCTCTTTTGATAACTATATCATTTTTAATATAAGTTTATAAAATAGATAAATTCAATTATAAATTCTCATTTGAAATAATTTCTTTTCTTTATGATTTTTATTTATTTATTTCTTTAGAAATTAAAATGTTACCATAAATATTTATACATTTATGATGATTTAATTATATAATTTTTGGAAAATTAGTAATCTAATTTTTATTAAAATGATAATAATAATGAAAAGACCCAAAAAATTCACCAAATATTATTTTTCAAGAATATCTCCACCATAATCATCTTGGGGACTATTTATTGACCATTTGGATCCTTATAGATAAGATCATGATACATATATTATTTTATGTAAAGTGATGCAAAAGTTATCAGATTCATATTTTAATAAGTATAACATTTCTAATCATGAATTTTATAAAGAATATATTTTACTACAAGTATTATGTTAAAATATATTAGATTTATATTCATTATTGTATTTTATTTTTAGTTTTCATTAAAAATAAGTTAATTAAATAATTACACAATATATGGGTTGTAATTGTTTTATTAATGGAGATAACAAATAAATGTTATAAAAATATTTAAATTAATAAAATTTGGTATAATTAATATGTACAATGAATTTTATATATGACCTTGACCTCTTAGAAATATAATAAAATATTTTTTTAGAAGTTATCTTGTTTTTTATTATTTCTAAAAATTAATTAATTGAATAGTGTCAAAACTGACAATATTAATTTTTATAGAAAAAGTATTATTAAATTATTTATAAATCATAATTTTTTTAAACATATATAATAATTATTATATTCTTTAAAATTTTCCAAGGTATTTATTTATAGTCTAATTGACATCAAATTACTAAAAATTTCACCCTTTTAATATTAAAATATTTGTTAGCCTAGTAAAAATCTAAATAGAATAACAGAGTATGAAATAAAATATCATGGTTTAAATTGAAATAAAAACATGTCTAAAATATATTAGTTAATGATAATATAATTTTATCTCATCTTATCATCCAAATTGAGAAATTTAGGTTGTGTTTTGGTTGTGGTTTGGTTTTATTATAAATTAATAAATTTGGGAGTTTCCAAAAGTACCCCTCCACACAATTATAAAATGGAACCTCTTCCCTCATTTCATCACAAAAATTGCACCTTCTCTTGCCATTTTACATTATCAAATTCCCTAGTAAAATTATACTGGTTCTGTTCTTCCCCAATGACCAACTCTAGTTCTCTAATAGGAGATTTAGAGGGAGAATGTTGAAGAAGAGGTATTCTTTACCGATTCTTTCAAACTTCATTATTCGTATACCTCCTCTTCATGAGTGGTTTCATTATAAAGTAATAATTATTGTATAAATTATATACTAATATGTTATTATTATAATCCAACAACCATATTCTACCATCTATACTTCCCAAGGAAAACAAAATCATCCCACGTGCGTATGTATGACATACAATATCCACATTGTAGTGTAAACTATCTTTCAGCACCCCCATACCTGGATGGGTATAATGATTGAAATAATAAATATATATTATTATTATAACATGATATGTATTTTGAAATATTATACACCATCCACTTCAATACCATTTAATAATTATGGGAATGATATCATCGCTCATGCATACATAGGGCCTACAGTCTCCACGATGCGATGCGATTCATTATACATGATAATCATTAAAGAATGATAACTGAAAGTAATTGAATGAATAAATATGATATATATATACATGATAGTAATATAATTTTTAAAATTTTATAACTTTATCCTATGATGAGAAACAATAACTTTTCTGACAAAACATACATAAGAAAATAAAGAAGTTAATATCTGATAGACAAGTAATAATGTTACTAACAAACAGATGATAATATGATCATATATAATATCATAAAAATGACTATTATTATGAAATATGTCAATGATGTAATTTAAATCATTATTAATGAGGTTCAGAAACATACAAATGATACCAGACTTATGGTAAGGGTTAATTCTATAATCTCATTATTATCTAAGACTGTTTGCATGTAAGTACTTACTAGGGTTTATTTAGCATCCATGTCCTTGTTTTCAAAAAATGTATTATAAAATATTATTCATATTTATAAAATATTGTTTAATTTAAATTTTACCCATTGGCGAATTTTTACTAAATGATATGAATAAATATTTTTTTCATTTCGGATACGAAGTACTGCTTAAGTTTTCGAAAAAAGTACATGAAGAATGTTTTCATTTAACTTGTACGACATGATAAATTTTTAAATTTTTATAAGACTATATATCTATGAATATTAATTTATCTTATTTAATGTTTTTTATGAAATTATTTTCTTTTAAAATTGTGTGGAATATTGATTAAATAAAATATTTTTGAAGAACAAAGGATATTTTCCCCAAGAATTAATTTCATGTGTTCAATAAAAATTATTTTCCATCTAAGATGAAATTATATAATATGGTTATGTTTTAAGTATAATATATGTATTATTAATATGGTTTTATTTTTTTTATTTTATTCTTCTTATGAAATCAATTTGTTTTACATGGATTATGTTATGATGTAATGATTGAAACAGATTTTATTTCCTGTGTAATGTTATGATGAATGATTTATGTTTTTTTTGGTATGAATAAGAATGATTTAATTATAATATTTGTGTGACCTATATATCTATATAATTAATTGGGTAATGATTTATATCTCATGATATAAGAAGGGATAGAATACAAAATGATCTTGGTTTAATAATATAGGGCTTAAACGAGGAGTGAGATCATTTCAGTAACGGACTTTGTCTGCTATTTTGGTATTGGAAATAATCTGTGACTATTATCAAATGGTATTATATTATTATGTGTATTCCAATAAATTTCATGTGTTATGTAATGAAATTATGGATTACATCATATATTCTTATGAACATTCAGGATTTTTCCCATGGCATGATACCACAATATTTTGTATGAAGGATAAGATTTTCAAATATTATGGTCTTATGTGTTATGATTATGAAATGTTTTTTATCTCTCTGTTTACCCTAAACGAAAATCTTATCACACCATTTCTTATGTTTCTTTTCGACTAGGTAATGAAGAATGGTATTATGTATGATATATAAACAGGGGTCTAGTTAACAATGAATAAGTGGGGGACAATGTAGATATATTTTGAACCAGTTGTTTATGTTTCTTAGTTTCTAAAGACAATATACCAATATAATACTCTTGTGGCATTGTTATATGTTGTAATTAATATTCTGAAATTTTGAATTAATATCTAGGAATGTAAATCAAGGGTTTTCTATAGTTGGTATTAGAGGAAAGATATACTTAACTATTCAAAAGTAGGATGATAAAACCATAGAAACAACCCTTATGATATGTTGATGAATAGGTCCCAGTACTAGTTTTTTAGAAATTCACATAAAACCCTAGGATAAAACCTAAAATTAAATGAATTAAAATTTCATTATTTATTATGTGGGTTTCCTATTATTGTTATCTTTCATCATACTATGCTTCTGGGATTAAGTAAATGGACGGAACCTGAAGGAACCATGTTATTGATGGATGAGAAGGGAATGTAATGACTGTCTACCTAATCCACCGAATGTTATTGGAGTGAGAATGAAAAATCATGTAGTTATACTCACACAACATTCTCAAGGTATGAATATTTCATGACATCCAAATAAAAAAATGAGGGAACAAAATTTAGTTGATTTTTTTATGAAGAAATGTCGACTTTATCTCAGTGGGTATTTTAATCCACAAATGTCTGAAAAATGGATTAGTACCACTAAAAATATATTTTTAGTTATCCAATTTTAAAAACATGATAAAATAATCTTGGTAGTCCATCCTTTGGAAGGTGAATCTGATCAATGGTGGAATCTTATCAAGAATATGAGGAAAATAGATGGAATTAAATCCATGGAATTGGATGAATTCAATTATATATTTTTTAATAAATAATTTCATTATAGTATTCAAATAGATATGGAAAAGGAGTTACAAAAAATTACGTGAATGGATCATGAATCTGTTAGTACCTAAAAAGGAAATTTTAAAATACATTCATAGTACACTTCTCAAATTATTATGAAACCTAAGTGTAAAATTGACTAAATCTTTAGTGGATTAAAAACAAGTCTCTGAAAGGGAATTTCCATATGGGTATTAAATATCATTGAGGAAATTTATCTATTTTATCTCATGGTTGACATGAATATTTGACTAACCAATCAATCTTATGGGATTGATAAGAAGAGAAAAATGGATTTCAAGGGGAAATCCAAAGACCACATTGAATAGAAGATGTGTTTTCCCTTATGCACACACTGGGGAATGAAACAAAGATGAAATTATCTTAAATGGATTATAAAAGGTTTTATGTGTGAGAGGGAAGGTCATCGAGTAATTAAATGTAGAAGCTATGTGTAAATGATGTATAATTATGTGAATAGATAAAATGCTACTAATAATGCACATCCTACACTTAAATATAAATTGTGCGAGGAAATAGGGAATTTATACCAATTATTTATTTAATACAAGGGTAACTATTGATGATTGAAACTAGAAAACTCTTAAGGAAAAACATAGAGTCAAGTAAAATGAAATCACCATTGGTGATGTGGAGTACGATAATGAAGTGGTGAAAGATACACTTATCATCCACTCTAAAGAAGAAAAAGTTTTATTTGATGCTGGATCCACCCACTCTTTTTTTATATAGAATTTTCTAAGGGTATCTCTATGCTAGCTCAATTATTAGATGATGAGTTATCTGTTCCAACTCTCAATGGTACTATGGTATCATCAAAAGTTAATAATTCTTCTCTGGTTGATGTTTTACGGAATGTGCTTTATAAAAATCTTAAGATCGTTCAAATGGCCAAATTTTATGTGATTCATGGCATGGCATGGATTGGATTTATTTATATGGATATCATATCAATTACAAATGAAGCGAAGTCACATTTCATATTCCATATCAATATATGATCATCTATTGATGAAATGATAAACATGAACTTCCAATAGAAATTTCATCCATCTTATGGGTCCAGATTCCTATAAGTGAACATTATATATCTCATATGGTTGGGTAGAAACTCACAATTAATAATACACCTGTTTTACTATTATTTGGTGATGTTGTTTTGTAATAATTTCAATGCCTTCCACCAAATCGTAATTTTTTTAGTTTTCAATAGATTTCATACCAGGTGTTATGCCTATTTCAATGAAACAATATAAAATGGACCTAATTAAGCTGAAGGAATTGAAAAAGAAACTCTAATAGATTATTGAAAAGGGATCTACACAGCCTAGTGTGACACATTATGGTGCACCTATTCTATTTAATAATAAGAAATATTGATCAATGAGACTCTGCATTGATTATCAAAAAGATAACCACATCACTATTATGAACAAATATCCTCTTCCCAACATTTATGACTTATTTTTTCAACTATGTGGAGCTCAATACATTTCCAAGACTAATATTTATTCAGGATCTCTTCAATTAAGGGCTATAAAGGAGGATATACATATGATTACATTACATACAAGGTATTAAATTTGTGAATTTTTGGCGATGCATTTTGGACTTACTAATTCCACTTCTATATTAATGGATATATGAAAATATTTTTTAGAGACTATCTTATCATTATGTGGTATTCTTTATAGATGATATTCTTGTCTATTTGAAGACCAAGGAAGAGCATGAAGATCACATGAGAATTGTAATAAAGACCCTATGAAAAGAGATGATTTATGAAAAATTAACCAAATGTAATTTTTGGGATCAGAAATTTTTATTTTTGGGTTAAATAATCTCAGGATTGGGGATATTTGTGGATCGAACAATAATAGAAGTCATCGAACATTGGATGAGACAAACAACATTAATTGAGATATTATGTTTTCTAGTTTGGATGGATATTATCGATGTTTTTTGAATTTTATTTCATGGTTATATAATACACTCAACAAAATGACTCAAAAATGATTTATGTTCATATGGACAGAGGAATACAAAGAGAATTTCAAAGAGCTAAAAAGAAGATTAGCTAGTGAAGTTGTTCTCATACCATCTTAAAGAGGAGAAAAGATTGTGATATATAGTGACACAGTCATGAAGGGGTTGGATTATTTTCTCATGAAACATTATATAGTGATATCATATTCTACACAATAATTGAAAATCCATGAGAAAATTTATCCAACTCCTAATTTATATTATGATACGGTAATATTTTCATTAATATTATGAAAGAATTATCTTTATGGTAAAAGGTGTGATATTTATACAAATAATAATATATTAAATTATATTATAACAAAAAATTATTTGAATATGCATCAAAGAAGATGGTTGGAGATGTGTACATATATCACTTTTCAATACACTACAACCCTAGGAAAGAGAACAAGGTTGTAGATTCTTTGATTAGAAAGGACCATGCAAGCCTACCAATGATGAGGACCACAAAATATCCAATATTTATGGGTTTTAAATGGATGTATCTTGAAATTTTAAAGTACGTAGAGAAATATTGTCTTTCTAAAATGAATTTTTAACCATCTATATAAGTGAATATTAAGGATGCTCAGCTTGAAGATGTTGATATACAAAATATATTGAAAGATGTTTCCGAATTCAATCTCGATTGGAATGGAATATTATGGTCTAGGAACTAGGCCTGTATTCCTCCCATAATGGAATTAAATAAGGAGTTTATGGATGTGTCTCATAGTTCCTCATTATATATTCATCTTGGAAGCACATAGATGTATAGGGACATGAGTGATTATTTTATGGTGTAATTTCATTAAAATTAATGTTGTCAAATATTACTTTTAATGCTTGGTTTGTCCATAAGTTAAGGCTAAGAGACAGAAGTCTAAGGTGATGTTACAACCATTTATCATACCACAATGTAAATGGGAAACCGTTACAATGTAATTTGTCCTCAAACATCCCAAAACATCTAAATTCCATAATTCAATATAGGTTATAGTTGATTGCCTTATGAATTCATCACACATAACTTCTATTAGATAGGGTTATCACTTCATCAACATTATAAGATATATTTAAAGGAAGTTGAAAGATTTAATGGAGTATAACTTTCCATTATATCTGATTGGGATCCATGGTTTACCTAAAAGATCTAGAAAAGTCTTCAGTAGAATCTGGATATAGAGTTATATTTCATCACTCCATATCATCCTCAGATAGATGGTCTATCTGAGAGGAAAATTCAAACTCTAGAAGGAATTTTGAGAGCTTTCTCTATGGATTTCAATAGTGGTTGGGATCAGTACCCACCTTTCATGGAATTTTTTAAAATAAAAAATTTAAATCCAGTATTCAGACATATCATTATGAAGAACTCTATGGAATGAAGTGAATAACTCCAACTTTTTGGGATGAATTTGGGGAATGAAATATATTAGGACCCAATTTTAAAGATGAAATGGGAAAAAGGTCAGATCTATTCAACAAAAAATAATATCATATTTGAGTCGACAAAATAGTTATACTAACAACTAAAAAATGGCCTATAGTTTGAAGTGGGTGACAAGGTGACACTCTAAATATCTCACTATAATATAGTAATGATATTTAGAAAGAAGGGAAAGATGATACCTAGGTATATAAATCATTGTGAAATTCAGGATCTTATTGGGATAAAATCTTACTGATTTGAGATTCCAATAAATATATCTAAATTTCATGATTTGTTCTATGTATCTCTCCTAAGAATACACATAACTGATCCTTCATATTTATTACACTCAAAAGAGTTACTATTAGATAATGATATTTATTATGAAGAATAATCGATAATGATTATGGATCATTGGAATAATGTTCTATGAAACATGAATTATCTCTTGGTTAACGTTTAATGAAAGAACTATGAATTTGAGGAACCTACCTGTGAACTTGAGGGTGTGCTAAGGTGGAGGTATCATTATATGTTTATATCCATGTGATTAATTTTGAGGGTGAAATTCAGTTTAAGTGGGGTATTATGTAACACTCAGATGTTTTTATAAAATATTTTAATTAAAATATTTTTCTTCAATAGATTTCATTGCACGCAATCATGATTTTAAAAGACAAATGAGTTTCCTTTAGTATAAAATGACCATTATAGACTAGCCAATATGTTCGTGGAAATAAATATGGCCAACTTATGAAAATATATGATGAATTCTCTGGCTAACAATTATTTATAAAAAACGTAAACCAAATAAATCTAAGAGAACTATTTATATTTTTCATATTAATAAATTAAGTAAATTATAATTAGTAATTAAAATTAATGTGATATATATGTTATATAATTAATAAATTATTTTTAATATTTATCCTATATAATTTTTTACATAGAGTATGAATAGACACTATTTGATATAGAAAAACATATATTTTTTAAAATGGTAATTTTCAACATTTTAATAGATAACCCTCTTTAAATTAATAATTTCAAAATTTAATAATTATAATATGACTACATAAATTTATAATTTCGATGAGTAAAATAAAAAATTACATTGGATGAGTTTTTTTATATTTTTCTGATAAATCCATCGTTTTGATGAATGGTAAAAATATAATGAATTATAATTACTTTTTTTTCATTGAAATAATTTATATGGGTAAATTATATTATTGAATTGGTTGAAAGTATAAATATAAAAAAATTATTATTTTATATAATGTATATCATTGTAATTAATTTTATATCGAATTCAAATGTAAACACATTGCAATCTTTTTGCAATGTTTAACTTTTTAACACTCGTTCTCTATTTGCGACAACGAGATTAATTTTTAATTAACTTCTACAACTATTGTATTTTTAAATTTAAAAAATTGATTCTATATATACAATAATTATTTCTAAATTATTTAAATAAATTTCTTTTATTTTGGGAATTATGAAGTGTAACTTTTCTAATTTTAATTATTAGAGTAAAAGGGTAAATCCGGGAATTAAAGGTAAGAAAAATATTATAAAATTACCCTAATAGTTTTTCTAATGTAATTGGTTGATTTTTTTTCTACCTAAATAATCCTAGGGTTGAAATTGAACCCTTTTTATGCCACTTGGATTAGAGTAGGAATCTTAATTTATTTTTATTAATGAAAAGTTAAATATGTCTCATGCAAATTTTAATAACTACATAATTTTTAATATAAAGTTGTAAAGAAGATAAATTATATTATAAATACTTATTTAATATTTAAAATATTTTTATTTATCATGGAAATTTATCTGAAATTTTTATTAAATAAATAATTACCTTATATATTTATTCATTGAGAATGCATAAATTATTTAATTGATGAAAAATCATTAGAATAATTTCTATTAAACTAGTAATAACCATTAAAAGATATAAACCCATGATAAAATCTTATTGGCCTAGTATATATCTACCAAAACAATTAAAGGGTCTAGTTATTGACCATTTTTATCCTTATAGAAGATATTATGACACTTATATTATTTTATTTAAAGTGATGTTAAAGTTTCCACATTTATATTTTCATATGTACAACATTTTTTATGATGATTTTTTAGAAGATAAATTCGAATAAAAATATTCCTATAAAATATAGTATATTTATCTTCATCGTAGTATTTTATTTTTAATTTTTTAAAAAACAAATAATTATATTAAATAATTACAAAAAACTGATGTTGTGATTATTTTACAAATAAAGATAATAAATAAATATTATTAAAATATTAAAATAAATATTATTTTGAATAATAAATTTTATTGATAAATATTTTAGTTTCACTTAACATATTAATAATATAATAAATATTTGGTTCATATTTAAATTGTTATTTTAATATTTTTAAAAATCAATGATTTGAATATTGTCAAAATTGACACTATTGATTGTTTATCCAAAGAATTTTTATTTAATTATTTAAAAATTGTGATTTTTATTAAAATATATTATAATTATTATATATCCTATTATGTTCTATGGTATTTAGTTTTTGTTTAATTGACATTGAATGAGTAAATATTTTACATTTTTAATATTAAAATATTTGTTTCCCTAATTAAAAAGTAAATTGAATAACAAAATGGTAATTAAAATGATAAGGTTTTAATTGATATAAAAACATGAATAAAATAATTTTTTAAATTTTATTACTACCCTATATCACCTCATCTTAGAAAATGGGTAATTTTGGCAGTTTTTGGATATGGTTGAATTTTTTATAAATTAATTACTCTTCGAGTTTCTAAAAGTACCCCTCCCCTCTATTTTAAAAGGGAACCTTCTCTATAATTTATACACAACTAATTTATCCTTCAAGATTATATATCACCTAGAATTATCCATTCTCATATTACCTAGTAACATTCTAGAAGTTCAGGTCTTCCCCAAAGAACAACCCTAGTTCTTTAAGAGGAGATTGCGGGGGAGCACGGAGAAGAATAGATAATCTCATATACCGATTCTTTCAAACTTCCTTCTTCATCAACTTTCACTTAATAAAATGTTTCATTATAAAACAATTACTCTATTATCAGTTAGATTCTGATATTTTATTATGATTATGAAACAACACTATTCCTCATTATATCAATCCTATGAAAAACAAAATTATCATGCGTGCGTATGTATGGCTTACCGTCTCCAAAGTGTGGTGTAATCAATATTTCACCAACACCTTAATTGTATGGTTATAATAATTGAAATAATAAAAATATAATATTACTAGAACATGATATTTATTCTTAAATATTATACATCATACACTTAAATACCATTCAACAACTATTGGAATGATATCATCGCTCAAGCGTACATACGACCTATAATCTTTACGATGCGATATTATTACTTCAACATGATCTTATTTAAAGAATTATTATATAAATTAATTTAATGAAAAAATATGATATATATATATATATATTACAATAATATTATTTTTTAAATGATATAACCATAACCTATTATGATGAATAATAACTATTCTGAAAAAACACGCGGAAGAAAACAAAGAAGTTAATACCAGATTGATGAGTAATATTGTTTCTAACAAACAGATGATAATATGATCATATATGATATCATAAAAATGACTATGATTCTAGAATAATTCAATGACAAAATATAAATGAGTATACATGATTTTATGATACATAAAAAGGATATAAAACCTAAGGTAAGGATTAATACTGTAGTCTCATTATTATCCAAGATTGTTTATACATTAGTATTTACTATGGTATATTTATAATCCATGTCCATGTTTTATACATATATATTATAAAATATTATTTTTATTATTATACTATTTTATAAATTAAATTTTATAAAATGGTAAATTTTTACAAAATTATATGAAATGAATCATTCGTTGTTTTCTATACGATGTACTTTTTGACTTTCTGAAAAATGTAAAACAATGATGTTATATTTTAACTTGTACGAAATGAAAAGTAATTTTGTTTTCATAACAATATATTTCCATGAATGGTTATTTATAATATTTCATTGTAATTTTCAATGAAAATATTATCTTTTAAAATTGATTGCCATTTTGAGAAAGGAAAAGTTATTTAAGAATAAAGTATATTTTCCTCATGAACTAATTTCAACCGTTCAATAAAAATTATTTTACTTATAAGAAAAACTTATTTTATAGGGTTATGTTTCAAGTAATCTATCAATATTATTCTTATGGTTTTATTTTGTTTTTATGGAATTCTATTTATGAAATCAATTTTTTTACATTGATTATGTTATGATGGAATGATGTCAAAAAACCTATTTATTTCTTAGGTTTTGGTAAAATGAATTATTTATCTTTTTTATGGAACACTTAGGAATGATTTAACTATGAGATGGGTGGGAAATATATATCCCACTAATAAATAAGGTAGATATTTATATATCATGATATAGAATGAGCTGGAATAGGCAATGATCTCAGTTTATGAAAATAATGCTAAAACATAGAGTGATCTAGGTTCGGTATTGGACATTATCTTCTATGATGGTCTAGGACATAAAAATTATCTAATATGAAATGATTTAATTTTATTATATTTATGCCACAATATTTCATGTTTTATGTTATGACTTGTGATTTAATCATCATTGATTCATAAGTACTTTTAGGATATATCCATTTGTATGTAATCATGATGTTTCATCTATAGGATAATATTTTCAAATGTTATGTTACTATGAGTTATGATTATGAAATGATTGATATCTCTTTGTTTATTCTTACTGAACATCTGAGTTCTCCCTTTCTTATATTTCTTTTCCAAAGGTTATGAAAAAGTGTACTAGGTAAGATATTTCAAAATAGTGTCTTGTTATGAAAGAAAATATGGGATACAATGTAGATGTCTTATAAATTTTTTTATGTTTCCTAGTTTCTAAAGACATTATACCTATACGCTATTTTAATAAAATTGTAATATTTTTAATAAATATTCTTCAATATTGAAGTAATATCGAGGTACTTATAGTTTGGGTCGCTATTGTTGGTATCAGAGGAAATTTATAGTTAACCTTTGTAAACATGGTTGAGAAAAGCATATAAATAACCCTTTTTATATCCCAAAGTATAGGTTACAATTCTAGTGTTTTCGAAATTATCATGAATAACCTAGGATAAAACCTAAAATGTCATAACTTGAAATTTCATTCTTTATTATGTGGGATTCCCATTATGGGTGGTGTTTCTTATATTATGATTCTTGGTTTTAGTCAATGGATAGAACCCAAAGGAACTACATTAATGCTGAATGAAAAGGGAAATGAAATTATTTTATGCATGAGAAATTGAATGTTTTGAGAGATGTAATGAAAAATCATGTAGTTATGCGCACACAACTTTCTTAACCTATGAATCATACATGACTACCATATGAACAAAAGAGGTAAAAAATTCTATTGAGTCCTTCATGAGGTATCATCCACCCTTTTTCAGTGGGTCTTTTGATCAAATTATAGTTGATAAATGGATTAGTACCACAAAAATGATATTTTTCGTTCTCTAGTGTTCAGAACATAATAAAGATATATTCGTAGTCTATAATTTGGATGGTCATAATGATAAATGGTGGAATCTTATCAAGAATACGAGGTAAAGAGATGAAATTTAATCAATGGAATGGGATGAGTTCAAGAACATATTTTTCAACAAGTACATTCCACATATTCTTAAAACAATGATATAAAATGAGTTCCTTGAACTAATGCAAAAGGATGATAAATCTATTGCTACAAACACTGAAAATTTTACAATATATTCATGGTTTGATTTTAGAATTATTATCCATCAGGAGAGTAAAATTGATCGATTATTTAGCAGATTAAAACCAAGTCTCAGAAGGGAATAACCCATAAGGGACATCAATATCTAAGTGGAAATCATTCAATGTGCTCTCAAGGTTTAAGTGGATGTTTGAGTAACCCATCCTTACTATGGGTTTGATAAGAAAAAAATGGAATTCAAGGGAAAATATAAATACCACACCGAAATGAAGATGAGTTTTACCTTATAATCAATGTATGGAAATAAACATGGACAAAATTGTCTTAAAGGGACATGAAAATGTTTTTAGTGTGGGAGATATGATCATTATATAGTTGAATGCTGAAGTGATGGGAAAAATATTTCTAAATATGCGAATGGGGGAAAGGCTATACAGAATGTACCTCTTATAGTTCAATGCTACAAGTTCAAGGAGATGGTGAATTACACCAATAAATTTCCTAATCCATAGGTTATTGATGATGATCAATCTCAGTAATCTCTTAAGGCCAAACAAAATGAAAATTCACATGTAATCACTATCGGTGTTGTGGATTATGATAATGATGTGGTGAAAGGTACACATACCATCCACTCTAAAGTATAAAATGTTTTATTTTACTCTAGATCCAAACTCTGTTTTATTTCTGTAGAATTTTATAAGGGTATCTATGTATTACCAAAATAATTAGATGTTTATTTTTCAATGAAATATCCTAATGTAACAATAATCACATCAAAAGTTTATAATTATTATCTGGTTGAATTTTTCAAGTTTTTTCTTCCTGTAAATATAGTGATCATTCCTATAGTGGAGTTTTATGTGAATCAGGGCATTGATTTTATTTCTTCTTATAGATATCATATCAATTTCTAGGGAAGGGATGTCACATTTCATATTGAAGATCACTCTCTGATCATCTATCAATGCATGGATGAATATGAATTTCTAGTAGAAATTTTATCCATATTATGGGTCTTGATTCCTATAAATGAATGTTATCTATCTAAAATGGTTGGATATAAACTCACAATTAAGAATACACTCATTTTATAAGAGTGTTATTATGTCATTCAAGAATAATTTCTAAGTCACCCAACAAATCATTTAGTTGAGTATTCAATAGAACTCATACTGGGTGTTATGCCTATTTCAAAGACACATTATAGAATGAACCCAATTGATTTGTAGGAATTTGAGATGCAACTCCTTGAGATTCTTGATAAAGGATTAATATGCCCTAGTGCATCAACTTTGGGTGCATGTGTTCTATTTATTAATAAGAAATATGGGTCAATGAGACTCTTCATGGATTATTGAGAACTTAACATGATCACTATCAGCAATAAAAAACAAAATCCTTGCATTGATGTCTTATTTGGACAACTACACAGAGATAAATACTTTTACAATATTGAACTTCATTTTGGATATCATCAATTAAGGGTCAAGAAAGAAGATATACCAAATATTTCATTCCCTACAAGGTATGGACACTATGAATTTATGGTGATTCCTTTGGGTATTTCTAATTTCCAAACTATATTCAGGGATATAATGAATAGATTCTTTAGAGACTATATTGATAAATTTTTGGTAATATTTAAAGATGATATTATTCTTTATACCAAGAGAAAGTAAGAGGATCAAGATAACTTGAGAATTATACTGAAGATTCTAAGAAATGAGAAGCTTTTTGAAAAATTTACAAAGGGTGTAACTTGGCTTCAGAATGTTTCATTTTTGGGTATATTATTCTCATGAGAGGTTATATATGTGGATCCAGTAGAAACAAAAGTCATTAAATTTCGTCAGAGACTAACAAAGGTAAATGACTTCCAATGTTTTCTTTATTTGGATGGATATTACTGAATATTTTTTATTTATTTTTCAGTATTATCTAATTGACTCAACAGGTTTATTTAGAAAGGAGTAATGTTCATGTGGATAGAGGAATGTGATGAGAGTTTCAATGATCTAAAAAGAAGATAAGCCAATACACCTATGCCAAAACTACCTTTTTGTAAATAATGGTTTGTGATCTATTGTGATGCATCCAAAAGGTACTGGGTTCTGTTCTCATGAAAAATGATATTGTGTTATATGATGCCTCATGATAATTGAAAATACATTAGAAAAATCACCCAAATCATGATTTGGAATTAAATTTGGTAATATTTTCATTAAATATATGGATACATTATCCTTATAGTGAAAGGTGTGATATTTAAACAGATGATAAAAGTTCAAATTATATTTTAACACAAAATAAGCTGAATATTTATAAAAAAATTTGGTTGGATTTAATTATAATTTATGAATTATCAATACATTACCACCCTGGGAAAGTGAACAATATGTCCGATACTTTGAGTAGAAAATACTACACTAGACTATCAATGATAAGGATTGCAAAAGATCCAATATTTAAGTATTTGAAAAGGATGGATATAGAAATTTTAATGGAAAGAGAGAAATATTGTTGTTATCAAATGAATATTCAACCATCTATACAAGTGAAGATTAAGGAGGTATAGAAGGAAGATGTAGTGATAAATAAGAAGGTGAGAAATGATTCTGAATTGAACTATCATTGTGATGGCATAATTTTGTTTAGGAGACTTTTTTTATTCCTCCCATATTAGAATTAAAGATGGATCTGTTAGATCAGGCTCATAGAAAATCATTTTCTATTCATCCTGGAGGAACAAATTTGTATATGGACCCCAGATATTATTTTTCGTGGGATGGATGAAAAGAGATGTTGCTAAATATGTGTCATGATGCATGGTTGGTAAGAAAGATAAGGCTTATAGACAGATGTTTTAGGGTATGTTACAACCATTACCCATACCATAATGTAAATGGGAAAAAATTACTATTGGAATTTTTTTGAACATCCCAAAATAACTAAGGTACATAATTATATATTGTTTATAGTTGATTTCCTTAAGAAATATATACACTTCATGGTTATTAGAGAGGATTTCTCTCTTAATCACCTTTCCAACATATATATAATGTAAGTTTTATGATTTCATGGAATACCACATTCCATTATATCTGATCATGATCCATGTTTTATTTCAATGTTCATGAAAATTATTCATTATTATCTAGATATAGAGTTTTTATTCAACAGTTCTCATCATCCTTGGACTGATGATCAATCTAAGAGGACAACCAAAACTCTAGAGGTCATGTTGAGAGCTTTCCTTATAGATCTCAAAGGTGGTTGAGATAAACACCTACATTTGGAGTAAATTTTATAAAATAATATCCTTCACTAAAGTATTTAGATGGATACTTATGAATCCCTCTATGTAAATATGTGAAGAACTACATCTTGTTGTGATAAATTTCGGGAAATAAAGCTATTATGACCTAATCTTGCCGGTTAAAATGTTAGAAAAGGTAAGATCTATTCCAAAACACATAAGTGTGTCTCACAGTAAAAAAAGGTCTGATACTAAATGATGATAAATCTTACTATTTTATGTGGGTGACAAGGTGTTTATACGAATATCTCCCTATAAAAGAATAATGAGATTTGGAAAGAAGGTAAAGCTATGCCCAAGGTGTATCAGTCCTTCTGAAATTCTAGATTGTATTGGGAATGTAGCTTACTGATTAGTGCCTCTACTGAATCTATATCATGTTCATGATGTGTTCTATGTATCTCTCTTGAGAAATTACATAACTAATACATCACATGGAATAAACTCATAAGTTGTACTACTGGAGAATGATCTTTCTTATGAAGAACAATCGATAAATTTTTTGGTTCGTAGCGAAAAAGTTCTACAAAACAATACCACTCTCTTACTCAATGTTTCATATAAGAATAACCAATTTAAGGAAGATATGTTGGAACATGAATATGTGATGAGGAAGAGGTATCCTCATCGATTTATATTAAACTGATTAATTTTGTGGGTGAAAATTGGTTTATGGGGGGGGGGGGGTAGTATATAACATCTTGATGTTTGTATGAAATATTTTCAGTAAATATTTTCTTCAATTGGTTTAATTTCACAAAATCGTGAGTTTAATCGCACATTGAGAAAAACATAGTATAAAATGACCATCATAATCTTGAAATTAGGTTAGTGAGAATAAATATAACTAACTTATGAAAATGAATAGTGAATTCTTTAGCTACCAATTTTTTATGAAAAATACAAACCAATTAAATGTAAAGGAAATATTTGTATTTACTGAAATAATTAATTTTGTGAATTATAATTAGTAACTAAAATTAATGAAATATATATTATATCTATTTAATAAAAATATTTTTGATATTCATCCAATAGATAGTTGGTCATACAATATGAATAAACCCTGTTTGATGTATAAAAACATTTATTTTTCAAAAGTGCGGTTTTCTATCTTTTTATGGAGAACCCTTTATAAATTATGATTTTGACACATTAATAATTTTTATAGGACATCATAAATCTATTCTTTGAACCAGGATATAAAAATTTACTTTGGATGACCTTTTGATATTTTTTTGATAAATTTCATGTTTTGATAAATAAAAAAATATACTAAATTTTAATTTTAAACATCAATTTTCATCAAAAAAATTTATATCGTTAAATTATAATATTTAATAGTTTGAAATATAAAATAGAATATATTTTTATCAGTTAATATAATTTAGGTTATTTTAATTAATTTTACAATTAATTCATATTAAAAAACATTTCAATCATTTGTAATGTTTTAAAATTTTAAAACATATTCTCTCTTTCCAATAATAAGTATTAATTTCATATTAATTAAAGAAACTACAATGTTTTGAATTTTGAAAACTGGTTTCCATATTTGGAATCATTTGGTTCAAATTATGTAAATAGATTTATTTTATTTTTATGCATTATGAATAGTAACATTAGTAATTTTTATTAATACATTAAAATAGTAGATCGAGTAATTAAGGGTAACATTAATATTATAAAATTACCCTAATATTTGTTCTAATATCACTGAATGACTGTGTTTCAAACAAAATCATTATTTTATTGAAACGACATCCTTTTGACACCACTTAGGTGAGATTAGGAAACATAATATATTTTATTTAAATAAACGTTTAATATGTCTCACTCAAACATTAATAACTATATAATTTGTAATATATGGTTACACAGATTATAAATTCAATAATAAATAATTATTCAAAATATAAAATGACTTTATTTTTCATTGTAAATTATTTTTAATTTTTATAAAATAAATAATTAACATAAATGTTTATAAATTTTTGATGTATAAATAATTAAACTGATGAAAAATTAGTGAAATAATTTTTATTAAAATGATAATAAACATTAAAAGACACAAAAACTTGAAAAAATATTATTTTTTGCGTATATATCGACCATAATCATCCATGGTTCATATTATTGACTCATTGTATCCAAAAATATGAGACTATGACTTTATTATTTTTTTATTTAAAGTAATGTCAAGGTTGGCTGTTATATGTTTTAGTAAGTATACCATTTTTAATGTTGGATTTTCCGTAAGATATATTCAACTAAAAGTATTCTTATTGAATTTAATATATTTATATTCTTAATTTTATTGAATTTATAATTTATAATTTAACCAATATGTGTATCAAAATATAACACAAAACTGATGTTCAAATTATTTCATAAATGGAGATAACGAGTAAATGAAATTAAAATATAAAAATAAATCTAATTTGGGATATTTAATATGATCAATTAATTTTATAAATGACCATGTCCATTTAGGAATATAATAATATATTTTTTTCGATGTAATATTTTTACATTAATATTTTTTAAAATCAATGAATAATTGGTGTCAAACTTGACACTATCGATTTCTATTGAAAAAATATTTTATTAAATTATTTAAAAATTATAAATAATTTTAAAAAAATACATAATTATAATTATATCGTATAAAATTTAATAATGTATTTATTTATTATCAAATTGAAATCATATAAGTAAACATTTCACCTTTTTAATATTAAAATATTTGTTAACCTAGTTAAAATTTATTATAGAATAACTCAGTGTTAAATAAAATGATAAGGATTAAATTGACAGAAAAATTTGCAAAAAATTTATTCGTTGATTATATTACAACCCTATCTCATCTAATATTCTTAATTGTTACATTTTTTTAGGTTTTTTTCTGTGGTTTGATTTTTTTATAAATTAGTAATTTTTGTAGTTTCCAAAAGTACGCAATACATTAATTATAAAAGGGTACCTCCTACCTCTGTTATTCACAAATCATTGAGTCTTAAATATTATCTATCTCATGAAAATTTCCATTTTCATCTTACCTAGTAACATTATAGAGGTTTTGGTCTTCCCCAGATACCATCTCTAGTACTTATTGAGGAGATTTAGAGGGAGCACTTCGAAGAAGAGGTAATCTGGTCTAACAATTCTTTCAAACATCTTTCTTGTTCTACTTCTTTATATTGGGTTATTTTCATTATAATGTAACAAATAAAGTATCAATTATATAAATATATTTTATTATTCTTATGGGATAACCATATTCCACCTTCTAGCCATCCAATGATAAATGAAATCACCACACGTTCGTATGTACAACTTACCGTCTCCACAGCATACTGAAACATGTTTTTCACCACCACCATACATGTATTGCTAAAATAATATAACTAACAACTATATATGATTATTATAACATGATATTGATTATAATTTATTATACACCATCAACTTAAAATCCATTCAATAATTATGGGAATTATATCATTGCTTATATATATGTACGACCTACGGTCTCCACAATGTAATGTGATTTATTGTACAAAATCTTCAATAAATAATGTTTATATAAATGAATTTTATAAATAAATATGATATATATATATATATATTAATATAATATAATTTTTTAAATTATTTAACTATAACCTAATAAGAGTAAAAATAAATTATCCAACAAAACATGCGTATTAAAAAAAAGATAATACCCGATGGAAGAGTATAAATGTTTCTAATAAATGGATGATAATATGACCATATATGATATCATAAAAATGACTTTTATTTTATAACAATTCAATGAAATTATTTAAATCATTATACAGAAGGTTCGAATACATATAAATGATACTAGACCTAAGGTATGGGATAGTTCGACAATCTTACTATTATCCAAGATTGTTTATATGTAAGTATTTACTGAGGTATATTTATCATATTTTACCATGTTTAATATATATTTAATATAAAATATTATTCTAATATTTTTAAAGTTAATTTTACACATTGATGTTTTTTTACAAAATGAAATTAAATGAATATTTTGTTATTTTTGATAAGAGTTTCTTTTTGACATTCCAAAAAATATACAAGAAGAATTTTTTCTTCTAACTTTTATGACATGATCGGTATTTTAATTTTCATAACAACATATTTCAATGAAATTTAATTTAAAATATTTCAAGTTTATTTTTAATGAAATTATTTTCTTTTAAATTTGAGTGGAATTTTGGGAAAAGAAAATGTTTTTGATGACGAAATGATATTTTACTTAATAATTAATTTGTATGTGTTCAGTAAAATTTTATTCCATATATGATGACATTATTTAATTGGTTTATGTTTCATGTATATGATACCTATTATTATTAATTTTTTGTTATATTTTTTATGGAATTTTATTTTTGAAATCCATTTGTTTTATAATGATTATGATATGATGGAATGCTGATTAAGAAACCCATTTTATTTCAAAGGTTATGCTATGATGAATGATTTATGTTTTTGAGGCACACATATAGAATGATTTAATTATGTTATTAGTGAGACATATATATCCCTAAAATTAATTGGGTAAAAATTTATATCTCATGAGATAGAGGGGTCTGGAATGGGAAATGATCTCTGTTGAGTAATACAGGGCTAAAACGAACCCTGCGCTTGGTTCAATAATGGACAGTCTCCACTATGATGGTCTAAGAAATGAGACATAACTAATAAGAAATGATTTTATGTGATTATGTATATGATTAGAGGTTTCATGTCATATGTTATGACTTTTGGGATTATGTTTACTTATTCTTATGAACATTTATGATTTTCCCATTGCATGATGTCATGATCTTTTATATGCATGATAATTTTATCAAACGTTATGTTATTATGTGTTATGACTATGATATGATTAATATATCCCTATTTACCTTTTCTTGACATCTAATCTCACCCATTCTAATGTTTATCCCCCGGGTCATAAAGAAGGGTATTTAGTATGATATGACAAAAATGGGTGTAGTTATGATGGAATAAGTGGGGATAATGTACATGTCTTATGAACATGTTGTTTATGTTTCATAGTTTTTAATGAAACTATACCTTTATGGTCCTATTGTGTCATTGTTATATTCTTTAATCAATATTTTTTAATTTTGATGTAATATCTAGTTATGTAAAGAATGAGTCTCTATATTGCATCCAATGTTTTCATAACTAGAAAGTGATTGAATATTTTTTTTTTGAATACACTTTGGGTAGAATATATATTTATTAATCCACATTATCTTATAAATGGCTCTAATTATGATAGTGGTGTCATTAATAAGTGTTATCCAAAATTTTTAATATCAAAATTTTGTGGAAGGCGTGATATTCATGAAGTGTGGGTTTCTATGATTGACACATTGAAAATAAGGAAAAGGAATTGATTTCATGATTATTGGAATTTAGCTATGATGGGGAGTGTCACAAAAGATGTACTTAAAGGACTGGCTCTTTATAAATATGACATAGGCATGGATTTCATGATTATTAATTTTTCATGAATATATGGTGCTCTATGAAGGAATCTAGTGTCTTGATTGTTTGTAGGTTCAAAAAAGGGGTTTTGAGAAGATTAGGTGAGATGTTACGTAAGGATGGTAAGATAAAAAATTATTAGAAACTTTTTGAAAGTTAAAATTACACTAAATCTTCGTAAAAAAGAAGAAATTCTTGAACATGAATATAGTGCTTTTTGTAAAGTCCATGGAGTGTATAAATGCTTCGTAAAGTGGAATTTCCTATAAATATTTAGAAACAAATCATACATGTCATGGATATAATTTTGATATAGGGTAAAATAATATGATTTCTAAATTCTTTTTTGAGAATGAAATTTTCTCAAACCAAGAAATCTTCATAAGAAGAAGTATCATGAAAGGAGTTTTTAAGAACTAACTGATACTGCTGTATTTCTACAAAGGATGTTTCATGATTACTAATAGTTTTTCTATAATATAGATTACATAAAGTATATCATAATTTAAAATTATATGAATTTTGTGAAGGGTATGATATTTTTGAAGGCTAGGTGTTCCACAAAGGCTCTGAGTTTCAAGAAGGTTATGAGATCCACATAATATATGATGTTTTTGAAATCTAGGAGTTCCAAAAAGTTTAGGATATTTTTGAATGTATTTGGGTCTGGAAAGTCAGAACTTCATTTAAAATTAGAATGTGGTTTCAAAAAGGTGAGAGTTTTAAAAAAAATTACTCACAAAACACCATTTTTTGGACATTTTCATTGAGTGAAAAATTCATTAAAGTGCATCAATTCAGGACTATGGTGCAAGCATAGTATTTTTTGATTAGGGACAAAGGATTGTGTTTCCAATCTACTGAAGTAATCTTAATATTATCGAACTATGTATGACTTTTCCCATTGAATTGAGGAATGGGATTTTAATGAAGTTAACTAAGGGAGGTAGGGGCCAATCCCTTTAATAATATAAAAAGAGGTGAGCCTTTGTCGGAGTGACCATGCCTGATATTTTTTAATACATAATATATAGTGAAGCTTAGTGAAATAATGTATGAAGGATATACTATTAGTGTATGATATATGTAATTTTCCTTAGTGGTTAACTATGTAAAAATCTTGTGTCAAGTTTCTATCTCTAGAAATGGGTGTTTAATATCTTCACAATCCTACTTTAGAGGTTTTACAAGTTCCTAAAATGGTTTGGAAAAAATATATATTAGAAAAATAAATAATTTATACCCTAGGTCACCGTCCTCTCTCAGGGTGTTCTAGGGTCATATAAGTGGTATTAGGGAATACTGGTTATAGATGTTAAATATGTAATATATTGTTTTTTCATGAAGAATTTTGTTAATGTTAAGGGAGATGTCAAATTTTTATGAAATAAAATTTCATATTTTTAAGAGTTTAATGAGATCACATAGACAATAACTAACTATTGATGTTAAATATGCCACTGTTCAAGGGATTCAATTTTTTGATGTTATAGATTTTTAAATGAATGAAAATGATAAGAAAATTGTTGATACAAATTCCACATAAGAAATTTCTAATACTAAAACATTAACTAATCAAAACTATTTGATTGTGATGAGTTTAACAATAACCAATTATATGATGTAGAGAATTTAATATATATATATATGAAGGTAATAAAAATGTGGTCGTAGAAAAACATCATATTTTTAACAATCTATTTTATGGTCTTAAAATGAATACAAATAAAAATATAGATATTTTCATTAATTGCATTACTGAAGTAATAGGACATGTTGATGTACATGAGGAAGAAATTAAGGATATTTTAATTGTGAAGAAATCCTAGAGAAGGATCCCACCTCTTTACAATACAAATTTGTTATCCCTTTATTAAAGAGTTATTTCAATGAATTCACTTGATGATATGTTATGTATCCAGGTGGATTATGAATTTATAATAGAACAAGAATATACAATTATATGAGTAAGAAAGGAAATGTAATTCAAAACCAATAAAAAAAATGAAATTTCCAACATTTGAGATGATAGATATAATGTGTATGATGGACCAATTTCTATTTTTCAAGAAAATTGTAACGGATAAAAGGGATATTTGATGGGATTATTTATTTTTCTGGTTTGTGATCTGGTAATTTATTGAACATTTCAACTCATTCCTCAATGAGATTTAATGATGTATATTGTGTATCAGAAATAATATGTAGGATGGAGAAGTGGTTCCAATAAAAGGGATATATCAAATAAGGATGTAAATTATAGGAAAATAGATTTATATTCAAATTGGAACAAGATAATAATTACTTTATGTTGGTTGTAGAACTAGATATTAAATAATATGTTTACTATTCGATGATAGATATATTTTAAAAGGTTCAACCTATGAATATTAGAGACAATCAGTCCAATTGTGTTGTATATCAAAAGGTGGAACATGAGGGTGATCAAGAGGAGTTTCAGTTTTACATTAAATTAATGAAAATTATTTTTTTTAGATACATGATATACATTTAAAAAGAAATGTGGATCAACTTGAAAAGATATATTTAATTAATAAATGGAGAAGATGATGAAAATTTGTAAACTCAGAAAATATCAGAAGAGGTTGTGGGGTTTAAATTTAGGATTTTAGAGGTGAAAAATGTCATTAATAAATATTCATCAAGAATAGAGGAAAACTATAAGATAGTTTCTGGCCTGAAAGAATATATAATTTCACTAAGGATTAAATATAAAACAAAATAAAAATATATTGAAATGAAGAAGAATAAATAGTTTGGAATTTTTTATGATGTATATATTTTTGAAAGCGTTAAACATGATTCTAAATGAGAAGATAAATCATTGAATGATCAGAGATCTTTATTTTTGGGAAGAAGTAGAATTGGACGTGATTTCAAAACATCAGTGGATATAAATGGGATTAGATAAACTAAAGCGAAGTATAAATTAGGAAATATAAAAAAGGTACTAGATATCCTAAGTGAGGCATCTTTGAACTAAATTTATAAGATATCTGAAAATAATATTCAATTATCAAGAGATTATTGACAATAAAATACCTATAAAAATGAAGGTAAATTTGCAGAAATTTAAGTGAGAATATATTTCATCTTATGAAGGGTTAATTATATGGGTTTTAGGCCATTCCTGGACATACAGGGATACGAAATATAGCTTTATAGATGGGGGTGAAACTTGAAGTCAAAAAAATAAATGGGAGCACATCCTTTATCATATAGATGAAATAATTTTTTGGGATATATTTTCACTCTTACAACTTTGGAACTAATGATATAATTAGAGGTATAGAAAATGTCGAAATAAAAACTACAGAACTCTATGACCAATAAATACTATCTATCCAAGAAGAATCACCCTTGAAAATATGTATTTTCAATAGAAAGAAGAATATGTGTATTATTTCACCATGACTGTTTATAAGACATTTTAGAGGCCATCATTTTCTTCCACTTAATTAGGTATCTCATGAAATGAAAAAATACCAAGAAATCCATCCTAATAGAAATATCTCTATAAGAAACAAAAAATATTAGAACCAAGATTCATGACCTGAGATGTGTAATTACCCAAATATTTATAAATGAAAATTCACTTATTATATTAATATCATACAATATAAATCACATAAAATCTATTTTTGAACACCATAAAGAAATTATAAATGAAAAATTAATGAAATAAGAGGTATGTTTATATTTTAAGGAACCATTAACAAAACAATACCCATCTTACATTTTTAATAGTAATGGGGCCATTAGAAATAGAAAATCATCCAATATAATAGTAACCTCATACTTTAAGGTAATAAAAAAACATTATACATCTTATAAATGATAATATTATATAACTATATCATTGAATAAGTATATAAATATTTTAAAAACTTTTAATTAAGTATGGTTTTTTTATAATACTGAAATGTCTAATTATAATTTAATAATTTATATAATTATTTACAATAAAATCTATTTAAATAAAAAATGGTTAATAAATTGAAATTTTGTTGTCTTAGTATTTTAATATAATTTTATGGGACAATAATTAAATTTTCAATGTGTTATAAAATAAGTTATAATTTTAAAATCAGTATTTTCCATGTAAATGTTGATTTTAATTAAAAATTAAATTTCTCATATTTAGGATGTTATTTCTATTAAATTGAGTTCATTTTTTACTTACACACGTTTATAAATAGTTACAGTGAATTTTTATGATTTTTCAAAAATACATGAATTTTTTGTGAATATTGAAATACAATAATTTTTAATATATATATTATATGTTAAGAATGATATTAATAGCCTTGAGTCAAAAAACAAAATAATGAATAAAATAATGAAAAAACACCCCTCTCATCTTCTATAAATACAACCCCTCACCATCGCTTCTCCTCATACTTTCAACATTTTGAGATTTGACCAAATTTTCCCAAATACTCTTCCTAAGACCCTCCACCACATTCAGAATCCCATGGAATCATTAAACAAAACTCTTCTATCCAAGGAAGTTCTCTAGGAGGAGAAATTCAAGAGGTAAAATCAACTTTATTTATCTTTTATTTTGTTTCAATTTCAATCTCTTCTTATTCTCTCCGTACATCCACCTATCCAAGAGGCATGATAAATATAGTATATTTTATATAATATACATTTATTATGTTAATGGAATAATTAATCTTCAATTATATTACCTTTTACTTTTTTTCTAAACATTAAAATATCATCTTTGGTGTGTCAGTTTACCACCACTGTGGATGATGCATTTTCACTTTTCACTATCACCTTCAAGGTTGGCAATAAAACCCATCATTTTGGTTAAATAATATTTAATTATACATATTATATGTTATATAATTTCTTGTAACCAATATATAAATATGATGTCAAATAAAATTATATATGCTCATAATGGTCATCAAACCTCCAAATCTAGTTAAATTATATTCATTAACGTTCAATATAATATATAATACTCATACCATATAATAAAATAACATATAAGATTAGTTAATATTATGAATGTTCATCAATAATATTTAATTTAAATTATGTAAAACTATTCAAATTTGACATGAACTTCCATACTCATATACTAGCCAATAGATTAAGAAAAGAAAAAAAACACTCGAAAACAATGAAATTAAACTGTATTACTCATCGAGAAGCCTATAAATGATATAAATATAACTATAATGAATAAAATTCATGTATTAAAGTTTTTGTATTTTTTAATTAATGATTTTAATTTGATTATCTTGTATATTAAATTGAATAATTAATTCATATATAATGTAAGGGGATTCTTGAACACTAATCTATTTCTTTTGGGTTTTCTCTATCTCATTCCATATTAAGTATAAATTTTCTATAAATATCATTTAATTTTACTTAACTTTTATTATCTATGATATAAATTTTTTACTTATCATGATATAGTTCCTTCTTCACTCAAAATTGATGATTCTTATACCAATTATGAAATTACCTATTTAATTTGGGAAACCCAATGAATATTCATAAATGTATTCATTATGAAATGAAATTCATTACTATACATGAGTTATTTTATTCCCCATATTAATATATTTTATATTCTACATGCATGATAATGTAAATATTATGGTGTTATGTGTGCAACCAAATTTATACAGCTTTCTAATTCATTGGTTAATGTGATGTACCTCATGAGAAAAAGTGAAATATGCACGATCACGATTTTAGATTTGTTCACAACTATATGTGGTATGTGACCACTAAGTACTAAAGTTTTATTTTTTTTCCTTTCCACACTACCTAACTTTATCTATTGATTATAGTAATTATTATGATTTTGATCCTTTTATCATGTTAGGACAAAGATGATTATGATCATCCATGTTTCATGTCTCTTATTCATCTTATTACTATGATTTAATATCACCCCATATTTTGATGTATATCTTCAGGTGAATACTGATACTCAAGAGAATATTTGGGACACTATGAAGCTAGAAAAAAATTAGTTAAATAAATGTTTATGTTTTACAATGAAAAAGCTATGTATGGTCATAATTTTTAAAATATACTAAACCTTTGGATCCTAGATGTGTAAATATTTATATTACCAAAATTAAAAATGATTTAATAATAATGTATGAAATGTAGGGTCACTATAGTTTATACTAGAGAATAGTTACGTTAATTTGGTAATTATCATTACATAATCTTAGTTAAAATCCTTAGTATGGGACTATGTATATGTAAGAACCCAATAAGCTATTTTTATAAAACTAAAAACAAAAGTATCCCATAAGACATGTCATTAGGGTTAATTTTATAAAAGAATTATTTATTTATTCATGAGTTATTGGATTAAATTTTATTTGAACAATTTCCATTTTAGAGAATGGTGGGAACCATACGTCTCAAGCTATGAACAACAACTTAAATAATATGAAACATGCACCTTCACCTAAGAGGTAGAAAATGATTATTTGGAATTTTATATAGTAAGGACCACCATCATTTAGTGGATATTTTCATACACTATTCACATAACCATGGGTCAACTCAATAGAGAATATTATTTCTGTAATTCACTATTGTGAGATGGAGAAGGTGACTCTAGGAATTTATTTTCTAGGTGGATAGGCCAACTAATGGTGGGAGTTGGATCAGAATAATAATCCAATGGATTAAATATATTTCATAGAGTGTGAAGACTTAAAGGTAATGTTTCTTAACAAGTATTTCCCTCCAACTCTTCACAAAATTATGGAGAGGTAATTTATAGAGATGAAACAAAAGGAATGAGAATCTATCATGGCCTAGGAAGAAAATTTCAAGTGTTGTAAGGTACGTTTATGTTTTATTATCAAAAAATGATTCCAAAATTTAATTTTTTTTTCATTGTTTAAAAAAACACCTTCAAAAGATTCTAAAAATTCTATACATTGGGATTTATGAATAAAATTAGATATGTGGTCTCAATGTGGGGAAGAAGTTTGGATAATGGTCCCATGGTTATGGTGATAAGAAACAAATGATGAAGTTTCAAGATGGGGGATCTAATGAAAATGTTGGAAAGGAAATTCAACTAATCACATGTTAATTTTTTTGAAATGAGAATCATGAAAACCTAATAAAAAGGAAGGGTAAATTCTATTTTATAGTGGAGAAGGACACCAAGCTCATAAATGTCTAAGAGACATGAGGAAGCAGTAAAATGTCATGGAGGAAGTGAGAGAACCACCGATGGATTAATTATTTAACTATGCTAAGAAAGGGATATATGCAATCCATTGCACTGAACCTCGAGTCATAGTGGGTAGTCCGCATCATCAACCATCAAATCCAAATGATCAAGGGAAGGAATCTTCCAACACTACTACTGAGGTGGAACCCAAAAATGATATGGTGATAGGTACACTAGTTATTATTTCATTAATAGTGACAATACTATTTGATTCTAGTTCATTGCATTCCTTAATATCCTTTAATTTTAGAGTAAATATATAAACACCACCTTAAAATAATGATGTTGAGTTTTCATAGAGAGTATGAAGTGGGGAATGTATTGAATCCAATGTATATAACTGCTCCCTAATTAATGTTTGTGGGTTAAACCTACAAAAAAATATTTTACTACTTCCTTTGGTGCAGTTTAATACTATCTTCTCCAAGGATTAATTATATTTAAACATAGCCAAAATAAACAATTAGGAAAGGTATATCACTCTTCATTTCCTATGGCATCTGCCAATTTTGTATAACTGTATGGAGGAGGATAAATTACCTTAATAATCAATGTATTAAGGGTGGATATTATTTCCTTATTAGAAAACATATCTAGAATATATGATTGAACAAAAGAATTGAATCATGCTAAAAAACATTCACATTGTGATGGAATACACTGATTTGTTCCCTAAAATATTTTTTGGTCTTCCTCAAGTCTAATGGGTCGTGTTCTCAATTAAACTTATTCCTAGATATTTCCCGATATCAAAGATACCTAATAGATTGGCCAACATTGAGATGGTGGAATTGAAGAAGTAGTTACAAGAGAATCTGGACAATGGTTTTATATGGCCGAGTTCTTCACCGAGGGGTGTTATAGTCCTCTTCATTGAGAAGATATTTTGATCAATGCTCTACTACATTGATTATCTTAAGATCAAAAAAATAACAATAAAGAACCAGTATTCCCATAAACGTATTTATGACTTGTTTGATCAACTACATGTGGAAATATATTTCTATAGGGTTGAAATTAGGTTTGGATATCATAAATTAATTGTGTGTAAGGAAGATATTCTTAATACCACCATTTGAACGAGGTATAAACATAATGAATTCATAGTGATTCATTTCAGAATCAATAAATTTCATGAAATATTCATGAATTTAATGAGTTTATTCTTCATAGAACAACACAACTAGTTTGTGGTTGTCATTATTGATGATATTCTAGTATACTCCAAGAGAAAGGAAGAACATGATGAGTATTTTATGATTATTAAAAAGACATTGTGAAGAAACAAAATTATGAAACATATAGTAAATTTTTGTTCATGATGGATGATGTATCATGTTTTTGGAATTTTATCATCATCAAAAGAAATATCTGTAGACCCTTCTTAGAAAATGCCTACTGATGAGTGTCCTAGGAGACAATTTTTAATGAAGACCCATAGTTTCTATGGTCCATCTGTGTATTAATAGAAATTTTTAAAGAACCTATCATGATTGTCAACCCACTAAACAATATGACACAAAAGGGATAAAAGTCTGTATGGACCAATGAATATGAATATTTCTTCAAAGAGTTAAAAAAGAGTCTTATCACCATGACAGTACCCACACTTCTGAAAAGTGGGGAAATATTTTTGGTATAAATTGATATTAAATAAATGTAATTTGTTGTTTTCTAGTGAAAAATGATAATGAGAACTCCTACAAGTCAATGAAGTTGGATATTCAAGAGAATAAATATCCCAAGCATGATCAATATTCAGAAAGTGTGATATTTTCATTGAAAATATGCCAGTGTTATCTCTATGGAGAGAAGTGTGAAATATATTCTTATCATACGATACTAAAATATATATTTACCTAATGGGAGAAAAATATTCATCATTGAATATTGTTATAGATCATAAAGGATTATGACTGTTCAATGTACTATTATCCTTGTAGGGAAAATAAAGTAGTTGATGATCTATGTAGAATGTACCCTGCAAAATTATCAAAGATAAGAATTGATCAGTGTCCAATCTTCTTAAATTTTCATTAGATAGAAATTAAAATCATTAAGGAAGGGAAATCACAAACCATTTCTCAAATTATTTATCAACCATACATTAGGGGGAAATTAAAGTATGATAAAAGAAACAATGTAGCAATTTTGATAAATGTGGAAGCTATGAGAAAGGGGATGTCCTTAGAGTTAAAAATTAATGTGGAATACATTGTATGGTTTCACTCATGAATATATGTACAACTTGATCTAGAGATAAACATGGATCTTCTGAATGATGCATTTATCTCAACCTTCTATATTTACCCATGGAGCACAATGATTTAGCTAGGTCTCCAATGGAACAAATTGGTGGAATAATGTGAAGAAGAAGATATCATAATATATATCAACATTATAGTTATGTTATAAACTTAAGGATGAAAGGAAAAATTCTAAGTGTATTTTTTAACCATTACCCATGCCAATATAGAAATGGGTAAACATCACCATAAGAATTTTCAACTAACATCTGATGATATGCAGTGGAAATAATGAAATATGGGCTTTTGTGGATAATAATACAAATATATAACACGTTATCTTAATTATAGAGGACTTATAATTGGATTAAAATTCATGGATATACATTAGATATGTGGTCAATCTTTAGGGATTACCCCTACCTTTTGTAGCTGATTAAAATCTAAGATCCACCTCAATATTATGGAAATTTATCCAAACTTATCTATACACGAAACTGAACAGTAGTATGGCTTATCATTATCAATATGATGGAAAATATTAATACTCTATTTCAACACTAGAGGAAATATTATGGGAATTTTCTAGGGACTTCAAAGGAGAATGAGAACAACATCTATAGCTGGATGAGTCCACTTAAAATAATAGTTTTACTTGAGCATCCAAATTGTAACGTCCCGGCCCTGGGTACCACGCAACGGGTTCCCCGAGCCCGGTTCACCACGTGACCTCAAGCGCATTTCCCCAAATGCCAGAGGCTGCTGATTAGCAGCGAGGGCCCAGGTCTGATAGTGTGGAAACTATGCCCTCATTTGTCAAAGTGTAACGCAGCAGAATACCAAAATAAACATACAAAAATAGTAGAAGCAGTAAACATACACAATTGAAATAACTACAACACTGGATATAACCAACAGTATATAAGTGATGATGCTACATGTTTCAAGTTCTAAGAAAACAGCCAGAACATGTTATACATCAATACAGTACAACAGAAAACAGAGTACAACAATGAAAGAAAAATAGCTAGCAGCGGCATCGCGAGCCTAGGCTCGGTCCCATGCCCTCCTACTCCTCAGCAACCGTGAAGTACCTGTATAGGGAATCTTGCCCCTATCTACACCTGCAGCAATGTAATCTGTTTGGGCCGAAAAGCGTGACCCAAACAGGGTGTGAGAAATATATCTCAGTAGGCACCCACCAAAGGCCTGTGCTCAACTATGTGTAAAACACGCAACAAGTGTGCAGTAGTAAAATGAAATAACTAAGCAGTACTCAAAAGTAACTAACTTAACAGTTAAATTTCCATTTTATTATTCATTTAATTCCTTTAATTTAGTAACATTTTTGGGCTCAATAACACCAAGCCCTCAGGCCAACTAGAACCGTGCCCTCAGGCTAAAATAGTAAACCACACCCTCAGGCTTGCCCTCAGGCCATACAGAATCCAACCCGCAGGTATTTCCCTCATGCCTAACAGAAATTCTCACCCTCAGGCATAGGAAGTGTCGCCCTCAGGCACAGAAGTCAAGCCCTCAGGCACGAAAGGTTGCCCTCAGGCGGAATAACGACAGCCCTCGGGCTAAAAAAGTCACACCCTCAGGCTAATCACAACAACTCTCTCAGGTTAAACAGGTAACTAGGCCATGCCCAACATATCAAAATGCAGTAAAGAAGCAATTCCTCTCAAGGAAATTCTATAGTTACTACATTTAAGGCATACCCTCGGGTATCCTGGCCAAATGGCTAAACAGAGGATCACACCCCTCAGGATGGTCCTGGATCCAAGCAACGATCCCAAACATCATTTTATTATCACCATTTAATCACTTATGCAATTCGAGGCATTAAATATAGCAACGACCTCAGCCACACGACACCCCAACATGGGTTCGTGGCACGTAAACTCACAAAAACGCACGACAGTTGGAAAATAAACACCAAGCCACCTACCTTATGTGCCAATGAACACTATACCCGAACGCCAGCTCCAGAAACGCCCAATAACGGCGTAGATCTGACGAAGAACAAAACCCATTCAAACGTAAATAACTTACGTTGGGAGAAGAATTGGAAAGAATGGTACCAGGAGGAGGAAGGGCATACCTGTGTGGTTCCGATGAGATCGTCCGAAACCGAATCAGATTCCAGACGAACTCCCGACGGATCTTCAAAGGTCCGTTCTCCTCCTTTGGCTCCAAAAAGGCTCAAACGCCTCCTCTGCCAAATGAGGAGGCTACTTCCTGTTTTAAGCTGAAAAAACAAAGTACACGGCATGTAATTATAAGTACACGATGTGTACTCCCTTGATTTAACTGTTCATTTGGCGGCACCAGCACTATTCACCTGCTGACAAGAGTACACGACACATACTCCTGAGTACATGGCGTGTACTGCCGCCCAGCTGGCGGCGACTCCACCGCCTTACTATTCAAGCCCGCCGACTGACTACACAGCGTGTAATGTACCACTACACGAAATGTATTCGGTTCCTATACCCCTCGTCGCCGACAAGGTTACACGCCCTGTGTACTCATCCCAACATGGCCAAAGTACATGGCATGTGGATAATGTACACGGTGTGTAGTTCCAAAATTTAGGATTTTTTCCCATTTTCTACATTTTCTCAAAACACTTAAGGAAAAGGAAAAAGAAGAAGCTCGTACCTCTAAAATAAGAACCGAGTTCTTACAAACTTCCCCCCTTATATCAATTCGTCCCCAAATTTCCCTTTCAAGGGTGGTGAAGAGAAAGCTCAGAACAACTCTGGCCACTGAGCACGTACGTCGGCCTACCGCTCCCATGTCTCGTCCTACACTCGACCATGCTGCCATAACACCCATACGAGAGGAACTGACTGACCTCAGAGAACCTTCGTGATCCTATCAATGATACAGATCAGATGCTCTTCAAAGGACACATCATGCTGAAGCTCAAACTCCTCTGGCTGAAAGGTGTGAGACGGTTCTGAATGGTAGCGACGCAACTGAGACACGTGGAAGATGTCGTGCATGGCTCAGTACCACTGCGGAAACTGCAACTGATAGGCAACCGGCCCGACTCTCTCTAGAATCTCAAAGGGTCCCACATACCTCAGTGAAACCTTACCCTATCTCCTAATACGTTTGTGTCCCAGCCTCGGTGAAACACGCAAGAAAACCTGATCCCCAACCACGAACTCCAAAGGTCGTCTGCAGCGATTAGCATAATACTTCTTACAAGACTACGCAGTAGCCATTTTCATTTGAATCAACTGGACTTGCTCAGATGTCTCCTGCACGAGCTGTGGTCCCAGTAAATCTGCCTCACCTACCTCTAACCAGCAAAAAGGTGATCGGCATGGCCTACCATATAAAGCCGCGTATGGTGCCATCTCAATAGTTTCCTGAAAACAATTGTTATAGGCAAACTCGACTAAGGGTATATGCTCTCCCAAGAGCCCCCAAAGTCTAGGACGCATGTGCGCAACATGTCCTCTAGCACCTGTATCATCCGCTCTGACTGGCCATCTGTCTGAGGGTGGTATGCTGTGCTTAGAAGCACCTGTGTACCCAGCGCCCTCTGAAAACTCTACCAGAAATGAGACGTGAAGCGGGCGTCCCTATCTGAAATGATAGAACGAGGGACCCCATGAAGACATACGATCTCTCGGATATACAGCCTTTCAAGCTCGTCCACATCAAAGGTCTCCTTGATCAGTAAGAAGTGAGCTACCTTAGTAAGTTTGTCCACAACAACCCATACGGCGTCATTACCTCGAGGTGACCTTGGAAAACCCGTCACAAAATCCATCATGACATCATCCCATTTCCACTCCGGAATGGGCAACTGCTATAACAGCCCAGCTGGTCTCTGATGCTCTGCCTTCACCTGCTGACAGGTGGAACACCTCGTAACAAAACCAGCTATCTCTCCCTTCATACCCAACCACCAGTACTGACGTCTCAAGTCTCGGTACATCTAGGTAACCCCGGGATGAACGGCCCAAGCTGAAGCATGAAACTCCCTCATCATCTCCTCACGTATATCCCCTGGAACTCATACACTTCCATGGAAACAAAAAACCTCGTCATCGCCTATCGTCTAACCGGAAGGAGGGTCCACACTTGCCACCGACTCCCGTAGAACTAGGCCTTCTGAAACTAATAGCTGCCTCATCCTCACTCTGTCCAGGAGGGTAGAAGTCACAGCTAACGAGGAAAGATAAGTCTGCCCCTGACTATCATGCACCTCTAGATGCATCTCAGAGAACAAGGCCATAAGCTGCCACTCACCACTGGCCTCCGGCACTGCCTGTATCTGAGTCTTCCTGCTCAGTGCATCGGCTACTGCATTACCTTTACCAGGTGTATAGGAAAGCTCAAAATCGAAGGACTTTAGGTACTCGACCCACCTTCTCTGCCTCAGATTTAGGTCACGCTGAGTAAAGTTATAATTGAGGATTTTGTGGTCAGTGAAAACCACAAAATTCTCTCCCAACAGGTAATTTCTCCAACATCGCAACACATGCACAACTGCAGCCAACTCGAGATCATGCGTCGGGTAATTCCTCTCATGTGGCCTCAACTGCCGAGACCCGTACACC
This sequence comes from Viscum album, assembly GCA_963277665.1. Classification (NCBI taxonomy): domain Eukaryota; kingdom Viridiplantae; phylum Streptophyta; class Magnoliopsida; order Santalales; family Viscaceae; genus Viscum; species Viscum album. Next base: position 1,415,656,466 of record OY728125.1, on the reverse strand, counting down.
ACAAATCGGTCACCCTGCATCAAAACGGCTCCCAGCCCAATCCCTGACGCATCACAGTAAACCATATAGTTCTTCCCCTGCTCTGGGAGTATCAGGATCAGTGCTGATGTCAGCCTTCCCTTCAGGTCCAGAAAAGCTGTCTCGCAAGCTTCTGACCAAACGAACTTCACACCCTTCTTAGTCAGACCTGTCAACGGTGCTGCTAAGCGGGAGAAGTCCTGTATGAAGCATCTGTAGTAACCATCCAATCCTAAGAAAATTCGTATCTCAAACACGTTCTTGGGATGCTCCTAGGAAACTACCGCTCTCACCTTCTCTGGGTCCACTGCAACTCCTGCCTCTGAGATGATATGACCCAGGAAGTGAATCTGGTCCATCCAAAAGTGGCACTTCAAGAGCTTAGTATATAGGTGATTCTCTCTCAGTGTACTCAATATGATCTCAAGATGGGTGGCATGGTCATGTCGAGTGTAAGAGTACACCAAGATGTCGTCCATGAATACTACCACAAATGAATCAAGATTAAGATGGAACACACGATTCATCAGAGCCATGAAAACTACTGGCGCGTTCGTGAGCCCGAATGGCATAACCATATACTCATATAGACCATACCTGCTTCTGAAAGCGGTGAGAGGTATATCAGATGGTCTAACGCGCAGCTGATGATATCCGGATCTCAAGTCAATCTTCGAGAATACTCATGCTCAACGAAGCTGATCAAAAAAATCATCTATCCTCGGCAAGGGATATTGGTTCATAACCGTCAACTGGTTCAACTTCCAAAAATCCACATAAATCCTAAGGGTACCATCCACCTTCTTCGCAAAAAGGACCGAAGAACCCCAAGGAGAAGTACTGGGTCGGATAAAACCCTTTGCCTGTAGCTCCTCTAACTGCCTCTTGAGCTCCTAAAACTCAGACGTGCCCATCCTATATGGAGGAATGGACACCGGTGCTGCTCCTGGCACAAGATCGATAGATAAATCCACCTCACGCATCGGAGGTAGACCTGAAAAGTCATTCGGGAAGACATCCCTGAAACGATCAACAACTAGAGAGAAATCCGTCTGACAAGTCCCCTGGTCATCCAGATATAAGCTCGCAATCTGGGCTATGACTCCACCTCGCCCATGATGCTCTGGTCCAGCTCGACTCGCCTGAACATCCCACTCGCCCTTGCATAGAAACTCCCCGCCCTCTGGTGACGTGAAATACACCCTGCGACGATAGCAGTCTACAAAGGCTCGAAAGGGAACCAAACAGTCCATCCTGAGAATGACGTCATAGCTCGTCATCTCCTGGACATAGAGGTCCCAAAGGAAGTGAAACCCACTAACCTCAAGGGGGCACTCCTTGCACTGACACACACCAACCATCCTAGTCCCCAACAGAGTTTCTAGTGTCAAGATAGCAGAAGAAGTAGAAACACTGATCCTAAGGCTCTCCACAATGGGTATAGATATAAACCTATGTGTAGCACCCATATCAAAAAGTACAGAAGACAAGACAAAAGTTACTAGAATAGCACCTCTGACTGTCAAAGGTCCGGGATCCTGCTCCTGCTGGGTCTGTTGCACTGCATATGCCTGACTAGTGCCGCGGCCCTACGACACAGCCTGGCTACCCTAAGCTGTCCGGCCCTGTTTCCTCTGAGATCCTGGTGTCTGGCTACCACGGCCATGACCACCATCTCTGCCTGCACGCCCTGACGTATTCTAGTACCTTGACTGGTAAGAAGCCACTGGTCTTGATCCCGCATGCGGAGTTTGCACAGAACCCCTCTCACTAGCCACTGGTAGAAACACCCTGCAAAAGCGCTGCAGATAACCCATCTTGCCGCAAGCTCGACACTCCACTGGGTCTCGTGGACACTGCGTCCTCTTGTGCCCCTCTCTGCCACACTAGTAGCACCTGATCGGGCCACCTGAAGAAGCTGCCTGGCTAGTACTGCAACCTGGAGAGGAGTCCATCTATCTCTTCCTCTTTCCAGTAGAAATAGTACCAGTAACTGGTGCCGAACTGCCCTGGCCCACACCACTAGATTCTCACAAGTTCCTCTCTGTAATCAATGCCTAGTTCACAATCACGTGTACAGTAGGTAACCTGAAAACATTCACCAGCGCTCAGATGTCATACCGAAGACCATCCTCAAAATTTCTGTCTCTCAGCGTCTCATCATCCACCACACGGGTGCAAAGCGCTGAAGCTCTGTAAAATGAGCAGAGTAGTCCATCATCGACATAGCGCCCTGCTACAGATTCATGAACTCTCGAGCTCTATCTTCTCTTAGTGTCTAGGGAATGAAGAAGTCATAGAAGACTGTCTGAAAATCCTCCCACGCCACGTCCCTATGATGCTCTGACCGGGTGGTAACATCCCACCACCTCTTGGTGGAATCACGCAGCATGTAAGTCTCGATCTTGACCCTCCGCCCTGGAGGCGTCTCAAGATGCTCGAAAATAGTCTGCATCGATCCTTGCCACGACTCTGCAGCCTGTGGTCCGCCATCCCCGGAAAACATAGGCGGATGCTGCTGCTGGAAGATACGCGTCAGCACGGCCATAGATGTGGCAGCCTGCGGTGCTCCCTGAAAGGTCTGCATGAACCGTAATAAGCCTTCACGGAACTGCGCCTCCGCGCCCGTGTCTGGTATAACAGCTGGTGCCGCATTTGGCTCTTCTGGTGGATCAACTGGTAGCCCATAGACCACCATCCCCGGAGTATAATCTTCACCGCTCTCTTGGTGAACAACTCGAGTTCGTCTAGGCGACATGGCTCTACAAGGTCAAAATAATGCCTCAGATTCATGATTATTAAGACTGAAATGATGGAACCACAAAGTAACAAGAGGAAGAAGGCGGTTCAAAATTTTCAAAATAAGACTACATGGCGTGTACACTGACTACACGGCGTGTACTTGACTTCCTTTCCCCTGCCCGGGTCCTTCTACACGGCTAAGCCACACAGCTTCTGTTCCAAAAAACTACATGGCATGTATAATATCTACACGGAGTGTATGGTGTTATTTTCCAAATGTCTATGTCGCCTGTGACATGGCCTACTACTCGGCTTTACCACCCACGGTGTGTTACACCCGTACACGGCGTGTACACCACGCCGTTTCCCAGCCACACGGCTAACTCAAGACGTTCTGTCCTCAGACAAGACTAAACGACGTGTCCCCTCGCTGCCACACGACGTGTTCTAAAAGAGGTGAGACCGACCCGTGTTGTTCGTTACACGACTGAGTCCCCAGGTCACACTACATGGTGTGTCTATAATTGACACGACGTGTTCTGTCTATGAGTTCACCGACCCGTGTTGTTCGTTACACGGCCGGACTCCGGGCCAACACTACACGGCGTGTACTAAACTACATAGAGTGTCTTACCCAACCCCTTTTCCTACCCCGTGTCGCCTCCCACACGGTTTGTGATACGGGAAGAGACTACACGGCTTGTACTTAGGGTACACGGCCTATACTCAAAAGTTCATATTTCTTCCCGAACAGATGAACATACATGGCATGTATAAAAAATACTACACGGCGTGTATACTGGGTTTCCAGACAGTATGCCTCAGAAACTTCTCTGGAACCCAGAAAATACTGAAAATGACACCTAAGTGTCAAATTCCGTCCCGTGGGGGCCCATACACCCCACGAATCAATATTTGACATCTTATTTGTGTTATAACCAATAACCAGTCAATGATCCACCAAATTCTGGTCAATGGGGGCCCATACTCCCCAAACACCTAAGTTTGGCGTCCATTCTATAAACAAGGTCAAACAGTAATACCATATCACAAGGCATGTATTTATCAAGAAGCTATCACAACAACATGATTTACTAGAACAACAACTATCACAACAACATGCAAATTCTAATGCACCTACATGGCATGGAAACAATGCATGGCATGTGATATCTAGCATGTGCCTATATGATGCATGAGATGGCATTCCCTCATCTCATCAGGTTGCAACTAAATAGAACCCACAGATAAAATATAAATAGCACAATTCAAGTGCGTCACCCAATGGTGAAAACATGTCAACCGTAAAATTTGCAAAATCAAAATAATGCAAAGTTTGAGGTAGACTGGCTTTTCCCTGTACACAGGTTAGCTACGCCCGAGCACAACTTATTACCAACTACTGTTCTTCCTAACTCTAACTACAGCTCCAAATAGTAAGTCAAAGAAAAGAAACTCCTCTGATACCACATTGTAACATCCCGGCCCTGGGTGCCATGCAACGGGTGCCCCGAGCCTAGTTTGCCACGTGACCTCAAGCGCATTTCCCCAAACGCCAGAGGCTGCCGACTAGCAGTGAGGGCTCAGGTATGATAGTGGGGAAACTATGCCCTCATTTGTCAAAGTGTAACACAACGGAATACCAAAATAATTATACAACAACAGTGGAAGCAGTAAACAAACACAACTGAAATAACTACAACAATGGATATAACCAAAAATATATTAGTGATGATGCTACATGTTTCAAGTTCTAAGAAAACGGCGAGAACGTGTTGTACATCAATACAGTACAACAGAAAACAAAGTACAACAAAGCAAGAAAAACAGCTAGCATCGACATCGCGAGCCTAGGCTCAGTCCCATGCCCTCCTACTCCTCAGCAACAGTCAAGTACCTGTATAGGGACTCTTGCCCCTATCTACACCTGCAGCAACGTAATCTGTTTGGGCCGAAAAGCCTGACCCAAACAGGGTGTGAGAAATATATCTCAGTAGGCACCCACCAAAGGCTCGTGCTCAACTGTGTGTAAAACATGCAACAAGTGTGCAGTAGTAAAATAAAATAACTAAGTAGTACTCAAAAGTAACTAACATAACAGTTAAATTTCCATTTTATTATTAATTTAATTACTTTAATTTAGTAACATTTTTGTGCTCAACAACACCAAGCCCTTAGGCCAACTAGAACCGTGCCCTCAGGCTAAAATAGTAAACCACGCCCTCAGGCTTGCCCTCATGCCATATAGAATCCAACCCGTAGGTATTTCCCTCAGGCGTAACAAAAATTCTCGCCCACAGGCATAGGAAGTGTCTCCCTCAGGAAAAGAAGTCAAGCCCTCAGGCACGAAAGGTTGCCCTCAGGCAGAATAACGACAACCCTCGGGCTAAACCAGTCACGCCCTCAGGCTAATCACAACAACACCCTCAGGATAAACAGGTAACCAGGCCATGCCCAACATATCAAAATGCAGTAAACAAGCAATTCCTCTCGAGGAAATTCTACAGTTACTATATTTAAGGCATACCCTCGGGTATCCATGCCAAACGGCTAAACAGAGGAACACACCCCTCGGGATGGTCCTGGATCCAGGAACCGATCCCAAACATCATTTTATTATCACCATTTAATCACCTATGCAATTATAGGCATTAAATATAGCAACAACCTCAGCCACCCGACACCCCAACATGGGTTCGTGGCACGAAAACACACAAAAACACATGACAATTGGAAAATAAAACCAAGCCAACTACCTTATGTGCCAATGAACACTATACCCGAACGCCGGCTCTAGAAACGCCCAAGATCGGCGTAGATCTGACGAAGAACAAAACCCATTCAAACGTAAATAACTTACGTTGGGAGAAGAATTGGACAGAACGGTACCAGGAGGAGGAAGGGCTTACCCGTGTGGTTCCAACGAGATCGTCCGATGCCGAATCGGATTCCAGACGAACTCCCGGCAGATCTTCAAAGGTCCGACCTCCTACTTTTTCTCCAAAACGGCTCAAACGCCTCCTCTGCAAAATAAGGAGGCTACTGTCTGTTTTAAGCCGAAAAAACAAAGAACATGGCATGTACTTCCAAGTACACGGCGTTTACTCCCTTCATTTAACTGTTCATTTGGTGGCACCGACACTGTTCACCTGCCGACAAGAGTACACGAAATGTACTCCTGAGTACACGACGTGTACTGCTGCCCGGCTGGTGGTGACTCCACCGCCTTACTATTCAAGCCTTCCGACTGACTACACAGTGTGTAAGGTACCACTACACGGCGTGTAGTCGGTTCCTACACCCCTCATCGCCGATAAGGTTACACGCCCCGTGTACTCATCCCAACACGACCAAAGTAAACGGCATGTGGATAAAGTACATGGTGTGTAGTTCCAAAATTTAGTATTTTTCCCCATTTTCCATATTTTCTCAAAACACTTAAGGAAAAAGAAAAAGAAGAATCCCGTACCTCCAAAATAAGAACCGGGTTCTTACACAAATGGCCATATATCAATCCCTTTATGGGAAAAGATGTATAAAACCATCATGATGTGATGATGTTGGTGAAAGTAAGCTGATAGGACTTCTGATGATTGTAGAAATGGTGAAAAAGGTGAAAACCATTCACCATCACATCAAGGAAGCCCAAAGTTGATAGAATATCTATACCAAAAATCATTCATGAGACCTCCAATTTAAGAATGGAGACATGTCATTCCTGCACATATCTCTGGGGAAGAGAATAATGATATTTGGGGAGAATGTAATGTTGAGTCCCATGTACATCACCCCCATTGGATTTATTTATCGATTCTGGGTAGTGGAATATCGAATAGCACTTCCACATACCATTTATCAAGCACATAATTCATTCAATGTATCTCTGCTGGGAAATTAAATACCAGATCCCTCACATGTATGGAATCCATAAGTGGTATAGTTGGAAAATTATCTCCCTTAAGAGAAGAAGATAGTGAAGATCACGAACCATGAAGATCAATTGATATGAAGGAAGACTACCCACCTATTCAATGTACTTTTGGGGTACCACATGTATGCAGTAGAAATAAGGGAATCAGATTAAACAATACATGAGAATTACCCTCACTGGTTTTCCCCATAGTATGTAAAACAAAAAATTTAGGATGAAATTTCATAAGGGGAAAGAATATAATAACCCTAAATTTTATCAACATAAATTACCTTCTTATAATTATATAATATGTTATATATCATATAAAATCACTTTTAAATCACAATAAAACTTTATAACTGAAAAATAATTAACTAAGAGCTATATATAGAAGTTAAATAAATATTACCAATGTAATAGTAAACTGACCATATGAATTAAAATGTGACCATTAGGAATGGAAAATCAATCAATAGAATAATATCTTAATTGATGAGGGTATAAACGAAATTCAGGCTTCTTATAAATTATAATATGATATAATTATATAATAGTATAAGTAAATAAATATTTCAAAATTATAATTAATTAAGTGTTAGCCTTTTTATAAAACATATATGTTTATTTATAATTTTATAATTATTTAAATAAAAATTTATTTTCAGAACATTGGTTCAAAATTTAACATTTTGTTGTCTTATTATTATACGAAATTCTATGAGACATTAAATAAATTTTCATAGTGTTATAAGATCAATTCTAATTTGAAAATTATAATTTTCCAAGTAAATCAATAATTGAGCTAAAAATTAAATTTCACATATTTCTAAAATTATTTTCACAAGTTGAGTTAATTTGTAAATTCTACCCATTGAAAAATGGTTAGGGTTAATTTTTAATATTTTTCTAAAATACATGAATTTCTATTGAATAGTAAAATATAGTAATTTATCATATATATATATATATATATATTATAAGTAAAAAACATTATTCATTGAGTTATTAATGATGTAAGCACCATAATCTAGAAATAACCATCCTGATTTTAATATATTGTTTATAATTCTCAATCTATATATATTACTAAGTAATAACAATACACTAATGAATTAAATAATGGAAAAACACCCCTCCCCGCCCCTAAAATACTACCTTTTCTCCTCACACCATCCAAGATTTTATGTCTTCCCACATTCTACCAAATCCACTTCCCATGTAACTACCCCATGTTTTCGATCCCTTGGTTTCATCAAGATCGCATAACCATTTCCCTATGTAGATTCTCAAAGAGTTGTAATCCAAGAATAAAAATCAACATTTGTTTTGTTTATTGTTTTCACTTTAATTATTTTTCTTATCCTCTCCTCACCTTTACTTATCCAAGAGGCATGATAAATCCAATATAATTTATATACTAATATTTTATTATGATTAAATAATATTTTCTTATATGTATTAAATGTTATATACTATTTTTTAGAATTCATATAAAACATGATGTTAAATGAAATTATATAAGCTCATAATGGTTGTAAAACTTGCAAAACTAATTAAATCATTTTCATTAACATTCTATCTAATAAATCATCCTTATATAATATAAAAAAATGATGTATATAATCATTTAATTTTATGAATGTTCATTAATAACTTATAATTTTAATTATGGATAACTATTCCCATTTTACGTGAACTTCCATACTCATATAAAAGCATATCGATCATGAAAAAAAAGAAAAATAACAATCTCAAACGATGCAATTAAACACCATAACTCATCAAAAATCCCATAAATAAACATAATAAAAATATAATGAATCAAATTAATTTATATAAGGTTGTTTATTTTTAATTAATGATTTTAATTTGATTACCTAGGATATTATAGTGAAGAAATAATTCAGGCATAAAGTAAGGGTGTTCTGGAACCCATCTTTCTTTTATGGGGGTTTTCCCAATTTCACTTCATTTCAGTATATATGTTCATTTACTATAATTTATTTTTCCTTACCCTTTATTTTCTAGGACTGAAAAGATTAAAATATGTTTTTTTGAAAAATTCAATGATTTTTTCCAAAGAAATATTTTTCCAAAATTACAACTTTTACTTCACCTAATATTGTTTCTTATTCACTCAAGATTGAATATTTTTATACCAAGAATGATATTTCATCTTTCATTTGGTATCCCAAAATTTTATTCATGAATATATTATTTATGAAATGAAACCCATTCCTATCCATGGGTTATTTTATTTCCAATATTTATACATGTTATATGTTGATGAATGATAATGTAAATATTTTTATGTGGTGGGTGTTGCTGAAATTTTATAGCATTCTAATGCATTGGGTAATTTAAATAACATCATGTGATATATTGAAACATTAATAAACATGATGCTTTATTTTTTCACAACTATGTGATGTATTTTACCACAAAGACGTGATATTTCTTTTTATGAATTTTCACATTCTGTGCCATTACCTAATGTTTCCTCTCATGTTTATGATTATGATCATTTTATTATGTTTTGAAAATAGTGATTATTCACACCCATGTTTCTTGTATCTTATTCATCCTCTTACTGGTACATTATAGCACCACTTCTTTTGATGTATATACTTAGATGAATACTTATACTAATGGAAACATCAGGGCCACTATGAATCCAGAGAAGAATAAGTTGAATAATTTTATATGTATTATTATGTATTATTTTGATATGGTTCTAATTTAACCATGACACCAAACATTTTGATCGTAGTTATGTAACCTTTTATGTTTTATATCATCAATGGGATGTAATAATCATTAATGAAAAGTAGGGTTTCTATAGGATACCCATACCATAAGACATTAAATGAAAATTTCTTGAATAATGATAAGAAAAGGGTGTATGGAAAAGCGATATTCAGCAGCAATAGTGACATAAAGGTAAAGGGATGTGTAAAATGTATTTAGAAAATGGCAAGGTAATGAAAATAAAAGTATTGTACATGTATAGTCTATGTCATAATATATTGTGTGTGAGTCAAATATGTTACATAGGATTTGTAGTGAATTTATTCACAAGGGGTGAACCGTAAAAGGGAACATGTTGTCTTTCTGATGATTGTGTTTCCAAAAAATACTTATTTATATAATGTAAATATTTATGAAAACACATGTTTCTTATTAATTGATGAAGAAAATTGCATACTAATCTAGTTATTGAGTCACATTAATCAATAAATCATAGAAAACAAATCCATCATAATGGTTTTTTACCTTAATAATATGATGGTTGACTAAAAAACATGTGATGCATCCATGTCAGAGTAGATGGATCAGAATTATTTCTAGCCGAGAAACAAAAGGGTATATAATTTTCTTAATATCTACCACACAAAGGTGTGTGGACTAATGAATATGGATGGAACATATTGAGAGTTTTGATTCATTATTTTAATTGATGACTGTAGTAGAATGAAATGTTTTTTAGTATCAAAAATTGAATTTGATTGACTAAACAAAAGATATTAATGAAGAGTTTAGAATAGTACTTACCCCATAATCAATATATTATGATATGATAGTGGAATAGAATTTTTATCAATTGAACTTGATAATTACTTCCAAACAAGGAGTAAATCATTAGTTTTAATCATTGAGAACACATAAAAATGGGTTTATCAAAAATAGAAATAAGATGTTGAATAGTATGTTTATAACTAAGATGATTGGGGGATTTTTTTCTCTTCATTAGATAAAATAAGTTTTTTATATTGTGGTGTTCACTAAAAATAAAATTAATCAATTTATAGGAGATAAAAGGAAATAATACGAGATATGTAATTAAATAAATATCTCACTGATGTGTATTCAAGTTTTTTCAAGTAAGTGATTCATCTAAAAAAATAATGAAATAAATTAATTTTTAGTGATGTAATAGATGATGGAATATTCATTGGATACTAATTTTTGTGTAAATCATAAAAATTCTACAACAATATTTTTAGAAAGCTTTTTTAATGAAATAATGTAATGATCATTGAAGAGTAACCAAAAAATAACTCAAGGATATAATATGTTAATTTGATAGAATATGAAGAAGAATGTATTAGAAATAAATATTTGTATATAGAAATTGTGGAAAGATTTACTAAAATATAGAGTTCTCAAAATGATGATGATTCAGAAGTAGAATTATAAATGGAAATCATTATTGAATAAAATCTACCAAAACCTCCCAAGAGATATAGAAGATAATAATTTGATCAATCCATCATTATTGTGGATTGGACCAAACCAAATTATACATGGCGAATATGGAATGAATCAAATTATTCTATGATAAATATTTTGTAACCTACCTGAATTTATTAATTATGAATAATGGTTTAATACCATGAATGAATTACTAGATTAGATATATCAAAACTAAGCTTGGGTTCCTTCTAAGATGGAAAAAATCAAAATTTGATAGAAAAAATGTGGATCTCCAAGAATAATTAATGATATGGGATATATTCTAAGAAACAAGGCATGCTCTATGTTTAAGAGATATAATATAGGTAAATACATTGATCCGGATAAAACATTTTCTCTTGTATCTCAATTGGAGTCGATTATAGTTGTTCTATGTATGGATATTCAAAAAGGGTAAAAACATTATCATATTTATTTAAAATTTAATTTCAAAGGTTTTTTCTTCAATAATAAGTCTACATTTAAAAACTAGTGGGAATTAGTACTTTAAATGATGAAACAATGGTTTGTAGATTAAATCATGCTCTTCATGTGATAAAACATGCAATAAAAGTATTGTATTTTTTACTTGATTCTAATTATAAGGATATATAATTTCAAAGATGTGGTTTATATCATACTGTCTATGTGAAAAATTATCAAGGATATTAATTTATGATTCTTGTGTATGTGTACGATAATATATTTGGAATAAGAAAACACATATAAGTGGAAACAATTTCTAATCACATGAAATTAGAATTTGAAAATTCTTTGATTGGGGAAGTCAAATTATTTTCAAGGTTGTAGGTGATTAAAAATAAAGACTACACCTTCATTTCTCAGGAAAGGTATACAAGAGAGATTATAAAGAAATTCCACTTGAATGAATCCAAAACAATATCAACTATTATTTTGGGTTGGAAAAAATTGAATTATTGATGATGATAAATCAATTAATCCAACCTAGTACAAGAGGATCATTGGAATAAAATTATACTTGACTTATAAGGGGATAGATATCCTTTTTGAAACAAGTTTAGTTGGTCATAAAAAAATAATGTCATAGAGGAACATTTTGTATCAGTTAAAAAAATTTGATATATAAAAAGGTACTCAAAACATTATATTATACATTATTGAGGTAAGATATAACGAACTATCAAAATTTTATAATAATTAACGAGATTGAGATATATGGCATCAAAATATCAAAACTGGGAGTGTATTAAAGATTCAAAACAAATGTGTTAGATATTTGAGAAAGGAACAAGAGAGTAAATCTCTTTTTATAGCTAATGAAAAGTATATCGATGTTAAAAAGGCTTCCAATCAAGTATTGTGAATGAAGAAAAAACTGATTGATATTGCAGATGAGGTTAAAAAATATTGGAAATTCACTGTTACAATAAGAGAGTAATATATATTCTGAAATTTTTTTTATACCCCCTCATAAAAAAAATATTGAGATAAAATATCAATTCATCAAAGAGAATGTTTAAAAAGTTGTGATTAATATAGTGAATTTTGTAATTAATGATCAAATGGATGATAGCCTGACTATGCCTTTGGCAGAACCAATGTTCAAGAATCATTGATTGTTCTTAGTGTTCAGCCACCTCCCATTTTAATGGAGGATATGGTTTTTACCTTCCCCACATTTGAGATAACATTTATAATATTTATGCCTATTTGATGCAGGTCTATGGTGAAATATTATATAAGGGGACATTTTTTCATTTTAAGGTACCAATAAAAGTTCTATGTTTTTATTTCCAAAGGGTAATAAAATTTAAGAAATTATAAATTTTATGGTTATGTTGATTGGTCATTACCAGAGCATGATAATTTATTTTTGGAATCATATTTTTTATAATTAAATTTTCCCATGTAGAGATAGATTTAGAGATGAGTTATTTTATGCATATCAAGTTTTTAATGAAGGATGGTGATTTATGTAATTTTAATATAGATTACTAACAAATAAAAATGGAGAGATTTAATAAACCAAGATTTTTTCAAATCTATAAATGGATTGTATTTTGTGTTTTTTATACTCCAATGGCTTGAACAAGGATTTTTAAGCTATGTGATCTTACAGTGTAAATGGATCTAGTGTTGAATTTAGAATCATTTCACATTTCATTCTAAATTTTTTCTTCTAAAAAAATAGAGGGTGTGGTTATCTTCACAATGATGGAATTTCTAGAAATAACTCATTAAAAATATAAAATATAAAATGATTTCATGATGATTGAAGTTTCATGAATATGTTGAGTTTCATGAATATGTTGAGTTTCATGAATGATTGAAAACCATGATAGAATCTTTACAAATATGGAAAAAGAATAAATTTCATGATGATTGGATATTCATTAATATATAGATATTTTTTTTAAGGAATATGGCATCATAATGGTTTTATGGTTTGTGAAAAATTATTATAGAGGACTAGATGAGTGGAAATGGAAAGATGGTGAGCTATGAGATTATGAGAATATTATAGAAAATGAAACTATCACCAAATCATTATGAATAAGTAAAAATTAACAAACGTAAATAATGAGTTCTATGAAAATCCATGGTGACATTTAGATCATCATGTAGATGAATTTCCTAAACATAGGTAGTCACACATCATTTGTGACATGAAGATAATTTGGAAAAAGGTTGATATTATTTGATTTCAATATGCTCATATGAGATGGTGTTTCTTTATGAATTGGTAATTGTAAATGAGTAGAAGCATTGTGAAAATAATCATTAAGAAATAATTGACACTTTGGAATTTTTTAAATGGTTATTTCATTTATAATAAGAGTTTTGTGATAGTTTGGAGTTCTGTGAAGGATCTGAGCTTTGCGATGTCTGGCAGTTCGGTAATGGCTATGACCTTCATGAAGGATAGGCGTTCCCTGAGGGATCTGATCTTAACGAAGGCTAGAAGTTCCATGAAGATAGTGATATTCACAAAGGATAAGAGCTATAAGAAGGTTGTGATCTTTAAAAAGGATCAGATCTTTAAGAATGTATTTTGGTTCATGATGAATGAATCATATTTTAAAAAAATTGAGTTTCTTGAATTAGGGATTTTTGACGAAGGTATACACATAAACAATAAGTTTTGAACATCTAGTATGACTAAAAAAAATCAATTATGGGAATCACTTTTAGAATTTTTATTCATGAAATGTGTAATTATATTAATGGAAAATGAATTTTGTGACCAATTTATTAGGGAGACCTTTATATTTATAAACTGAGTAAAAAATCACCCAAGGTAGCGAGAAAGGGGGAGTCAATGAATGTTATCCTATGGAAGTAGTGTGTTGTCCATAAAAGTCTTGTAATTGATGTGATACTATTATATAATGAACTTGTCTGATATTTTTGATATGAAATATCTAGTGATGATTAGTGGATTCAGGTACGATCTACACACTCTCCGTGTTTTCTCCTTCGACTATCCCTTAGTGTCAAACCATGTAGAATTGTTTTACATGTTTATATCTATGAATATGAGAGTATAATATCTATAAAATTTCATAATAATGTTTTAAAAATATACTAATAATATGTGGAAAAGGTAAGACTCCTTAATATAATGATTTTACATCCTAATTCACCCCTCCCCTCTCAATATGTTATAGGGTCCTATAAGATATTATTGAATAATGTATATTATTTTTAAATAATAAAATATTTTTAGTAAATAAATAATTTAATCTATGATAATACATTCAATTTGAAAATGGTGTTATATATAGTATATTTGATTTAGATTAATATAATTAATATCATTTTAAAAAGAAATTTACATAGGTTTATTATAAATCAATTTTTACTCTTACAAAAAACTTACTCTGAAATATTTTCTTAATTGCATAATGATATTTTTTACAATTTAATTAATTAAATTAACTCATAATGAAGAATTAATTAAATGGAATATATATAATATATATGTAATATCCCAGGTAAATAAAGAATAATAAATTTTCCATATTTATTAATATTTTTGATTTAAATATTAATTTTACTTTAAAGGGGATGGTATTTTTGATGGCATACCCGATACACAACAATAGATTTTTTGAAATCTTATGTCGCACAATAATAATATAATATTATTATTTGAAATGGTTGTTAATACCTAACTATTATATAGGATATAATGAAAAACACTAACTACAATATGATTATACATGTTTGTTAAATGTTTTTAAACTTATCCAATAAATTTTAAAGGCTTAAAATGTGAATTAATTTAATTTTAAGCATAAATACTCTAATATTCTTTAAAAGTTTGATTTACCTCCTTTTGATGGAGAAATCTCTTTAAATATAGTTTTTGTCACTTCTATATTTTATTTATTACAAAATAAAATTCTTCTTCAGAATCGGGACATCAAAATTCACTTTGGGAAAAATTTTGTTATTTTTCTGATAAAATTAAATTTTTGATGAATAGTGGAAATACCGTATTTTAATTCAAAAGTGCCTTTTAATCTAATTTATTAATATGGTAAGATAATATTTTTAATTATTTTTAAAGTTTAATTAGATTATATTTTTAACATTTAATGCAACTTTGGTCATTGGATGTAATTTCACTTTGAAATTGGACATAGACAAGTGTCAATCTTTTGATAGTTATTAATTCTTAAAAAACACGATTTTGTTTTGACTATGGGAATTAATTTTAAATTAATTTATACCACTTATGTGTTCTGAATTTAGAAAAATTTATTCGATATTTGGAATCAGCAGGTACAAATTTTTTATATAGGTTACTTTTATTTTTAGACATTTTAAATATTTACTACAGTAAAAATTTTATTTACCATGGTTAAAGGGTAAATCTAGTAAATAAGGGTAAAAAATATTATTTTAATAATATAAAATTACCCTAAAATGTTTCCAAATAATATTTGGTGATACATATACTACCATGGGCATCCTTGGGTCGAATTAGGGACCCCATGGATCCACATAAGAGTGACAATGACACTATTTTAATTAACATAAAGTAATGAAAAAATAACATAAACAAATATATTTTCGTAAATCAATTCTTAAAAGGGGTTATATAGGTTATCTTTTTGACTATAAATATTTTTTGGAAATATAAAAAGATTTCATACATCATGGTATTTTTTTATAATTTTTATATTTCAAATAAATAAAATTATTTATGAGACAAAAATGATGCAGTGTTTACCTCATTAATAAATGATTTAAATAAATAATATTATAATGATTAAAATAATATTCAAAACCTGTAAAATTCTTATTGGATGATTTTATTTAATCCATGGGTCATCTTATATTTGACTTTAATTTGTAATGGATGTTTAGAAACATAAAATAATTATATATTAAAATAATATTATTACACTTTCCTAATGAGCCCCTCCCCCCTTATAAAAGGACACCACTTCTAAATCATTCCTAACACCTCTCTAGCCCATTGGATCGTCCAAAACCTACCCAAATAATCTATATAGATCCCTATATTCCTCATATAATAATTAATTTATGCATAAAGAACTTCAAAAATCCATTTTAGTTCTAACCCAAGGGAGTTACCTGAATTAAAGGTAACTGTTTCCCTTAAATTCTTTTCTTTTATTTTACTTCTCCAACCACTAAAATCTTTTTATTATTTTCTTTTATAACAAAACCAGTATAATAAATACACTATGATCTTTTTATGAGAATTATTCTAACTACACATTCACACACCTCCATCTAATGGTTAAAGAATATACAGTTCTGTGGATGGAAAACTAATGCCTCACGAAACGATGATTGTTCAATTATCTCCTATCACCTCTCATTGTGGCCATTAAGATGGAATTGTATTTATTTGTTATATATATTATGTTTATGTTATTTTTATGATTATTTATTTTTAATTTATAGTATACCGTTATGGTTTCCATTATAGGTAAACATGATAATTTCATTTGAGGAAGTTCGTACTACCGCCCCCTCAAAGTGATATGACTCGTTAATGCCAAATTTGGGATGTATAAAGAATGGAGTTAATGATATTATATAAGAAATTATACTAGAATTATAATATACCTATGTATCATTATATTTTAATTCCACTAAAATAAGAAATAGAAATGAAAGTAGCGTTCATGTGTACGTACGGCTTACCGTCTCCATGAACGGTACATTTCATTTTTTACCTCCAAATGTTCTGTACTATTATAAATACATGTATATAGTGGATATATATGATATACTTGATATCTAAATCATTAATATCATACTGGATATAATGAACTTTTAACCATGTGAACAACTTGTAATTATAAGTAGTCCATTTTTTATTCAAGTACCAAATATCGACAAAACGATTGTTATTAACTTAAATGATTACATATTGGTAATAATTAATATAAAAGGAATAATAAACATTAAAAATGATTTTAAGAAAGTAGAAATTAAATTTTGTTTATCATTCATCAGATTAAAGAACAAATGGGTTAAGTCGGACATGAGGTAAGGGACTTCGTCTCAATCTCCTTTCATTGAGGTATATTTTGTTTTAATACATGAAATTCTTTTATACGATGTATAAACCCTTTTGAATATTAATTTTATTCATAAGAAATCTTTTATCTGCTAATAATTTTACTAAACAATATAAAATATTGTTTCTTTTAACGTACGCAGTGATAATGACCTTACCGCCACCGTGAATATTATTTGATCTTTAGCTTCCTTAATAATCCGTGATGTTTTTAAAAGGAAAATAAATACCATATACTATTCTACAAATTTTTTGGTATTGAAAATGGGTTTTATAATGGTTTTGTTATTTAAATATATTTAAATTATATATTTTGATTGAAATGTAGAAATTTTATCTTTCATTTATGTTTGTTTTATGTGTTATGAATATGTTATGGTTCTTGGGCATTGTTACGTATACAGGTGGTTCTGTGATAAACATAGGGCGGGTGAGATCGAGATAGCTCTCCAATGCATTGGGTAATATGATGGAGGTATACATGAATTTTTCTCCTAAGCAATTTATGGATTATATTGTGATGGGTATTCCAAATGTAACTCCCTACATAGCTGTGATAACTACAATGTAAGTGTTATATGGATGCCACAAGTTACCTTTATGATTTATATTTTTTATGTGTTATTCATAAATTTTATGATTTCATGAGTTATGTTAAGGATCTTATCTTAAGTATGAAATGATGAACTAATGTTTTCTTTCTTTGTTTTATAACCCTTACTAAGCTTTTTATGCTCATCCCATGTTTTGAAATTTTTTTCACCGGACCTAAAGATGAATATGGTCAAGGATGAGGTCAAGGAAAAGTCATGCTGTCTAAAACATTGGACTAGACATGAATCTTTTTTAAGAGTTTTTATTTTATGAAAAAATGGAAACTGAGTATAAGTGTCTACCTTGTAATTTTTGAGATGTAATGTAATAGTTATTGCCTAATTCTCTAAAAATATAAACCAAAAAAAATCCTCAATCTGAATTATTCATTTAATTCTAGATTATGTAATGCTTAAGCCCTAGTCCTTATAATATATCTATCTATATTAATTTAAATTCATATAATTATTTTTTATTGTAAAATTATTAATGGAAAATCAATTTTCCTCTGAGAAATGAATTTTTCTAAATTTCAATTTTTGACACTCAATGAAAAATAGTATAAAATTAATTTTTTGAAATTATAAAGATTGAATTTGGTAAAATGGATTCTATTTTTAGATACAACCCAATTAATATTATTTAATAATTTCAACTTAATGTTTCTCATAATAAAAATTACAAATATAAAAATTTCATCACCATAGTAAAAGGGTAAACTTCATTAACCATGGTCAAAATTGAAAGACAATGTGACTATTTTGAATTACAAATATTATTGGGTTAATGTATTTCAAAATTCATCCTTCTATTCTTGATATTTATATTATTATGGGATACTTTTCCATGAATGTGGAATTTATAGTATATTATGTAACGAAAAATCCAATTTTCACTCTCTTACTTTTAAATATATCTTATTTATTCAGAAAGGGGAACAATTAAGTTATTATCAAATAGTAATTTTTACCTTAAGGATAGTGAATTTTTTTATTGGGACAAATAATTTATAATTTTTAATAATAAATTTATTACGATAAATTCATATTCAATACTAACACAATATTTATTTTATTATGAGAAAAAACATAAATTATTTTAATAATATTGAAATTAATATTAATTTATTTAATTATTGGGTTAATTTTTTTTTAGTGTAATATAACATATTAAAAATATTATAAATGATTATATTAAAAAAAATTATTTTCACGTTGTTTTCAAAATCAAATTAAATAAAGAGTTCCAAAAAGTAAATTAATGAAATTTTATAATTAATATTATTGAATTAAATTAATAAAATTATAAAAATCATATCATTTTCTTGGTGATTGTTAAATGGATTAACATATGAACCATAACACAATTATTTTACAATGTAAAAAATAATATATAATTTTTAAAAAAAAATTATGATTGTATTGAACCATTCTCTTCATACATTATAATTATATCAATGTGGAGACTTTTAGTAAAGAAACATTATTTTTATTAATTAAATATTTTATGATATTCTAAAAGTGGCCCACCCCTCCCTTATAAAAGAAAAAAAATACTTTTTTCTTTGATTCACAGATAAATAGACATTTCATTCAGTAAATACCTACCAAAATTAATTAATTACACCTCTAAAAAATTAAATATTTGATGTTTTTATTATAAAATTATCATATTATAGATTTAGTTATTAACCTAAAGCGGTGGTTGAAGAAGATGAATCATTCTTAGCCTTGTGTTTTCATTTTATTTCATCATATGTATCTATAAATTATATGTAAATAGTGATTAAATAATAACAGTGTTACCTTACATATACTATAATTTTATTATGTTTGTGGAATAATATATATCCATGTATGCTTCCATAAAATAATAAATTAAAACATCCATTGTGTGTATGGAGGAGAATCACCAGAGAAGAGATGTAATATATTTTCCATTACCCCTTCTCATTGAGGGATATAATTTTATATTGTATATATATACTATATGTGTTAAATAATTATATATCTTGAATTAGAATATGAAATCTATATTTTTACAATCCATTCTATTGTAAAATGATAGTTTTTCTCATGTATATGTGTGGACAACAACCTCCATGAAGCGATGACATAAATTTTTTATTTTATCTTTATAAGCATGGTAATAATGATATTTTTAGTGAATATATATAATTTTAATTAAATAAAAAAATTTCTATAAATGAGGATTATTATTTACCTTTAATTTATTCAATCTATTACAAAAAATGAAACGAAATTCAAGTGTATGAATGATCTACCGCCTCAATGAATTCTATAATTCATTTTTCTATCTCCAAATTTATTGATAACTCTATAAATTGATATAATAAAGAAATATATTATATCAGTATCATGGTTTATATATTTTTATATTGAAAAACCTTGACTAAATTAAAATAATCCAAAATATAGAACTAAAACATATATGAAAAAGGATGAAGTATCACCCAAAATAGTGCTTTCAATATTTAATAATTAATAAACAGGAAACAAAATATCATATGTAAATAATTTACGGTATGATATATATGAACTTTGTTCAATGATATATTTATAATAAGGAAATATTTATCTCATTGGTGCTTCAAATTAGAATAAATAATTTTGATAAATGATGTAAGGGATTTTCATCTCACTATTATTTGTTTTGGACACATTCAATATTCACCGTTGGTTTTTTATGTGGTGTATATACCACCCATGAATTTATTTAATGGTTCTTATTATGATTTTTATTATTAACCAGAAATTCATCTATGTTTCTCTTATTTATTGGTTGTATGATTCAAAAGTTACAAAGTTGGTAATTGTTTTATATTATAATCTCATTGTTTTTTATTATGTTTCAAATGATGTAATAATATGATTTATATCTCATAAATCACATATGTTTTTTTAAATAATTTTTTATGTAGAATATAATTTTTAGATTCATTTTCTGATATTTATAAACTAAGATACCTAATTGATTTTTAATGAAAATCGACTTTATTTATATATCTGGTAAAGAATATATTATCTTCTTTATATATATGATCTAAAAATATTTTAACAGTTTTTTTATGATATGTTTGATTAATGATTTTTTTACACTATATTATATTTACAAAAAATATTGTTTACAAATTGTTTTCTTATAAATCTATGAATGATGTACTTTTTGAGGTTTTATAAAATATTGAAAATAATGTTTTATTTTAATATATATATGATATGAAAAAGCTTTATTACTATAAAAAATAGTAATATTTTGGAATCTCCCATTAATATAATTGAATATTTTTTAATGAAATTTTTTTCCGTAATATTTAGTAAATTTTTATATTTTCAATTAGTGATTTTGATGTAAAAATTTTATTTTCCTTGGGGAATATTCCAATGATTTTAAACAGAATTTTAATCTATGATAACATCCTTTTTTGTTATCTTGGTTTTATAATAGATATGATCCAATGATACTATATTATTTCATTTTATGAGTTTTTTATTAGTATGATGATGGGATTTTAGAAAAGTTTATTTATTTTCAAAAGGTTATTCTACAATGAAATAATGCTAGTTATATGAAACCCATTTATTTTTTAATGGTTATGAAGTGATGAAATTATGAATTTTTTATTAAATCAGCATTATTTCCATCTATAATTTATTATGGATTTGATGAATTTTTATGATATTATGACATAAATATGTACGTTTTTCATTATGTGATGGTTGGGGTAGGAATTTTATAACCCTCCAATGAATTGGATATTTCTTTATATATTAAGAGATAATTATAGGGTTAAAGTCTATGTGATTGATATAATATTGGACACAATTAAATTTTCTTGATAGAATATGGGAATCAAATGAATGTGCATGAAGCACTATGGGGTGTTAGTCATTATTCTTAATCTATATTGATATGTTAAATTGGTATCATTGATTGATAAAATTTGACTTGATGGTCATGATAATTAACAATGACATAGGAAATGGTTCCACTACCGTTGAAGTTTCCACAATAATTTCAATTGATTATATGATTAATTATTTATTCATGATGATTTTTGATGCTTTTGATCCATGTTTTTTAAAACGACAATGTTTTATGACATTAATCACAATTAAAATCCTTGAGATTTTTCATATGAAAATTGTGAATTATAATCTTGATAGCATATTACAATTCACATCTTATGATTTTGTATGACCATTCGTTGATATACCTGATGTTTACCATTATTGATAACTTAATCTCATACTTTCTTCTATTTCATTTCCCCAACATATAATGAATAGTTTACACTGAGTATTTCAACAATGACCCCGACCCTAGTAACCCAGTGATTGTGTCCACAATATTTAATTGGTATAAGATACTCGGATTCACATCTTGAGTGATATAATAGTTTTTTGGTATTAACAAAGAAGATAAATAATTTATTCCCAAAATAGTATTTAATATTAAAATAAAAAAATGAGAATAAAATTATTTTCACTAGCATTTTTTGTGTATCTTTTGTATCACACTTCAGGCATTCCGGAGAACGGAAAAAAATAAGGGTCTACTCAAATGCTTAGTATGGCCTATGTATAGTAAAATAATTCATTTAATAATAAGAATAATCAATATGGAAGAGTATGTAACTATAAACACATACTATATAATTAATAAACTGAAAAGGATATGCATCCAGATATAATATAAATGTGAAAATCTCATAGATAGTAATAAATAATGAATGGTAAATAACTAAAAAATATGAAATTTATTCAATAACCATACTATCATAACTGGAAAATTAATAATAAATATGGAAATAACATTCCATGTAACCAATAAACACATTAGAAAGAAAATCCATATATAATATCAATATAAAAATCTCATGGATAATAGTATTAATGAAAATGTAAATAAATGAGAACATATTCCATTTAATAAATTAAATGAATATCATAATTTTATAAGTAATAATCAATATTGAAAGGTAAAAATCATTTAAAATATAAAATCAATTCAATAACATCTAATGAAATTAATAGATAGATATATCAGTGTAATAATGTCATGGAGTGTGGCTATAGATCTTTCCAGCTCGAGTCTGCGGTGGTGATGTGCTGATGACCCAGCGTCGATGACTAAGGCTTCAACCCCTCCCTCCCTAGCGTAGGGAGGGGGAATGTATTCCCATACCACTCGACACCCCAGACCTTTCTACAATTCACCAACCCTGACCTCCTACCTCCTTTATCGATGATTTCCTTATTCCCTAAGGTCACTGACCTTCACAATGGCTTGCCCCAACTCACAATTTTTTTGAAGGAATTAATCACTTCTTTAGATCTCTCCAAGATGATTCTTTTTGATCGATTCAGGGGCCTATGACCCTTGGTTTATTCCTTTGATAGGGTTTTTTTAATCATGGGGTCTTCATGATCACATGATGGTGGGTCTTCTTGACCAGTGCCACATGATGATCTGTTTTTCCTCAAAAGGAAATCTTATCAAGTCTTGGTCCATTACTTCTTGGGCATTCAAAAAATGTGGTTTCTACCTCCCATGTTCGTCTTTCATGTTCAACATGAATTGTGATGTTCCAAAAAAATCATTATTGGTATGCTTCGTAGATCTGACACTTCTTTTCTAGAATCCATAGATTATTTCTATACTAGGTTACATAGTTGGTCAGTATTTTTTTTGGATAGTCCATCTTCTGTAGCTTGTCACCCAATCTCCCCTCACATTTGTGTTTATGTTGATGTTTCAAAGACTTATATATTTTTGATTTGGGTTTCATTTGGAAAAGAATTTGGATGGAATTGATGGGTGGTCTTTGAGTCTTGGCCCAAAATTTATTCAAGCTATCTTCGGTTAGGCTATTTGGTCTCTTGATGCCATTGTAACAAAAGAGATTGGCATGATATGATCCCTGTATAAAGTCAAAACAAAAGGGTCTAAGGTGTAGGTTGACACCTCTGTGTACCAACAGGCAAGTGACAATGTTGGTTGGGTAGGTTTGGGGAGGTGTGTGGGGTCGCCTCAAGGGAATTAGAACCATTCATTCCACAAACCTCTCCAGGTGATGAGATCAGAACTATTTTGGATAGAAGTTATGGGGAGGTTTAGCTCATGTAGTATGTTTATTTGGTTCTTCATGTTGTAGTAAAGGGTGCTAAGGTGAAGGATCTAGAACCGTGGGTCGTATATGTCTTTTCCCACTAAAGGCACGATTTGGGGATCAACCTCTTACAGTTAGGTGGGGTGGAGGTATTTCAGGTTGGTGGAGCTGATAAAGAGGAGGATTTGGTAAAACATCTTGTTTCAGCCAGCACTATTGATGAAGTTGTGGTAAAATTTATATTTTTTGATGTCCATAGGCCCATCGATCCTCAATTTCGAGAAAAGGAGGAAACTAACAAGAAACATCAATTTATGGGTCATGGATATAAGAATCCCATCGGTTCAGACAAGCTAGTACACCCGAGATGTGCTGCCTCGGAAGTTGACATTAGCGTAGAGGTTGTGCCATCTGGAATTACACTATAGGAGAAGTCTTTTTTGATGGTTGATATAGAATCAAAACAAGGAAAAGGGAGGTCATATGAGTTAAATTTCATGGGGCCCTTGGACCCAAACACTTTCATTCCTAATTACTCATCACATATGATGGTTTTGAGTGAGTGGAAGAAGTATTCCTTGAATACTAAATCAGGCAAGGTGAAGTCTTTTTGTAGGCTGAGGACCCTCAAAAAAGGCCAGATGACTGAGCTAAAAAATAGTTCTAAAGATATGGAAGTTCATGAAGTAACATTAACTCATAACTAGGATGATTTAGGTGGTGACCGTTTTATAAAATTCATAGTAGACAATTTGGACCACATTGAAGGTAAAGTACCTCATATCCCAATAAAGAAGAAAAGAAAAAAGGAAAGTGTGACTTAGGGAAATGTATTGTGGTCAAAGGGAAAAAACCAAAGAGTTGAAAATACAATTCTCACTTACCTAAACTACTAGAAACTAGGTCGGCTAAGAAGGGTGCAAACAAAGAATTAAATGATCTATAGAATGGGGAAAGTGGAGAACTAATCAGGGAAACAAGTTTAATAGAAGAAGTGGAAGGGGAGTGTTTTGATGATTATACTACACTCCAAGGAAAAATTGAATGAAAACATTGATCAGGTCAATGTCTCAAATGTTGATATTAAATGAATAAATGAAATAAGGTTTCATGTTGATTGCACTAAGGAGAAAAAACTGTGTATAGACAAGTAAGATCAAATCCTAGCATGAGGCTTCAACAAATGAAAAATAAACTCAGAGTAATTCATTCAAACAATGGATAGAATGGTTAGCCACCTTGAATAACATATCAGTGAGGATCTAGATACCTAGGTCCATACAGTACAATTAGTGTCTAAATCAAATAATCTAAGTATTGTGTTTAATCCTTTTTTGAACTCTTTCAGCACATAGTGTTATCTTGTTTTGTGAACTATGGTTTCTTACTTTTCCTGAAAGTGTCTAAAAAAATTTATATTTGGATGGAAAATATCATGGATAATGATAAATGAATTTTGAATAATGTAAATACATAAATATTGGTCATGATTAATTTATGATCATGATACCTCAATCATCAATTAAATGTACCTGAATTATTAAAAATGACATGTTGAACACTATTTAACTATATCTATAAAAATATTGCAACTCATGTAACTATTATTGCAGAGTGGATATATTTGTTATAGATCCCTAACCATGTCTGTATGCCCAAATAATTCCTCATATATTGAATAGTAAATTTAAAATATAACACATTTTCTTATCATCCAATAGCTGTATTGGGTAAAGGTCATAGATTTATAAAAATCTACCTAGATAAATAAATGACTTGAATGTATATCACAATATATATATAAATGAAACAAAATTTATGAAATTAACATATCAATGATAAATATAATAGATGTTTATAGTAAATTTAATGGAAAGTGATCATAGATAAGTGAATCTTTAGAGGTAGAGTTAATGAATACAAAAAATGAATAAAGGAATTGATTTTCAATACTACCCTTTGTTAGAATATTCATAAACCATCCTAATTAAGAATATATATTATATCAAAACATCATATACCCATTTGAGTAAGAATAATGGTATCTTTTCATTGTTGAATATAAATTCCATAAAAAGGTGTTTAAATTAATTCTTCAAAAAAATATACTTTTCATTTTAAAAATAAATTTTTAAAATTGGAAACATTTTTAAACTACTTTTATTTTAGAATATAATTTAAATAATATAAATTTCCATAATATGAGGAAAACAATTTCATTAAAAATAACCTCACAAAAATGAAATGAAAGACCCAAATAAATTATTTTCTTATTTGTAGGTATTTTCATTAAATTCATACAATCTAAAAACAATATTAAAATTTTAATATAAAAATGAAAGAAAACGTCATTATTTATAAAACTATAAAAATATTCCCTTCAAATTTACTATAAAATAAAATCAGATATTTTTTATGAAAAAATAATAAGAATCAATTGATTTTTTTTCAAAATTTAAAATTTGATAAAAATTAGAATAATATATCAATTTTAAAAGGGTAAAAAAATTCAATAACATTCATAGAAAAATTGGGTTTGGGGAAAAATATTTCTAATAGAAGAGATAAATAATGTCATAATTTTATTAAAAAATTTCTCAATTAATTTAATTACCAATGAGTGTAAATATGATAAAATTACATTAAAATATCATGAATAATAGGAAGATATTAAAAAAAATATTATCCAATGATCTAATAATATCCATCAATTTAAATTCATGAACAAATACACTTGATTTGAATGGGATTGTGAAATAAACATTTACATAGATCATAACTTTGAAGTGATACTCGATCAAAAAATTGATTTTTTATATCAACAATAATTACAAATATTTTTTTAAATAAATCATTATATAATCAAAATTTACTATACACATAAAATTATAATATCATTAAAAATAATTAAAACTATAACCCAATGAAAAAATTTAGTTATAAAATTATTTACTAGTTGATATGCTTTAAATCAAAACTACATTGATGATATAATTAAATTGGAAACATAAAATACCATGAATTACTATGAATTCATTGTGTTTCATTTAAAATAGTTAGTATATAAACTATATAATCTAAATAAGGTTTATAACATTACAATATGACTCAACGAAATGAAATTGAGACAAAATCTCTAACCTCAGTCTTCCTTTTGAATAAAAATTATTAAAAACCTATGTGTATTGGTTTTAAACATTTTATTAACTGAAAAACCGATAATAATATTTAAAATTTCCTCTATGATATTTTTATAACATATTACCTCCCATTCATTAATAATATTTAATTAATTTCAATGTTTCTAGAGTCAATTTCCTTATTTTCTTATGTGTCTTTTTTTCTATGAAGATCCATTTCTTGAACATATAATATAGGTCTATCATCCATAGAATAATAATAATGATAAAATTATGATATTCTACATCAATTTTACATTAAAACCAAAAATTAAATATGGTGTTTAAAATTCAAGTATGTTACGATAATGGAGACATTATGTCATGAATACGCATGACTAACGTTAAAATTTTACAATAATAATAATATTAGTATAAAATAATGAAATATATAATATTTATATAATGCTAATAATATAATGTATTTCATTTTATATACTTATATATATCATCCATGTTTTATGGTGATGAAAAGAGAGTCATTTCACTTTGTGAAGGAGGTAGTCCACTTGTTCAAGAATGATGTTATGATCTTTAAATGAGTTGCAAAGATATGAATTAAAATAATATATTATCTATTAATAATGATAATTATTTAATGAATAAAATCAAGATTTAATTCATATCACATAAAATAAATAAAATTATCCTTATCACATTCCATTTAAAGTGTTATTTTAGCACAAATCAAATTGAATTACGAGGTGGTAGTCTGCTATACACATGAGCGACATTATCATACTTCACACGGAAAGGAGTGTGAAAATTATATATATTATATAATTACTTTACAGGTATAATTATTATATAAATATAATATATGTAATTTATATCCCCCATTATTCAAACCCTTGAATAGTTGAAATAAAGATGAATGACATTAGTTTGCGAGGTGGTAGTCTACCGTCACATGAATGATGATTTTATAACCCATTTTATGGAAGTGAAAATGATTTTAGGTCATTACCCTAATAAAAAATATCCAAGTAAATGGAAGATACTAGGGTTATTATATCATCATAATTTATAAAAATTAATTATATTGATAAAGAAATAAAATAAAGATGACCGTTGAAGAACATTATCTTATCTTTGGGTATCCTCATTAGTATATATCTAAAGATATATTTGGTAGAATTTATGCCCAAAATAAGTCATTTAGAATGAGTTGATGGAATTTGGGTAGTTAATTGAGATGGAAATTATTGAACTGATGATGTTTGATCGTGTCTAGAATGGATGAGTGTGGGTAGATTTTTATAATTGAGGTTAGTGGAACACATGCATTTTTTTGAAAAGATTCAATCATACCTATATTTTTTCATTCCAAACAATTCTAAAATAGCCTATTATTGAAAATAGAAGAGAAAATAATGCTTGAGAATGGGTGTTGGAAACGTTTTTAGAACATTTTTAACTCATGTCATATGAGTTTAACCACTCTAAGAATCCATTTTTACCATAACCATAATAAGACTTATTTTTATTATTTTAAATATTTATTTTGGCCAAAAATTGATTTCAATTTATTAAAAATTTTAATTTATGATGATTCCAAATATGGAAACAATTTTTCCAAAATAAATTCTTGAATGATGAAAAAAATAATTTAAATCTCATCTCAGAGAGATGATATGAATTTTATGTTTTAAGAGGAGAATATTCGGAAATTTTTGATAATTTTGTATAAAATATCTATATAAATTTTTTTAAATAACTAAATTATACTAATATATATATATTAACTAATGGTAAAATAAAATTATTAAAAAAATTGATTTTTGTTTATAAATTATTTAAATTAAAATTTAGCTCTTAATTAATAATTCTTATATACACTGTTTGTCATCAAATGGGGAATTTTTTATTAATCAAAGTGTGAAGGAAAATAACAAAGTCATGGAGGAATAAAGTAATAAAGGCCATGAGAATATGATTAAATATATTCAACACAATAAGGAGAAATTGAAACATAAAAATAATAAATAATACAATGGGAAATCTTATTTCTAATTGAGGTGAGGTTGTCAGCAACATAATTACCCTTACACTAGGTATGATTCAATGTTTTTTAGTAAATAAGGTTCTTGTATATGCAGATGAGATAAATTTTTTTTGGGGCCATATCATCCTTACATATAGTTTCATGTATGTGAGGATTCTATTTCAATTTTATAAATATTAATATTAGAATAATGGAATATTTCCATCCAATAAAGATAAAAAATATCCTTAACCATACGAGAGTCACAACACCCATTAAAGATGTTGAAAGTAATGACCACTGAAACATTCATTTCATGTAAAAAACTCCCCCTATAATCAAATAAATGTTATAGAAACCATTGATATTGAATTTTGAACCATTTTTACATGATTCCAACATACCCATCTACCCATCCAGACCACCCTCAATAATACAAGTGTAAGGATAATTCTATTCATGACCAACCTTATGGAATATAAAATTTCTAATTATCTTAAATAATATCTGAAATAAACCACATAATACTACGATCATGTTTTTATGGATAAAATTACTTTTTTTGTTCCTTTCATATTGATATTTTCTTGGTTGTCAATATATAATAACATCCTTCTAATATTAGATTTTCACTCTCCTTCAGCCATAGAAAGTTTTTCCCCATTCCTTGAAATAACGATTGAATAAAACTATAACCATTTTCCAATAGAATATTGATTCCAATGAGACTCAAAAAGACACACCATTTGTACATATCTTAGTCTATCTAAAAAATGGATAAATAGATATTTATTCTTTGGATATCTGAGAGTAAACACATTTACAAACTAGTGTGATACCTTTTTGTCTAATCACCTCATTAATTGGAAAAATATTCTATGATAAATGGAAAAGAAATATTAAACCTGATCCATATTATTTATCCAGTGAATCTATTCTATTACAACTTCTATGTCCTCTTAGATGGTTGATTGATAAATATAAATAATATAATACCTTGATGAGGACCTATTTAACACAATTCTGTCAAGTCTAGAAGGCAGTTGTTCTTTTATTCTGCCATTATGGTTCCGGTCAAGAGTGTTTTTGATTATCTTTAGAAAAGTTAAAACATTAGAAAATGAGATTTTATGTGTAGGTAATAATAAAAATTCATGGGATACAAAAACCTAGTTTATTTTATAAAATCAAATATTTATTTCACCCCACAATCCACTATGACTAGAATTGGATCTTCGGTAGGTCCCCATGAAAAAAGCAAATTGGTTGGAGACTTTACCATTTGGATATCCTTATTTGACACCCCATTTATAAACAAAAAACATCCCCAATGTGATCATAACTTCAGAATATCTCACACCAATTTTTCTGGAAGAAAGTTCATGGAAATAATCACAATTCTAAGTCTAATGCCTCATGTCTCAACCAAATTGTCCTTTTTGGACCAAGTTCCCAAGTGACAATGATGTCCCATTTGAGAATAAAAAATAAATGATATCATTATTTTTCAATTTTATTGATTATGTTATTTGGTATTACGAGAAAAAAGAAAAAATGAATCAGAATGGAATTGATAGTAGAATTTACCAAATTGATTCTTCCCCAAAAGAATAAAAATTGACTCTACCATTTATTGATACACGCAATTATTTTAGTGACGAGTAAAACATATTAATGAATGTGAATGACTCCATGAGATATAATATCTTCTATAAAGTCCATAATAAATGGTTTTATTTTAATTCATTGTAGTTAAAAAACACTTTTTGTATGATGATCTGAACAAGATTTGGGAACATAAAAACTGTGCTTCTCATATTGTCTATTAACATGTCTAGATAGTAAATATTAAATTAAATAATAATACTTAATTAATATTTAATTTTTTATTTAAAATATGTGTTGTTATAATAGATTCTAAATATAGTGTTTCATGTTATTAAATTTATTGAAGATATTTAATTTATTTAAAAATATATATATATCAGTGCATCATGTTGTTAAATGTATAATAATTTATTTTTTTAAAAACATTGTTTCATAAGAAAACTGATTTTCAACCAAAGATAGAAATGAAGTTTTATTTTATAATAGAAATTATCTCAATTAATTTAATTACCAAAGTTTGAAATTTGATTCAATTACCTGAAAATATCAAGAATAAACAATAGAGAATAATATAAATGGTTTTATTAAGAAATTATCAAATAATTTCCTTCAACAGATATTCTAGAATAAACAATCTCAATTATATTGATACTGCGAAATAAACCATTACAACAATCATTCCATTGAAGTTGTAATTTTTCAATTAATTTATTTGGGGTATCAAATTTACTTCCATATAAAATAATTTTAAATATATAATAATACAATAAAAATTCATTATATACATTATCATATAATATTAATGAAAATTGATAAGTAATATATCCCAATTAATATAAATTGACATATGAAATTCCTTACTATTTAGTAACTTTTAAATAAAATCCCTTTTTGATTAAATAATTTCAATTTATTCTTAAAATACCAATGGTAATGAATTATTCATGTTATTACTTGTCAAAGTGGAAGTATATACTCCATTTAAAAGAAATAAGGTGCACAACATTTTAATATGCCTCAACATAATGAAATTGAAAAAAATACATTACAACATCGTTCCATTTATCAAAAACTTTTTAACATATTTTATAGTTTTCTTTAAATGTTATTAAATTAAAAAATCCATATTAATATCTATAATATCATATTTAATAATTTAAAAAAATTGCCACAAATTCATTAATAATCATTCATTATTCTTATTTTCTCATATCTTAATTTCCTTGTATTCTTATGAATGTTTTTTCCATTAAATAATTTGTTCATACACATATTACATAGTTTAATAATTTATATAACAATAATCTTGAAAAAATCATCATATTTTTAAATTAGTTTTACTTTTAAATCCATTTAGAAAAGATGGATATTATAAATAATGTGCATTGTAATAATGGATATAGTAGGTCACACGTACACATAAGTAACACTTTAATTTTACAAAGATCATTATGGGAAAAAGGAAATAATTATAGAATATTTCTAGAAAGATCATAATATATTATGTTTAAACCATATTATATATATATATATATCAACCATTTGACGGGTTGATGAAAAAAAGTCATAAAACATCATGAAGGAATTAGTCCACACATACTAAAAAAATGTTATCATCTATATATGAGTGGAAAGGTATGAAATAAAATGATATATTATCCTTTAATATGATAAATATTACATGAATATAATTTTTATGTTATTTATATAACATATAATCTTTAACTTTATCATTGTAATCTTTAATTTGAAGTGTTATTGTATGGATAATCACATCACTTCACGAGGCAGTAGTCCTTCAAACACAAAAAGGACATTACTGTATCTTATACGGAATGTAAATTAAAAAGTTATATATGATATAATGATTTTATAAGTATTATTATTTTATAAATAGAATATATATTATATATACACATCATCATAACCAACCGTGAATGTTTTTAATAGAAAAATAAATACCATTGTATCGTGATGTGGTAGTCTTCCATACACAAGATAGATAATTTTATAACATATTTGATAGATGTGGAACTATTTTTAAGTCATGAAATTATTAAAAAATCACCCAATTATATGGAATATTTTTAGTTTTTTATATAATCATGGTATAATAATAATTTTTTTAGTAGAATAATTGAATAAACTAATGATTCTTATTGAAGAACATCACTTCTTCTTCAGATTTCCTCCTTAGTTTTGCACTAAATCTTTACCATGGTGGCTTTATTCAGAATATAATTCTTAAATTATGAGAATAATAATTTTTTAGTGATTGTTAAGGAATTTTTTTGATCAATATAGGTTTTAGGGTGTCAATAATATAGGAGATATGACAGCCTTTTATAACTGGGGTGAGTGGCACAATTGTAAATTTTTGAAATGATATAGTTATACCCATGTTTTTATAGTAAATCAAGCTTTAAAAATAGAACATTCAATAACCTATAATATATAAGGTTGATATAGGGAAATATAAGGGTATTTTTATAAATTTTTAATTAATTTTCAACACTTTCTTCTCATTTATCCACTAGTAAATCCATTTTTTACTTTAATCATCATAATTTTTTTGGTGTTTTCACTATTCATTTTGTTAGAAATTTAGTTTAACATATAAGATATTTTAAATTGATCTAATTAATAATATTAAATTCATTTTCAAAAATTAAAAAAAATCAAGTGGGAAAATTTTATTTAAAATTAATCTAACATGCGTGACAAGAATGCTAGTTTTTATATAGAAAAAGTTCAAAATATTATAATTTTTTATATCCACATTCAATATTAAAATGATTAAAATGACCTAAATTGGATTAATTAGTATATAGTAGTTCTATTTTTATATTAAATCCAATTTAAAATATAATTTAATTTTATAATTTATTTAAATGAAAAGGAAACTCTCAATTAAAAATCTTATATTTTTGAGTATTCACTGAAAAAAGAAACATTTATGAAAAATTCCAAAATAACACCTGAATATAATTTTTTTATTAGTATTTAAACAATGAATTTCATTTCATATTTTAAATTTTCAAAATTTTTAATATTTATTTTAAATTATTTTCTTAATGCACGAGTAATTATTCTTTTAGGAAGAAATACACTTTTTTAGGAAAATATTCTTTTTTAAATGATTCTTATTTTATTTATAAATTATAAAAAATTATCGTGTTTAAATTATATATTTTACTAATTAATAAATCTGTATTCATATCATCCATTCTAACATCAGGGTCATAAATATCACATTAAAAAATAATGTTTTAATAATATGTCATGTCTCTTGTAAATTCAGTGTTGTGTGTAATAAAATCTAAACACAATGTTGTATATAATAGAATCAATTTTTGAGATTTAAATTATTTAAAAATAAATATCTCATAATGTCTTAGGGTGTAATATTCCATTCTAACCACTGTGTTTCATGTCGTATACTCTATCACATTAAATGTTATTCTACTTTAATCACATAGTTTTATAATTTTTATTATGATTACTAAATAGGATGATCATTATGGGAGAAATAAGTGATATTTTAATAAATTATAATACTGTGTATCTGTTATCCATATAAACTAATCTATAATGGTTATCATTCATGTTGTTTTGAAATTTCTTTAATATTTATCTATGATATATAATAGTTTTATATGAAAATACTATGTAATTATAAATGATCCTAAGGTAGTGTATTTCAAACATTTAGCTTATTTTTGGAAGATAAAATATCTTAGGATTGTTTTAATGAATTATCTTCTACTATTAAATTGTTTTATCTTAATAAAACTACATTTATGATACCTTTTCTGGTCATATTAAGAAGCTGGGACGTGTATTTAATCAAAATTATGTTTGATAAATTGATAAAAATCATTATTAAACGAATGATGTCATTGCCATGTTTTTTTTTGGAAATATAGGATTGTGACATATGACTTGAAACGAATTCATTTTCTATGTTTTCATGAATTTATTTTGTGATGGATTTTTCAAATATAAATGTTTCACTAAGATTACTAGAATGTAACATGGTTGACTAATGCTATGTGGTTTCATTGTTAATGACATATCATTGGTTGTGATCATATAGATATCATTCAACATGAATGGGACTGTGTGTGTTGGAATGTAAGTATTTATTCTAGTTTGTAAATTATTGATATTATTTTCTAATTGAAAATGAAAAACACATATTTTAACAAATTTATTTTTGATAATATGTTCATATCTATAGTTTATATCATAAAATTTTATTACATTATCAGTATAATTTCTTAGAATATTACATTTTATAAGAGAATCTATATATTTTTTTAGGGATATGTGGGAAAATTATTTATGAGTTGCCTACTATTTTTTATAATAACCCCTACAAATTTATATTTGTAAATATATATAAATTTTTATATATAAAATATGAATGAAAATAAATCATAATTCACTTTTATAACACCTTGATAGACGATGTCTTTATTGATTGAGTTGGATCTTGGAGATATTCGTCTCTGGGTCTAGAGTGTATTGGCATTGGTGTGATGATATTTTAAATTACATTACTCTACTATTATATTGATGTAGGTCTTTTATTTAGTTATAATTTTTTTCATTTTTATTATATTTATATTTTGTTTCATGCATTATTGATAGAGTTGTATTTTATTTTTTTATTTCTAATTTTATCTTAGGATCATTAGATATGGATTATGTATGGAGAAAATATCCACCTTGTAATGTATTTATTAAACAATTGTAATTCATTATTGACCATTGGTGTTCCGAAAGCAACAATTATGGTTAGTTGTACCTTATAACAAATCCATGCCAGTGGTTTGTGTGTGAAAGTTAATATATAGTTAATGTTGATTCAAAAAAGGGTCAAAGTCAATTTATATTATCTTCTTGATGGCCCACAAGGATATTTTTCACGGTATGAAATGTGAAACGGTATAATTAAATTACTTTATATATGTATTTTTTGAATATTAGTATCTAATTTATGGGTTGTGTTAGGCTTCTGTAAGGGAAAATAATGAATATAAAATCTCATGTAGGTTTTATCATTAGGATTAATTGTAAGTTGAGTTCTGACATAACTTTATACAGAATATATTAGCTAGATGATGGATGAGAGTTTTATCCAATAATTTTTCTTTTATTCCCATTTCTGTTATGAAAATAAATTTTTATTATAATTAAATTTATTAACCTAAAATTTATGGTTTCTAAATCATTTATGAAAATATTTAATTAAATATTTTGATTCAAACAATATAGAAGATTAAAATGGTTCATCAAAAGTGAATTATATTTAAACAAAATAATATGAAATAAAATATGGTAGTTGTTATGTATTCTGATAAATATCAAGAAATTGATTTTTTTACCTACTATGTAATATAAACATCCACATTAGTATACATAGATTCCTTCCTCAAGTCTGGATGATCCAAAATACACCATTTTTGTCATTAAAACCTTCTATGTCTAGTTGAACATATTCCAAAGTGATTTTAGAACTATTATTGAATTACATTTCGTGACCTTGGTATACTTTAGGAAGTAACTATCCAATCATGGGATTTAGTACCACATGATATTTTTTGAGTATAAATTGTGAGACATTAGTTGATTATCTTCCATTTGTAATTGGTATGATTTGAAATAAGAGATTATATAAGTCTAATGGTGTTATTAAAATAAAAAATATTGTTATTATATTTTAATTATCATACATCATTATTTCAAATGTATATATAATACTATAAAAAATAATATATAATTAATTACTAAATTGATATTTGATTATATAATATGTGGGAAATTAATTTAAGTATAGTATTATATTATGTGTTGATATATCTAATATATTTTTCTGCTCTTTAATTTAGAGAACTTTAACACCACATTTCACTTGTCGGTATGATCCCCTTGAATAAAATCAATTCATTTTGGTTGAGGGTCAAATATTTTTCTATGTTTGTTTATTGTAAATAACTCAAATTACTTGTTAATAATTATATATTGTAATTAAATGGTAAATTTGAATAATTTTGACTGTAATTACATATCATGATGTATTTTTTCTTATTATAAATATATTTATCGGTTGTTTTTTAGAGGAATATGAAATTTCTGGTGGTTAGCATATAAGGTTTGGTATGCTAGTTTTTTCAAGTACCGTGGTATGAGATTAATTAATAAATATATAATCATTGATGTTGATGGAATAAGATATATTGAAATGTTAATTCCATATTTGTAAGTAACATTTAATGACATAAGTAATTATATTTTTTAATTTTTAAATAAATTCCTTTTTAAATGAGTAGTAATAAGAGTAAATGTCGGTTATGATTTAGTGTTTAATTTCTTTTGATATTGGATATAAATTTATAAAAACATAAACTTTTATGGGAATGTAAATATGGAATTTACTAAAGGAATGAATAAATTTAAACAATATCTGGTTGTTCTGGATGTTTTTTTAGGTTTATGGATAATTGGATTGACATAATATGCTAGGTTTGTGGATAGATAGTGGTGATTATGTGGTAGAATATGGTCATTTTATGGGGATGCTTTTTTACCCTTAGGCTGGTGGGGATTGATAGATTAATATACATTATTCCTCACTCCCCCTTTTAAAGTATAATGTACGCAATGTCATAAGGTAGGTTTGATAATTATTGTTGTGGAAGGGGAATATGGTATACCCAAATATGTGGTGATGATGAGTGTTCACAGATCCACCATAGCCTCCATGAAATCACATGAATCAATTTAAAATTTTCAAAGAGTCAATTATTAAAAAAACTAGTAATCATAAAACACCTTGTAGTTGAGCATGTGACCTATTGATATATTTCCATTATGCTATCGCACGAAACCATATCATGATCACAAGATTCTTTTTCATGTGAATCCTCCACTGACATCAGCCAACATGTGTGGTACCTTCATCATGAAAATCGGAAATATCATTGGACAAACTATGCCTATATAAAACTATGAACCCAATAAAAAAATATTAAATTAAAATTTAGAAAGGATAATATGAATGAGGATAAGTGAATAAACAAAGCATGAACCAACTTCTTCCCTCTGCGAACATCTTTACCAAATCGAAAAATACACAATTCCTCTTATCTTGAAGATCACTTGAATTTATGATGAAATAAATATCATGAAATTACTATTTTAATTTGGGTATTAACATAACCATGTTATACATAAATATCTTTGACACTCCTCCTATAATGTTCCCATCCATTCACACATAACTAAAAAGAATCCCAAAATAATGTTCACAAAACCAATCATATGACCCCCATCATGTCACATGATCACATGAGTAATAGAACATAATTACAAAAATTAGTGTGGTATATTTTTTGTAATTAATGTATATGTCTTTTATAAGATAATTCATATTGATTTAGAAGAATAGAAGATCCGTTGGTCATCTGGTGCCTTAGTTTGGACACTGATTACTGAACACCAACCTGAGGTAGACCCATGCTAGTGGAAAATGTAATGCCTCCAACCAATCCAAAAAATGGAATAAAGCCAACCCACAGTATTAATATTCCTCAAAAACCATGGACGTTTAGTCTTTTCATGAATCCCTGTATGTGGATTCCTTGACATGAATCACCCTATTATATCCTCGACATGTTTCCAGATTCCCCCGTAAGACCCCCTTGAAGTCATGATAATCACCTGAGAAATAAAAAATCATCATGTCCCATCACATATAAATACCATGAATTGTAAAAATCCATAGAATTTATATGAACTTGAGGACTATCCCCCATCTCACTATTAAAACCCTAATGTTCATGGTCATGAATAAACCTTTCCATTGCCACAAAAATATTGTGCAACCTCTACACAGCTAACATAACTCATTACAGGACCCCCATTAAGGTCATGTTAATTTCATGAGTAATGGAGAATAATGATAATCAACGATGTCATAATTTCATATTATTTAAGATACCGTTTTATGTATGTAAAATCATGGAAATAACCTAGGATTTACATGGAAAACTTTGTAGGAGTGGTTCTGATGTAATCCCTTTAAAAATAAATCTCTGACACTTGAACATGTGTGTGATCAAGAACATGTTCATGATACCCCACCATATGTTTCAGTTAAGGGTTTTTAATGTCAAAATACACCATTGGACTCCTAAACCCCTTATGATCCCATGAACATGTATCATTTATCATGTGAAATACCATGGAAAAGTCACTCGGACCACGTTATATACCTAGGAATGTTCAAATTTATAATTTGACCACATATCAACATGTCCGCATTATCATCCAAAATACACTAGACATGTCTAATTTGGATAGGTGAAGACACATGAACATGTTTTCGGATAATGAGTAGATATGGGACACGACGCTTTGATCAAGAGATGGAATTCAGGGAATGTAAGTTGATCATGAAAATGATCTTGGAAATAGAATTATTACCATGTGAAGAAACCCTAGACAAGTAATTTTTTCATGTGAATGATCTTGGAAATTTAAACCTTGAAAACTTGAAGCATCTTGGACATGTTTGGAAGGAACCCATGGATATCTATTCTATGTCATACTAACACCCTAAACATTTAATATGGATAATAAATACATTTCAAGGGAACAATCATGATAAATTTGGCACAACCCCTAGTAAATGACACATCATTTGGAAGACACATTTGTACTTATACCATGTGGACCCTTAGAGATGATTTATTATCTGCATACACCCATTATAAATTGATTTTTCTTTTTGAGTTTTGATAAGGAACTAATACAGTCCAATTTTTTACCTTGATCTCGGAGGGTCCCTAAATGTTATTCCAAGCATATTCAATAGACCATTTATGGTCATCATTTCTATTTATCTATCAATATATAAAGAATAAATATTTCAATTGGAATACATCCTGGTATAATCCCATACAATTCCTTAAAACTTAGGGATAAAAATATTTTAGCTGGGTATAAACACCCACCCCAACAAATAAGTGTGTTTGGGGGGTAAAAAAACTACGAGGACACTGATTCCTATATGATGGGGATATGTAGTATGTATTCCTATGGCCTTATGTATTATGAGAATACATTAAATTATACAAAACAAAAAATTCCTAAAACCTCATGGATAATAATATTGTGTCCAGGAATAAAAATCCACCCAAACCCTTTTATTAGTTTTGTGGTAAAAGAACTAAGTAGGCTCCGATTCATGTCTCAGAAAGATATATTGGACACCTTCCTAAGGCCCAAGATCCAATGGTAATATATCTAGTTATAAGACCCCATTATTCTGAAAACTCAATGATAACAATAATGTATATTTGTGTAAAAACCCACCTAATCCCATCAATGGGTTAGGGGATAAATAGACTATGGGGACTCTGAATCCTATCCAAGAAGGATATGTAGGATTGCTTCTAACAGATAGTGGTGATTATGTGGTAGAATATGTTCATTTTATAGGGATGTTTGTTTTCACCCTTAGGTTGGAGGGGATTGATAGATTAAATAATCCTTTCATTACATGTGGGGTAATATAATGGGTATATCGACTACTTTTCTGGGTCTATGGTGGATCTGTGAACACTCAAACATCTGGACTAGAAAGTGATTTATGTAAAAAAGGTCTATCTTGGAACGGTTTTGTCACCTGAAGGTGTCTTATCATTTGGGTTGGGGGTACGAGTCCTACGCTATGTGGTCTCAAGTCATTTTCTGTGTCAACAAAAAGGTTCATGAATAGAGTATCAAATTATTTCATTGAGAAAGGGTAAAATACACAATAAATCAGTATATAAGATATCAAATACTCTTGGATATTCTAGTTATGATGATTTTAATCATGGATTAGGAATATATAACTTAACTAGTAATGCGAACTAGTGGTTACAAGTCCACCATCAAGATTGGAAGGATCATGCAATATTCCACACAGTCATAAAAATAACACAAGTGATTGTCCAGGATCAACATGGAATATAAAGGTCTATTTGGAGGAGATAGTACCTATTACCAGTCTACTATGGGGAAGATCAAAGTGAATTTAAAGACCATGTTCAGGGGCATTCTAAGAGAACGATATCAACTCAATGAACATGTTGTGTCATCTCATACACCCAAATTTTGAAGGTGGTTTTAGAAAATCATAAGATTCATGAAGGGTTTGAGTACCCCAAAATTTATTTCACCAACTAATGAACAAGTTATCATAGTTGGATAAGGTAAAAAATAATTACTCAAACAATTTCATTGACAAGAGGGTCCATTGAGAAGAGATTGTCTTTTAGTAAGGCCAAAAAGTGGGCCTTTTTATCTTTATTCCCCATTAATTTATGATAAACAATTTTATTAAACTCTGGAGATGGAAATTTTAGCTAAAGGAGACTTGAATTTTTCTTTGGCCACCCATTGTGTGTTTTCAAAGAAACACATTTTATGGCTCTTTTACTACATGTATTAGGGTCATGTGATTTACAACATCAAAGGAAAAAAATATTTATGTCATACAACATTGACCAATGATTTTTTATGTATTTTAACATCATGAAGTACAAAAATATTCCTTGTAGTGTAACATAATGGAGTAAAGATCATGTAATTGATGTGATATTGTGAAATATATCTTTGGGGCTCATTCCACTGGTCCATGAATTTAGATAAAGGGGATACCTTTTATCTATGAACATTATTATTTATGGGTACCCATATAAAAAATACCTTCATTTATAGATATATCATGTGTCAAACTGTATTTTATGTTGATATGACTCTTACTTAGTTAGAATGATCTAGTATGACTCATCCCTCACTAAAAATATGTATATGATTCTTTTATGGTTTATTCAATGTGTAGAACTTATTTCATTCAATTTAACTTCATGTTACTAGGACATCTTTCTTGATCTAAGGTGTTTCTTGTACACATTTTCCAAATTTTCATAATCAGTTCTAAAGATCACATGATCCATGATTGTCCTTAGAAAAAAAGGGAAACAAGGTAGTTGACCAAGGTGACCAAGATAGGTACATGATATTCCACAACATTGTCCCAGTCCAACTATAGATATAGGTGTATTTTTATCATCTAATATGTTATGTATAGACTTTGGATTAACGATCCGGGAATCCCAACATACCCTATAATGTAAAAAATCATGACACAAATAGATCATACACAAAATCTCCCTACGCATGTCTGACCCATGCACAGATTGGAGTAATTTTTTTATTGCGGATGGAACTAGGATATGGGATATGGGAATCAAAATGTATATGATGATTTAAAGAATCAAGTAACATGTAGTTATTGATCAATAAAAACCATGTGAATGGATTACCTATACATATATGGGGGAATTTTCATCATTTATTATTATTTTCAGACCCATGATTAGAGGTTCTTCAGTCCTTATGTATCATATGATGAAATGAAACAATTCAAACATAGTTATCGAATTGGAATACCTCTATAGATATTTGAACCATACATACAGGGGTGAGTTTTTTCAGTTGATTGTTGTATCTGGACCCATTATTGATTGTTCAAGTGTCACAACGTATCTTGTGATGATATGAATCCAACCAAATGTAGTTCATGAATTGTTTACTCTCTTTGTAGTTTTAAAACCTATGCATCGGAGGGAATTATTCTTGTTTTTTATTATAATGGGACCCATGAATGGATTTACATGCTCAATTATGTATACTGTGATGATAGGATTCAATACATACATAGTTATTGAGTGGGAAACCTTCAATGCAGGTCTGAACCATATAAATAGGGGGAATTATTCTAATTGATTAATGTAGTTGGACCTATAATTGATATACAGAAATCACTAAGTATCTTAGGAGGATGATAACCAAGACACACATAGTTCTGGGGAAATAATGTAGTTTAAAAATATATGAAACATATATGGGTTCTCTGATGTGAATATGAAATAACTTGGATGGACTTATGACTACAGATCATGG
Organism: Viscum album; assembly: GCA_963277665.1. NCBI lineage: Eukaryota > Viridiplantae > Streptophyta > Magnoliopsida > Santalales > Viscaceae > Viscum > Viscum album. The sequence goes on along the minus strand of OY728125.1, from coordinate 1,415,613,494 downwards.
AGTCACAGTGTATCATGCATTGAAAAAAATTTAGGCAACATATAATTCTTGAATAGAGGTGTAGTGGGAGATCAATACCAAGGTTAGTGGTCCTCTCTGGTGAGGTCCATATTAATGTGTAGTTTTTTGTCATGAAATAGGCATCAACCATGTAATTTAAAAATATACATAAAGGACTTGTGGTGTAAATTTAATGTTCATGAATTTAGGACCACGATAACACTATCCTGAACTGATATTTATCTATTATGTGTGGAATCCCTTACCAAAATTTTGAAGCTCTCGTGAGCTATGCTCAGTGTGATAAATAAGGAATAGAAATGGTATATCCTGTCACATATGGTAAATTAAAGGAAAAAAAATTTACATTCTTTTATCACTTGGTGGTTGGTCTAGGATATAAGATCCAGTAGTCCCTAAATGATTCATTGGTATGAGAATAAACCATCACATAGTTACAAAAAACATACAAATTATTTTCATGTGCTGATAACACCAACCATGTAGTTTAAGAACATGTAGTAATGATAAAGGTAAAATAACTTGAATAAAAATCATGACTAGAACCAAGAATTGAGATCTCAACATCACTTTGTATCATGTGATGAAAATAATCAATCAACTCATTGATCTTGAAAAACCATGCAATTTAATGACATGTGGTATGAATTTCAGGCATGAAATTTAAGGTCATGTAGTAAGGGAGAAGGTTACTGAACATGAAAAAAGGCTTGAATGTTATCATACAGTAAAAGTTCTTTTGAGTGGGATGGATATATTTTGGCTGGACCCATGAGTCGGGATCTATACTTCACTATGTATCATGTAAAGGTGGGGGTGATACCACAATAGGTTATTGAATAGGGACATTCCCTATGTGGATTTGAATCTCACCTAGTGATGGTGGAACACTATTTATCTCTTCTATATGTATTTATAATGTGGGGTTAATCTTCTTTTGGATGATATTTCTCATGTTTTTTAACAACACGTGGTGAGGACGTATTCGATTTAGTTTAGCATCACGTGGTAAGTACTTATCGTGCAATTCAACATCACATGGACAGGATGAGAGATGTTGTGAAGTTTAATGTCTTACAATGATGAATTATTTTCCATATTTTGAAATCATATGTTTAGGATGTATTGTTATGTTTAAAATCATATAAGGAATATATCTTCCATGTAGTTTAAATTTCATGAAGTGAGAATATATTGTACAGTTTCCAATCAAGTGAATAGGATGATGACATAAGAGGGGTTTATTCTCATAGCTTTAATCATGAAACCTCGATTGTCATCAGGTACTACTAGATGGTGTGTATAAATTTTGGGGTTCAAAATAGTAATTTAAATGTAATTTTAAGTGATCACATATCTATTTAGTTTTATAAATTCAATGCATGTCTCTTCTTTTCTAGAGGAATGGAAGAAAAAATCAATATGGATTTTAAGACTTCTTATATTCCATGATTTACCAATCTGAGCTAAAAAATGGTCTAAAAGAATCCTTCCTAAAATACAGGGGATAATTCTTGATGTCATCCACTTATTCTTCCACCTATGATATTATATTTTAATTTTTAGACATGTTATATAATCTGTGGGTTTTGTTATCATTGTTGAAGTGAGATATGCTAGGGGAAGTAACATTATCATTTGAAACATCCATAGTCATTGTATATAGACTATAAAGATCATTATATTCATTTACATTGTCTCTATGAGTAGTAGGTTCCTTGAAACATTTCATTATGTCTTCTTCCTCCATCATGTTCTTAAGTAACACATAATCACCATCGAGCATACTCCATAGATTAACAGGGTCAGTCCATAAATGGTTTGAGGGATAAAACAAACATATTTTCATCAACCATTGGAAATTTTTCTTCCCTTTTATTGAAAAAAACTTCAATGTTTAAAGCTTCATAATAATATAAGGTAGTTAAGTTACCATTTAGTATTCTTAACATTCCATTAATGGGGTACTTTAAATACTTGTGAATTGTTAAAGGAACCACCATGTGGCTGTGAATCCATGTTCATCCGAGAAAGACATTATATGTCATTTATTTCAGAATAACCATGAACTAAACATTAGTAGTGAGATTCCAAAAACATATAATTCACCATGATCTTCCGTCGAAGTCTTTTCTCACTCTTTTCACACCCTTGAATGATTATATTGTTTTCATATAAATCTCTATTACTATATCCCATGCGTCAAAGGGTCTGAACTGTGATGAGGTTATACCTATATCCATTTTCAATAATATCCCATAATATGTTGGCATTATCATGATTTCACGAAACATATAGTGGTTTGGTATCTCCATATACGACCTCTTCTTAAACCTTATCTATAGATGATATAGTGATGTGATATTATGATGGCATCTCTCCAATCTATAAACCAAGAATGTAGGGAATTTTCTCTCAATCTCCTATGGGCCGTAAATAGAATTAATTAATGACACTATAAATTCTCTTGAAATATGTATGTAATCATAGATTTGTTAACTTTCACCAAATACTAATGATATCCCATAGCGATTAGGACATCACACCATTTTACCATCCAGTGATCAGAAACATTGTATGTAGTTTCCTGGAATGTAGTAAGTTTGTTGTCATATATCCTAAAATCATATGACAAGTATTTCATCATGCACTTTAACTTCATATGACTAGGATTTGGTTGCACAGTTTAAAATCTTAAAATCAAGACATGGTCCTTAGAGTTTAAGGTTGTGCAACAAGGATTTATAATTCCAAAACCTATCAAAAGTTTGGATTTTTCATTTATGATATATCATTGACGACTCTTATGAATATTTCATGAATTTTATGATCATATAACTCTATCATGACTCCACTCACATGTAGATCTGTCCACTCATTGATGGTAAATAAATTGTTTATTGTTTTTCTGAGATATCTGTATTAGGGGAAGTAATATTCATGGCCTATCTATGATGCCTCACTCAACTTCCTCATTATTGAGTTTTTTTGTCCAAAAGGTATTCATGTAATAATTAATTTACCTGGTCACTTATTTCAATGGGATTAAATATACCTTTTTATTTTTATCGTCAAGAGCTACGAAACCACACAACTTATCTTACATGGTACCTAAACATCTATTGGTGTGGGAAGACATATGTTTTTGGTGTATAGTGTTTATAGACCAGTTATAAATTAGTTTGAGGGTAGTTGACAAGGAATTGGAGGCCATGGATTGCACAGATGAACCCCATTGAATAAAATATCTTGACACTCCTAGAGGATTTGTGGTAACTACTATGGTTGAATGGTGTGTGAAGTATACACAATGAGGACGCGAAAATATTTAAATTTCTCTATATATGTGGGATAGGGGTCCTAAAAATATGAAAATGACCCTGGACTTATGTGTTGTGGTGTGGTGGAATAATGTCTATATTTTACCAAATTAGGGGATTAAAAACATGAAAACATCCACTGCCTCATTGGCTGGGGTACATCACTACAATGAGGGTTTTGTATGAAGGTAATGGTATGTTATTTTGGAGAATATATCTCATTTGTATTCCCAAAATTATTTTCTAATGATTCTTATTCTTTCATTGGTGTTCAAAAATATATATTAATGAAAAAAAATCTCGACATCCTTATAGGGGTAGCTCGAAGAATCCATGAAAATACTATCTTCTATATCAATGGTAGGGTGAGTGGATGATGTTGGAAGTCTCAACATGGCCCATAGATACTGAATTACAAATGGCCACTAGCAGTACGATATATTTAAATTTCCCTCTAAATTACCAGTATGGTCGGTATTAGATTATATAGATGCTTGAATGTTACCCCAATCCATTAATTTTATATATCAGAGGTAAAAGGAAATCAAACCAATAATGACTCGAATGAATGTGTAAAGGTATGATTATACATCCCAGGAGCATTCTATCCAAGAACTGATTAGATTTTTTCTTGGTCAGTTGATATAATTTTGAAGGATGTATAAGTGGGATGGTGCTCCACCTCAATGGTGTATCCCATTTGAAGGGTTGGTTCTAAAGAGGTCATTTTGTGGGATGTTATCCTCTATCCTGTTTTTTGGTAAGCACCCATATGACCATTTGATGGGTTGGTTCATGTTGTACCTAATGTTATGCTGATTTCAATAGTACCATTTGTGGCTCGGTTCACATTGCGATGATTATCTAATAGAAATATATGATAAAAATTTATATCCCTATACTCTTGTGTGATACATGTGTTCTACAGTCACGGAGGCTAGTTGTGATGAATTCAAAGGGTCTATACTAATCTGGGTATTGGATTTATTCTAGAACACATTTAGGAGACACCAGTTTCCCTTAAACTAAATTTCAGTATTAGGAATATAAGAATGCTCCATATATTCATTATTAAGATACCCCTAGTGGTATATCCTACTGGATAACCCAATTAGATTGTTAGGGTAAGAACAACATCTGATGTAGCTCATCATGGAATGTTGGTCAAAATTGATTCATTATGAATTACATTTATGGGATCCCTCTTAATGAGATCATGAGTTTCTAAGGGTACATAGTGATTTTCCTCATCCAACTCTCTTATTTAGGTATGGTATTTGTTGTTGTTCTTTAGGGATAAGCTCCAAAATCAGTTGAAATTGGTAGTATGGTTCACATCCTATTAAATGGCCTGATATAGGAAATATGGACAAAAAGTATTATTACACTTAAGGATATCATGATTTAATCCCAAAGACAATATTGATCCATTTAGTTTTTACTCCCACACCAAGACATTTACCAATTGGATGTAGAGGTGTTGTGTTGGTGACAACATGAATCGGGGAATCAGGGCCAAAGCATCTTGTTTAATGGTCTCAGAATCCATTATAACATTCGATGGTTTCATTTTTTTATAAAAAATATGGGATGTCTAGAAGAGGGAATAATACATATTAATTTTGTAGAATCATATATAAGAGTGCATGAATTATCAATTACTATCACATTTAAAGCATAAAGAGGTGGTAAATTCTTTTATTAATGACTCTTTATAGTCAAATAAAATATCATGTTAACTATTTTGTTACAAGAAAAGTGAGGGAAAAATGGACTAATAGAAACCTAGTATTCTATCATTTTTAACAAATTAACGGGATTAAAAAATTACAATATTTCACATTATATTCACTATTATGTTACTTGAAAAAATCTAGAATTGTATCTTATTGATGCTCAATGTGAGAATTTAGGATGGTTGCATAATCTTTGCCATCAGAAAGTCCATATTTGTCTTTAATGGTTGCTTCCAATTTTTCTTTCATCCAAAACTGAGTACAAATATTTATTCCAAAAGCAGGTGGTCCTTTGGGGTTTCATATATAACATTTCTTAGGGACTCAAATTATTCCAGAAGAAGGGAGGCCAAACTCAACACTCCATTTTGTGGTAAATTTTATCCAACTCTAGGACCCTTTTATAGAATGAAGATACTATTTATAAATACATCGAAGGATCTAATACTAGAACGGTTACCCCTATTTAAATGAATTGATTAAGGCCATGTGTTAATGGAAAAAACTATATATGCCACATATTCACCATATTTTATTCGTTATTTATGATGCATTATATAATATCCATTTTTGGGTGCTCTGGTGTTCATTTCCATCCAGGGAGACAGTTTGTATCATGCAAATGGTATTCAACCACTATGAGGAATCCTACAATTCCTGGTATAACAGGTATCAAAACCCACAATGTTTTTTGAAGTAGATTAAGGACATATGAAATGATTAATCCATTCATTTTAACATCATTAATTTATAATGTAAATATAGGGATCACACCTCATGGAGGCATCCTTGATATCCTATGAATACAAAAAAATAAAGTCTATGTAGTTTGTGTTCTAGGAGAGAATTTCATGAACGATGCAACAAAACTAGACTTTATTGGGTATTTGGCATATATTGAAGGCCTAAAATTCATCATGGACAATATGAAACATTTATTGAAGATGATAGTTTATTATACTAACATCCTTCTGATGGTCCCACATTGGGGGAATCCTCATCATGATATTGGTACAATCATATCTTGTATATATTTCTATGTGATCCATGCAGGTATATGAAAAATATAAGTAGTGGAAGATCATCCACATCACCTGATAGAATATTTATATGGTTATTACACATCAAAGATTCCCATAGAGAGGAATGATTACCCCTCTCATAGAAAATATGTTTTGGATACCCTGACATATGAATGATTCCTATTTGTCATGTTTACAATAGAAACCATAATCATCATAGTTAAATTCATCACAAAAATGCTTATGTGTTACAAGTATTTGAGGGAATGGTAAATGATTACAAATAAAATGATTCTATTTTAATCCACCTTCTCATTCAGTGATGTAGAATAAATGATTCAATAATTTAATGAGAATTAAATATCATGATTTGAGAATATTTGGGATATAGAGGGTCTTACACTAGTGTGGATTTCCATTGAATCTGGAGCCTTATGAAAGAGTCCTACATATGCCACATGGATATGAATTAGAGTCCTAATAGTTTTAATATAGTATAAATCACTAAAGTGTAGGGGTGGGTGTTTACTATGAGATATATTGTTGTTATCCCTGTGGTATATGAATTATATGGGATTATATTTGTGTGGAATCCCATTAGAGATCATTCCTTAAAAAGGTGTCCTGCATATATTTCATGGACACAAATATAAATCATCATAGTTCATTTTTCCCCTATCACACTAATTAGCTAGGGTGGGTGTTTATAGTTTGAGTCATTATTGTTATACTTGTGGTTTTATGAAATCTAGGATCCAATAGAAGGATATATTCACATTCATTATTAGTGTAGAGAATTGATTTTTCTTTGTAATAATTTTAATAATATATATATATATATATATAACTAGATATATGAAATGATATGTCATGTGATTTAGAGGCCTGGTGGGTCTTGAACATATTTTTGTAAAATATTAAATATATTTTATTCTATGCGAACACCATTATTAAATGAAGTGTGATAAATATTAAATGGAATATTAGATCAGAAATATGAGACAAAAGTTGATTCTGGAATGCAGTGTTTACCCTATATGGGACCTAAAATAGGTTGGCATATGGCATATGAACATCACGCTCAATACAAGTACATTTAATATATTAATTAGTTAATTAATTAATTAATTAACTCATTTTAACCTAAATAAAAATTCTATGTGAATACTTCCATTGAGATATTCCTAATGTTAGCCTCATAATCTTGTGTTCTTTAGAGAGAATTCCTTTTCTCCTTCTACTGTTAGATTACATCGAATGATGATGAAACTTCATACCGTACCAAATGAAGATGTAGAGAACTCAATGACTACCTTTGATCACTAGTGGTAATGTAATTTTATGAATAATGATTTAATATCATGGAATGACCTGTCATTTTTTGGTTTACACCCTTTTTGATTATATAGATCCAGCATATTGTTCCCTTTATTGGATCTCCACCAATTACAACCTTTGCATGTGCCTATTTATAAGATCAATTAATTTATTTCATTTATTTTATAACATCAGATTCCATGCTATTGATCATATTCTAGGAACTCGGGAAATGATCACATATTCTATTTTTCTTGTCCCCCCTAAATTTCTTTGCATTATTCAATTATTGGACCCTATGATCTTGATTCAATATTTACCAGTGGAACCAACTTGATTAGACTACCAGAATTTTAATATTTTTATGAACGAGGGATGGATTGATGAATATGGGGTTTATATAGTTTTTTATCCAGATTTTTATGATTGTTTCAATGACCATTGATCAAATCATCAACACCCCAATATCACAAGTTATGTGGCACATTCAATGAAACCACTAATGAAAAAAGAAATTCTTGTTCGAGTAAGGGATGACCAGAAACTATGATACACAACTAGATCTAATGATCATGAGTGAATTAAATGCCAAAACTGATGTCAATGTAAAAATTTGACATGGTGGAAGTAGATATGGAAATATAGAAAAATCCTAACTACATGCAGTTTAGTTTGAAGAACAAGTGACATGTCAGGCCAGCGATGTGGCTGTTGGCGGTTCAAAAAATCATAAGGATGCCACTATGTGTAGCCCTCCTACATGTTGTGAAAATAATTCCAAATTGTATGAGTTGTGTGGTTGAAACCCCGGACATGACCATGTTTGGGAGGACACATCTAGCGACATGACTACCTACTGAGGTACACATACACAGTGTTAGGTACACGAACATGGGGTAAAGTACATGAACATGACCAACCACATGAGCAGGTCCTCAAGTGGAATGGGCACACCATTTATACCCCTCATACACTTTCAACCCTTACATTCTTAGGGAACCATATACTTTTATGGACACAGTCAGGTAGTGGAGCAAGACCAAACACCGTGTGGTCCCCTCACATGCCATGTTCCTCTTGGATCCTTTTGAGGAAACATCAATTTCTGTATATCCTCCATTTGAACTTGGATTTTAACCCATTAATATCCAATAATGTGTGTTTTTCTATGTATAACATGATGTAACTCTCTATTGTGTCTTTGTAGATACTACTTCAAATCCCCTATGCACGATGTCTATTTGGAGAAATGTCAAATGACGACAGTGATCAAATGAGATCACTAGAAACTATATATAGAGTGGAAACCGACATCAGCATGGGAATGGGTCATCTACAATATGAGTGGAACTCCCTCACACATTGGGACTAGGTCCTCTTTGAAAATAGTGTAACCCTAGATCACACCAAATCATGGGTCCTTAACTTATAGAGTGGTACCACCCATCATCATGTGTATGATTCCTCTACCATGCTGAGTGGACCACGCCCATCAGATAGGAAGTATGTTCTCATGAAACTAGAGTGTAACCCCCTATTATCATGGTTGGGGGTCCTCTACAGATATATACAAAGTGGAACCCCATTAGTGTACTAGAGAACATGTCCTCTACCTTGAGTTGTTCCCCTTGACTGTGTGTCACAGTGATGAGGCATGGTTTTAAGTTGATAGTTACATCATGGAAAACGTGTGAGATACTGGCCATGATTGGACGTTTGGATCTATTGGTTAAACTTCTTCATGTTATGAACTATGATATAGAGATCCCCTTACACTCTCATTCACAATTATTTTTAAAATGAATATATATATATATATATATTCTTCTTTTTATGTACCTTCAGATTTGGTTACTCTCCATCATTGGGATGTGAAGACATGCAAGGTAAGCCACATGCTTTCTGTGTTTAGCTTCACAGGGTTAGATGAGTCTACAATCCCACTATATGTGGGGATTATTGGATGTGAAGTTCATCTGAAAACTATGTTAAGCACCTTCTGTTTGGAATATGTTACTCTATCTCTTAGTTAACATTGATTTGTTCTCTTCATATGTATCTTACATGTATCTTATTAGTTACAATATATCTATTCCTATTATATATATTAATTTTCCCCCTTTATCTTGAACGTAATCTTACTAAGGATGTATATAGTAACCCCAACATTTGAATTTCCTTTATGTGTCTTTCCTTATGCAGACAACAGAGATTATGGAAGTGACTTCAAAGGATCTTAGGGAGACCTGGTACTTTAGACAACTTATGGTAGTCATAGATTGGGGATTAGGAGAAAACCACTCTCAGTAGATTAACTTTTAAGATCTCTTTAGATGGGAAATATTTTTTATTGGGTGGGTAATTTTCTAAATTACTTTTCAGTTTACACTACCATACTCTTACACTATCTAGAGGGTTTTCATGCGTGGTTGGTCACTCAACTTTCTATTTTTTTACTTTTTACTATCTCTTCAATTTCTCTTCAAGATTTATTTGTTTTTATGCATTAATGTATTTAGTAAAATGAATCCCCATGTTAGTTATGACTTCATCACTAGGCATCAAGACCTGGCCTATGGAGGCGGGCTTGGGGTATTTCTTGGTTAAGCCCCAGATTGGGTCGGGTAATAATATATTGGTATCAAAAGTGGTTCGATGCTTGTGATAGTACTTGAATTATCCCCCTTATCAATATTTTTTTGTTATTATGGAAATCATTTCAAAGTTTCTCAAATACTGCACTCAGTTCAGTGAATCCATTATTGGTGCTTGTGACGAAAATATCTATTCAGCAGGAACTTGAATACATGATAATCACCATGTCATAACAAGACAATAGTTTCACGGATCAATGGTGAATGCATCATATAATATTGAGTCTCTGACTATCCTTCTTGATCCAACTCCACATTGTTTTAATATATATATACATAACCTCATTTAATTGTTGTACATCATGATAACTTTCCAGATATTTTTATGATCCCAGCCATCCAGAATAATAATTAAGTATCATTAAGATGATCTAACAAGTGATGAGGCCTCAATTCTAGGTCCATCCCATGAGATTATTCCTCGATGTATTAATGTAGAAACACCTTAACTTGTTGATAATTAGTTCATCCTATTATACATGGATAAGGATTCACACAGGCTTATCACACTCTGTAAGTTCTAGCACCAGTGGAAGCTAAGGTTTTGAAGTGAGCTATATCCTCAGGTATGAATGGATTTGATAGAGTCTATGGTTTTTATCATCATAATAATTCAAACCTAGATGAAATAGGTGTACGTACTGGATGATAGCATTTTCTAGGGAGTCGATGGATCCCAGTGGATCCTTATTGCACATATGCACGACAAGTCGACCCTCTTATCGTCTGACTTCTAGATGTTTTATAGGGAGGATGGTGGAACCTCCTGATTTTTCTCATTTTGGATTCAAAATCTTAGAGAGATATAAAAATGAGGGATGATAGTGGATGAGTATGAATCTATGTTCCAGAACTTAAACATTACTCCTTTTACTTGATCTGGGATATCTACTTCTAATAATGAAACATTGAATAGGGACTCCATGGAGACATCCATGCCAGCGTGGGGACCTTGTTCTTCCCCAACAATGATGGGGTGCAAGGGTGAGAACTAGAGATCGAAATATTTCAGTCATATGGATTACAGATACCTTTATTTGATAGTTCTCTCCATATTGATGAGTCTTCAGCAATAGATAACAGACACCATGTCCCGAAATCTCGATGTAGGAGACCTCCCCATGCTCAAACTCAAGAATGTGGTCTAGGGAATTATAAAGGACCATGGACGAATGAAGAGGGGGTTATTTTCTTATGATTAGTGAGGTCACATAGTGTGATTTACCAACTAGATGTGCCGATTATAATAAGAATATAGCTGATGGAACACCACAATAGTGGTAGCCCTAGTATATGGGATCTATTAAGAGAGGGATTGGTGGTCCGCAAGGAGTTAGAGTAAGATTAGGATAAGGAGGATCTTTGAGAGGGGGAGATACTAAGAGATCCTCCAACCCCCACCACCAGGTATCCCATATCCAAATATGAGAGATGGAGGTTGGTAAATGGAATGCTACAGGTTTGAAGGTTGATGACCCTGCAACACATCATATGATTAGATGTGTGATCTATATTGATTCCACACTTTTTTCATTATTAGTAGACTTAGGTTTCAGTCATTCCTTTTATCAATCCACTTCTGGTGCAAGATACGGATCACCTAATTGAAATACAATACAAAAATCTTCATCTTGGGATTCTTACAAGGAACTATTCTTGTGTATCATTTATATACCAATGGTGTGAGCTATTGATTAGTGGAGATAGGGTCATGTGTTTCCTTTTATCATTAGAATGGAACCCAAAGACATAATCTTGGTAATGGATTATTTCTCCATGTTCTGGTCCTATATTGACTACCATCATAGACAATTCCTATTTATTCTCATTGATGGGAGGAGATTAACCTATATTTGTGAGATAGATATCATTTTGGGATGAGTGGGTTATGTGAGAAAGAGGATGCATTGAATCCCTCATTAGTTATTGAGTATAAACCTTGGTGTATTAGGCTCTTCATGAACTTATATTACTTCTGTCATGGAGGATTATATACATGACTTCCATGAAGATGTTATAGGACTACCTTTGGGACAGGTTATGGGGTTGGACATTAAATTACATCTTGAGGCAATTCCAATATCAACTTTGTTTTTTTATATAGACCATACTGAGCTCTGAGATATATGGTTCTTGTTATATGACCTTTGAGAGAATGATTTAATCAAGTATATCATGTCCCCTATGTAGTTCTGGTGTTGTTTGGGAAAAAGGAAAAATGGAGCTTGTATATTTGTGTGGATTATCATCACTTGATGTTGGCCATGATAGAGAACAAGTACCCATTAAGAGGATTTCAAAATTATTTGTATAGTTGTAAGGGGTGATGTCCTTCTAAAAGATCGATCTATAGTACAACCACCACTAGTTAAGGGTTTATGAGGGTAATATTCCAAATATAGGATTACGATGTCACTATAGACATTATGATTTCTTAGTGATTTAATTTTGTGTGAAAAATCCCCCATATGTGTTTATAACATTGATTATAATAGTATAAAAACCATTCATGGACTAGTTTTTGGTCATCCTCATTGATGAAATACTCATCTACTCTGTATCTGTAGAAGTGAAAACAAAAAGTTTGAGTATTGTTCTATATTTTCATTGAGAGAATTAGTTTTATGGAAAACTCTCAATGTGATAGTTATGCATTCATGGGGATCAATTTCTAAGGAATTTCATTTGAAATAATTTTTTATCCATGGACCCAACAAAGATAAATGTAATTCATGATTATGATCACTCTAAGAGAAAGTTATAAGTGAGATTATTTCTTGTCTAAGGGGTACTACAAGAGGTTTTTGATATAATTCCCTATAATTACTACCCATGTCACTTCTCTAATGCTGAATTCACCATCATTAACCTTGTATAAGGAAGGTATTAGTTCCTTCTAATATAGTAGTATGAGGACAGTGAGTTCTCAATTATTGAGACTACAAGATTAGGGTGTGGAGTATATAGTGTATTTTGATACCTCTAGAGAATTCCTGTTTTTTTGATGCAGTAAAAAATAAATATTGCATAATGGACATGGATGTTGAAACCCCATAAGAATAAATATGTGGCTCACGACCATGATCAGACAGTATCAGTCTTCACCTTGAGTATGTGGAGGATCTAAAATTTTGGGGAGTGCTTCATGGTTCACTCAGCCCACTAGAGTTCCAGGTACACCCTCTCTCAAAGATAATTGAACTTGACACAAAAATACTGGTTGGAATTCCATTATACCTATGACTTTTGTACATTCTATAATACAGGGAAGGGAAATATAGTATCATATTCTATTTCTAAAACATCTTAGGCATTCTTCATTTAGGAGGCTTTAGAGATGTTGGTCTCCTTGCTGCTGACCCTGGTGGAGCATGAGGGCACATCATTTCTATAGTAGATGGTGTAAACTCATTTACTTCTCCTAGGTGACAGAGATTCGCAGCTGGGATACAGTATCTGTGGGGTATCAAATTGAAACACCCTATGATTTTTTGAATTATTTCTTATCTAATTAACTTAATCTATTGATATTTTTCATTTCACACAACATTGAAAATATATTTCTTTATACGAAAGCACTAACTATGGATTGTGTTATACACAACACCAATTCAATCATTCATTACATGAAATGAATATATTTCATTTCAATACAGGATACACTATTTTTATCATTTATTACATATAATTATGAGTCCCGTTGATAGCTTGTGTTATAGTCAAGGCCTAGTTTTACCGAACAACAATATACTATCAATTTGTTTATTAAAATATTATTATAGTTTCCATAGAGACATTAAATTGAATATTATGGATAAGATTAAATAAATTTCGAAAATATAATTTACATATGTATGTAAAATGAATATTTTGGTTATCAATTACTTGATGTGAATGCTAGAACTATTTACAAATTAAGAAACTAATTTTCTGAGAAATATATTTTTCTATGTACAAACAAAACATTATCTTGATAAATTAAACAAACAAATTCTAATTTTTTTTAAAATAATTTACATAATATATATTCAATCAATCTTTTTTATACTCATCCAATTTATTTTATAGGTTTTTGATTTGAATAAATCAAGGTTATGAATAAAAATATATATTCTTCTAAAGGCTTATTTTACAACCGTTTAATGAAGAACCCAATTTAAATATAAAATCTGGCACTATTATAATTTCTTTTGAATAAATAAACTTAAAATTTCGCCTAAAACATAAAATTAGTTTAGGGAGATTTTCAGTTTTTTTCTGTGATGTTTTGTTTTTTGATAAGTAATGACTGACACTGAATTTTAATTGAAAACTATTTTTTTCATCTACATTTTTATCAGGTCAAATTATGTTATTGATTTGTTTTAAAATTAAATTAGATCAATTATACATACATTAGTCTAATTTAGGTCATTGTAAAAAAAATTATATTCATATTGGATATAAACACTTACCAAACTTTTAAAATAATTTACTTTAGAAACATGCATTGTCATCTCATTTGTGGGATTAGATTTGAAATAATTTCTACCACATATATGATTGGAATTTGGAAAATGGATTAAATATTTAAAATTATACAAATATGTAAATTAAAATAATATAATATTAATTTTTGAAAAAAATATTGGTGAATGTAACTAAAATTATTTACAATGATTAAGAGAAAAATTATCTTAAGAAGGGATTGAACCTTACACTGAAGGGAAAAAATGACCAACACACTTTCCCCAAAGCAATTTTATGGACTTATTTCAACACTATACCTCATTTTATCAAATTGGGATCATTTATGAATAAACTTTTCATAGGAAAAATGTTCTTCGAATTACCTTTTCAAACATTTACAGGAATGACACTCCTCCAATATAAAAAGTCACTTAGCCCCTTCGCTTATTCACACCTATCAATCACATTAGATCACCCAAAATCTACTAAAATAATGTACCCACATAAATCCCTTCATCATATAATACTTTATTTTTTTTCATATATCTATCCAATGAATTCTTTTTTTGCAAACCAAAAATTGTTACCCAAGAAAAGGTCACATCATTATTCAAGTTCTATCATTTTTATTGTCATTATACACCCCCTAAAATATTCATAATACATGATTATATAATAAAATAATAAAAATATATATAATTATAATTTTTTATTATAATTATTAAGTCTACAATTATATACACATCCATCTGATGTATCATGAACTTCCTATTCTTTGGTACACCAAACTACTGCCTCACAAAATGATATTGTTTGTTATTACTTTATCACATTTCATGGTTTGTAATTATTATGGAAAATATATTTTTATTAGATATTAATAATTAATTTATTATTATATCATTTTTATATATCACATACCTTCACTCTTGTCATTATCTATAAATTCAATAACTTATTTTAGAGAAATGTGGAATTCAACCTCATCAAAGCAATGCGATTCTTTAATACTCAACATGGAATGTATTCATCATAGTTTTAGTGAAATTATATGATATATATGAAATAATTATTCTAATGGAATTATATTATAAATATAAATATATTGCATTAATTTTCTTTCTTTCAATGTGATAATAAAACAGAAACAATATTCATGCGTGCGTACAACCTACAGTCTCCATGAACAGTGTTCTCTATTTCATATTTATATATTCCATATATTATTAAAAATAAATATATACTAAATATATCTTATATTTATAACATAATTTAAATTATTTAAATAATAAAATCATGATCTAATTAAGGAGGATCAATAATGAAAAGCCAAAACAATTAAGAAAAACATAGCAGATTCTACCCAAAACATAACATTAACATGGAGTTGTTAATAAATGAGTAAAATATAGTAAAAAATAAAAATAAAATAAGGTATTATATATAAAAATATTTTGTTTTTGGGGGTTTATAATGAACAGATATTTATTATAGAGTAGTTTTTAAAAAATTTGAATAAATTCAAGACTTATGGTATGAGAATTTCATCTCACATTATATTTCTGTGAGTAACATGTCAGATTCACCACTCAAATCTATTTTGTGGTGTATATACTACCAAATTACATATTATATCATTAATTTAATTTAATTAATGATATTATAAGTATAAATGGATTTTATTTTTTCATGGGGGTCATGATTAATAAGGTACTCATGTAGCAATGGTTTTATCATCTCACTATTATTTTCTATGAGATAAAAGCCATATTCACATACTATTTCTTATATGTGGTGAGTATATTATAAATAGATTTATTTTATGATTATTACAATTAAATTAATGGTTATTTAAATAAAAATTTTATGATATTAATTTCATGGGGTTTATGGTTTAAAATTTATCAAAAAGGAAAATTTCTTTTTTCCTCAATTACATTTCTTTGAGATAAAGCCATATTACAAAACAATATTTTTCTATGGGGGTATATTCTACCAAATGACAGGTTATAAGATGACTATTATTATTTTAATGATATTTAAAGTTTCATTTAATGTTTTTATTTCATATTTTTTATGAATTAAATTTATTAATGTGATAATAGTTTATTACTACAATCACATCGTTTATTGGGAATGTTTACGATTATGAAACAATTTATGAATATGATAATCCATATCTTATGAAATATAATTTAATTTATTTTAAAATAATTATTCATGATATATCCATTTAATGGTACCATTTTGTAATTATTTTTTACTTATGATAAATAAGAAAAATGTTTTTTTTGAAAATATGATTGTATTTCTCCATTCAGTTGGGAATCTGTGTTATTTCAAAACAAAGTTTTCTGTAATCTTTTTAAAAAAGTTAATATTTTTAAAAAGTGTTTTAAATGATTTTAAATTATTCATATATATATTTATCAAACTTTATCTTCAAGGAAAATGATTTTATTGATTTCAATCTTTCTTTAGAAGTTTTTTTATGAAATTTTCAAAGAAATGGGTTTTAAAAATGATTTCGATCCTTATATTATGTATTAAAATTATTTTCAATGTAAAGTGATTTAAAATTTTATACAAAACTTATTTATGTGTTTCCAAGCTATGTTTATAGAAAAAGTGTTTCAAAATATTTTCAAACCTCTTTTATAAATTTTATTTCTATTTTAAAAGAAAAATATATTAAAAATGATTTATGTTCTAAAAATGTATTTTCATAGTGGAAAAGATATTTTTCCACATGAGATGATTTAAATAATGTTTTAATTATTTATTTATAATAAATTTTTTTGAATTTGTTTTATTAAAAGTATTTTTGAAAAAATGATATTTTATAAAAGAAATGATGGATGCAATCATTCAAAATCTCTATTTATATAATAGGAAAACTATTTTTTATATTTTATTAATTAATTTTTATATGATCCAATAATACCATTGATATTATTTATTGAATGGTTTATGTTTTGTTGGATTGATTTTTATGACACCCATTTCTCTTCCATATGTAATATGATTTTGAAACTCGATTATTTTCACGGGTTAAGCATTGAGGAAAGGATTATAAAACCTATCCATATTACATAGGTAATGATATGTTGAAATTTTTATGATGAATATTTAATTTCTTATGTTATGATATGATATTTAGGATACCCATCTCTTTTTATAGGTCATTATATGATACATTTTTTATTATCTTGCCGCAGAAGTATATATGTTTTTATTATGTGATTGGTGAGACCTATATCTCCCTAAAATTTATTATATAAATATTTATATTATACGAGATAATTATGAGAAACATGTCAATGAGCCAAATCAAAAATGGAAAACGGGTGAATCCTGGTCCAAAATGGAAAACAGGTGTGTCCTGATCCACTGTGGGATGATGGAGAAACCCAATCCACTATGTGGAGATGGGTAAACCCGATACCTTATAAGTAATGTAATATGATTAGGGATGGTGGTGTGTCCCAACCCATAGTTTTAGTCCCCAAGATGTTCCCTAATATGTTTTAGTAATGTTCATTGACTTATTGGTAATTATGCTACATGTTAATGTATCTTCCACAAATTCTAAGTCTTATACATTTGACATGATCACAGGGTTCATGTTCTTGATTATCATATAATTAAAGTATTATGAAATTCCCATATTTATTCCTAATATAATAGCTATGATATTTTTATGCGTGGTATGATTTTTAAATTTTATTATCATATTCTCATACACTTATGCTCTTGTTATAGTTATTAATTTTCATTTATTTACACTTTTTGAGGATTTGAACTCACCCAATTCCAATGTTTCCTTTCATCAGAATTGTTAGAAAGGTTTTAATTATGGGTACTAAAGGAAATGATTTTTAAGGAATATTTTTAAGATCATTTTGTAAACTATAAGAATGTGTTCCAAGATTCAAAAGACCCTAAACTATTATAGCCCACAGGCGTGTATTTTTGTAATGCGATGTATATTCATATAAATTGATGTAATATACATATATTTAAATCCTAGGATAATATAATTGGAACATAATAAAAGTTTTATTCATAATTTGGAATATGTAATCAGAAAACATTAGAGATATTCATAGAAATGTTTCTAAGGAGATGTTTAGGGTTGTCTCTAAGGTTTAGTCTATGGATAAGATAAAGTATTGGAAAATGAACTTATATATTTGTAAAGGATAGAGTGAGTGGTTAAATAGAAATACATAAGTGACTATTTTTTACAAGTGGATGTGGCTCTGGAACATATGTACAGATCGGTGAAAATCTTGCAAATCAACAAATTGAGATAGAATCGATATGGAATTGGTGCACAACTACAGGCCCAGATACACACCTAGTTTGACACTCCGGGGGAATAAACTTTTAAAATTTAAAAAATAATTACCGACCATCCTGAAGGATTTATAGATAATATTACTATAAATAATTTATGAAAAACATGATGTGTTATATATTAGAGAACTAGGAGTCTTTATTTAGACATCTTATAAGTATATTTTTTCATGGTTATGTGGTTTTAAACAAGGATAATTGTTGCTCTCACTATGATTTTAAGTGTTAGTAAATAGAAGGAACTAAAATGAACTGGGATACCATTAAATGTTTCAAATGTGGAATGTATTGTTATAAAGCAAATAGTTGTCCTAATATCCAAAAATGATAATTGGGAAGGTTGTACGATTATTGATTATACTTCTGAAGATAAAGAGATCTCAAATGACATGTGAATGGTATACAATGATCTTAAAATATTTTTGCAAATAGTATAAGATGCATGGTTATATTGAGGGTAAGGAACCTTGAGACATTAATCATATTTTATATTTTTGTACATAGGGTATTAAATAATAATATAATGAATCCCAAGTAATATTTTAATAATAAAGCTAGATTATTGATGCGTATATTTTTTGGAATTCAAATATTATTTTATAAGAATCATGAAATAAATAAATATTTTTTAGTATAATATTTTCATGATGGGTTGAAAAGGATCTTTTTAATGGTGATGAATACCTAGGAATTTTATTTAACAAAAAGGTGATATTTTGAAATAATAAAATGTTACCCTTAATTTGTTAATGATTTTGATACAATTGTGTTTAACATGAATAAAGAGAATATTGATATGGATAATTTAAATTATACAATACTAATTAACCATGGAATTGATTATTGATTTCATGAAAAAGATGTCTATGTTTTCATGGATGGATTTTAAAACTTCATGGATTTATGGAATATGTCTAGCAATCTTTGAAAAAAGGATGCACTCATGTCTCCTAAAATTATTTATATTAATTCAGTTTATTACCATGTTTCATGAAAATATTCAATAATGGTATTTATATTTTTTTAATGTGACAACCATGAAATAATTTATGATATATAGGAGGAGATCAATATTAAGTTGTTTTCATGAATGTATTCTAATGTTTACGATTTTTAAAATTCAGAACAGATATAAGGTTAAACATTTATAGAACGTTTAAGAAAAACATTGGATTATTTTTCTGAGATTAGTGTATTATCTCACCACATGAGGATTTATGCATATTGGATAAACCGTTTGAATAACTTTGTGTTGTGGGTAACTAATAGAAGATAAGATGAATTATAATAGATCTCATGATCTGTTAGTACTTCATAAATGAAAAATTCACCATCCTTTTTGGAGAAATAGGTGAATTAGAAATTGGTCAATACATGATCAAAATATGATATTTTAATTATGAAAGGGAATGAAATAAATTCATTATATCTTCATAGGGAAAGAAATTTACTATATTTTAGAAAAAGGTTCTTGAAATAAAACGTTGTTTTATTATCATCATTTTTAGGATATCAGTGACCTATTTCATGATTCTTCCCTTTATGGTTTTGTAATTTTTGACTTTCTAAAACGCACCCATATTCACGGGATTAGTGATATTTATCAATCTTCGTGATTATTTATTATTTTTATCCATGCCCAATCTTCCCTTAACACCTATTTTTCAAATGTGGAAGCCTAGTTTGGTGATACTCTGGGTAATAGTTATGTTTAAAACATTATGTTTTTAAAGGATGTTTTAGTATTCATTTTTACAATGTGGGCTTCAATGAAAAGAAAATTCATGTATCAATATTTTAATAACCGAGATAAATTTCAAGGGAGAAATTATTTTTAAGGTGGGTAAAATGTAACAATTCCATTTTTTGAGAATTATTTCTTTCGAATTAATTTAATCATTTGATATTTTTTATTTCATACAGCATTGAATATATCTTATGTTATATGAATGAAAAATGTTTCAAAAGAGTTATACGTAACCCCATGTCATCTTTTCACTATAAAAATAACATATATTAGCGTAAAATACATGAAAATTTATGATTTTCTTGTATTCCATATAATTATGTGTCCCATTGATAGCTTATGTTACATGCAATGATGAGTATTTCTGAAATAAAATATATTATTAATATTATGATTTAAATATTATTATAGTTAGCATCTAGTCATTGAAATAGAAGTAATTAAAAAGGTTAACTAAATTATAAAAATATGATGTAAACATGTATATAAAAATAATTAATTGGTTATATATTATCATAAGTGAGTGTAAGAACTAATTTAAAATAAATTAATTATTTTTTCAATGAAAACAAATATTCTCTATACAAAGAAAATTTTATCTTAATAAACTAATCAAGCGATGTTTGATTAAATTTTTCATTAAAAATTTCATAATTTATATTCAATCAATATTTTTGATACCCATATAATTTATTTGATAGGTATTTGATAAGAACAAATCCAATTTTATGAATATGATGATTTATTCTTCAAAAAGGTAATTGTACTGCATTTTAAAATCTAACCAATTTTAAATTTTACTTTTGAAAAATTTATAGTTTTTATATAAATAAATAAAAATCATTTTTGAATTAGGAATATAAAAATTTGATTATTGTGTTTTTTTGGTATTTTTCTATGATGTTTCATTATTTGATGAATAGTGAATAATACAGAATTTTAATTCAGAACTATTTTTTCATCTAATTTTTTTATATGGATAAATAATTTTTTATTGGTATTAAAGTTCAATTAGATTTATTGTACCAAAAATTTTCAATTTATTTCATCATAATAAATTTCACTTTGACACTGGATATAAAAACTTAGCAAACATTTGAACATTTTTACATTAGAAACAAGCTTTGTCATCCCGTTTAAGGGATTAAATTTGAATTAATTTCTGCCACATTTGTGAATGGAATTTATATAAATGGATTCCATATTTGGAATTTGAATAATATATAATTTCATATAATTTCAACATATTTATCGATAAAAAATATTATTGAATGTAATTTAAATTAATTAACACTATTAATATGAAAATTATCCTACTAATCAACACAACCTTACACTAAAGGGACAAAATAACCTAGACACTTGTCCAAAAGAAATTTTTATAGACATCAGTATACTCTATCCTACATTTTCTATAATTTGGTTCATTATTATTAAAACGTATCATAGGGAAAACATTGATGGAATTCCATTTTTAAAATGTTAGAAGAATGCAACTCCTACTCCACTATAAAAAAGAACTCACCCTCCCACTTATTCACACCTATAAATACCTTTGTCTCACTATCAATTAGCTCAAATTATCACCCAAAATTCCTCCGTTAATCCTAGAATCATCACCTTAGGAAGAAATCAATCTAAGGAATCTCTTTGGTGCAACGGGAAGGAGTTACCCAAGGAAGATGTAACATCCTTTATCAAGAACTTTTGTTTTATTTTCATTCTCCACCCCCTAAAATATTCATATTTCATGCTTACATAATAACCAAAGAATCATAAATATACTAATGTTTTTTATTCTCTGATTTATACTTAAACTAACAAACACCTCAAATTTATGGTCGACAAACTGACCATTATTTTGTATGGTCAACTAGCACCTCACTAAACAATGTTGTTCCTTTTTTCCTTTACCATATCTCATTGATTGGACATATTAAAAAAACAATGTTTTATTTGATATATATTATATATATATGATATAATTATTGTTCTCTAAATATTAAATAACACATTCTTTAATTCTTTCAATGTTTTGTAAATATGATCATTTCAGTTGGGGAAGTGTGGACTACCATATCCTCAAAGCGATGTGATTGGTTCACACACTATATAGAATGTATTAAGTATGGATTTGGTAAAATTATATGATATATGTGGTATCATAGTCCTAAATTATATATATATATATATTTCATTTCATTCATTCTGTAAATATGACAATAAAACGAATACAACATTCATGCGTACGTATGACATACTGTCTCCTTGAATGGTTTATTCCATTTCATATTTCTATATTATATATATTATTTTAAAAAATATATATATAATGAATATATATGATATTTATATCACTATTTACATTCTAGAAATAATTATTTTCTCATATAAGTAAGAGAAACATGAATAACAAGCAAAAACATATATGAAAAACATAGGAGATATTACACAAATCGTAACTTTAATAAAGAGTTGTTCATAAATGGATAATATAAGTTATAAAAAATAATATATATTATTATATATATTAATATGGTTCTCTTGTAGATTTATTATAGAATTATATTTATTATACAGGAGGTTTGAATGTGTATAAATAAATTCAAGACAATAGTTAAGGGAACTTCATCACACTTTTTATTTCCATGGGATACATTTCATATTCACCACTTTCTACTATTGTGTGATTTATATACTAAAATATGACATGGTATATAATTAATTTATATTATTTAATTATATTATAAGTTTAAATTAATTTTATTATTTTTTGAGGATCACTATTCAAAGTTACTCAAGCAGTAATACTTTTCTTATCCCACATTCAGTTTACATGACTCAAAGCCATGTTCACCTCTTATATCTTATATGTTGTATGTATAAATCCCAGGTATTTATTATATGATTGTTGTAATTTAATTTATGGCTATTAAAATACCCATTTAATGGTATTTATTTGATGGGGATCATGGGTAAAAATCTACCAATTTGGTAAGGTCGTTTTGGTCTCAAGTTTACTTATTTGAGACACATGACATATTATTCACCTATAGACGAAGTACTTCACACAATGATAAAATGTCTCCCAAACTAGGGCAGTTACAGGTAACCTGATAATCCCCATAAAGACACCATTGATTCACACCAAAATGATCATTGTCATCTGTCTGTACCTTTTCCTTTAATCATATACCAAGGTCTATTTTTCTTTTAGAGTTCACATCATAGAATTATACACTTTTTATTATCCTTGTGGGTTTGTTTGAAATGTTCCTCAAAAATCCATTGATCCAGATCATTTACTACATAAAAGTGATTATATTTATATAAATCGATTTTATCTTTACAATTAAATAGTAAAAAATAACAAGGAAACTACATTCCGGGCCTCATTATTACTTTCTTCATAGGTTCATTATGGAATGTTTTCTTTTCTTTGCTCGCATTGTGTTTGATATAGTACCGATTATGTAAATTTATGGATCTCCATGTATGAGGGTCCACATTTATTTATAAATTTATTTCTTGATTCCAATTAGATATCAAACATACACCCTGAATGTTATTTAAATAGTTGCTGATACATTACAAAAATAAACTCTAGGTTTTTTAGTTTTATATCTACATAGTGGAAAAGGAATGAAGAATATGTGAATGGACTCCTTCTTGGGTTTCCACATTCAACAATACGCCCTTTTATTTTCCATATGTAATTATTCCATAAAAACAATTCACTGGTTTTATTAAATGAAATGCCAAGATACAGGGGAGGAAATCCCAAAAAAACTAATGCAATTGAACATGAGATGGGTCATGTTGATTATCTTGAGACACTTGTTCATTCATATGAATATGGAATAAAACATTTTTATTATGTCTCATTGTGGTTAAAATGTAAAAAAATACCCAGCAAGAGTCATCATAATCACCATAGGCCATCACAATTTCCTTCTATTTCTACATCATTGCCTTATTATAATAAATATTATAACTGAACTTTTATTGTATCCTCTCCTACAAAAGGGATATAAGAACATCGTTGAATGTCCTAAAAATCTTGAGGATAATGGAAAACACAAATTCAACATCCAATGTGGCATGATCTTGTGTCAGGTTCGGATGAACAAATGTATAAGATGCCTCAATCTTCGAGATTCTCCAACCTCCAAATGTAATGTATGCAATCTCCCCCAAGATTATTATACAATCATCCCCATACTTTCCACATTGTTTGAGGTATTTTTTATGGTCTGATTCCTAAAAAATATATCTATTGTTCCTCTCAATACCGAATCAATTTATCATGTTTTTAATGAATATTTACTAGGAAAATCCATTCAATCATATAAGGTTTTATCCATCTCTGTAAAAATATCAGTTACAACTCTGAGAAGCTCATTTTTGGGCGTGAGAACATTGCATACAAATTCAAAAACATGTGTCAATGTGTCTGCTGATGATGCATGGAGTAGGGGATAATGTATTGTGGGTCAATGATACTGCACAACTAATTTATTTTTAGAAACATCCCTCTCAACCTCCTTTTCTCCCTCATCAATAGAACTATTGTAACCATCAGCTCCAATAATAAAATAATCATCATTAGATGTTAGATAGGCATGTATATGCAGAAGATCATCTAGTCTATCATCTTCTAAATCATTTGAAATATTCTCAATTTCATGTGGTGAATATTCAATCATACTTATATTTCTATGTCTTCATACAATTGGGAGTTCTTATAGTATAATAGAAACATCAACATAAAACTCCATCGTGGTACCATCTGACCATTAGGAAAATAAATATATTTCATGTACCCACTTTTCATTAGTAACTAATGGAAAAGATAGATGCCAAAGTGTAACTGGGAATTGTAAATGTCAATATCTCATGATCATGATCTCTTGACCAGTTCCCATATTTAAGGAACAACAAATTTTATTTTGAAGTTCATTTAGGGTGAAAAAATCATCTATACTAACCAATGTTGTTGGTTTGGTTTTATAATAATCTCCTAGCTCAGTCTATCTAATCTCTCAGTAGGAGTACACTTAAGAAAGAATTACTCTCTACATCAAAAATGTGAATTGATCATGATTCTGATAGTGTAAATAATATTGAAAATTATGTTTGACTATATAATAATTATTATAATGTAATTTTGGAATGTATTTTAATATACTACTATATAATACTAGTTTTTCATTATGTACATGTTTATTAGAATATATGACACAAAATGTTTTGGAATCCAATGGGAAATGAGGAGAAAAAATGATGTTAGTTTAATTATTATTGATAAATGGAAAATTTGGACCATATAAATTTAAGTGGAGAAGAAAAAAGTCATTAAATAAAACATGAATTACAACATAATAAAAAATTATTTCATTTTTCTATAGAACATTGTTTTCATGGGTTGAGCCTTCCATCATACATGAGGTAAAATCTATCTTATTTTCACTTGGTAAATTGATAAATTCTTTGAATGATATGTACATAACTTTAAGATACTTAAATTAATTTTTCCTTCTAATAACATTGAATATTAAATCAAATATATGTTATTAGATAGCTAATATATTTAAAAAATTATAATGTTTGGTATGTATACTTTAGAGATGTCAGGAATCTACCAAGTGAAAATAAGTGGGATTTTACCACACATTTGATGTGAGGATCCTCTCATCCAAACCATGTTCTATTAAATACTTCCATGGTATTTACTGTATGTTTTAAAGCACTCATATTTTATTTAATGTGTTTTTTCTTCTCTATTTCACATTATATGATAACAAGTATCATTAGATAAACATTATATTTATTCGTTTTTAATCATATGTTATTCATTAATTAATCTATAATTAATCATCACTAGTAATAATAATTATTTCGAAACTATATAATCTGTATGATACTAAAATTTTGAAACATTTTCCTATATAATAAAAAATGATACAAATGTTTCTTAGTATAGTTTTTAGTTTGTTAATAAATACTAATTTATTCATAAGTTAATCATTATTTAATCAATATATAATAATTATTTATTATATAATTAATCATATGATATTCATTAGTAAATTATTATTAGATAATCATTATATGTATTCATTCTTTAATTCTATGTAAGTCATTAACTGATCTATACTTAATCATTTCTAATAATAAGTATTATTTCCAAACTATATATAACTAATTAATCTACTTAAAAAATAAAATATTTAAAAATAACTAAAAAGAATTCAATTACTTATAATAACATTCATTATTTAATGTATTTTACTTTGTATATTTCATTTTTATCATCATAATTATCATTTTTTCATTGATAAATGTACATATTTTAATTGTTTTTCTTATGTATTTTTTATCTTATGAATAAAATATGAATCATCTAAAGCATACCCCCCAAGGGTTTCAAACAAGGACAAAAAACAAGGCTCGTTGTTATGTACCAGGTTACCCCAAGTCAAGACTTGAACACCTTTTCAGATTTGTTACTCTTAGGTATGAATGTTCTAGAGCTACATCCCCTTGTTATTATATAGGCAGATACATGATTTCTTAGATAACCACATAATTTTATTTATAAATTTTTTGAACAATTAATTTTAATTTTTTCATTACTTAATCTATACTAAATCATTACTAATTATAATGATTATTTAAAAACCAATATAACTAAACAAACAATTTAATAAAAATAATAATTCTGACCAAACTAATCTAGTTAATAAATGAAATATATATAAATAACTAAAATAAATTCAATTAAATAAAAAAAATAACTAACAATTAAATAAAAATATACCTCTGAATGATAATTCAGAAAAAACGGGGACTTATTTTAGACCATCATATCCACCGCACAAGAAAATGATTTTTTTAGAGAGAGAAGATGTGAAATATATATAGATGTGGGAAATAACTATTGAGGAGAAAGGGGAGTTTCCTTTATAGGGTGTTAAGGTAAAAGATTCAGGGGTTTTCCATTATCCTTTATGTTAGGCGAAAGGTGGAACCCTCACTACAACCTTTCACTACATGTTTATCTGAAAGTTCATAACCCCCACCTCTTTTTTCCAAGTAATAAATATTGGGAAAAGGTGGTGGCATGTATGTAATGTGACAATTACCCTTATTCCTTTAATACGATTTTTTTTAAAAAAATTATCCTAAAAATATTTAAAAAAAAATCAGAAAACATTTAAATAAATATCTCATATTTTTTATGTGGAGACATGGGTTTATATAGTTAGAGGATGGTCTATGTTGATGCTAAAATTCTTGATAAATTTATCAGCTACTCTAGGTGATGGAGATTGAGGCTTCGTAAGAGTAGAATCAAATTATTGATACACAAATTCATGCGATGTCATGATGGATAGCTTCTAGGGCCTTGTGTGATGAGC
The DNA here is from genome assembly GCA_963277665.1 of Viscum album. Lineage (NCBI taxonomy): Eukaryota > Viridiplantae > Streptophyta > Magnoliopsida > Santalales > Viscaceae > Viscum > Viscum album. The sequence continues at coordinate 1,415,585,448 of OY728125.1, read as the reverse complement.
TCCAAGGTGTGACATGATTATTGGTTTTTCATATAGTTACACTCTAAATAATACTAAGGATTATTCTAATTATTTAGGGGATTTTCATGTACCATAGATGGGAGGATCTTGTGGGGGGAGTTACATTCCACTTCATGCAACGTTGTAGTGATTTCCAAATGACCATTTTCTATTGGTTTTTTAAAATATTTTTTTTTAAAAAATTCGATAGGGTTCCTTATATTTTTAACAAAGGGTCACGAGACACATGAACCTTGTTCACGCATATCCCCTCACCAGGAATCATAAATCCCCATCATTATTCTTGTGTGAACTTTAAAAAGGAATCAATAACAAGGTTCTAACTTCATTTATTATTTTGAATAAAAAGTCATTAATAGTTAAAAATACTAATTAAATATAAATAAATATTAATTAAAAAATAATCAATTTGTATAAAATGTCAATAAATATAAAAACATTTAAAAACATATTAATTAAAGAATACAAAATAGAATTAATAGTGTTCATTCCTATTTTGATCAATTGGTCTGATTCTTGGTGCACTGGTTGATCATCGAGTTTTTTGTGGGTTTTTAAATTTTTTATAAATAGAAAATAGTTTCCGTTTTATTAAGAAAAAGGTCCCAAGAAGTATAAACCTAGCTCATGATTATCCCCTCGCCAGTAATTGTGAACGAGGTTCACGATTCCTCTATAATTTTTAATTAAAAAAAATCTAGTGTATTTTATATTCTAATTTATATTTATATTACTTTAAATATAAAATATTTTATATACATATAAATATATTCCAATATCCATTTAAATTAAAAATATATATAGATTTTAAAAAAATTTATTCTAGTGTATATAATATTATAATTTATATTTATATTACATTAAAAAAATCCTATTATTTATATATAAAAATAAATTCTATTATCCATTTAAAATAAATATATAAACATTTTTAATAAAAAAATTTGTCACTAAATATAAATTACATTTTAGACACACCATATTAAAATTTTCAAAAAATTCAAAATGATTTTTATCAAACAACATAAAATAGCTCATTCGTAAATTAAATCTTACAAAAGACACTAATTTATACATTCATAAATTTAATGATAAAAATTAAAAAAATAATCCATACAAACAAACACTAACCACATCACATATTAAATAAATAAACCATACATACAAAAAACATAATTAAACAATTAAAATTTTAAATGTAAATTTTTCCTTCTCAAAAGTAGAATATATATGATATGAAAGATTTTATATATGGCTTCGCGACAAAAATAGAGGGTAGTAGTGAGATTTTAGAGGGGGTATTTTTATTGATTTTACCCAATAAGATGTGTGAACCTCATTCACGCATCGTTCATGATGATTATGAAGGAAGTGTGAATGGGGTTCATGATTCTATGGTTGTATAGAGAGAATCATGAACCCCTCTCATGCTTCTTCCTTAGACTAATGAATCACGAACAAGGTTTATACTTCATGGGTCTGTTTTTTAAATTTCTGGGAACCCAAAACCATTTATAAAAAAATATTTAAAAACACCATCGAAAAAACTCAAAATAACATTACATAACTATAAAATTCTTATCAGGAGATATTTAGAAACTCTGATGATGGATTTCATATGGTTCAAGGATCATCATCATAAGATATCACATGGTGTTTATTCATTGGAACTGATGATCGTTGATATGGCTGTTATACAATGTCTCATATCCCCACTCTTCCACGGTGTTGTATCGATTTTATTTCTTGATCGATTTCTCATAGATTTATGTTTTCATGTGATAGATTGATAGGATTCATGAAAAACTAGTCATTTTGTATCTATTTGATACATCTAAGATAATTTATCTCTCTCAAAATTGATCATTGTGTTAAGGAAATCATGAAGAATGATTACTGCTAGTGTATCAGGGTGATGGAAATCACCTTTTTTATGATGGTAATAATTTTCCACAAATAAAATGAATAAAAACTAAAATTCCTTTAATAAGGTACTTGATAAACTATTCCATAATTTACCCATGTTTTACTATTCATTGGGAAATTATATATAAAAATACTATTCTTTTTTCCTTCCTTTCACTTAAATTTTTTTGTGCATTGGGAAATTGTTCCCCAAGTACCTAATATTGGGAATTTGTTTTTTTTTTCTTGTTATATAAGGGAAATTGTCTAGAAAGATATCATAAAAGTAAAAGCTTGAAAACAATGGTCACAACTGATTTTACAGTCAGGATTAACCGCATTGTGTGGCCCATATTCAAATTTAATTTTTTTAATTCATGAATTTTTTATGTGATATTACAGTTCCACAATAAGTTTTCCTATGGATGAGTAGAACTTAATAAATTATCACAGAACCAATACTCACTGGAAGTGAGTACCGTGATCCACTCTCGAGTTTCATCAACATCATCTCATGACTTCCCACTATCCACATATGATGCCTCCCTATAATATGGATATTCCCCTCCTATATGGGATCATTCCGTCACACATCTACTACTTGAGTTAGTTAGTCAAGATCTCTCCCTAGGAAAGGTTTTTGAGGCTCCCACAGAGATCTTGGGTTATGTTTTCTTAGCTAGCTAGCATTGGAAATCCATTATTTTTTACTAAGGGGAGATATACATATATATCTAGAAACAGATCAATGTAAAATGAATAATGGGAAAAAATTTCTACACTTATAAAGGAAATAATCTACCAAGATTTTTTTTAATAAATCTTCCTTTGAGTCATTCATGAAATGTATATCAGTATTTTTGAATCATCTTCATAATTCAAAAATCACTGATGAAAAAGGTAATACCATGCAATTATTGGTGTCAAAAATGGAAATGATATGACAATGTGATATGTTTTTATCCATATGTAAATATGATATGTTGTACCATTCATGATTTGATGCTGGTAGGGATATAAGAAAACCCACTTTAGGATACAAGGAATAAGAGCACAAGTAGTTTGATGTTATCGTTTTTAGGGGGAAACTAATGGGAAATTGGATATGGGGAACCTATGATTATATCATAATTAAATTATATTATTATTATTTTATATGATATTTATTGAGTAATTCTTGGTGACAATGATAATTGGAATATGATCAATTTGGTGGTTGTTAGTCCCACTCTTTACACTATAGACCATTAGTATGGTTTTTTTAAAATTTTTCAAGTGATGTCATGAGGATAATCTTACTTTGTATAAATTTCATACTAACCTATTGTATATATAAAAAATTTCAATTTATTAGTAGTTATTTGGTTACCATGCATGGATTTGTTTGTTTAGATATGATGTTTTAGTTTGGAGGTTCTTCTTAAGAGTCATTTTTCCTTTTTTAGAGTTACCATTCATAATGGAATGAAACAAATTTTTTTCCTTATTTCTATGTCTACTGGTCTATTTTTTATGATATGATGTTGATTTGTAACTATCCACTAATCTAATTTCCTTAAATTATTTTATGACTTTAATTCATCCCATAAATGTTTTATACCCTCAATGTTATATGGTATCCTAGGGAATACTAGTGGAGGGATTTTGGGGCCATCAGTTGTCTTCATTACCAATCAAGGAGGGATACTGGTAAAGGGGGGCACGGTTATGGGACTGAGTGTCACATTAAATTTTCATATGACATGAAATATGTATCCATTTAATGTAATGGAAATAAAAATACTATTAAAATGAATGTATATCAGTAAGGAATAAATTTATTACACTTGATAATTTATATAAAAGAAAATATAGACAATAAATATGTAACAAATAAGAGGAATTTGGATTTAAAATTGAATCTCTTCATAAAAGTTTTAGGCATGTAGTAACAAGTAAATGAATGGAAATAAAAAATGTTCATTTCTTGAAAGAGAAGTCTCATTCATGTGTAAGTTACCCATCTTATTCCATAAAAAATATATTAAATAACAGTGAGATGAAAATTTGAGAAAAAAATGTTATAATTCAATTCAATCAGCTAGAAAATTAATGATTATGTATTTATTGAATGAAATAACAAATCAAAACAATCATCTAATTATATGATAAAGGATGACAAAAAAACATAAATCAATAAGACCTTCAGAGAGATTCTTCTATTTTAGGGTCATAAAATGTATGGCATGAAACATCAATCCATATGATGAGAAACCTCTAAATAAATATGTACAAATATAATTTCTTAAAAATCATTTAAATTTAAATTAATCATATTTCAATTATAAAATGGAATGTGATAATAAATAGAAATATTGTGAATATATATATATATATATTTAAAATGTTCTACTAAAAGAAATTATTACAATGGAATTTAGAATAATATTCATATCATGGGGATAATTATTGGAATAAATGATTTCACATAGGTAATATCAGTTAATGTATAGTTTAATAAGTTTATATAATAAAATATATTAGCATAAACTGAAAAAAGTGATAGTGAAAGTTATAGCCAAACATCGTATCCTAAATCATGTATATTTTCATCTATCACCCATAATAATTAATTTAAATATGATAATATTATATAAATAATACTAAAATAAATTTCACATATATTTCTATTTATTATACATAATATATTTTTTAGTTACTAAATTAATATTACACTTTTTATTATTTAGTGTTGTCCAGTTCGTAGCATCAAAATTTCTTCCCTAATAATATTAACTACAGATGGTATTATTAAATTATTTTATATGATGCCTATGTTTTCTATTAGGTGTTATTTATTATTATTATTATTATTATATTATGTGTGATTCATAGTCTAGTAAATAGTGTAAGATCCTTAAATATATTAGAATATGTCTTTGTATGGAAAAATTGTCTGGTTAAAATGAAGAATATAGTTTTTTTATATTAAATTTTTTACGAAAAAATAATTTTGATATTTTTAAAATGTCAAATATATATTATTTATTCATAATATTAGTTTTATAATAATAATTTTCATGTTGAAATTTATTATTTTTATGTTTTTCAATTTAGTCTCTTAAAGTAGTAATGATTATATTTTTATTATTGACAATAATTAAAGGATTAAATAATAATTTTGTAATTAAAAATCATTATTTTTTTCAAATTAAATATAATTTTTTTTGAAAAATGTAATATGACTTATTTAGAAATAAATGAAAAATAAATAAATAATAATAATTTTTTATATTTGAATGAAGATGAAACTTAAAATAATTGAGTTCACCCATTTAGATAAAACCCAATAGTATGATTGAATTTTCCTTGGAGTATAAAAATACATCCCAAAAATGATACTAGTATTAAAAAGATATAATTTGTTGGTGGTTTTAAAATTATGGAGTTTACCCCCATGAAATATGCACGTGGTGGATTTATTTTTTTCCTGTTATATATTAAAGTGTTTTTTAATTAAATATTGGATAACTTTTTAAAATGAACTTTATAAATATTTAACTAATATTATGAATTAAAATAAATTTAAATTATAAAATGTAAATTTATTTGTCCAAAAAATATATAATGTAATAAAAGTGTCTAGTTGGGTGTTTTATCCTTTGGGGGGTTATGAACTTACTTTCAATATTTTTTGTCTGATGTGTCTAGGCTTGTTTTCATCTAATTGTACCCCTAATAACCTAATATAATATGACTTGAAAAGAAACATGATAAGATTTTAATATTTATTTTTACATGTTTTTTCAAGGTCAACTTTTGTATTTGGTGTCATAATACTCTGAATGGACGAATTACTGTTGCAATGGTCATTTTACTATTGAAATAGTCAATTAATATGCCATTATATAGTTACTATTCAATAGGTAATATAATAATTTCTATTTTATTGAATAACCACATTTTCATATATATTAGTTCATTATTTATACTCCAATGGTTTTACATCCTCCATGTATAAAATTGCAATTTGTTTTTAGTTTATTTATTTTGTTAGTACTATTCATGATTATGGTATTCCTTGGAAGTCATATCTAATATTATTTGAAAATTAAACTATTGTTTCTTAAATTTTTTAATTTAGTTGATATTTTACTAACCCTTTGAAATATATTCAATATTTATTTGTAATTTTATTCATTTTTGTAGAATAATTAATATCTCTATTTGTGTCCCATATAATTTATTTTTTTCCCAAATATTTTATAAACAATTATGAATTCAAACCTATGAGAATAACTTAATCATATATTATAACATGGTGGTAGACATCCTATAAAGGCTTAGATAAAAAATTCCGAAATGAGATCATCATTTTGAAGAAATAATAACAAAATGAGTAGAATGTCAAATGATTAATATTTTTAATATGAAATCATAACAAAATAGCAATAAAAGGTATTTATTGAAATACAAAATCAGAATAAGGAATAAAAAGAGGCCATGGAATCTGAATTATGATCATAAAATAGGACAATCATGTTTCAATAGGATAATTAATTGATATATAGTAATTTAGAAAAAATAAAACATGTTTCATTCATTAATAATATCAATTATCACATCCTTAAAATAATGACATCATGTGAGGGAATTACTACAATGCTTTAAAAATAGTGTGCATGGATCCTTCCCTATTTTCAAAACATAACATACATAACACACATCTCATGTCACATACATATCATTTAAAGAGGTATATGCATTAAAAAATTTATATGAGTGTTATAAAGTTATTGACCAACCTATATCATCATTACCCATATATAAACATATATGTGAAATATAAAATTAAACCATAGATGAATTATAAGAATGATAACTCATTGAATTTTAAATGAGTTACAAATCAATAAAATTTTTCATAATCACATATAATTATTATTCATATATTTCTAAAAATAATAAAGTGATTCTTTAGAATTCCTTTCATAGAATTAGCTAATCGATGAATAAAATAACACAGAACATGTGGTTATATATATAAATAATAGAATGTCAATAAGGAAAATAACCTTTTGTAGAATCATTTTATAATAAATATATAGTTTGAAACAATCATTAATCTATAGTGGAAAGTTAAATATAAATATAATTCAAGAAGTGAAATATAAAATAAATATTTTACACATTCATTTATAGATGGTTTTGAAATACAATAGATTTTGGATTATTATAAGAAAACATGTAATAAAATAGGGAAAATAAAAATTTTGTTTCAATTATAAACACCCTAGGGTATAAAAAATGTATCCATCATTGGGAAATATAGATAATTCATTTACATATGAAAAAATGTTATAAATTATAATCATGTGATACCATTTAAAATATGAATAGTATGATAAATATGAAGAGGAAATTTATAAAAAAAATTCTCATAAAGACACAAAGTAGTGTTACCCTTACCAAAAAATCATGAAATGGGTAGAATATATTTTATATATTGAAAGCTTATGTAATTTAACAAAAAATAGAAATAAAATATTTTTTATAAATAAAATTGTGTTGAATTCTTAAAACACAATAATCATTTGAGATGTAATACTAGAAATGTATTATATCATATGAAATATTTTTGATTATAAACCTCATATGGACGAAAATATAATAAATTACTTGAATTATTCATTAATAATAAATTATATTCCAAAAAAGAAGAGGAAATTATATTTTGAGTTATTTCAAAAAGATCTAATTTTAATGATATCAAATTTATAGGGAACATAGTATAATACTAATAAAATAAAATCCTTGGATGTGAGAATTTCCTTTTGAAATATCATGTAGTATGTACTTTGATCCCATAATTATTGTAACACCCCAAAAATTTACAAATAGATTTAATATAGAATTAATGAAATACTGATCCTCTAAAAACAACACTTTATTATAACATAACCAATAAAGATAATTTTGAAACATCTATAATTTTGAATTTTGAAAAACTGACATACACAGTTTCATTTAGTAAGATATTTAGAATATGATAAGACAAAATTAATTTTTGATTAATTGTAACATACCATTAGAAATAGTAACATAGCCTTATGAATAAAAATAAATATAATTGAACAGTTAATAAAAAAACCTTCAACCATGAATGTATAAATACACTTTAGACAGCTTATATGTTAAAAAATGATCATAGTATAAGTATTGGTATTTTTGTATGTCATAACTACTTTAATTAAATTTTATGATTAAATTGATAATTAAAAATGAAATTTATTTCCATAAAATGTATTCTTAAATTGATAATTTATTTTCCTGTGGTTATAAGAAAATATTACAGGACCTTGATTAATTTCTCAAGGTCTAATAAAATGACCTATAGTTTTAAAGTTGTTTTTTAATAAATTTTAATTTTATTAAAAAATTAAATTAAAAAAATTTAGAAAATTATTTTAAAAAAATTGTATTACATTTTTTAATTCTACACGTTGAAAAATGGTTTGGGTGAATTTTTGAGATTTTTCTAAAATTCCGGAATTTTTCATCAATAGTAAAAATACAGTTTTGATTTTTCAGTATGTTTAATGATATTATAATGATGTAATAATTAATATAAAAATCTGTTCGAATTTTTTATAGTAAAATATGACATGAGGTGTCCCAAGTGTCTAATACCATTGGCAAAAACGCTGGAAAATCCCTTGGTTTTCCAAAAACCACTAATGAAGTGCCCCTTGAAATTAATCACAAAACTCCCTCTCATTTACTATAAATACCCACTCATTAGTTCATTTTCTATAATTACGAAATAATAATCCACAAATATCAGGTAGTTTTACCTCCCAAAGGAGTACTCCCATAGTGTCCTCAATCCCCTAAGTTCCAAACTATCATTTTTTTGGGGTTACTTTACAAGGTAAGGGAACCTACCACACTTCCCTTTTTCAAGATTTGATTTTATGTTATTTTTAAATTTATTTTGGATTATGATGGTATATTCCCTTCCATATCCCCGTTTAATTCCATATTATTTAATAATAATGAGATATCCCTAATGTCTCATCAACATATTTTATGAATTTTTATGCGACGCCATTAGGATGCCAAATTTTTTACAATGGATTCCTCAACATCTATTTTATTTTGAGTTCATTTATTTTTCTTTCCTCTCTTCCTTTAATCCAAATGTTGTAATGAATCTAGTATTATAAATGTACTTTAATTTTTTCATTATAATGGAATAATTTTTAATTATCTTTCTTTTCACATTCTTTTATACTAAAAATAAAAACACTATCCCAGATGTGCTAATTTACAACATTCAAGGACGATGGGTTTTTAATTTCTATTACCATATTAAATTATGGTCATTAAACCATTATTATGGTTGAACAAGACTATAGTATATATATTATTTCTCATATATGGTTTTGGAATCTTTTTTACACATGTTTTTGATTTGTAATGAAAAATGAGTTTGGGGTGTTCCAAACCTGCCAATTAACCCAAACTGTAATCATTAAATAATTTATATAATGATTTACCTTCACTACAAGTAACCAAATAAAAATTAAAACCATTTAACCTCCTTGATTTTAAATAATAACATATAACATCAAATCTGGACAACCATCCTCATTTTTTATGACAATACATTCATGTATATAAGTACAATGATCATGAAACTAACGGACCCGAAAAATGAAATTAAACCTCATAACCCATAAAAAAGGACATGAATGAACAAAATAAGGTTATAATAGATAATTTACATGTATAATAGGTTCTATAAATACTAATTAATTAATTTAATTTGGTTTTAAAAGACACTCAGACCATGTTAAAGACACCATCAGACTTAATGTATGAGTTTCTTCATTTCACATCCATTTTTGTCAAATATTCCATATTCACTACTATTACTTATGTATGGTGTATGTATGTTTACATTTTTTAATAACATTAATATCTTTATCTTCATGATATTAAATGTATCATTGAGTGATTATTAATTTTCGGTCATATGATTCCATTGATTACAAAGTTGTAAGTACTTTATACTAGAACCTCCATTTTCATTCAGTTTGCACTTATTCTCTACACACCTCAATGATATTGTAATTTTTTCTTATGTACTCTTTATAATTTATGTGTGAATGTTATATATATTTTTACCAACTATAATCCTACTTTCATTTATAAGAGTTATATATTTGAAAAGGGTAATTCAAATATTTTTTCAGAAATACAAGCTCGATTCAAGAAACTTCTTAGATTATTACCTATTTTTAAGCTCAATAGATAATATGTTTTAAGACATTTATCCTTATAATATCTCAAATTTTATATTTAAAAATATACTTTGCTTCATTTCTAGTTTTATGAAACCGAACAATTCATTTCGCTTTAAAATATCTTTAAATAGTTCCTTAAACCACACTAAAAAGTTTAATTTCTAATACTTATTTAAGAACACATCTAAATTATTTCACCTCAATAAAACATTATTTAATCATGAAATATAATTTCATGGACCTTATATTTTATTTGGTTAATACATATTTTCAATCTTATTTCAAGAGAAATAGAAATGATTTTCCAAAAGAACTATTATATCCAAAGTATAATATGATTTTTCTCTTCTCACTTTAACTTTTTTCAAATATATTACACATTCACCACTTACATAATACATTTTGTGTATGCACTACCCTTTGTTATATCATATCAAAATTTTACTTATTCCAATGATATTCTAGGGGATTATGATTTGAATGGTTTGAGGTGGCATGTGACACTTTGGAATGTTTAAGTATTATTTACTCAAAAATTATTCAATAGTCTCATTTAAGTGTATCTTCATTTATGTCAACATACTTTGATGAATATTGTATTTAATATATATTTTTATCCTATTATATCATCTAAAAAATATATTTATGAAGGTTTTCTTATTAGTTAGAATGCGGGTGTTGTATCTTGATATCATTCACCGTATTACTCTGAATTGTTAGTGTTTATGTTTAATGATTAGAGAAAGTTATTTAAATTTCATATATTAGTTTCAATATGAATATTTATGTGTTTTAGGTTTGTACCAATTCATAAGAAGAATTCATTGGACTTATTATGTGTCGGGTGGGGCCTACTATCACCCTTCGATGCATCATTAGGTCTCAGGAGACAAACTACATCCTGGTATGAGGCCTTGAAAAAATGGTTATTTATGGTCATAGAATGAGGAATTGACGATATGGTTATGATGTCCCAAATATTACTTTACCTCATTATGATAATAATATTGATATTTTATGTGGTTATTCTAATATTAAAATACTCATGATTATGTTTTATTATAGAATTACTTATTAAACTCTTTTTCCTACCATAATGTGTTCACATTTATTTTTAAAGGCTTATGTTTTAGTTATTCCACATGCCTATTGTTTATGGTTATGTTATCTTATGCAGTATTTCATACTGTTATAGAGAAATTGAGCTCACCCCAATATTATGTTTCATTTTCTCAAGAAATAAAGATGTTTATTATGACAGGCCTATAAGGACAAACATAGAGTTGTGCATTTCCCAATAAAAATTATATATTTCATTTCTTTTCAAGTTATAATGTTGAAGGTATGTATGTATATTTTTTCCAAAACTACTAAACTACTTGGACCATTATGATTTTATGCTTTGTAATCATTCCAGTGTATAAAAATAATGCACCATCTTCAGGATTCTGTGGTCTGGGCATTATAGTTAGTATTAAAGAAATTTTAGAGTAAAATATGGAAACTAGATTTAGTGAACTTAGATTAGGGGAAAAACCCTAAGAAATAATTTGAGGATAAAAATACAAGATCATCCTAGAAATTTGGTATAGAATTGATATTGTGGATATTTATATAAAATACATCCCTGTCTAGATACTATAAGTTGGCGTGGTTCTGAAACATATGTACCTAGAAGTAACAACTCAGACATGGAGTTTCGGGCTTAATCTGGGGTATCCTGGTACATGAAAACGGTCCATACTGAGCACCTGGTTTGAAACTATTGAGCAATATGCTTAAGATAATTCACATTTTCTTTACAAACCATGATGAAGAAATTAAATATAATTTTTTTCTCAAAGAAGCCATGATTACAATTATGAGATTAGTTATGTATAAGATTTCATTTTATGCTAAGTATTTTTCTATGTTGAGATTATACATAATTATTTATAATCAAATACAACGTATTCCATTTTTTAGAAATGGTGGCTCATACAAGGAATGAGATCATCACCAATGCATGTGATACAAAAAACAAGAAGGATCATATCTCTCATGGTTTTAAACCATAATTTCAAAGGAAGATAATATCTTAGATGTTCTAAACAAATTATCAAATAGTATCATTTTTTTACAAGTTATATAAATAATTACCTGATTTTTATGGATTTGAAGGTAGGAAAAAGAATAAGAGTATGGTAGAGAAAAATATGGTTAAAGGAAAGAACGGAAAAAAGGGTTTCCCCACATGGGAAAACTTTGAAATGAATCACCCTGCTAAATACTTGACGAGATTTGGTGTTTTTATAAGTGTGGAGAAAAATGACACCAGGTTCATGATTACAAGGGTAAGAAAATGGTTACCAACATAAAATGATTCAACTACAAGGAGATGAGACACAATTCGAATCAATCTCCCAAGAATAAATGGAATATACACCAAATGATGATTCTGGATAATGATCATGTTATGATGATTACAAAATTGAAGTAGAATGATTAATATGCATTGTCAAGAGTCAAATAATTTTAATGTTCTCTGAGTAAGGTATTGGTTATAAGAATTATGAAATATATGAGGATTACATTACAATAATTTTTCATTAAGGATTTGAAACCAAATATTGAATGGTACCATGAAAAGATATTCAGTGGAAGTTAATATTTTTGGAAAATGAAGGATTGGGGGAAAGATAACACATAATATATATATTATGTTGAGATAATGATTAAGAAATAATTATTTCGGATAAGTACTAACTAACTTAGAATAGATTATTTACTTTCCAAGTAGTGGTCTATGCTAACATCAATGGAGGTTAAAAACATTTGGATTTAATGAATATATCCGATAAAATGTACCTAACATAAGAAATACAGAAGAATTCATGTTTCCAATATGGTTTTTATGGAAATATTGTTATTAAAATATTTCAAAAGGATACATGATGAAGTTATTGTCATGTTTGGAATGTGAAAAATTTGTGCTGCATCATGTTGAATAAGGGTTAATGATAAGATCATCTTGAAAATTCAAATAACATCATTTTAATGTGTTGAATCATTATATTTTGGAATTTTTGACCATTTATGAAATGGTTTATATTGATCATTGTATGAGCTTTTATAGTTTAATGTATTACTTCACCCTATGGCATAACTAGTTCTAAGTGATGAAGTATATATAGTTCAAGGTGCAATAAAAAGAAGCTTTTTTCAATAGAAATGAATATTTATACTCATATAAAGTGAAATAATACTTCAAATCAAGGAAACGGGTCTTAAATAAATTTTTTTCCTATTATCACAATCATTGATAAAATCAATGAAATTTTTACAATAGTTTATAGTTTTTAATTAATCAATTTTTCACCTAAATATATTATCTATCACACTCCATCATAACTTCATAGTAAGAGTTTTATTACAAATACTAGTTTTATACTTCCAACTAATGTCACCCCATTTGAAAACATTTTTTTTGTGGTGACCACCTCATATACGTTTACCCTTTTTAAGAGGATATTTTAATAACTATATTTCCGGTGTGGGTTTCCCACAAGAGAATTTCAAGAATGAAACTTTAACATTCTAACTACAAATTAGAATTATGAGGATGTAATTATGTTGATGTGGGGATAATGTAACAACCTAGGAATTTAAAAAAATATTTATTATAGAATGCATGAAATATTGAGTCCCTAGAAAACAAAACTTTATTATAACCAAACAAATAAAACTAATTTTCCACTTCTGTAATTTTAATTTTTTAAAACTGACATACATGGTTGCATCCAATATGATATTTAGAGTCGAATAAGGCAAACATTATTTTTTATGAATAGTAACATACCCTTATGAATAGTAACATACCCTAATGAATAGTAGTGAATAGTAAATTAGCCAAAAAAATAGAAACATCCAATATGAATGTATAAATACAATTTAGACATCATATAAGTGAAAAAGTGATTATAGTATAAGTATTGGTATTTTTTATGTCATAAATATTTTAATTAAATTATATGAATAATTTAAAATTTTAAAATGGAAATTCATTTTCATAAAATATAATCATAAATTTTTTACTTTTTTGTCTTTGGTTTATAAGATAATTTTATTGGACATTGATTAATTTCACAAGGTATTATGAAGTGAGTTATAGTTTTAAAGTTGATTTTAGAGAATAAATTAGGATTTTATTTAAAAATTAAATTAAAAATATTTAGAAAATTATTAAAAAAAATGGATTTCATATTTGAATTCCACATGTTGAAAATTGGTTGGGGTGGATTATTGTAATTTTTTTAAAACACATAAATTTTTCGTAAAGAGTAAAATTACATTTTTGAGTTTTCGGTATATTTAAGACCTCATAATGCTATAATACTTAATATAAAATGATTGCTGAACTTTTTACCTTAAAATACTGCATGATGTGTTCCTAGTTGCTAATACCGTTGAAAAATACCATGGGAAAGCCCATGGTTTTGAAAAAATCACCAATGAGGTGTCCCATGAAATTAATAAAAAACTACCTCTCATTTACTACAAATACCCACTCATTCCTTATTTTTATTTCATTCCAAACTCATAATACTCAAAGATCTGGTAGTTTTACCACCCTAGAAGTCCTCCCAAGGTTTCCTCAATCTCCCAAGGTCCTAACCTTCATGTTTTAGGAGTTACGTTATAATTTAATGAAATCTACCAACCTTCTCTTTTTCAATCTTTCATTTTATGTTATTATTTTTAATTTCTTTTGGATTAAGATGGGTTATGTAATTAAAAATCCTTCATAATGTACATATTATGTAATACTTATGAGATAAATTTTTTTATCTCATCAACATATTTTATGAATTTTTAAGAGACGCCATTGGGATGTTGAATTTCTCATAAGTTATTCCTAAAATTTTCTTTTATTTTGTGTACCTATCTTTTTTCCTTACCTGTCTATTTTCAACAAAATTTTGGGGTAAATCCATTATATCACTTTTATTTTTATGTTTTCCTGATAAATGAATAATTCTTCATCATCTCTTCTTTCCCATTATTTTATACAAAAAAGGAAAACACAATCTAAGATGTGCTAATTTACTACATTCAAGGATGATTAGTTTTCAATTTCTTTTACCATCTTTAATTATAGTCATAAAACCATTATTTTGGGTGAATTAGACTATCATTTATGTATTATTTATCATATATGGTTCTTGAATCTTTTTTTTACACATGGTTTTGATTTATAAATAAAAATGAGTTTGTGGTGTTCCAAAGCTGCCAATTTACCCAAATTGTTACCAATAAACAATTTATATAATGATTCATCTTCAATCCAAGTAACCAAATGAAATTTACAATCATGTAACCTTTAAGATGTTCAGTAATAAAATATAACAACAATTATGGACAACCATATTCATTTTACATGATTCTACATTCATGTATATAAGTATAATGAACACGAAACAAATAGACCCGAACAAAACAATTTAACCTCTTAGCCCATGAAAAAGGCCACGAAAAAACTTAATAAGGTTATAATAAATCAATTACAGGTATAAGAGGTTCTGGAAGTATTAATTAAGGTAAGGATTTCTTCATCTCACCACATTTTTTTTGATATTTTTTATTCACTAATACTACTTGTGTATTGTGTATTCATACTTCCATTGATGTTTAACATCATAAAAATATTTATTTCATTATATTAAATGTATAATTTTTTTCTTATTAATTTCAGGTAATATGATTCTATTGATTACAAAGTTGTAAGTAATTTCTACAAGAATATCCTTTTTCATCTAGGTTTATCTTATTCTCTTCTCACACTAATGATATTGGTATATATATATATATATATATATATATATATATATATTATTTAGACCTCATAAATACTGTTTTAATTTTCTATACATGTGTACCAACTATAATCCTACATTTATTTATGGGTATTAAAATGTTTTAAAATGATATTTCAAAAATTCATCTTGAAATACAAGCTTTATTCAAGGAACATCTCATATTCTTACCTATTTTTAAGATCACTATATAATATTTTTAAGATATATTTATCTTTATATAATCAAACATTTTAATGAGAAATGTTATTTTGGTTCATTTTGGGTTTTAGGAAGGCAACCATTCCTTTTACCTTTAAAATCTCTTTAATGAATTCCTTAAACCACACTAAAATGTTTTATTTCTAAATATTCTTTAAAAACTCATTTTAAATAATTTCACCTTAGTAAAACTTTATTTATGACTAATTTAAAATTTCAATGATCTTACCTTTTATTTTCTGAATATACTTTATTACAATCTGATTTCATGAAAAATACAAATGATTCCCCAAAAGAACTCTTCTTTATAAAGTAAAAATAATTTTTATCCTATAACATTAAATTTTATGATATATATTCCTTGTTCCCCACTTACTTCATACTTATATAGTGTATGTAATTACTAATGGTATATCATATCAGGAGCCTCCCTATTCTCACGATATTCTAATGGGTTATTATTTGAATGTTTCAA